>JAHIAL010000074.1:0-600000 GCA_021605145.1 Aegilops bicornis | reverse complement strand
TGTAAGGTGCAATGATCATACGCAAAGACAATTGTGTATAAAATTGAAAAGAGTATCAGACATTGGCTGCAGTAAAACCATGCGAGTTCAAGGCACAAATCGAAGTAAGTAGTAGTTAAAAGGCATGAGGATTAAGGACTTACGGTAGCCGCTTTGACCGTGTGTAGTCATGCCCTTCTTCTTAGCCGGTGTGATACTCCCTTGGAAGATTTTCCACAACATTTGGTTCAGTGTACTTTTTTGGTCCTTGTGGCTTTCCTCCAGCATTTCAACAAGTCAATATAGATCCGATAAAATGGTATGCATAAAAGAGTGAAACATCGCCTAATTACAAGAGCTCCTTGCAAAGTGTGCAATATAGCTACGAGATCTTATGCGTCAGTTTATTGGAATTCACTGCACTTTGACAAGTTGGCCTTGTTCTTTGAACAGTTCACCTACAAGAAGATAGATTTTTGTGACACATGCGTGAAATAGGACTTCAACATGTGATCTGGGATCCACACACACACACACACACACACACACACACACACACACACATATATATATATATATATATATATATATATATATATATAATGTACTGGTTAATTTCTGATGAGACCAAGTTGTTTAACAAAGGCCTCTCCAGCCTCTCATCCGATATATTTTCCACTAGAGATTTTTGAGAAAGTTCACCATATTAGCCTTGCCTTCAAAGTGAGTTTTTCCTCAAGTTATACCGGAGCATACCGTCGCAGAAACATACTTGAAAACATGGGTGCAAGCTTGTCTCAAGGTTTGCATCATCTTGGCTATCCAACTTGAACCTCATCTGCTGAAAATTATGGGAGTCTCATTATCAACAACCTAGAAAGTATGGGGATGAGCAAAGTGACGAGATATTACTAGTTTCCATACATAACCATATACTCATGTATAAATGGTCGAGGAAGGTGTTGAAGCTGGTTTCGTCTTTGTCATTCTCGAGATCAATCCATGTTGGGAGGATACGTACATTACACCTAACGGCAACCGCTGCCTTCGATACTAACTCCTGACATCTACTGTAGCATCACGGCAATTTTTTAAACCTGCCTCAAAAACAGATTCCATTCTTCCGCCTCTAGATTTCTAGTTAACATCCATTTGAGCATTATCCTCGATGTTTGTTTCCTCTTGCGCTTTGTGGGTGCTAGTCCAACAATCGAACATAGGAAGTGTTAGTGTACATCAAACCAGTGCAGACTACATATAAAGAAGCATGGAATCAGCCAGAATTGACTCAGTTAACTCACCTTTCTGTGCCGCTGAAGCCTCACAAGGTTCATCTGATATTGCCAACTCGCCTTGTGTCAAGAGTGCTTGGGAAGTAGTGTCGTGTGGCAAGGTGGAGCTTGGGAACGTGTTACTAAGCTGAGTTGACGCACGAGTATGTCGGGCAACCGTAGTACTCTTGTGGTAGGTGTTGCAAGAACTAGGCTTGTCTCCTCGCTTGTTTGGTGGCAGCTATTTGTTTCTTGCTATTTGGCTTGTTGCAGCTCGTAGCATGGGATGCCGTGTTTGTTGTTTTTTCTTCTGGACTTTGACCTTCTATTGCACCATCGGTGTCACCAAAGAGACCGCAGGGATTCATCCGCCTTCTCATTCCGTGCCATTTATGTGTTTCTTCCTCTTTCTCTCGGTGCCATGTTAAGTCAGAGTTTACAAGAAAATGAATAACAATTTAGTTCTTCGTAACAAATTGATGCGTGATGCATTTCAACTGAATCTCTTTGATGTTAGACAACCACATGATAGGAGGATGTAATATGAAGGAAAAATGTGACGGAAGAGATAACTAAGAACTATGATGTGTAAACTAAGAAGAAGACATTTCACCAAATTAGGAACAGCAATGCAATGGAAGAGTACTAAGAAGAAGACATTTCACCAAATTAGAAGCAATGCAATGGGTAGACACCATATGAAAGATGCTACAAATATTGCTGCCTTAGAGTTAACGATGTCTCATCATAAATGGCGTTTAAACAAATGTGAAAGCGATACAAAGAAGCCAAATCATATGCAAGATGCAAACAACATCCACACTACCATGTGTGTGAGGTCTCTGAAGTCATTAGTGCCATTGCATATTCACAGAATTGCATATTCACGACTTATGATGTATAAACTAAGGAGAGAAGGCATTTCAACAAATTAAAGGCAATGAAAGCTAGACACATAGAAAGATACATGAATATCACTCTACCAAGTTAAAGTACATCACAAATCATAAATTGCCATTTCAACAAATTAGTAGTACAAGCTAGAAAAAGAATGTGGTGTAACTTCTATCACCTCTGAAGTAAACGTGTCTTATGATAAGTGATTGTTTGCGAGGTTTACTACGTAAAGAGTAATTTGATGTAAGAACATGGTGTGATAGACAGATATTGTATGTTCTAGAAAAAGGAACACGTGTCTTATTCAAGTATAATGTGTAAAGTAAGCAGATGGAATTCAACAAAATTAGAAGCAATACAAGCTAGACATCACACATAACATGCAACCACATATATACTTGATTGCCAAGTTAGAGGGAGCACCAGGTGATGCACTAGGGGAGACGTGCTCATCATAAACACAGCTTTGTTGAGTGTCTATGCATGTGTTGTCTTGGAAATCATCTTGGGGGTGTGGAGGAGTAGAAACTGTAGAGGCCCTCTGTTCGGCAGGAGCACCTTTTATCCGCTGCCTTGCTAACTTCCTTCCGCTTTATTGATTTTGAATTGTCAAGTAAAACCGACAAGAAAAAGCAATAAAATTCTCTCTTCAGAACTCATTCATGCCATGATAATCGACAATCACTACTTTGATGTAAGGCAAACACATGATACCGGGATGGAATATGTACGAAAAAATAGGGCGGCATGGCATGTTCTGGCCCCATTTGTGTAAACTAAGCGAGAAACCATTCCGGACCAAATAAGAAGCAATGCAAGCTAGACACCACATGAAAGATGCAACCAATATGACTACGCCAAGTTAAGCGTCCCATCATAAATGGAATTTCAACAAATTAGAAGCAGTATGATGCTATAAATCATATGAAGGATGCAACTAATATACATACCGTGCATATACTAAAGGTGTCTCATCATATTGATTGATGCGGGATACAAAAAAAACAATAGTTTTATGTAAGGACATGCTTAATAGACAGATGTACTATGTACTAAATACAGGAAGGCATGTCACATTAACAGTGTATAATGTACTATAAGCTAAGCGCACTAGCACATGCGGTTTAACCAGATTGGAAGAATTACAATCTAGACACCATATGCAACATGCAACCACATATCACGCTGTTGCCAAGTTAGAGCAAGCACTGCGATGCTAGTATAGAAATGCTATAATCAATCAACTATAGAGCTACGTTCACTATCTTCATCTAGCATTTTACATTTCTTGAGAATCATGTCGGAGGCCGACGCTGCATTCTTTAAATGAGAGTAGTCCCCTTGCACGCCTGCCTCGTAATAAGTGATTGATGAGGGATACACAAGAACATTAGTTTGATGTAAGAACATGGTTAATACACAGATGTATGTACTAGTATGTACCGAAAGCAGAAAGGCATGTCATATTCAAAGGTATAATGTGTAAGCTAGGATGCAATTTAACCAAATTGGAAGCAATACAAGCTAGAACATCCAGTGAGTGGTGAACATGATCATCTAGGACACGAGGGCGTGGTGGAGGCGGGCTGCTTCGCCACCATCGGCTGCTTTTTAGTTGGCTTCGGGTGATGCCTGTCTTTGCCGGGCTTGTCCTTTGGCTCGCCAAAGGCTGCGACTAGCTATTTGTCTTGGTGCTCACGGGATGGTGGTTCATGTAAAAATATCTTTCCTTATCTTAATAAAGACCGACTTCGCCTTTCGAATAAAAGCTAGACACCATATGGAACATGCAACCACTATGACAATGCTGGTTAAAGCAAGCACACGGGATGGTGGTTCATTGCGGCGAGGTCATCAACTCGTAGCTTCATTTACCGTCTCCATCTCACGACATCGCACCCTTTATAGCAATGTAACGTGTGCTCAGTGGCAGCGTAGAAAAGCCGCACGACTTGTCTCTTTCTTTTTGCTTCTATGTCGGAGACTCTGAAATACCCTTTGCATAAAAACACAATAGTGAGAGTATGGGTGAAGTTATTGTGCGTAATTAGTGCACCTTTGTAAAAGTAGCGAGATGTGGTGGCTGAAAAATAAATGGCAGGAGACATATGATAGCTCTACAAGATTGCATGACAAACAAAATTAGATTCTACTCCGTATGATTTTGTAATATATGAGCATACGGGGGAAATGCGTGTACTCTGCAACACACCACCACATGTGGTCATATCTAAGATAACAATGATCGAAAATAAATAGGTCACCGATTTTTTAATAGAATCGTCCGATCTATAAGGAACGGGCACATGGCCTTAATCTACCTCCCGCCGGCCTTTGTGACGATCTTTTCTTGAACCGCCAACACCACCGCCTGCACTGCCTCCACCGCCCGCCCTCCCATCGACCTCACACCACCGCTGCTTGGCAGCGCCCGGGCCATCCCTTTAATCCCGGCCGACCTCGAGATCGGGCGCCAAGAGTCCTAGGCCGCACATGCCCCTAAGATAAACACCAAGGCGCTTGCTTCCCGGTGTAATAGTCGCATACTAAGCGCTACTGTTACGCTGGGAATGCTTCCGTTAATTGGGAATCAGCCCCGGCCAGAAATTGAAATTGTGGGGTGACGGACCTCTAGCTAAGGTGAAATAGTATATGAGGAGAAACCTTGTGCACCTTGAGTTACTAGGAACATCTAGTATCAAGAAGAAGCAGTCAACTAGTGTCTTCGTGGGATGAATACCGCAAGCAGAGACGTAAGATTTGCACGAATAAGGGAAGAGGAGTAGATTCTTCGGTCACGGTGTGGTCACCTCCACATGTCGCGCCGATCTTCTTCTTTTTACCGGGAAACCGATGTTCGGAAGGTGCGTGCTTGGACAAACCCATGGCCAAATTGTTGATCACATGTTGCCGTGGCCGTATGTCGATGGAGAAAGCAGATCCGAGGCGAAGGGCGGCGTAGCAGAACAACTCCGTGCGGCGGTGGAGGGTGGCGAAGTTGGAGCGGCAGCGGTGAGCGCGCATGACGGTGTGGTTGAACTGGCTCTGCACGACGGCTCGGCCTCGGCTTCAACTACTAGCCGTGGAGGCGTTGCGGTTGAGGTTGGTTGGTGGATGACGACGTCGGGGTATCGGCTCGGCGTGATGGAGGAGGGCGGCGGTTAATGGGTGGGATGGGGTGGCGGACGGGCGCCTGGGTTTCATGACTGGTGGAGAGGTAGTTTTGGCGCCCACCGAGTACGAATGGGGAATCGACGGGTGGGGGGGAACCATGTTTGGTCTCGGACGCGCTTGTTTTTGGCTTTTTGAATGTAAGATGGGACGTGCTTGTTTGAAATTTGGGGAAAGTACAAACTTTGCCCCTCTTAAATTTCGGACCTCTTGCGGAGTCGGGGTAGGATGGTAATCCCGGTGTCCCAAATAGTGGGCGGAGGCGATTTGCCGCACAGCATGTGTGCTTAGGCTGACCATTGTGTATGAATGTTTTTCGGAGGCGGTTATGCGTGGCGTCTAGATGAAGCTACAAACCTACCCCGGTTTAGACCTTTGGACGTCGGGCGGTGGGTTTCACGGGTCGGAGTTATTGGAAAAAGTAATTTCCTTGTACTACCAAACATTGGTCTCCATAGCGGTTTGGGCGAGTAGAGGCTCTTTTTGGCGTTAGATTCGAAATTTTGAAACACAAGCATTCACGTTTAGAGTACTCTTGAACTATGAGGATTGACCTAAATAGACAACGTTATATATTTGACCTTGTATGTTTGAAAACCTCATTAAAATATCCGCTTCTTTTGAAATTTTGACACTTGAAAATCCTATAACTACGATTATTTTGGAATGGAGGAGCTAAATTTGAATCTATTTTGTACTGCGACTACATATGCTATTATGTACAAAACTAGAGCAAAGATTGGTGCCCCATAATTTAGGTATGGTTTACAAATGCCATGATATCAAATTCAAATAATTGAATGGACTTCATGTTGAATTTGATTTTTAAACCACTCTTAAGTTGAATTCAAATGTATGCTAGTTCATATGTAGCTATTTATAATGTCCATTGTGTAACTTTCATATGTATAATGTGCTTTACACACACAACATGAACTATACTCACGTTTATATTCGATTGCTAAAGCGATGCATTGTCTGGAGTTCAAAATACTAACTATGTGGATCAATTGTGTCGAATAATAACATGGAGCATGCTCAAATTCGATAGAATCTAGATGTACGATGGATGAATGACCGCTCTTACGCTGTAATTGCAAATATCATGATCCCATCCTAATATTTGGATACAATTAATATCTTTAATCAATGTGTAGAGCAGTCTTTTCGTGTAGTTTCACTCTCCATCGGTGGTCTCTCTCACACATGCTCACACACTCTCTCCGAGGTGTCTTTCTCACACATGCTCTAGATATAACCCTCCCTCCCTCTCGTAACCATTTACAACTGTTTTTACTAACCTTTATCACAAGCACTCTTCCTCTCGCAAACATACACACGCACAATCCTCATCGACCCTTTCTATATACATGGCCCTGCCTACGTGTCTCATGTATGCACATTATCTTTACGCCTGTCTCTCACGCGTTGTCTCACACCTCTCTTCCTAATCGACGAGTATGATTCTAGTGAGCATTGTAGGATGCTTATAAAGTTAGGTTGGATGAATAGTAATATCGGAGATAAAGGGGTTACCTTAGTCCGAGAACCTAGGGCTACAAATCGCAAGCTGGCTTTGTCGGTGGACCACGAGTCCTTCTGGTCTGCTATCTTTGTCTTGTACGACTAGTCATCCATGGGTCTTCCTAAATGTGTCATGGGCCGACCAATGTGGAGCAGGATGGAACCCGAACGAAGGGCCTCACCTCGACTCCACCAGACGTCCACGTGGTGACACACCCTCTGCCCCACGCCTCATTATCTTCTCACACCCACACATACCCAATACAAACACCACACACCTGAAAATTTCTCCTGGTGCCTCTATTCCCTCCCCTTGCATATACACACTCCAAAGGGAATGGAATCTCTTGTCGTGACGTCATATTCGGTCTCTCGCTCTCTAGACCACTCTAATTTCTCGTATATCTCCCACGCCTCCCCGTCGGCCCCTCTATCCATGCCTCTCTAGACACGTAATACACACACATACCTCTCTAGGCCCCGCCGAATGCATCAACTACACATTCACACATGTTACATCACGTACCCCATTGATCTAAAAAGCCCTCTCTTCACGTTTTTTTTTCACATACAACATTCCTTTTGAATAAAGTGTGGCCAAAAAATTATTTTAGAGTTTCTACAAATATACAACATTACAAAGTTATATGGAGGAGTCTGAGGCAGCTAATTTGCATTGCATGGTGCCCACAATGATATTTAGTCCCAGACCGTGAATTTGTATATTTTATATTATATATAAAGTTAGTCATAATAAAGAGAAACGAAGAGCATCTCTCTCTCCATCGCATACCCCTCAGACGCCTTTGACGTATGCACACAAAACTATCTCCGTGTCCTCTAAAAAGTAAGCCCCAGAAAATTCACGTTGTTTCCATCTTTCTCTCGCGATATATGCAATGACGATCATTGTATTTGAAGCGAAAGCACGATACATACATTGGACTTCATAATCCACTCATTACGGTCACCGTTTACGTTTAGTGGTTATTATCGATCCGCAGGCTCACTGTACAACTCTGTATTTGCTCATGACATGACTAGTTGACCAGTTAAACGCTCGACGTGGCACCTCTAGTGTTGCATCACATTATCTCACTACCATCATGCCCACCTATTGACTTGTATCTACTCTACATCTACACTCTTATAAAATACATAAAATACACTCTTATAAAAAACAGAGTTGGTGATGATGGTGTGCCTGCCATCCTACAATATAGGCCGTCCAATTTATATCCGACGGATAGAAAAGAAACTATGACAATTTTGCAAAAAGGTACCCACACACCTCTCCACATTTGCAAATAAGGCCTTCCCTCGTTCATCCTTTTCTCTCACAAGATAAACAAGTCATACAAATGCATCTTGATGTTACGTGCAACGAACGGGCATCTTGCTAGTAAGAATGAAAACAAACGACAAAAACATATTTTGGCGGTGGTTGAAGTCATGACCGGGCACAACGGACAAGGTGGCCTTGTATTGGTATGCTAAGCCGTCTGCATTTTAACACACATGAGCTGGTGTGGTGATTATACCTTGCACGCATGCACACGAACTGCATCCACGCAACACTCACACAAACACATGCACCCACGCACGCACGCAACACTCACACGCATTACACGCAGCCACGCACGCACGCAACGCTCACACGCACACACGCACGCATGCATGCACACACCAGTACACCACACGACCAACACACTCTCTCACGCTCAAGTGCTCAACCTACACGTGCATGCGCACACATCAGGCCCTGACATACACATACACAACCAGGTGATTCCCGCGCACGGGTTGGGGCCTTGTCGCGCCTGCATAAATTTGTGTCTATCTGACCTTTTGCCTATGCGAACTGACAGGTGGAACTCACAAGGAACTGGTCAATTTAACTAGTCAACATGGCGCCACGCGAACTATTTGGCGGTCAACAGAGTGCAATCCGATCTTTGAACTATGAGCAAGTGACCGGATAATCACCGCAAAACATATATAGTGACCGTAATCAGCTTATTCTGAAGTTCGGTGACCGTACACGCTTTTCTCTCTCAGAGGCCCTCCAAAACTACATCTCTACACGTTCTCGCATGTTACATCTAACAACTATGCAATACAAAGACTACTACTACACTCTAACACAATAAATCATATGTGTTTTTAGTTTTACTAGGTATCATATTGTTACTTATAATTATTCAGTTTGCATACATTAAAATTGCCTTTGAAATGTATGGCCGATTATCTACCGCTTGGAAAAATCCCGCCTTTCCTGTTTAATCGGGTTTGTATCGATGGATCATGCGAAACAGCAAAACTATAGTACTATACCGGTACAAGTGGCAGTTCACCGGGCCGTCAGGTCGCCTACTCCTCCGTCGTAAGAGTGGAGTGCTCGTTTTCATAAATCTTCTAGTCCCTTTCGCCGACATGTGGGACATAAAGCTACCGGGTCAACGTGCCATACCGGAATACAGTGCAGAGCAGCCGGGGTGAAGCACCCCAGTCATGGTGCCGGCGTAGTAATGAGCAATGAGGCATCAAATCACAAAGCTGCACCTTTCCCATGATTAAGTTGGAGGACGAAGTAATAATGCTAAAAAGAAGTTGGAGGGACGAAGCAACCTTCATTTCACTCGTTGTTGAATCCGCTTCTTCCTCATCATCTTCAACTTAACCACGTGTTACTTCATCGTTGTTTGCCTCATGTGGACGAGATCGGCTTGGTAAAGCACCGACACGTGGACGCAAGATGCTAGCAAACCGCCATCCGGCGTGGCAAAAATCACCTCCTTTTTACTAATCTTGATTCTATAATTTTTAGATCAATGTAATTGAGATTTGTATACATAGCACACAGGAGCAAAACCAAGTGGTGCGGTTAAGGGCATCCACAATGTGTAGCCAAATGTGAAAATAGCTTTTGGCATCGTGGGAACCATTGTGGGCAGTGTTGCCAAAGCCAGAAAGATGGAACCGAAGCTCCCCGATTGATTGATTGAAGGAATAGAAAATGCAACGTCTCTCCTCTTTCTCCCATGCTTGGAGCGCATGTAGTACATTATAGAGCATAGAGTCTACTTTGTCCTTCTATCACAAATCACAAAGCGGTGAGGCTTCAAATCACAAAGCACGGATGAAGCAATCATCATTTCACTCTTCACGACTCCGCTTCTCCATCGTCTTCTTCGAGAAACCATCTCACCGCACTAGTACTCCTAGTAGTAGTACTAGTAAAGGACTTCCTGCATGCAAATAAAGGCGGTTGTCTCGGCTAAAGTGCAGCACTTATGACGACTTACGTGGGTCTCCCTCAATGGTGTTCTCCGAATGAAGCGCACTTAGCCAAACCACAAAAAAAAATATCGACGACGTCACCGCAATGGGGAAGGAAGTCAAATATCAGTTACTACCTCCATTTTTTTTTGTACACAAGGCGGGTATATCAAAATTACAATTTGCAAAGGGCCACTAACACTAATCGAGGCAAAATTGATGGGGTTAGCAACCAAGGACATTAATATCCCTTGCATACATGTGGAAGTGAGAAGGTTGGTTTGCATGGCGCTGAATTAATCAGCTGAGGAGGTGAGATGGTTAGCTCTTTGGTCTTTTCGAGAAAAAATACGCATTAATTGACACGTGAAATGAGGATTTGTATCGATTAAATCCGCAAAGGAAAACCCCATCTTTCTTTTTAACACTAGTACTCCTAATGCGTCATTACTTATCTGTTTGGGCCTAGGCCTTGCAATTGCCAAACTTCGCGACACATTTTTGCCAAGCTTGCCTAAAGTTTCCAAAATGAGAAGGAGGTACACTTGCGCACGGCTGTCGCGGTCGCACCGCACAATCACACGGTCGCTCCTGCACGCCAATGGTCGCACCGCACTCCTCACAAAAGTCGCTCCCGCATGCCGCAAACCCAACCAAGGGAACGCATCCTCACCGACACGTCTTTATGCGCATGTGAACAAACCAAACTTCGATCATCCTATCGGCTGACACATAATTTTCGCTCATAGAGTATGTTTATCCAACCGCATGTTGGGGAGTATCCAGACGTCTGCCACGTGCGGTGGTACATTGGGGAAGAAGAAGAGGTGAGGAATAAGGAAAGAAGGGTTAGGAGACGTAGGATATTCATCCAACCGCCTGAAATAGTAGACTGGCCCAAGTCATGTGACTTGCATAACAAATATAGTATGTTTTTACACAGCAAAAGATCCATAAAAACAACAACATAAAGAAAAACTATCACTACTCGCGAAAAGATACGGCCTTGTCGTCTTTGGCTGCCGGCGCGAACCACCCGTCGCTACCGATGTGTGTCTCCGCACCGCGGTTGTCCTTGGCCTCCAGCTACTCGTTCAAGAGGAGCGTCGCAGGGCGCTTCTGCACGGAACGAGAGCACAGGCCGGTTCAAGTCGAGGGCGTCCGGTTCCGCTAGGGAGGGCCTGATGGCGGCGGCATCCGCGCTCCACGTCCGGAAATCGAGCCCGCCGCTCGGTTCAAAGTCCAGGGGCGTCCGGTTCCGCTTTGTAGGAGGGCGTCAATGAGAAGCGGCATCCGGCGCTCTACGTCGGTCGAGCCTTCGCCGCCTGGTTCATGTCGGGGACGCTGGTTCCACTGCGGGAGGGCTCGGCGGCGGCGGCATCCGCGCTCCGCCTCAAGTTGAGCCTCTCCGCCGCCCGGTTCACATCCACGACATCCGGTTCCCCCTGCGAGAAGAGCCTCGATGGCAGCGGCATCGCGCTCCGCCGAAGTTGAGCCTCGCCTCCCAGTCCTCCTTTAGTATCCACCATGTTGAACCGCTGGTCCGCACTTGCACCATGGGGACTCGGGCGCGCCGCAGAAGTCGGCGTCCATCGCCGTCTCATACCCATCGGGGCCTTCTATGCCGCGACCTCCGCCATAATGAACATTGGATCGGCTTCCTCCTCCTCGTAGCTTGGCTCCAGAAGAACTGGGATTGGCCCGCCGCAGCGAGCTTGGGAACGGAGATCTGCGTGGCGCCCGACCGCCGCTGCGTGATTTCTGGGCGGTGCTCCGGCGTCGACATCTTGTAGTAAGTGATCTTGTGGCGCACCATGGCTTTCCGGCTAACTAGGGACGCTTGATGCGCGAGCTAGGGGACGAAATGTGGGGAATGGGTTTGGAGATTTGGTGTGGTTTAGGGCGTTGGCTGGCGTGGGCCGAGTGGCGAAGGTTCTGGTGTGAATAGTGGTTCGATGGCTGACCGGTCAATCGGTTTTTGACTGCATATCGCTCTTGTCGTGTTGGCGTTGTAGCCCAAGACGCTGGACCCTCCACGCCGCTCACCGAATGGAACGCAGCCGTCTTCGTTTTATTTCGCTTGTGGGACCGCAGTTGAGGAGAAACCAGCGTCCCTCCCCTCCCCGCTGCGTCATTTTATTATACCACCACTCCCTCCGCTTTATGCAGAGTAAATAAAAACAGAGGAGTATACTACGGATGAGGATCCTCACGTGGTCGAACCCATTGAGTAACTGACATATGGGGCCTAGCAAGCATGGGGTCTGCCAGTAAGTGATCGAAAGGGAGGGTAAGGCAGGGATACCTACGTCAGAGGATCCACTTCCACTATACTACTTTGACCAAATGTTAAAGTAATAATATATGACATGCAACTTACACAAATGTTAGAGTAATAATATATGAAATGCAACTTACACAAAGCATACAAGGTCTAATGCGTTTTTCGAGGCTAACTTGGACCAAATGTTAGAGTAATAATATATGACATGCAACTTACACAAAGCATACGGTCAATTTCATATGTGAAAGGAGTTTCCAATGATATAATTTTCACATTATACATCTCATGTACTATTAATCTTGTCAATAGTCAAATTGGAAACCATCCTAAAGTACAAATCTAGGAGTACGTATTTAATCTAACCATATTGATTGGGCGTTGTTGAATGTTCATACCTTTTTTTTATCATAGTAGAGATACTTTGACTACACATAAAACTTATATGTAAAGTAGAAAGGATAGGAGGGAGTATATTATGCGTTCAAAAGCAGAAACGAACATTGAATACCCTTTATATATGATTTTATGGATGCTATGATCACCGGTTCAAAATTTTGAATCCGCCTTTAGGTATCGTGCCCCACTCGTTTCCCTCTCGATTTCATCTCGAGGGTCCGGAGATCTATTGAAAGAGGAATAGGGTGGGTACATGCGAATGATACTTTCGGCGGAATGTTCAAATGAGGCATGCTTGGGAGGATGGACTCATTGGAGGGCGACATGATCGATGGAGAAGAGGGTTGGAGAGGAATGAGAAATAAGAAACGCCACATGATTACAGTTGAGCGGCTCAAATAAACAATAAGTTGTCTAAGCTTGGCCTACATAGTGAAAGGCCTAATGCATAACGCTGTGAACAACGACGCCGAATATGGCCGGAAAACAGGGAAACCGACATGGGGGCACACCCGTCCGGGACGATGTAAGCATGAACTAGTGCAATGGAGGAGCTGGCCCGACCTCCTCTCGCCACCGACAACCGTTCATGTGGGTTGTTGGGGCCAACAACTGGGCGCAGCTTCCAACACCGCCTTCTGGACAAAGGCGACCGTTGTGGCGACACACTCATATCGTCGCTAGACACACGGTCGGTTTCGATTAATGCCAGGGTGGCGTTAGTGCTTTGTGCACGCACCAACGGTATGTTTGGTTTGTGCCCAAGGTTGCCCCATCAAAGCATTGGGTAGCCAAAATTTTGGTTGAGGTATTGGTTGCCCATGATTTGGCCGACATTGGCAAGAAAAATGAACTAGAGTTGGCTAGAGTTCATTGGCATGCCAAAGAAATGGCAACCATCCAAACAAAGACCAATCTTTGGGTCATGACCAAAATTTTGGTTGAGGTATTGGTTGCCCATGATTTGGCCGACATTGGCAAGAAAATGAACTAGAGTTGGCTAGAGTTTATTGGCATGCCAAAGAAATGGCAACCATCCAAACAAAGACCAATCTTTGGGTCATGACCAAAATTTTGGTTGAGGTATTGGTTGCCCATGATTTGGCCGACATTGGCATGAAAAATGAACTAGAGTTGGCTAGAGTTCATTGGCATGCCAAAAAAATGGCAACCATCAAACAAAGACCAATCTTTGGGTCATGACCAAAATTTTGGTAAGGTGCACTTTGGCCACAATCCAAACACACCCCAACACCCGGCTGCGTCGAGGAAGCTTTCGAGAAGCTGCCGCAGCGTCAGAGTGGAGTGGTATGGCATATTATGACATCCTCTGAACACAGAGACCATGCCGGTCGTCTTGCTTTTTCAATGACATGCGGGGATCACATTTGAGCAAAGGGCATCTCCAATGTTGCCACGATCATTGGTGATTACCCGGCACTGACAAAGCCCTCGTCCCTGGCATGTCGTGGTGCATTCCAGCCGGCGCCATTGCCCGCATTCATGCCGTCCGATTCGTTTGTCGTCGTTAGCAGAGGTTTGCCGAAGGCGAACTCCGGTGACTTAATGACGCACCGGACGCTTGGCCTCACGGAATGCGCTTACTTAAAGCGGCAACGCCCAGCTAACCTCCACACCATAGCGCATCGTCCTCTACACGGCACCACATCCGCCATGACACATGAAGTGCGAACGCTCTGCGGAGAGCTTGTCTTCGAGGATGAAGCTCGAGGTCGCCGCCCTTGCTCAAGTCGCCTCGCGACGCAATAGCCAGCGTAGCAGACGCTGACAGCGACCGCACAAGTGAGTGGCCACGCTGGCGGCCGACGACAGGAGCACCGTCGACCACGCGTCCTACTTGCCGCCGTTCAACGTCCCGCACCGCCAAGGTCGGGGACTCCTCCGAGGATGAGTAGGGGCATGGGAGGCGGCGAGAATGGTGTGCCAAGCGGCCCGTATCCCGTGTTCTACTCTTCCTCGCCGGAGACCGCACCTTCACTTCACGGGTCTTGAACCCCGCCCGATACATATAGAGATCGCAGATGGAGGATGTTGAGTCGCCAGTAGAATAGGTTTAGGGTCGGGTTTCTTTTATTTTTCTGTCCTATAAATATTCGAAATGTAATGAAAATCTGCAGTGTTTGCATTAATCTCGGCCGGTGTATATGAACTTTCACAATAATATACATATTGTAGGAGTACTTGCAAGATGCCCGTGCATTGTACGGAAGATCAAGATCTTGTGGGGAGAAAAGGATGAGCGAGGGAAAGCCTTATCGCAAATGTGGAGAGGAGTGCGGTAAATTGTCATAGTTTCCTTCCTATCTGTTAGATATAGATCGGACGGCCTATATTGCAGGATGACAGGCACACCATCATCACCAACTCTGCTTTTTATTGAACCGAGACAAATATAAAAAACCCAACTAAGCCAACCTCTCAGCATATCGCGCGGGAAAAGACCCGGCCGCGCCATTTTAGTCCGGATTACCGGATTACTAGTAGTAGTATCAATGGATCGCGCGAAGCAACAAATGTTTTTTTGAGGTGGCGAAGCACCTACTAGTTGAAAAGGAAAAAAAGGCGGTACACTCACAGCACTCCTGTCGCGGTCGCATTGCACCCCACACACGTTCGGTCCTGCACACGGCTCACGCCAAAGCGAAAGCGCGCCGCTTGCCTCTTCAGCGACACGTGGGACTGCACTTGGAGAAATGCAGACCATCGCCAAACTCCCCGCCCACCGCGAAAAATCCTCCCCACACACACACAAAAATTCACCCCAATCCGATTCAACCGCTTCTTCGCCAAATATTCCCCAAACCCTCCCCGTCCCCCTCCACTCCATTCGCTCCGCATAAGCCGCCCTCCCGCTTGGCGCCGATACGCCAGCGCCATGATTCGTCGAGGGGACGACGGCGATCCTCTCGCGCTCCTGATGACGCTCAGTGACTGCCATCCTCTAGCCGCACGCCACCTGCAGCTACGTTCTTGTGGAGGCACCGCAGTGGTCAGCGCCGCCACATTGGCGACGTTCGTGTGGAGACGCATGCGGCGGTCGGCTTACTCCCATAATGCAGGCATTCTAGACCGAGGCCCGTTCATGTCGATTGTAGCGCGAATGTTAGCTGATAGACGCAGCATTAATGTCACTTTGTTTGCGAAGTAGTTTCTTTGTCAATATGCTACCTTAGAAGCTTCCTTGCCACGTTACGCACCACTCAATCTTCTTAGCTGAGATGGCATGCCAAGGCCGATTAGTTGCTAAAATATCCTGCCATATATTTATTGTGACGAGATTGCCATGGTCTAGTAGCCAATCTGTTAGGTGAAATAGCTCTACACCGTTTTATACTCGATCTTTGTTGCTGCGATGGCCTTCGATAGTTCGATGGCTGTGTGCTTGGCCTCATTGACTGCTGAAATAGCCTGCATAATTTAGCACTCAAATCTGTTTGCTAAATTAGCTTTACATATATTTCGTTACTTAGATCTGCTCGTCCAAATATCTTGCCATAGCTTTAGACATCATCGACCCAGGTATTTTTTTCTCCGACTTCATAAAAAAGCATATATGTTTTTCTCCTGTAATATCTAGTAGAAGAACTAATTTGTATGTCTAATGATGGACAGGGACTTGGATAACTTCTGCTCAAGATTCTCCGCTGCATATGTCGAGGGGTTGAAAACTTCATGAACTTTATCGTAGTCTGAGTACGGTGGTCCGAAATCAGATGTGCTACTGCCGCGTAGCAGTTGTATGAATTCAGTTACAAGACCCCTACCAACCTGTGCAAAATCATCTACACTTGTATGGGATGTCGGTCACATATACTAGGTGGGTTCATCATGGTGAAGCGTGAAACGCCAATGTTATTGACTACGTGGAAGCAGCGAGATCACCATCTTGATCTTCCTGATGCTCAGGTGGAAGAGGAGGAGGAGGTGGTGGTGGCGGAGCCAGTGAGTTTGACCAACATTGAAACAATGCTACAAAATGCTTGTACATTCCGTGAACTTTCACCAGCAGAAGAAAAACGGTGGGCCGCATGTTGGAACAATGCATGCTGTCACACCCCTGTGAAATAAGCTGTCAAGATTCTCAGCTATGGTCACCTTTCTTAAGGTGAAGACATCTGAGTGGATGACCAACAAATCATTCGATGCGATGTTGGCTACTCTCCGCAAATCTTTCCTGCATGCGCCCGAGCTGCCACACACCTACGATCAGAAATGAAGAATTTCCTTCATGCGGTTAGAATTGGATATGATATGATCCATGTTTGTAAGAATAATTGTGTTACGTTCCGGAAGGATTATGCCAACAAGTGAATGCCCGAAATGCAAATCATCAAGATGGAAAGATGGCGATTTTGTGAACAGGATTCCTCATAATGTTCTCGAGACATTTTCCAATTACACCAAGATTGGCAGAGAGGTTGTTTCATGATGCTGAAACAAGAGAGGATGTCTTGTGGCATTCTAGGAACCAGGAGTACAGAGATCGTAATGTAATGAGCCATCCATCTCATGGTAGTGAGTGGAAAAGCTTCAATGATAAACACAAAGAGTTTGCTTCTTGAGAAACATTAGACTTGGCTTAGCTTGGATGGAATTTGGCCACAGGCGCCACATATAGCATGTGGCCAAGGTCTTGTTATCCCTTACAACATGCCTCCAAATGTCGCACCAAAGAATCAAACTACTGATGGCCTTGCTCATCCCAGTCCAAAAAGTCCCGGAAAGGATTTTGATTTGTTCATGGAGCCTCTTGTGGAGGAACTTCAACAGCTATGGAAGGTGTTCTCACTCGAGACCTATATAGCAGCCCACCGTACTGATTTCTTTTGCATGCTTGTTGTAATTTGGTGCATCCATGATTATCCTGGCTTTGGGCACTATGTCGTGGCTTAACGACACATGGTTACAATGCATGTGTTACATTTGTGACAGAATCTGTAATCATCACGCAATACTTAGCAAGATCTGTTACATTGGACACCGCCATTTCCTTCCCAAGGACAAGCCGCATCCTAGAAAATACCGAAGACATGTGTTCAATGCAAAGCATGAAAACCGTGATGCGCCAAAGAGGCTCACCGCCGATGAGTTGCAAGTGGAATTAGAGAAGGTCGGGGCATATTACACCGTGAAACCATCACGGTAATGGTAGCGGAAAAGGAAGCGTGGCACGGTAGAAGAGAGATTATTGTTTACCCGCAGGTCCACTTTGTGGGACTTGAGTATTGGAAAGATTTGGATCTGCGGCATAATCTTGATGTGATGCACATCGAGAAAAAATATATGTGACAGCATTATCGACACACTTCTTAACATTGAAGGCAAGAGGAAAGAATCCTTAAAATCTAGGATTGATTTGACACACCGGGTATCGTAAAGGATTTGCAGGTGCAAGATGAAGGTAAACCACGGGATATGGCACGGTTGTAATGCGTCTTGGACAAGGTAAAAGAAAAAGAATTCTCTGCGAGGTCACATCACGTGTGAGATTCCCACATGGATTTGCTTCCAACCCTGAAAGGAGAGTCGGTCTGCAGATGGAAATAAGGTACAAGGGTTGAAAACTCATGCCACGTCCCTACTTCAAAGGGTTTTACCTGTTATCCTTAGAGGATTGGGCATACGACTTATCTGAGAAGCGATTCGCCAGAGTTGGGAAAAATTCTTGAGGAACTTCTGCGGTAGAAATATCAGGATAGATGCTTTGGAGCGTCTTAGAGACAAGATACCAACTATCCTATGCGACCTTGAGAAGATATATCCTCCGGCCTTCTTTGATGTGATGGTGCATTTGGCTGTTCATCTACGATGAGGCACTACTTAGAGGTCCAACACAGATGGCTGGATGTACCCTCTTGAAAGGCGGCTAGGCACTTTCAAGGGCTATGTTAGAACAGAGCTAGACCCGAGGGTTCCATTGCAAGAGGCCTACATTGCTCTGAAGCGTTGACATTCTGCTCAAAATACATTGAAACAAATTATCAGCTTAGCAAAGAGGTGGGTGAAGACAATCCCGGCTCAATGTTTTCGATTATTCCTGCTCGAGTTACGGTGGAAGAGTCGACAAGAGGACAAACCTAAAGAATTGGACAAAATGGTTTGGTATGTGTTGAATAACTGTCCCGAGATACTACCTTATATTAAGTAAGTGCGATCTGCGGCTTATACATCGTAATCTACTAAACTTGCAAAGCACATTCTTATATATTTAGATGTTTGACGCGATCACTATGTTGTGCAGCATCTACAAAGAGGGAGTTCTTTGTACTTAAAATCCAAGAAAGCAGTGATAAAGCTGGTTATGGCAGGATTTGCGAAATGGTTCAAGAACCATGTAAGCTTTTGAAGTGCACTATCAGTCTTTTTAATATATTGAGTACATAAGATGATCAGCTTGTCTATTTTCTAACCATAGGTTAAGAAGATGCGGGAGGATGGGCATGCAGTTGATGATGCCCTTTACTCACTAGCAATGGGTCACGATACTCGGGTAAGACATTATGAATATTGCGTTATTGGAGATATGCGCTACAACACCCTTTGCACGAGACGAAGGCGGGAAGACACAAAACAAGGTGCCATCATGAGTACGCGGATCACGATGACAAAGAGACAACCTGAAATGTATGCTAACATAGAGACATTGTTCGATTCGCAGTATATCTCTGCTTCGAGGATCATCGGTGTGTGGTTACATTGCCGTTGTCGTTGGTATAACCTGTTTTCGGTGATAGCAAAACCGTGAAATGGCGATGATATTTCAAATCCATCAATGTCAAAGCGGCGTACTGCACCAATGAGCCTTTTATTTTGGAAATCAAACAACACAAATATTTTCTTGGAAGACACATTTGCACGTAGCGGTGATCGGAGAGTATTGCAAAGGTTTGAGCAGAGGAATTAGTTTTAATGAAGTTGCGACGACAAGATGATGCTTACACCGCACTTCGATGTACAAGATAACACAGATGTTCCTAATATCTTTGAGAACCATCACGTCAATGACGCCGACGAAAAGATTGCCTGTCGTACGTGTGGACATACAAGAGTTGATCAAGAAGAAGCCAACGTTCGAGGACGTTGAGGACGAAGAAGAAGATGACACCGTGGGGAATTACGATTCAGACTGATACACATGGCGAAGATGTTGACGCTGCTGCTGCGGATGATGATTACATTGCTTTTGTTGTATTTGCCTGTCAGAAGACGTTTTTTATCTACTATGTGAAATTGTGTTTGCTATGACAACTGAAACCTGATGAACATGTTGTTTAGTATTTTCTTTGTGAGAACATCACTTGTTATGTATGCTGATTTGTGTTTGGTGATTATATGACAACTAAAACATGATGACATTGTTGTTTACTTGTACTCATATTTGGCTGTGAAACTTGAATTTGATGACATAGTTTGCTTTGTTGGAATGCAATTTGCTCGACGTCTTGAATGAGAACAAAGCCGACCGACATGGCCTCGCTATTTATTTATTTATATGAGCAAAAGGGGATACCCCATGATTTCCGTTAATAGAAATCATTAGATGTTCACAACACTACGCCCGCCTGCTACATGTGTTTCATTCATTACAAGTTTCAGCAAAGTGCTCATGTCGTAGCTAATCAATACATCACGAGTGCTACATACACTGCAAATAAAGAGACAATCATCCTCTGAGCACATCGATTTTGCCATTATCTTCACAAGCTCTTTCATCTCCTCATTGTCCGCCAAGGCCGTTCAAAGAGTAATTGTTGCTTGGCCATGATCGGGAACCTGCATCTTTAACCTTCGCTCTGCATCTTCCTCTTCTGCCGTTCCTTGCCATTCGTCCAACATCCCTTTTAACCTGCTGGTATTGGGATTCCTCACCTAACCAAATAATCCAGCGAGTTGCATTCCCCACATCGACAACTTCCGGAAATACAAATCACACGCGAATCTTCCCTTTTACGCACGAATCAAATTGGAAGATCATCAACCAAACTATAAAAAAATCAGCTTGGCGAAAGCGGCAGAACAACACTTAAACATATTATTACCCCATGATTCGGGCATTTGTAGAAGACTTCGGCCGGGGTTGCGGATTGTGGTTGAGACGCGACGGATGACTCTGCGTGATTTGCGGTAGTGGCACCACACAATCCGGACGGCAGCGGGTTGCGATGAGCAATCGGCTGTCATGCGTTGCCGGGCGGAGGTGTGATGAGACCCACAGGCGATGGTACGGGTGGTGACTTGGCGCATATCTGGTTGTTACTGTTTGAAGAAGCGGTGGACGAGCGACCAGCCGGACATGGTTGCTTTGCGGCCAGAGCTTGATGCTAGGCGAGTAAGTAGAGAAGAGGAGAAGCGGCGTTGGATATGTCAGTTTCATTACTTGCGAGTAGCATAGCACCATATATAGTCATAGTCTAGGCTTGGATTCGAACCAGCTATAGGAGCACATCTTTCTTTTTTCTAAAACTTCGTAGCGTCTCTTTCTTTGGTACACTAGCTTGTTACATGCGCCTTCCCAAGTCTTTGATTTTCTTTCCTTTTTTTTGCGAGGAAGGAAGGAAGACAAAATTGAGAGTTCCTCGGACTCGAACCCAAGACCTCTCGGTTGAAAACCAAGGGTGCTAGTCACTTATGTGGTGAGCGTTCGCCCTCGTGAGGAGGACGGCAGCGAACACATTTTCCTCGCAGTTTTCTTCCTATATATAAAAAAGTATGCTACTTGGTGTCCGCTTAGTGAAAAAAGCGATTGTGCCAACCTTGACCATTGGATTGACATTCAACGTTCTGTCAGCGTTTCTTGATCTCTTCTTCCTCGAGCATAAAAAGCCAAACCAGCGCCAAGGGACCGCGTCTCCCGCCTCCCACGGCTGGTTGTGATATTCCCGGCTCCTGCTCGTTCCGTCAGAGGCCTCACCATCGCCCTCCGCCTTGGTTCGCTCGGCTGGCGCTCGCCCTCGGTGTTGTCAACATAATTGACAACCGAGAGGAATAAGGAGAACATCGTATATGGTGAGGATGACAAGAGCTGACCCAAAGCGCCTTGTAGTAATTTTGTTTTTCGGGACGGAGAAGGGTATCAAGCTGGGTTCTTGCGCAGGACCCGTGGCCCATCTAGCCCAGGCTTTTATTTCATATGTTTAGCACATGACCAGCCCAGTTTGTTTTTCCTTTACGAAAAATGGATAGCCAGCTATTTTGTTTTTGCAGAATAACCAACATAAGCCTACTTGCTTTTCGCCTACCGGGCCGGAAATCTTTCAAGACGAGGAGGGATGCATTTTGCCTAGAAAATGGGCTATAAGTAATAAGAAATGGGCTATAAGTAATAAGAAATGAAAATGTAAGTAATAATAAATGGGCTGTAAAATGAAAAAATACAGCAAGCAGGCAATTAGTTGCAAAATACTGTTTTTCTTCGGATTTTGATATTTTAAATTTCATTGTTTTTGTGCGGGTAAAATTTCATTGAATTTAAATTAAGGTATATTTAGATTTAAAATTAATTTGAATCTGGCTAGAAATTTCGGGTTGTATCTTTGTTTGGGACAGATTTGGAGGCTGACTTGTGGGTCTACTAGGTTGGCGTGTACTTTGGCTTTGTCAACTTAGTCCTAAGCGATTCTAGCAGCGAAGGACCGTTGGATGTTAATCCAGCGGTCGTCTTCTTCTTCAATATCTGATCTTCTTGCTCCGGCCCTTGAACCAGCTTCGATGGGACTGCTTGCTCCGCCTCCGTGGCCGGGCTTGAAGCCGCGTGCCGCACCCCCACCCTACTTCATTGCTAGCTGTGCCATTCCTCTACTCACCCACACCTCCTGTTATTTTCCGTGACGGCGGTGGACGATAAACCCTCGTACTCCCACCGTGGGAAACCATTGCCGAGTCTTCCCGGCTCCGTGTCGTTCCTTCCTAGGCCTCGCCGTCATCCACCGCCATGGTGCTCTCGGCATTGACCTGGTCGGTCAATATGGTCAACGAACGACATCCATCGGCCGTAGGACTGCATAAAATAATGATTCCTCCACGATAGCAGCTGGGACCCACCGGAAGGGCCTCAGATTTCGCTTAAAAACGTTCCCCGGCGACATGTCGGACCCACCAGCTATATCTTCGCATGCAAGGAAGTGCCTCCTTATTACGCACAAAAAATGAATACCCACCACACTAGGCTGGGACCCACCATAGTGGGAGGATGACTTGTGGGCCAACTAAGTTGAGGGGGCGGAGGGCTTTGTCAACTTAGTCAATATGAACGATTCTAGCTCCAAAGTGACCGCACGATGTCCATCCAACAGCCAGTAGTGCTTCTTCAACCTCTGGTCTTCTTGCTCCGGCCGCCCAAAGCGGCGTCGGTCGGTTGCATCTGCTTGCCTCCCATGGTCGGGTTGTGCTCCGCTGAGGCCTCACCGCTTCCTACTATTACCACAGCTGTCCAGGCCCTGCGGCGACGGAAGCCTCTCACACCGCAACCCGAACGGTGAACCCTCGTACTCCTCTCCACGGGCTTCACCGCCGCGTCTTTCCCGGCTCCGTGTCGCTCCCTTCCCTAGGCCTCGCCGTCCAATCGCCCACCGTGGTGCTCTCGGTGCGGCCTGGTCAGCGTGGTCGAACGACTTCCATCGGACGTGGATTTGTACGTGGAGAGGCCGACAGCTGGGTTCACGGCCGCAGCAAGGAAGTGCCTCCTTATTACGCGGAAAATAATGATTCGTCCACCTGACAGCTGGGACCCACCGGACGGGCCACTGTATTTCGTGGAAAAAACGTTTCCCCCTGACTGCTGGGACCCACCAGCTTCATCTTCGCACGCAAGTAAGTGTGTCCGGGCAAAAAAAAACGATTCACCCCCCTGACTGCTGGGACCCACCAGCTACACCTTCGCACGCAAGTAAGTGCGTCCGGGCAAAAAAAAAACAAAATGATTCGCCCCCCTGACTGCTGGGACCCACCAACGACATCTTCGCAGCAAGGAAGTGCACGAGTCGGGACCCACCTGGTCGAAGCGTCGTGGCGTTGTCATCCTGGTCGCGAATGTGTACGTACATCTTGGTCGATGTAGAGGCGCCGCACGTAGCATGTACACGTCCGCATACGCCAGCGTGGTGCAAGAAAGAAAATCTGACCACATATGTGTACATACGGGCGGGGTCTCGAACGCCTACTCGTGCATACGTACGGCCAGGGCTCGTGTACATGGCTGGGTCGGAACGGAGAAACAGCGTCGTCGTCGTGTTCATGGGGAGGCTACGGAATGCATCGTGTTCATGGGGAGGCAACGGAATACGTCGTGTTCATCGGGAGGCAACGGAACGCGTGGGAGCCAACCAACTTGGACGGAACAGGCGAGTGAAACGAGGCTGGCGCATCGCAGAAGCGGAGGAAGCGGCCTTGTGTTCGACCGCCACGTTCGAGCAGGGTCCTGTTGATCGGGAGGGTGTAGCATACGCCAAACCGGAGAAGCGGACCTCCACGGTCGAGCACGGGGTCCTGTTGATCGGGAGGGTGTGGCGTGCCGCCAAAAGCGGGCGAAAACGGACCTCCCACAGTCCAGCAGGGGGGTGGAGGGTGTGGCATACCGCAAAACGTGATTTAAACGGACCTCCTACGGTGAACCGGGGTCCTGTTCATCGGGAGGGTGTGGCGTGCCAAAAGCAGGAGTCCACGGGATACTGTTCATCTCCACCATCGAGCTCCTCCAGCCTCCACGGGCTACAGTCGACCTCCTCCAGCCTCCACAGGCTCCTGTTCATCCAGTCTCCACCGCGCGCTACTCCACCGGCTAGTGTTCAACCACCCCTCCACCATCTACTGTTCATCCAGCCCTCCACACCACGGGGTCCTGTTCAACCACCCCTCCACGGGCACCACTCCACCGTCTACTGTTCATCCAGCCCTCCACCACACCACGGGGTCCTGTTCATCCAGAGGCAACGCCACCGCTCACTGTTCATCCAAACCCCCTCCCTCCCGCATAGCGCCACTGTTCATCCAGGCGGCATCGATCGGCTTGATTAGCGGCGATATGAAGAATCGCTCGATCGGACGATTAACAGCCATCGATCAATCGCTTTCCGGGTTCGATAACGCGTAGCACTGCGGTGCTGTCAGCTTCGGGTTCGATTAGAGCCCAACGCCTCGCTTTCGGGTTGATTAGAGCCAACGCCTACGCACAGCGCACTTGTCGTGTCTGAGAGAAAGCAGCATCGCCGGCCCCGACCTCCCACATCAGCAAACAACTCCCGAAATTTTCCTGCGCCCTACGCTTCTACCACGGTTTTTCCGTCATGGACGGCTCAAAGAATGTCATGCAGGCTGCGTCTCCGGCCGCCCGGGGACGAAAAGCCCATTTTACATCATGATTTTTTGTCATAGAAGTAGGAGCCCACCACATCTATGATGATACCGGGTTTTGTCACAATTATCTTCATAGAAGTGTCATATGTATGACAGAAAAAAAATTCGTTCGGCCCAAAATGTCACGGATGTGTCTTTTTTTTGTAGTGAATGATTTCGTAGCCATGGACCCCAAAGGAATGGATGGTATGTGCATGGATGATAAGGATAATGATGATGCAGGCAAGGATGGCATAGACATGGATGATGTACACCTGCAAGGTAAAGGAATTGATAATAAAGGCATGGCTGGTTCAGACTGAATGAGTGTATGGAATACTTAGAGATTGTGAAGAAGGCGTTCAGGGGCGAGGAAGAAGCCTACATGTTCTCGTGAGGCTATGCGAGAAAAAAAGGATTTGGTGTTAGAAAGGATGATCTGAAATGCGAGGGGTCCGGGTCCGAAACAAAATGCATCTGGAAGGACATACAAGTGCTGCAAACAAGGATGGCGGGCCCTTAAGCACTTTATGAGCTGAAATAAAAAGAACACCGAGAGGTCTTTCTCAGTGTGGGTGTCCCGCTCTTTTTCAGGTTGAGCTACAAGATAGCAGTGGCCTCTGGTTCGTCAAGAATTCTGTGGACAAGCATAACCATCTGTTTGTCCCTCACGACTTGACCTGACTCCGTACTTATCGGCTCATCGTAGAATGACTGATGCACAAAAGGCCGATGTCATCGAGTATGCTGTCGGTGGACTTCGAACACATCAGATTATGAATGTAATGGAGAAGAATGCCGGAGGTCCCGACAAGCTTGGATTTATAGATCGAGATCTATACAACCATGTTTCAGTCCAGAAGAAACGCAAGATAGAAGGCAGTGACGCTAGATATTTGCTCACCTATATGATTACCTGAGAAAAAAAAGCAGACCCGGAATTCTTTTTCAAATACACAAAAGATAGCGAAGGCCATTTGAGGAACATATTCTAGGCTGACTCACAATCGCGCATTGACTATGTTGCCTTTGGTGGTGTCGTGGTGTTCGACAGTACATATCGGTCTAACAAGTACAGGCTTCCGTTTGTTCCATTTGTTGGTCTGAACCATCATCGCAGCATAGTTTTGTTTGGGGTCGGTCTAGTGTCAGACGAGACAGTTGCATCATACCAGTGGCTTCTTCATGTATTTTTGGAGGCAATGTCCCAGACGGCACCAATTTCAGCAATCACCGATGGGGATGGTGCAATGGCTAAAGCAATAGCTACTGTCTGGACGGGAACAGATCATTGTTTGTGCACGTGGCATATCGAGGAGAATATGGTGATGCACCTCCGCAAGAAAAAGCTTGAGGAATTTAGGGAATTCATTTACCGTCGTTGGGATGTTGATGAGTTTGAGAAAAGATGGGAGGCTTATAAGGTTGGTTCAAAATAAAACCAACAGGCAAGAGGTCGTCATGGGTTAACGGGATGTCTGACTGCTGCGACACAAATGGGCTGCTGCGTACACAAAGGGTAGATATTTCCTAGGCATGATGAGTAATCGAGGAGTGAGTCTCTCAACTCAAGGCTTCATGTGCACTGAGCAGGAAGATGCAGCTTGTTGATTTGTTGCAGCATGTTGAGCCTTTGTGTATCCATAATGCGTAAGAATAAAGCAGCAGCATTAGACGCAGTAACACACATACGATACCCTTCACTAAGCTGAATGCACACCTACGGAGATTGCTGCCTCTTATATTTATACAAGCTGTGATGTTTCCAAAGGTAAAGCGTCAGTTGTCGAAGGGACAAATTGGCGGAGTCACGGACCGGGTAGCATGTGATGGTTTGGTTGTGTTTGGAGTTTTGCGCAAAGCCCCATATGATAAAGTCCCATATGGCAGGGATGCTAGAGAATTGCAAGGTAAGGAAGGTAAGTATGCTGAGGACTTGCATGCAAAAAAATTGGATGCTGATAATCCCAATGACTTGGAAGGTAAGGATCTTTGAGGACTTGCATGCAAAAACTTGGATCTTGAGGATCCCAATGACTTGGAAGGTAAGGATCTTGAGGACTTGCATGCAAAAAACTTGGATGCTGAGGATCCCAATGACTTGGAAGGCAAGGATGGTGTGGACTTGCATGCCGAAAACCTGGATGCTAAGGATCCCAATCACTTGGAAGGTAAGTACAGTGAGGAGTTGGATGCAAAAAAGTTGGATGCACAAGGCGTGGATGCTAAGCCTGTGGATTTTATATATCACGTGACTTGTCTGTTTACAGGAGCAAGACTGGATGATGTAGCTTGTAAATGTAAAAAGTTGGAAAGTCAGGATTACCCATGCGCACATATATTCTGCGTTCTGGATCATCTTGGTGTACGCACATTTCCAAAAAAAATTGTCAAGAAAAGATGGACAATGCATGCCAAGCCAGCGTTCCCTTCTTCAAGGACTGCGAATACTCATGTATGGTCTGATCACATGAATAAGTATCATCAACTACGCAACATGGCTAGTGACGCTTTATTCACAGCCGCAGCTAGCGATTCACAGTCAGAACAGGTGATGGAGCTCCTCCGGAGTATATTGGTTGATGGAGAAAAAACTGATTTGGATGAAGGCCATAAATCGTTTGTTCCTTTGTCGTCATACTTCTGTGCTGCTCGCGAATGCTACACTGATGACGTGGAAAATCCAATCAAAATAGTTCCAAAAGGGAGACCAACTACCGAAGAATCGAACAAGAGGATTAAATCGAGGCGCGAGCGGATGAGAGGGAAAAAAAGCAACGAAGTTAGTGCACATGTTTATCTCATTGTTCATTTCCATACATGCTTACAATGTTAATATGTTCTCTCTTTTTCTTCAATTTACTCAGGAACAAATCGGGGAAATCAAAGGTCACAAGGAGGAAGAAGCGAAAAGAGAAAGACTCAGAGACAGAAGAAGACACAGATTCAGATATAGAAGAAGAGGAAGATTCAAAAAAAAAGCAACGAAGTTAGTGCACATGTTAATCTCATTGTTCATTTCCATACATGCTTACAGTGTTAATATGTTCTCCCGGAGAGTGTTCACATGTTTTTCTTCAATTTACGCAGCAAAAATTCGGGGAAATCAAATAGCACAAGGAGGAAGAAGCAAAAAGAAGAGATGAGTCGAATCTGAGAAGAAGAGACAGAGGCGGAATCTGAGAAGAAGAGACAGAGGCAGATACAGAAGAACAGGAAGATTTAGGTACAGAAGAAGAGGAAGATTCAGATGCAGAAGAAGAGGGAGATTCAGATGCAGAAGAAGAGGGAGATTCAGATGAGGAAGAAGAGGAAGATTCAGATGCAGAAGATGGTGGGCTGAGGAGGGCTAGAAAGAGACCATTGGAGGTTGCAGAAGAGGATTACGCAAAACCAAACAAGTGGGCATTAGCACAATTGTGCGTACTTAAACATGTTTTCGAATGCTGGCTGCAGATTCATCTATTTCATTATTTGCAGAAAACGCAAGGGCTCTCCAAATGACTTTCACTTCGGATTTATGACCTTTGTTGAAGCTATTTTCTTGTTAATAAAGTTGTCCGTATGCATCATTCTGATGCAGAGGCCGGGGAGTCCCCCCTTTTCGAAAAAAAGACATACACATGTATGAAAAGCCCATATCGTAATATGACATTTTTACAAAGGCTAGGCAACTTGCTTCATGGACCGCGCCTTGAATAATTCATCTGTGTAATATAAATGTGAAATGAAAATACCAATTGGCTAGACTCCACACTTTAATTCTGTGTGTTGAGTTGCAAATAAAGAACCCACTAACTACACATACAAACTATATGCTTGATTTGTTCCTTGGTCGGCTCTTGTAGGACGTTCCAAGTTTCGCATGAGGCCTTTGTTGTCCTATCGATCCAGCTCATACAGGTAGTGGAAATCAATCACAATGCCATGTATAGTTGCGGTGGTAGGACTTTCAAGAACTCAAAAACGATGCACACCGAAGCTTGCATCTCTGCATGAGGCAGTCAATCAAAATCCAATGATAATTATTGTGCTAACTTCTTTCCCAACGCCTTCCATCCTCATTGTTTTCCGCAGAGTGTATATGCCGCCTTTGTTTGGTACATCCTCTCTTCCTCTACCAGTGTATGTTGCTTCTTTAATAGACATTGTGGTAGGTGACAGTGAACTAAATGATGAAGGGGAAGTAGGATATGTCGATTTCATAAATATTGAGCTACTCCCGAGGGTTTTTATATGTTATCACTCCTTTTCTTCCCTATTCTCGAACAAAGTGACATTTTAGACATTGTGAGACAAACCTGGCATATGATTTTTATTTGGTTATAAATAACTTTACATATTATTTGTAGAGTTTCACTTTGGAATATGTAAAATATTATAGGTGGTCAAAATCTGATGAAAGACAAGTCAAAAACTCCCTTCATGTGAACTAGTTTGATTAGGATAGCCCTAGTGTTTCATTGGCAGACTGCATCTAAAATTGTGATACCTTCTTTTTTGCTTAAGTGGATCCCTATTAGGCTAGTCATAGTGGGGAGTAACTTAGACTAGTAACATACATATATTACTAGTCCATGTTACCACCTTCATAGTGGGAAGTGTCATAGGTGTAGTGACATGCATATCTTCATTTATTGCTTTGTAGACTCATTTTATATTGGAAACCGCTATGTGATGGTAACATATTATGTTACTCTATTTGTCTCTCTCCTCTTTAATTACATGACACGTCATCTTTTTTGCTTATGTGGCATCTATGTTACTTCTTATGTTACTCCCACTATGACTAGCCTTAGGGGGAACACTTTTTATTACTCCCTCCATTCCAATGAATAAGGTGCTCGCTTTCCAAAATCCAACTATGACCATAAATTAGATCAATAATATACTATTATTGGTGGGTCGTGCTACGCGTCGGCCGACGAATCTTATAAAAAGACTTGCCACCTCGTGAGCCGTTAAATCTGTCTCAATCAAGTAGCTGAGCATCGTCCTCTACTTCGGCAACAGAAGTCTTGTTGCAGAATCTTTGCAACAGAGATCCTGTTTCAGAAACATTTGCAACAGAGATTGTGTTGCATAATTTTTGCAGCAAAGATCATGTTGCAGAAACATTTACATGTTTTTTTGCAACAGAGGTTGAGTTGCAGAAAATTTATGCAACAAAGATAATGTTACAGAACTGTTGTTGTGGTGGCACCAGCGGTTGAGGCTGAAGCTTGAGGAGGCGACATCTATGGAGGCCGGTGCTCCTCTAGGCGGCGGTGATGTGGAATGACGGGTGATGGCGGACGAGGCTCCAATGATGGCGTGCCTCATAGAGGCAGGCGACGACGTGACGGTGCTGCTAGATCTATAGGCCAACACCAATTAACGGGTGATGGCGGACGAGGCTCCAATGATGGCGTGCCTCATAGAGGCAGGCGACGACGTGACGGTGCTGCTAGATCTATAGGCCAACACCAATTGAATATGTGCGGAGCGGTGGGATGGTGCTGCTTGATCTAGAGGCCAACACTAATTAATCTGTGCGGGGGAGGGGGGGAGAGAGAGGGAGAGAGAGAGAGAGAGAGAGAATAGCAGGGACGTGGGTAGCGGACCACTTGCTCGCCGAGGCCATCCCTAATCCCGACAGCCGTCTCCCCGGTCTGTGTGCTGCGGGATCTAGCCCATGTTCTGTTTGTAACAAAAGGCTAGTTGCAGACACATATTCTGAAACAAAGAACCAGTTGGAGAAAGCGTGGACACACAGGGGATTGCTCTTAACCGTCTGATCAAGAGTCCTTATGACGGATATGAAGACGACGGACGGTACGTACGCGATCGGCCGGTTGAAGGCGAGCGTTTCCTATATTACTATGACTTAAAAATTATACCACCTCCGTCCGGAAACACTTATTTTTCAAATGGATGTATCTAGACGTATTTCAGTGCTAGATACGCCCATCTGAGTGACAAGTATTTCCGAACGGAGGGAGAACCACTAAAAACTTCTTTTTGATACAAATTCAACAGTATAAATTTTATCACATGTAATTCATATTTGATTGGTCTAATTTATGATCAAAGTTTTATTTTAAGATGCGTGCATGCCTTATTCACGGAGAGAGGACCACTGACTGAAACAGATATATGTACTCCCTCCATTCCTAAGTATAAAAAGTCTTTTAAGAGATTTCAATAAGAACTACATATAGATGTATCTAGACATATTTTAAAGTGTAGATTCACTCATTTTGCTTTGTATATAGTCCGCATTAGAATCTCTAAACAGAATTATACTCCCTCCGTTCCCAAATATTTATTTTTCTAGCCATCTCAAATGGACTACAACATACAGATGTATGTAGACATGTTTTAGAGTGTAGATTCACTTATTTTGCTCCGTATGTAGTCACTTGTTGAAATATCTAGAAAGACAATTATTTAGGAACGGAGGGAGTATTTAGGAACAGAGGGAGGGGGAGTAGATCGGAGGGAGTATCATCTTTTTTCTTAAGTGGATCCCTAATTAGGGGAACACTTTTACACATTTGTACTCTTGTGCGACTGCATTACTTCGATGTGATACACAAACGCAAAAGACTTGCTAACGGTTGATTTTCTGAAAAGAATGCACATACACACACGAATACATGTACCGACATATCCAGTCAATTCTGGTAAGGTCCTTGTGTTGTCCGTAGGATATATGGATTTTTTGTGCTGATATGTGGGTGCCGACTCTGAAAGCAGTCAAGCGGCCATAGTCTAGAAGAGGGAGTGATTTTGTGGAGAATAATCTAAAGACACCGCTCGTTTGTGGCGACGGAGGAGGTTTGTTCTTGAGCACAAGCGATTGAGATGAATGGGGGCACCTTCTTTCTGCAGTCTTGCGCACATTCCTCCATGTCGGTATCAATATGGCCATGGATCGGGAGTGGCTCAATGTGTCCATAGAGCCAGCTAGCCAACGCAATATGCAAGTCTAGCTACCACGAGGAAGATAATGTCAAGGGCGCCAGATGGTGGAGGAGGATGGCTCGACGGGGTCAGGAGGTGGGCCTCTTGGTTGGCATGAGGTACTACGACAAAGTGTCGGTGGAAGAAACTTAAGGCTTGGCCGTGAGCAAGTCAAGAAATGATCAAAGTATTTTGTCCGCGCGCGTCTGTTTGGTCGTCACGGAAATAAAAGTCGGCCCAGCGCGTCGACCCAAACGGACGTGCGTCTGCCTGCCGACACATTCCTAGCCCATTTTTTAGCCTGATTTGCGTCGGCACGGACATGAGACGGCCGCGCGCCAACTACTCCTGCTGGCTTGCCAGTCGGTTGCAAAGCGTCCATCATTTCCCTCCACTTTCCTAAAAACCCTCCCGCTCGCGCGCGTTCCTGGCCGCTCGCCATGGACGACGCTCTAGATGCCACCGCCGGCCTCGCCTCCCTCGCCTCGTTCCGCATCACCTCCGCCCCCCTTCGGCAAAGGCAAGCCCCGCACCCCCCGCAAGACCGCCGCGGCGCCCAAGAATAAGAAGCAGCTGACGCCCGAGGAGCGTGCCGCGGAGTCGGCGAAGAGGAAGGGCTGGAGGCACGCGGCGGACGCAAGGGACGAAGCAGCGGCGGCCACCTCTCTCGCCGCCGCCGCGCAGCAGGAGGAAACCAACGCCCGCGTCGCGGTGGCAATGAGGGAGACTCTCATCTACCTAGGGTTAAACCATAGCCAGCACGGGCTCGTCAACAGCGCCATGGCCGTGGCTAGCACCGGCTCCTCCGCGTTTCCTCGGATGGTGCTGCCAGAGTCGCCTCACGCGTCGGCGACGCACCCGATTCCCGGCTTCAATGTCTACCCGCAAGCCTCCCGATTCTCCGGGGAATGCTCGTCGGAGGTGAGCGTGATGGCACCTTCCATGCCCGCGCCCGTGCCCATCGACCTCAATGCCACGCCGGTGGCCGGCGCCTCGTCATCCGGAGGGGCGAGGAAACGCGCGCGGGAGATGCCAGCCGACGTGCTCCCCGGCGCCCGCAACCTGTTAGACAGAATGCCGGCGACCAGCGACGACGAGACGACCAACCGTTTCATGGAGAGCATCATCTTCGAGGGTGGTGCGGCGGCCGCCAGCTCTGCTAGCGCTGCCGCGGCTGGCTACGATCTCGACGAGACCCAAAGCCAAGACGGCCGAGGGCCGTTCACTCCGCCGACCTATGATCAAGCTGCCATGCACGACGCCTTCATGGAAGATCAGGTCGGCCTGGAGGGCTTCCCGCTCGACCACGAGTTCCCAGAGGAATACGGCCTCGAGGAAGAGGACGAAATGGACATCGACGGCGAGCCTTTGTTCGAGGAGGAGCTCGCCAACCAAGCCGTCGGGGTGAATTCGAAACGCAAGAGCAAGCGGACGAAGGCATACACGCCGTCCGAGGACAAACTCCTTTGTGAGTGTTGAAGGGACATTGGGCAAGACCCCAAGGTCGGTGCCGAACAAAAGGCATCGACCTTTTGGATTCGTGTCCATCGTGTGTTCCATGAGTGCAAGAAGTTTCCGCCGTACCAAATGCATAGCACGCGCGGGTGGGTGTCCATTTTGAAGCGATGGAGGGTGATACAACAAGAGTGCAAAAAGTTTTGTGCCACCCTTGAGAGCATTGCTACGTCTTGAGCTTGCGTTGGTTTTCCCCGAAGAGGAGAGGATGATGCTGCAGAGTAGCGTAAGTATTTCCCTGAGTTTTTGAGAACCAAGGTATCAATCTAGTAGGAGGCCACGCGCAAGTCCCTCGTACCTACACAAAACAAATAGCTCAACGCAACCAACGCGATTAGGGGTTGTCAATCCCTTCACGGTCATTTACGAAAGTGAGATCTGATAGAGATGATAAATAATATTTTTGGTATTTTTGGTATAAAGATGCAAAGTAAAATAAAAGGCAAAGTAAAAAACCAAAGCAATAATAAAGCGTAGGAAGATTAATATGATGAGAATAGACCCGGGGGCCATAGATTTCACTAGTGGCTTCTCTCAAGAGCATAAGTATTTTACGATGGGTGAACGAATTACTGTTGAACAATGACAGAATTGAGCATAGTTATGAGAGTATCTTGGTATGATCATGTATATAGGCATCAAGTCCGAGACAAGTAGACCGACTCCTGCCTGCATCTACTACTATTACTCCACTCATCGACCGCTATCCAGCATGCATCTAGAGTATTAAGTTAATGAAAACAGAGTAACACCTTAAGAAAGATGACATGATGTAGAGGGATAAATTTATGCAATATGATAAAAACCCCATCTTCTTATCCTCGTTGGCAACAATACAATACGTGCCTTGCTGCCCTACTGTCACTGGGAAAGGACACCGCAAGATTGAACCCAAAGCTAAGCACTTCTCCCATTGCAAGAACTACCAATCTAGTTGGCCAAACCAAACGGATAATTTTAAGAGAATTGCAAAGATAACCAATCATACATAAAAGAATTTAGAGAAGATTCAAATATTGTTCATAGATAATCTTGATCATAAACCTACAATTCATCGATCTCAACAAACACACCGCAAAAAGAAGATTACATCGAATAGATCTCCACGAGAGAGGGGGAGAACATTGTATTGAGATCCAAAAAGAGAGAAGAAGCCATCTAGCTACTAACTATGGACCCCAAGGTCTGAAGTAAACTACTCACACTTCATCGGAGAGGCTATGATGATGATGTAGAAGCCCTCCGTGGTGGATTCCCTTCCCAGTGGAGCTCCGCACAGTGCCCCAAGGTGGGATCTCGTGGATCTGTAAAGTTGCGGCGGTGGAATTAGGTTTTGGCTCCGTATCTGATCTGCTTGGGGTACGTGAGGTATATATAGGAGGAAGGAGTACGTTGGTGGAGCTTGAGGGCCCACGAGGCAGGGGCGCGCCCTAGGGGGCGCCTCCACCTCGTGGCCGCCTCCTCCTTTCTTGACCGAGGGTCCAAGTCTCCTGGATCTTATCTGATGAGAAAATCACGTTCCCGAAGGTTTCATTCTGTTTGGACTCCGTTTGATATTCCGTTTCTTCAAAACACTGAAATAGGCAAAAAAACAGCAAATCTTGGCTGGGCCTCCGGTTAATAGGTTTGTCCTAAAAGTAATATAAAAGTGGAAAGTAAAGCCCAATATGGTCCAAAACAGTAGATAGTATAGCATGGAGCAATCAAAAATTATAGATACGTTGGAGACGTATCAGGCATCCCCAAGCTTAATTCCTGCTCGTCTTTGAGTAGGTAAACACTAGTGCAGAACCGGGCAATAGCACCAGTTCATAAGGCCCTTTAGTGCCGGTTTAGTAACCGGCACTAAAGTGTGGGCACTAAAGGCCCCCCCTTTAGTACCGGTTCAACACGAACCGGTGCTAAAGGGAAACCACGTGGCACGAGCCAGCTCCGGGGGCCGGGAGCCCTTTAGTACCGGTTGGTAACACCAACCGGTACTAAATGTTTGTGGGTTTTTGTTTTATTTTTTATTTTCAATTAAATTTGTTTTATCAATTTAATTTAGGATTGTTTTACGTTATAATGAGTTGTAGTCGTCATCATCATCATCATCATCATCATCATGATCATCATCGCATATTAATAAATAAATAAACTCTAGCTAGCTAAAAATCATCGTAGTCGTCATTAATTACCACTATTTAATCATCATAGTCATTACCGCTAGCTATCTAATCATCACCAACACTGGCTAGCTTAAAGAAGAAACATTCACTTTGTAATGAAGCAAAGATATCATCGAGTTCAACATAATCATCACCAACATCGAAGTTCGGACAATACGGACATGAGAGAGGACAAGTACTAATTAAGAGCATGAACTAGCTACTCCTGCTGCTCCCTCTCGGTAGAATAGCATAGAACATGTATAGCTCTCTGATTCATCATCTTTGGAGCATGCAGATGAATCTATCTCCTAATCTTGGGTTGCGCTTCTCCTGCTGCCCCTAGTACTTCTCTGCGCGATCGTTAACAATTTTGCTCCAATCTTTCACTATTAAGCATTCTTCGCTTTCAGAAATCCTGAATGCACTCATGTGCAATGTAGGAAATCTTGGTCGTAAGCTAACCATTGACATGCGACCTTTTGTCTCGATCCACCGAGGCACAAGCGTCATCGGAAGTCCCTATTGAAGAACAGCGTATAGTCATTAATATACTAAGCAATGAAAGTTTAGCTTCAAAAATAATCTATGCAAAAGATGCACTAACTAAGGACAAATAGTTAAAATCTTACCATCTTTCGATTATAGATGTGACCGTAGTTCAATACGATCACCATTGGTCGCACGTTTTGAGTACTAACATTTCTAAGTTCAGGAAAAGAATTTGTCTTGACAGTATTAAGATCCTCAAGCCATGAAACATAATGACTTATCTCCTCGCAGTTTAGTTGAGCCCCGGGCAGTAGTAGGTCCCATCTCTACCAAGCGCCGGACATGTTTGCTTGAACCGAAATAAGTCGACAATACAAATTAGTTGTCAACTATTTTGAATAAACTGTATCAAAGACATAAACATATGCATGCATGGTTGAGAAAAACTCACATAATGGTAGAACTGGAGGCGTTTGCACATCAACCCAGATGTCTATATTACCTTCAATATCATCTTCCTGGACGAATATCAAAGGTGATAACCATATCAGGCTCAAATGCATAAGCCTTGCATAGTGCTTGCCAAGTTTTGCATTCAAAATGGGTGTATGTGTCTCCATTATATAATTTGACGTTGAAAGTATACCCATGCTCCGTCTTCAAGTAAATCTCTTTACCTCCATATCATCTATAGCACTAAAACCTATCTTATCCAAGACAAAAATTCTTGCATGGCAGGGGATGCGCTAGTAGAATAGTGAAAATTTAAAATTATAAGTTGAAGCAAATGAAGCATAAGTCATGCTTTAAAATTATAAGTTGAAGCAAATGAAGCATAAGTTTTGCATTCAAATAATAACTGCCGTTGTGACTTCATCAGTATCCACTTGAATGTCTCATTTAGCTTGATGTCAAGCGCCTACCATCAACAAGGAAATTTCTGTCAGACAGGCCGCTGCTGGTCTTCACAGGTGTTCGCACATAATGAAATCTTTTCGGTCGTCAGATGACATTTCCTATATGTTCATATAGGTGAAACATTAAACACTTATTACTATCTAACATTAATTAATATCTAGCCAATTCAAATATATATCTAACTATATTCATCTCTAACAATTGACATTACTATATATTTAACTTTTCTATCTAATTCATCTAACATTCGACATTAATCCAACATTTATATAAACTCAAAATATATAAAAACATTAAATAAACAGAAAAACTAGTTCGACAATTATATTAATTATTCAACTAGTTCAAATCTCAAATACCTAAATAAACTAGTTCGACAATTTTCTTACTAAAAATAAACTAGTTATATTAATTATTCAACTAGTTCAAATCTCATATACCTAAATAAACTAGTTCAACAATTTTCTTACTAAAAATAAACTAGTTATATTAACTATTCAACTAGTTCAAATCTCACATACCTAGCTAATTAATATCTAATTAAATTTTCTAAAAAATAGAAAACAGAAAACAGAAAATAAGTTAAAAAAAATGTGTGTGTGTGTATGTGTGTAGTGTGTGTATGTGTGTATATATGTGTGTATGTGTGTATGTGTGTGTGTGCGCTCAAATGCCGGGTACCAGACAAGACAGGGGCGCACGGGCGAAGGGCGGCGGGCGGCGTATGCTGGTGCGAGACGACGACATGGCGACGACGACGGACGGCGGTGGCGTTGGGCGGCGGGCAGACGAGCACGACGACGGGGCGGCGGCGGGACAATGACGACGACGACGACGCGACGGGCGGCGACGACGGGATCGAGGCGCGCGGCGATGTCGCGAGAGGTTGGAGACGAAGTGGGAGATATAACTGAAATTTTCGTAAGTGCTATATATATAGGATGGGTTTTAGTACCGGTTGGAGCCACCAACGGTACTAAAGGCCAACTTTAACCAGGCCAAGAGGCGGGAAGAGCAGGCCTTTAGTACCGGTTGGTGGCTCCAACCGACATTAAAGGTGGTCTTTAGTACCGTTGGAGCCACCAAGGTACTAAAGGCCTTGCGCTGCCACCTCCCAAAGTTTAGTCCCACTCGGCCGAGGCGAAGGGCAGCCAGACCGGTTTATAAACCCAGCTGGCTACCTCTTTGAACTCCTCTATATAGCAGGCTTGTGGGCCTAAATTCTGCTGGCTGCCTGTGAGTCTGCTGGGCCTTTAAGGCACTGTAATTGCACGCCTTGAAGTAGCCTAGCAGGTCCACAGGGCAGCGCCAATTTATTTTATAGTTTTTTTTATTTTCTGCTTTATTTTCTTCTATTTATTTCATGCGTAGTGTTTTGTATAGTTTTTTCTTTTCTGTTATATTTATTTTCTTCTATTTATTTGTGAGTAGTTTTTCATCTAGTTTGTCAAAATTCAACATTTTCAGAGTTCATTTTGTAGTGATTTTCAGTATCACGGTCATTTTATATAGTTTTTTCCTTTTCAGCTATAGTTTTTTTTTCTTTTCTGCTATTTTTTCTTTTCTGCTATTTTTTCTTTTCTGCAAAACTTGATGGTCAAAGTCTGGAGTTATAACCAAAGTTTAAAAAAAAGAAATGCCGACGTGCAATTAGTTTTTGCCATAACAGAAGAAGTCCGGAGTTGTAATAAGTTATTAAAATAAAAAGAGGTGCAATGCTAGTTAATTTGCTTCAAGCCTTTCGGAATAGTGTAAACTGCACTGCGCATAGCTCCGTGCAGTCTACCATATTCTCAAGGCTTGAAGCTAAGCAACGTGAGCATTGAGCCTCTTCTTCATCGCCTCTGCACTTTCGGGCTTATAAACCGCCTCCTAGTCCCTCTCTCTTTGCGAGGTGGGACTATGATTTGTGGTAGCGCCTCAATTTATTTTATAGTTTTTTATTTTCTGCTTTATTTTCTTCTATTTATTTCTGCGTAGTGTTTTGTATAGTTTTTTCTTTTCTGTTATATTTATTTTCTTCTATTTATTTGTGAGTAGTTTTTCATCTAGTTTGCCAAAATTCAACATTTTCAGAGTTCATTTTGTAGTGATTTTCAATTTCACGGTCATTTTATATAGTTTTTTCTTTTCATCTATAGTTTTTTTTTTCTTTTACGCTATTTTTTCTTTTCTCGCAAAACTTGATGGTCAAAGTGCGGAGTTATAACCAAAGTTTAAAAAAGAAATGCCGACGTGCAATTAGTTTTTGCCATAATGAGAAGAAGTCCGGAGTTGTAATAAGTTATTAAAAATAAAAAGAGGTGCAATGCTAGTTAATTTGCTTCAAGCCTTTCGGAATAGTGTAAACTGCATGCGCGCATAGCTCCGTGCAGTCTACCATATTCCTGAAGGCTTGAAGCTAAGCAACATGAGCATTGAGCCTCTTCTTCATCGTCTCTGCACTCAGGGCTTATAAACCGCTCCTAGTCCCTCTCTCTTCGCGAGGTGGGACTAAAAAACAGCTTGCCATAACCTCATTAGTACCGGTTCGTGGTACGAACCGGCACTAAATGGTGATGGTGGGGCCATAGCCTGACCGCAGGCTGACACAGCCTCTTTAGTACCGGTTCGTGGCATGAACCGGTACTAAAGGTTCGCCACGGACCGGTGCTATTGATCGCCGCCACGAACCGGCACTAATGTACACATTAGTGCCGGCTGAAATTCAAACCGGCACTATTGTGCTTCACATTTGACCCTTTTTCTACTAGTGAAATGATAAAAAGAGAATTTTTTATGCGGAGTGCTACTTGGCATAATTTCAATGTAACTCTTCTTAATTGTGGTATGAATATTCAGATTCGAAAGATTCAAGACAAAGGTTTAATATTGACATAAAAATAATAATACTTCAAGCATACTAACAAAGCAATTATGTCTTCTCAAAATAACATGGCCAAAGAAAGTTATCCCTACAAAATCATATAGTCTGGCTATGCTCTATCTTCACCAGACAAAGTATTTAAATCGTGCACAACCCCGATGACAAGCCAAGCAATTGTTTCATACTTTTGACATTCTCAAAACTTTTTCAATCTTCACGCAATACATGAGCGTGAGCCATGGATATAGCACTATATGTGGAATAGACTGGTGGTTGTGGAGAAGACAAAAAGGGAGAAGATAGTCTCACATCAACTAGGCGTATTAACGGGCTATGGAGATGCCCATCAATAGATATCAATGTGAGTGAGTAGGGATTGCCATGCAACGGATGCACTAGAGCTATAAGTATATGAAAGCTCAACAAAAGAAACTAAGTGGGTGTGCATCCAACTCACTTGCTCACGAACCTAGGGCAATTTGAGGAAGCCCATCATTGGAATATACAAGCCAAGTACTATAATGAAAAATTCCCACTAGTATATGAAAGTGACAAAACGAGAGACTCTCTATTATGAAAATCATGGTGCTACTTTGAAGCACAAGTGTGGTAAAAGGATAGTAACATTGTCCCTTCTCTCTTTTTCTCTCATTTTATTTATTTGGGCCTTTTCTCTTTTTTTTTATGGCCTCTTTTCTTTTCTCTTTTTTTTTTATTTTTCGTCCGGAGTCTCATCCCGACTTATGGGGGAATCATAGTATCCATCATCCTTTCCTCACTTGGGACAATGCTCTAAAAATGATGATCATCACACTTTTATTTTTCTTACAACTCATCAATTACAACTCGAAACTTAGAACAAAATATGACTCTATATGTATGCCTCCGGCGGTGTACCGGGATATGCAATGATTCATGAGTGACATGTATGAAAGAATTATGAACGGTGGCTTTGCCACAAATACGATGTCAACTACATGATCATGCTAAGCAATATGACAATGATGGAGCGTGCCATAATAAAAGGAACGGTGGAAAGTTGCATGGCAATATATCTCGGAATGGCTATGGGAATGCCATAATAGGTAGGTATGGTGGCTGTTTTGAGGAAGGTATATGGTGTGTGTATGATACCGGCGAAAAGTGCGCGGTATTAGATAGGCTAGCAATGGTGGAAGGGTGAGAAAAGTGCGTATGATCCATGAACTCAACATTAGTCATAAAGAACTCATATAGTTATTGCAAAAATCTACAAGTTATCAAAGCAAAGTGTCGCGCGATGCTCATAGGGGGATAGATTGGTAGGAAAAAGACCATCGCCGTCCCGACCGCCACTCATAAGGAAGACAATCAATAAATAAATCATGCTCCGACTTCATCACATAACGGTTCATCATACGTGCATGCTACGGGAATCACAAACTTTAACACAAGTATTTCTCAAATTCACAACTACTCAACTAGCATGACTCTAATATTACTACCTCCATATCTCAAAACAATTATCAAGCATCAAACTTTTCTTAGTATTCAACGCACTCAAAAGAAAGTTTTACTAATCTTGAATACCAAGCATATTATTATTATTAAGCAAATTAACATGCTATTTAAGACTCTCAAAATAATCTAAGTGAAGCATGAGAGATCAAAGGTTTCTATAAAACAAATCCACTTAAGTGCTCTAAAAGATATAAATGAAGCACTAGAGCAAAACTATATAACTCAAAAGATATAAGTGAAGCACATAGAGTATTCTATCAAATTCCAATTCATGTATGGCTCTCTCAAAAGGTGTGTACAGCAAGGATGATTGTGGTAAACTAAAAAGCAAAGACTCAAATAATACAAGACGCTCCAAGCAAAACACAGATCATGTAGTGAATAAAAATATAGCTCCAAGTAAAGTTACCGATGGAAGTGGACGAAAGAGGGGATGCCTTCCGGGCATCCCCAAGCTTTGACTTTTGGTGTCCTTAGAATATCTTGGGGTGCCATGAGCATCCCCAAGCTTAGGCTCTTGCCACTCCTTGTTCCATAATCCATCAAAAGATTTCACCCGAACTTGAAAACTTCACAACACAAAACTCAACAGAAATCTCGTGAGCTCCGTTAGCGAAAGAAAACAAAAGACCACTTCAAAGTACTGTAATGAAATCATTATTTATTTATATTGGTGGTAAACCTACTGTATTCCAACTTCTCTATGGATTATAAACTATTTTACTAGCCATAGATTCATCAAAATAAGCAAACAACACACGAAAAACAGAATATGTCAAAAACAGAACAGTCTGTAGTAATCTGTAACTAAAGAAAACTTCTGGAACTCCAAAAATTCAGCCAAAATAGGACGACCTAGGCAATTTGTTTATTAATCATCATCAATTGGTATCACTATTTTATCGCGTTCTGGTGATTTTTAACAATTGTTTTCGTGAACGGAAAGTTTCTGGAAATTACAGCAAGATCAAATAACTATCATCCAAGAAGATCCTATAGGTTTAACTTGGCACAAACACTAATTAAAACATAAAACCACATCTAAAAAGAAGGTAGATGGATTATTTATTACTAAGAAGCAAGGAAAAATATTGGGTTGTTTCCCAACAAGCGTTTTTCTTTAAAGCCTTTTAACTAGGCAATGATAATTTTAATGATGCTCACATGAAAGACAAGAATTGAAGCGCAAAAAGAGCATCATAAAACACGTAATAAACACATCTAAGTCTAACATACTTCCTATGCATAGGCATTTTATAAGCAAACAAATTATCATAGCAAGCAAAAATTAGCATATGCAAGGAAGAACAAAGAGACGATAGCAATCTCAACATGACGAGAGGTAATTTAGTAAGATAAAAAATTCTACAACCATATTTTCCTCTCTCATAATAATTACATATAGGATCATAGGCAAATTCAAAAAAGTAGCTATCACAAAACATATTCTTAACACGATCCACATGTATGCAAAGTTGACACTCTTCCAAAATAGTGGGATTAACATTAACTAAAGTCATGACCTCTCCAAACCCACTTTTATCAAAAATTTCATAAGATTGAATATTCTCCAAATATGTGGGATCTAAAGTTGACACTCTTCCAAACCCACTTTCAATATTATTGCAAACAATATTATCAATCTCATATTCATCATGGGGATTAAATAAATTTTCAAGATCAGAAGAAGAATCACCCCCATCATGATCATTGCAACAAGTAGTAGACATAGCAAAACTAGCATCCCCAAGCTTAGGGTTTTGCATATTATTAGCACAATTGACATCAAGAGAATTTATAGTAAAATCATTGAAATCATGCTTTTCATCGAGGGAACTATCAAGCATGGATGCAATAGCAACAATCTCATGCTTAACATACGGAACTATAGCAAATTCATCTTCATAAATATTGGCATCATGGTCACAAGAATAGCAAGCATCATGTTCATCAAGGGATATTTCAATCAAATCATCGAATCACAATTATCTATAGCGTCATGCATATCATTATTTTCTTCCCTAGCAACGGTCATTCTTTCAATAAATTCTTGGACATAGACATTATGAGCAAGGTTTTCATTGCAATATTTAAGTATGACGGAATTTTTAGATTTGTTGAGAGTAAAATCATACTTTTCGATCAAAGAAGCAACTTCATGAGCACCCTTAAAAACGACAGATTCTTCAATTTGTTCGATATCATAGTAACTATAAACACCCCTTGCATAAGAAGATAAGATTTCATTATCATTAAACTCACATAGGTAGGGAAGGTGTTTTTTAGGGCTCTTAGAGCAACAAGTAAAATCACACATTTCACAAAGATTCCAAGCATAGCAAAGCAAACTATTTATATGATACCATAAGAGTCTCCCTTTTTCAGACAAATGATGACGCACAAAATGAGCATGCTCATCTAAAGATTTCCCATCAACTAGGCTAGTTGGGGTTTCAGCACGAGCGCATAAGGATCGAAGATGATCCAAGTAGAACACTTTAAGTGGATCCATACCAATAGATTTTCAGCAAGCGAAGATGCAAGCATATAGAAGGCACGAGGAAACACAAACAAAGACACATACGGGAAGAAGGTGAACGGAAGAGAGGGCGAATAAAACGGCAAGGGTGAAGTGGGGGAGAGGAAAACGAGAGGCCAATGGCAAATAATGTAATGCAGGAGATAAGGGATTGTGATGGGTACTTGGTATGTTGACTTTTATGTAGACTCCCTAAGAACGGCGACATAAATCCTTCTTGCTACGTCTTGAGCTTGCGTTGGTTTTCCCCGAAGAGGAGAGGATGATGCAGCAGAGTAGCGTAAGTATTTCCCTCAGTTTTTGAGAACCAATGTATCAATCCAGTAGGAGGCCACGCGCAAGTCCCTCGTACCTACACAAAACAAATAGCTCAACGCAACCAACACGATTAGGGGTTGTCAATCCCTTCACGGTCACTTACAAAAGTGAGATCTGATAGAGATGATAAATGATATTTTTGGTATTTTTGGTATAAAGATGCAAAGTAAAATAAAAGGCAAAGTAAAAACCAAAGCAATAATAAAGCGTAGGAAGATTAATATGATGAGAATAGACCCGGGGGCCATAGATTTCACTAGTGGCTTCTCTCAAGAGTATAAGTATTTTACGGTGGGTGAGCAATTACTGTTGAGCAATTGACAGAATTGAGCATAGTTATGAGAGTATCTAGGTATGATCATGTATATAGGCATCACGTCCGAGACAAGTAGACTGACTCCTGCCTGCATCTACTACTATTACTCCACTCATCGACCGCTATCCAGCATGCATCTAGAGTATTAAGTTAATGAAAACAGAGTAACGCCTTAAGCAAGATGACATGATGTAGAGGGATAAATTTATGCAATATGATAAAAACCCCATCTTGTTATCCTCGATGGCAACAATACAATATGTGCCTTGCTGCCCATACGGTCACTGGAAAACGACACCGCAAAATTGAACCCAAAGCTAAGCACTTCTCCCATTGCAAGAACTACCAATCTAGTTGGCCAAACCAAACGGATAATTTGAAGATACTTGCAAAGATAACCAATCATACATAAAAGAATTCAGAGAAGATTCAAATATTTCTCATAGATAATCTTGATCATAAACCCACAATTCATCGGTCTCAACAAACACACCGCAAAAAGAAGATTACATTGAATAGATCTCCACGAGAGAGGGGCAGAACATTGTATTGAGATCCAAAAAGAGAGAAGAAGCCATCTAGCTACTAACTATGGACCCGAAGGTCTGAAGTAAACTACTCACACTTCATCGGAGAGGCTATGATGATGATGTAGAAGCCCTCAGTGGTGGATTCCCTTCCGGGCGGAGCTCGAACAGGCCCCAAGATGGGATCTCGTGGATACGTAAAGTTGCGGAGGTGGAATTAGGTTTTGGCTCCGTATCTCGATCTGTTGGGGGTACATAGGTATATATAGGAGGAAGGAGTACGTCGGTGGAGCTTCGGGGGGCCCACGAGGCAGGGGGCGCGCCATAGGGGGGGCGCCCTCCACCCTCGTGGCCGCCTTCCTCCTCTCTTGACCGAGGGTCCAAGTCTCCTGGATCATATCTGATGAGAAAATCACGTTCCCGAAGGTTTCATTCCGTTGGGACTCTGTTTGATATTCCATTTCTTCGAAACACTGAAATAGGCAAAAAAACAGCAAATCTGGGCTGGGCCTCCGGTTAATAGGTTAGTCCTAAAAGTAATATAAAAGTAGAAAATAAAGCCCAATATGGTCCAAAACAGTAGATAATATAGCATGGAGCAATCAAAAATTATAGATACGTTGGAGACGTATCAAGCATCAAGGCACGCCCCGTGAGCGGCATTGGCATGCAAGACATGGTATGCATGCGACCCTCTTCATTTCCATTCCCTATATGCTTGCATGTCCATTTGCATATCCATTTGCCCATATGCTTGCATGCTATTCATTTGTAGGCATTCCAAGCTTTGGAGGCATTAAAGGTCCAACATAAAGACAAGTCCTTCAACCTCTCCCGTTGTTGGATGGTCATCAACGGGGAGGAGAAGTTCAAGATGCAATATGCCGCCCTCATGGCGTGTGGGGAGAAGAGAGCCGTGGAGGAGGTCGGGGAGGGCGAAAAGCCACGGCCGTGGGGGAAGACCAATTCCAAGAAGGAGGACAAGCGGGATGCAGTGTCGATCGCCTTAATCACAACTGTGGAGGGCATGATGACCAAGAAGGACACAAGGGAGGAGAAGCACCGGCAAGACAAGGAAGAGCAAATGAACACCTTCATGGAGATCCAAAGGAGGATGCTTGAGATGGAGGCGGAGAAGCAAGCGAGGATGCTTGAGATGGAGGCGGAGAAGCAAGCCAAGATGCTAGCGATCGAGACCGCCAATGCCAAGACCAAGGCGAAAGAAGTGGCTCTTGCTAGCATGATGACGGGGGTGGAGATCATGAAGGTGGACCTCAATACCGTGTAGCCGAGGAAGAGGCCGTGATTCAAGAAGATGCAGGCCGGCATGCTCAAGTTCGACGATGAGTGATCTATGGCGACGACCGCCATCCCTTTTTTGTATGCTGTGCAAGTGTGCTGGCATGACCACAGCCGAGATGGCGTGGTTGAATTTCCCGCCCCTTTTTGTGTGCAGGCATGTGTGCCGGCCGCTGGCAAGTGCGCCAGCATAAACTTTGTGGTGTTTTTTGGAGTTGGCATTGTATGCCAGCCGCTGGCATGGTGCCGGCATGAACTTTGGACGACGGCTTGGCCGCTGGCATGGTACCGGCATGAACTTTGGACGACGGCTTGGCCGCTGGCATGATCTACGGCCGCGGGCCTTTTCAAATTTATGCGCGGATATCAAATGGGTCGCGGGCGTTGGACGCACTGCCAACCCAAATCATAAACTGGGTGGACGCCGAGCGGGTGACCGACCCAAACGAACGAAGGCGAACAAAATCACCGTCCGTTTAGGTCAGCGTGTTGGAGTTGCTTGTATTGATCTTTTCTTTGCGGTGGTTTACAAACGGGACCCATTTGTCTGGAATTATGTCAATGTATTCAAACATTAGATTGGACCTAGCTGCAATGTACTACACCAATATGTGATGTTTTTCACAACAAGCCTTCATAGTAGGTGTTTTGTGCAACATTAGCCCCAATAAATGATGGTTTGTGCAATTCCCTCGTTACTATGTCCATGTAGAGAAGTAACTAGCTAATCGCTGAAGGAGGGTGAACACAATCAGTCGAAGACTTGCTTTAGCGAATATGTCTAGTCGCATGCCATGTTTGCGGGACCGAGTTCCAAGCTGCAGTTGAGGCCCCCGCTATCCAATCGATCTCCCCGGCAGTAGAAAGCAACCCCAGTAATGTCTTGTATAGTTGTGGTGGTCGCAGAAGTAGAACTTCTGGGACTGCAAAAACGAACTCGTTTGCACTCCAAAGCTTGCGTCTCTACCGTTCTCGTTGTTGCAAGATCAACGGGTCCTCAATGTGTTAGCTTCTTTCCCGACGCCTTCCATTCCCTTGTTTGTCCCCAAAAATGTACATGTCTAGTTTATTGATACTTGCTCTCTTCCTCTACCAATGCATGTTGCTCCTTTAGTAAGCATTGCGGTGGCCGGTAGGTGAGAATCAACTAGGATATATCAATTTTATAAACAATGAGCTACGCTAAGGGTTCTTCTATGTTACTTCCTGTCTCTTTCATATTCACGAAAAAGTGATGTTTATAGTACGTTTGGGTGGAAAACTTAGCATACAATTTTATTTTATTTTACTTATAAAAACAAAGCAGCATCTGAATTTTAAGTTCATACTAGCTTTACCCAGAGAGTCTCACCATTATTTGGTAGACTGCATCTAAAATAACAATATCAGGTATTTTTTGACTAGCTGGATTTCTAATTATAGAAAATAGAAGATTTTCCAATGCTTGTGTTTCATTGCCCCAGTCCGTACATGCATATGGGCCCAACCCAATGAGACGCCTCGCACGACCCTCCCCTTATTTTTTTTTCTCGAATACGCACAAGCATGCGCATCATTGCATTAAATAAGAAGCGGCAAAGAAGCCAAATACAAGGCCTTCCGGTCATTACAACGCGGATCACGAGAATTAGCCTCCACATCCACCACGCACACCCACCCTACCTACTAAGATACATGCTTCCCTAGTCGAACCTCATGTCAAGGATGATGAGGCAAGCCACAGAGCAACCTAGCCACGTCACAACCAACGCCGAGACCTCTACAACAAGACCAAGACCCAAGGCCAACACAAACCAACGTACCGCCACCCATTTGCGCAAAGAGGAAGTCGGCAAGTGAACGGCAGGGCCCGGACGGACCAAGGGAAGGTGTTGTCGAGAGAGCACCGGAGATGACGTACATTGTGCCCAGGAGGCCCACGCCCAGAGCAGCAGTCGTTACTGGCTCGAGCTGCACCATCAAGACTCCTCAAGCAACAAGACGACGCCTTCAAGAAGGTAACAACGCCATAACGCCGCCGCCGCCTGGTCCGGAGGCCGGACCTAGGGTTTCCCCCGAGCTCGAGGAAGGGAGTCCGATCGGGCCCAACACAAGGCCTCCAGGGAGGGAACGGCGCCCGCGGGCGTCGCCGTTGTCAGCCTCATCACGAAGGAGGGATTTCTCCCAACCCAGATCGAAAAACCCATCGCAACTGGAAGAGTCGCATTTTGCATCACAGTAGCTCCACCAACGGCCTTATACCATTGATTCGCTACCCACAAATATTGGAATATCCAAATATTGTGTGCCTCTTGACTGTGTCGCGGTCCACATGATTGTCACTATATCCCTTCTTTGAGATTAACTCCAAACAACATTAGTACCAACAAACAAATTTAACCGAAAAGAAAACATTTAAATAGCAAGACACTCCTGTCACACTCGCCTTTGTTCCTCAGCTCACACATACCATGACAAATTGTCAAGCCAAAAACTACAAATTTAACTTCACGTGTTAAATCACATACAAATAAGCATGCAATTGCATAAAAACTATGAAAGAACATTCGGTGCCCCCATGTTTGGTTTTGGTAATTGATGACAATCTCTATGGACTAATGGTTTTCTTGAGTTATATTTGAAGGATTTGTCCATTGGCTTTTCTTGAATTCCATGTGTTGGTTTCAAGGAGTTTATGAGTTGACCAAGGTGCTATTGAGGAATTATCCAAAGATTGGTCATGTGAGTGTTGAACTTATTGCAAGCATGTCTTGAAGAAGAAGATTGTGTGATCATTCATGTTCACCTTCAAGACATCATCCAAATGAAGAGAGTTGGAAATATTCAAGGTTGATCAAGACTAAGTCAAGAGGGAATCAAGTTGATCAACTCACAAAGCATAGAAGATGTACCGAGAGGGATCAAGTGATCCCATGGTATGGTAAGCATTTTCCATTGCAATTTGTGTACTAACCCATGGTCCATGTGAGAGTTCTATGTGGGGTTAGGTACGTGTCCATGGGCTTGCGTCAAGAGGAAGATATCATACAACCCATGGAAAGGATGACATCAAGTGGTGATCGTCATCAAGATTGCCATGTGCAAGTTCAAGTGGAGTATCACGAAGAGATCAAGTGCTTGAATCTTACCATCCATTGTGGTGTCAATGGACTTGTGAAGATGTGCCGAAGAGTGGCTCACCCATAGTTGACTATGGGGGAGCAATCATCTAGTCTTCATCGAGCCATCGCAATCAAGAAAGGTGGTCAAACTTGAGGGAGTCAAGATCGTCATTATCTAGCTCAAGTGGACCATGTGCAAGGCAAAGGTTTGCCCTTGATAGGTTTACTATTTTACCGGTCTCGTGGTGGTCGTTGGGAGAGCGGGTTATAGGATCGTTTGCCGTACTATCAAGGGGGGCTCTCAAGTTGGTAGCTTGATCATATCGTTAGTAGAGAGCTCAAACCATTGCATCCTTGCATCATGTTTCTTGGTTCTTGTTTGGTTCTCTTTGTGAGTCTTAGAGCTTATGGTCATCTTGATGACAAACTTGAGTTCATCGAAAACGGAGTTCCCATGCGTCTTCTATGATGTTTTCGGTGTTGGAGGTTTTACCGGTCTTATCCGAGGAAGGGTTCTCACGTTTTTCTCTTGGGCCTTTTCTCATTTGCTTCTTATTGATATTTCTTTCAAGATTGTGTTAGCCCTTGTTGCTAGCTTTCCAACAAACTTGGTTTCATAGAATTCGGAGTCCGTTTGCATAAGTTGTGGCAGTTTTGGTGTTTTGAAAAGGCTGCAGCGGTACTACCGCGAATTGGAGCGGATGTAATTTTTTATTACCACTCTAGAGCGGTACTACCGTGGCTCCTATAGCGGTAGTACCGCTCCGGACCAAACACTCGTCCCAAGTCCTGCGGTGATAGGCACGGATGTATTTTTTTAGTACCGCTCGCAAGCAGTAGTACCGCTACCCTTTGCGGTAGTACCGCGATCCCTAGCGGTAGTACCGTGAGGACGAGCGGTAGTACCGTGAGGACGAGCGGTAGTACCGCTCCGGCGGCTCTACTGGCCTTTTGCCTCCTTGCTGTTGTTTTTCAAAGGGATTCTTCCGCCCTAGCAGTAGTACCGCTCCTTGGAGCGGTAGTACCGCTCTGTGCGGGCTGTGAGGATAACGGTTGGATTTACCCCCTCCTATAAAAGGAGGTCTTCTTCCCCAATGAACCTTATCCTATGAGCTCGTGTTCTTCCCCCATTGTTGACCTTCTTCGAGCTTGCTAACTCTCAATCCCTCCATGGATTCTTGCTAGTTTTTGAGGGAAAAGAGAGAGGAGATCTAGACCACATTTCCACCAATCACTTTCTCCTCTATGTGAAGGGAACCCCTTGGATCTAAATCTTGGAGTTCTTGGTGTTCTCCTTCTTGTTCTTCCTCTCATCTTCCTCCCTAGCATTAGTTGCTTCGGTGGGATTTGAGAGAGAAGGACTTGGGCACTCTGTGTGCCGTTGCCATTGCATTTGGTGCATCGGTTTGAGTTCTCCATGTGATACGTGGAAGTTACAAGTTGAGAAGCTTATTACTCTTGTGTGCTTGGTACCCTTGAGCTTGTTACTCTTGGGTGTGTGGACACCCTAGAGCTTGTTCCTCTTGGGTGCCTTGGCGCCCTAGACGGTTGGTGTTGTTCGGAGCTCAATCATTGTGGTGTAAAGCTCCGGGCAAGCGTCGGGGTCTCCAATTAGGTTGTGGAGATCGCCCCGAGCAATTTGACAGATACCTGTGACCGCCCCCAAGGGTTGCCAAAGTGTACGGGTTCGGTGACCGCCCCCAAGGGTCGCCATTTGTACGGGTTCGGTGACCTCCCTCAAGGGTCCCCTAGTGGAATCACGGCATCTCGCATTGTGCGAGGGCGTGAGGAGATTACAGTGGCCCTAGTGGCTTCTTGAGGAGCATTGTGCCTCCACACCACTCCAAACGGAGATTAGCATCCGCAAGGGTGTGAACTTCGGGATACATCGTCGTCTCCGCGTGCCTCAATTATCTCTTACCCGAGCCCTTTACCTATGCACTTTAGTTTGTGATAGCCATATTGTTCTTTGTCATATATCTTGCTATCAAATAGTTGCTTATCTTGCTTAGCATAAGTTGTTGGTGCACATAGGTGAGCCTAGTTGTTTTATGTTTTGTGCTTGACGAATTAACCGCTAGGTTTATTCCGCATTTGTTCAAGCCTAAACCGTAATTATTTTAAAGCGCCTATTCACCCCCCGTCTAGGCGACATCCTCGATCTTTTAATTGGTATCAGAGCCTCGTCTCTCTTTGTTGGGCTTAACCGCCTAGAGAGTAAAGATGTCGACTAGGGGATTAGGTTTCTCTGACACTCTTAGTTTCGACGGCACAAATTTTGATGTTTGGGTAATTCGCATGCTTAATCTCTTTAGGGTCATGGACCCAAATTTAGAGCGAATTGTACATATGGGTTTTTCTCCTCCAAAGGATCCCCAAAGATTATCTTTAGAGGATGAGAAAAACTCTTATCTCAATGCTCAAGCTTCTAATGTTCTTTTTGATGCTTTGAGCAATGTAGTTATATTTCAACTCATGCCGTTCCGGGATGCTCATGAGCTGTGGACAAAGCTTCAAGATAAATATGGTGTGTCCAAGATTTGTAAGGATGATCATTCTCCCTCCACCTCCGACCGTGTTGCGTTCTCAACTTCTTCTACTTCACCTACATGTGGTTTGCCACAAGGTAATGACATGGTGAGTAGTGGTGTTCATTGCAATGATGATAGTGGGCTTATTGTTGATAATCCTTCATCACTTTCTTATTGCAATGCTTCATCTTTGGACTTTAGCACTTCGAGCACTCCAAATGTTTCACATGCTTGTGTTGATAGTTCTTGCATATCATGTAGAAATTGCTTGCTATATCTTGTTGCCATGATAAAAATGCATGTGTTTCCTCGAGTTGTTGTGCTAACAATGTAGAGGAAACCCAACACTCCATGGAACAAGATGTGGTCTTTAATGGTGCTTCAAGGGACCCTACATCATCATCTATTGCTTTTTGCCTTAGGGCCAAGTCTTCAAAGGTATCTCCCACTTTGAATCCCAATATATCTTGTGATGATATTGATGATGGCAAGAGTGATTATGATGTCGATTATGATGAAGAGAATGATGATGTTGCCTCCTTAAAAATTAAGGGGGAAATGATTTTTAAAGCTCTTCTTAAGAATAAAATTGCTCGTTCCAACTTCATGGAAATCATGTCGATTGCTATTGAGAGCAAGAAATATATTGATGAGTTGGAATCTTGTCTTGAGGAGCATGAGGTCACCATTGATAAAATGGAAGGTCATGAGCGTGATTACGCTAATGAGATTGCGGACCTCTCTCAAGCTCTTGAACTTGAACAAACTACCAAGGAATCTCTTGAGGAGACTTTTGCTCTAGAATTATATAGAGTGAAGGAATCTAATGATAGAGCTCTTGAGGTGGCCAATGTTTTTGAAACTAAAAATGCTAAGCTTGAAGTTGCTCATGCTAGACTCCTTGAGGATTTTGAGCACCTCGAAAATGGCTCAAGGGTCATCAAGGGTGAGCTCATCAAACTCAAGTCTCATGCTCAACTTGAAGCTTCTTATTTAAAAGAGCTTTCCAAGTTGCCTTCTCCTCTTGTTGTTAATGATGATGCTTGTGCTACTAACTCTATTTGTTGTGAAGCATCCATTTTAAAGGAGAATGTTGAGCTAAGGGCTCAACTTGAGTTGCTATCTAGCAAGTATGGGAAATTGGAAGAAAGTCATGAAAATCTTTCTAGCTCTCATGATGATCTTCTTGTATCCCATAATGTGCTAAAAATAGCTCATGAGGCTATGATTGCTAAGGTAACATATAGTGAGCCTCATGTGGATATTAGCACTACTTTTAGTCAAAATGCTATATTGCCTTGTGCTAGTCCTCGTAATTCGTCTATGCATAACATTGGTACATCTTGTGATGAATTGCTTTCCTTGCCTTGTTGCTCTAATGATGAAGCTAATACTTCCTCTAGTACTTGTGTTGAGAATAATCATGTAGAGGAAATCAAAGAGCTCAAGGCCCAAGTCACTTCTTTGAAGAAAGACTTGGAAAAGAGTCATGAAGGGAAATCCACACTCAACAATATCTCGAGTGTGCAAAAATCCCCCACTGACAAAGGTGGACTTGGATTAAACTCCAACAAGAAGAAGAAGTCCAATTTGAATAAGAATAAGGGCCAAGAACAAGTCAAGAATTTAGCCAAGATTGTTTGCTTCAAGTGCAAAATTGAAGGGCATCATGTGAGATCTTTCCCATTGAAGAAGAAGGTCATTAGTGACAAGCAACAAGGGAAGCGGCCACAAGTTCAATCTCATGCTCAACCACAAGTTGAAGAAATGCCTCTTCCCAAGAATACTCAAGCTAATGCTTCTCAAGTTGAGAAATCAAGTGAGAAGAAAGTGAAGAGTAGACATTGCTACTTATGTCGTGAGAAAGGTCACGTCGCTTCTTCATGCACTAGTGGTAACTTATCCAACCCAATTATTATTGATAATATCTATTCTCTTGGGAAGGATAAGGTTGGCAATGTGTTTGCCAAGTTTGTTGGTACTCAAAGTGGTGTCAAGAAAATAACCATTTGGGTTGCCAAGACTATTGTGACTAACCTCTTAGGACCCAACTTGGTTGGGGACCAACAAGCTCAAACTTGATCAATAGGTGTTGTTGGAGGGCATTGGAGACTTGGCTACATTATAAAGAATTAAGGGGACTTCATCATTCTTATTGTCTCAAGCCAAGTCAATTGGGTTATCAAGTTTCTATGTTATATCCAATGTTCCTCCTTGCGGTAACTCGTACTTAAATTGTTTACATTTATAGTTGCTTGCCCCTAAGCATGTTGTGGCTTTGTACCTTGCATGTGTGTGTATATGATGTGTTTCCAATTTGCTTAACTTGAGTAATCAAGTATGTGTATGTTGGTTTGCACATCATGTACGTGTGTGTCGTGCGTGGAGCCTTTGTGGATCTTGTTTGTTTCTTAGTTGGCTCTTGTGAGAGATTAATGGAATATCCCATTATGGGGGAGTGATGTGCTTTGTGCACCTCACAATCTTATAAATGTGTGTACATGAGGAATACCATCTAGTATTGATATTACAAGAGTATCGAGTCACTATGTGGTATGTCTTCTCATGAGAAATTCAAATTCTAAATAGTCCATTAATCATCTCTTGTTGGATCCTCTTATTGCCTCTTGTTAAGTTTTTATTGGTATCACATTATGGGGGAGTAATATGCTATGTGCATACTACAAGCCTAGAAAATGTGTACATTTGAGATATTGTCACCTAGAATTGATATTGTAAATTATCTTGTTCCTAGGTGGCATGTTAGCTCTACAAGTTGCAATTTGCTTGTGTTTGGTGTGAAGATGATGTCGGATATCCTTGCTATCTACCACCGGGAATTACTTCCAAATACTTCTTGTCTTTTGACAATTGGTACTCACTTATGTGTGGTAGAAATTATTGATCATCTTCACGTTGGCTTTTTTTTGCCTTATCTCTTGCCAAGTTTGTGTCAACTCCCATTGCCTTCCATGCCACTTGAGGATCTTGTTGTTTTCTTGATCTTGTCTAGTGTTTTCTTTATATAGTGAAACTGGTGATCCTACCTTTTGCATTTTGTATTCAATTGCAAATTCTCTATAATGCACAACTCATGGGGGAGCTATCCTATTTTCTATAAAACACTAATCTTGTGATCCATTTTAAGTGTGTGTTGGTGGACGACAAGCCGTTTCTTTTTGGTACTTGTGCCATCATGAAACTTTGTAGAGAGCTTGTTTTGTTTGGAACCATCCTCTCTTTTGGGAGTTTGATATAATTTTGTGTGTTCCAATCGATATCTCATTCCTTGATGTATCTTTGGTATCTTCCAAGTGATGATTTCTCCATTTGGTATCCTTTTCACTTCGTATTTCCTTTTTTTGTATCGGTTCTTGAAAGTATTAAGCATGCATATTAACTTCATGTAGTTTCCTTGGCATACTTTCTTTCTTTGACCCAATATATAGGGGAATCTCCACCAAGTCTCAAATTTGATGAGATGTGTATGAAATTCATTTTCATATCTATTTGCACATATTTATGTGGAGATTGTCCTATGTATTGATGTTTCTAACCCTTTGGTTCCAATGAGTTTGGGTACCATTTTGTTTGTGTTGTTGTTCTAGGAATAATTGGAGATGCATTGGATACTCGGCTCATTCGAAAGGAAGGTGTTGTCACCATATGCTTATTGGAGTCAAGCTAGGATGATCAATGAACTACTTTCTACCTTCAATTGGTTTCTACTACATCCTTCCAATGCTATCTCGGTAACAAGTATCATCATCTACTACATGCACATATTTATTGCATCAACCGTGTGTAGGTTGTATCATGGCATGTTATTCATTCTTTCTTGTGATATTTGTTTCCTTTCTCAAAGAATCCCAACAATGATCTCTTGTTGCTAGTTGTGATGTCTTTGATGGTTGTGTGGTAGGAATTCATTTATATACAATAAGACCATATCTAGCCATGTGCTATGCTTCCAAGCAAATATTTTATTGGTATATCTATGACTTCCTTTTTGGATATCTTGTTCCTTCGTGTTGTAACTATTTCGGGTGTACATCCTTCTTTGTAGATATATATCATCATGATTTCGTCTACCTAGAATCTTATACACTTGAGAGAAGTTGCATATCTAGATGATATCCTTTCTTTCACGTCCACCTTGTCTTTCTTTTGTTTTTTTCTTTGGTGGCTCCATGAAAGCTTTTGCCTTGAGTGTGTGTCTTATCTCGTTGCATCTTGATGCATTCTTGTTTGGTGAAGATTATTTTCCTCATGCTTATCTCTATGAGGCCTTTTCCATCTTGGTATCCCTCGTCTTGATGAGGATTTCATCTTCTATCTTCACCATGGGTTGTCACAAGTGTTGGTTATTCTTTTTACATTTTTAGTGTGCTTGTGAACCCTTTTGCTTGGTGTGTGTGGGGAGGACATGTCATGCACGTGTATCTCATTTACCCAAGACTATGTTGATGCTTTATGCTCATCCTTATATTAGTCTTCTCAAGTGCTTTGTCATGACTCACACACATCATTTTGGTTGAGCCTATTCTTAAGTTGCCTCTTTTACATGTTGCTCAACCATGTGCTTGTTGCAAGTGCTAGGCTTTGTTCCTATATGCTCACTTGCACTGGTTGTGAGTTTCTATTGAATTTGGGGAGCTATGATCCTATTTTGTGCACGTTGTATCCAATACAAATATTCTTATTTGTGCACAAATCATGGGAGCTTCTCTAGTTTCTTTAGAACACTCCTCTGCTCATATCATAATATCATTTATTCTGGTGGCCCATGCAGGTCATAGGATCCTTTGTCTAGTTGGTTCAGTTGATATCCTTTGATTGCTTGCTTCAATTTGTATATTATGGCTACTTCATTGCTTGTGTCTCTCTTTGTTATGTCTTTGTGGCAGATCATTCTTTAGCAATCTTTGTGCCTCAATATAGTTTGTGTTCCTCCAAGTATTTACCTTTGGGTATGTGTATTGCATTCCACTCTCCTGTTGAGAAATACACAATTTATGGAAGACCACAATTTATATTGGCCTTATTAGATTTTCGCCCATTTTGGCAATCGATGCCAATGGGGGAGAAGTTTCAGAGAGTTTTGTGGAGAAGTTTAGAGAGTTATCTCCTCTCGCTTTGGTTTTGTTCCTTAGCATTTGCATCTCATTCGCATGCACTATTTGTTGTTGCATTGCATGGTGATGCATAATTCCTTATATAAACTCTCTTGAAAGTGATTGTCATCAATTACCAAAATGGGGGAGATTGAAAGAACATGCGGTGCCCCCATGTTTGGTTTTGGTAATTGATGGCAATCTCTATGGACTAATGGTTGTCTTGAGTTATATTTGAAAGATTTGTCCATAGGCTTTTCTTGCAGTCCATGTGTTGGTTTCAAGGAGTTTATGATTTAACCAAGGTGCTATTGAGGAATTATCCAAAGATTGGTCATGTGAGTGTTGAGCTTATTGCAAGCATGTCTTGAAGAAGAAGGTTGTGTGATCATTCATGTTTACCTTCAAGACATCATCCAAATGTAGAGAGTTGGAAAGATTCAAGGTTGATCAAGACTAAGTCAAGAGTGAATCAAGTTGATCAACTCACAAAGCATAGAAGATGTACCGAGAGGGATCAAGTGATCCCATGGTATGGTAAGCATTGTCCATTGCAATTTGCGTACTAACCCATGGTCCATGTGAGAGTTCTATGTGGGGTTAGGTACGAGTCCATGGGCTTGCGTCAAGAGGAAGATATCACACAACCCATGGAAAGGATGACATCAAGTGGTGATCGTCATCAAGATTGCCGTGTGCAAGTTCAAGTGGAGCATCACGAAGAGATCAAGTGCTTGAATCATGCCATCCATTGTGGTGTCAATGGACTTGTGAAGATGTGCCGGAGAGTGGCTCACCCATAGTGGACTATGGGGGAGCAATCATTTAGTCTTCATCGAGCCATCGCAATCAAGAGAGGTGGTCCAACTTGAGGGAGTCAAGATCGTCATCATCTAGCTCAAGTGGACCATGTGCAAGGCAAAGGTTTTCCCTTGATAGGTTTTCTATTTTACCGGTCTTGTGGTGGTAGTTGGGAGACCGGGTTATAGGATCGTTTGCCGTACTATCAAGGGGGGCTCTCAAGTTGGTAGCTTTATCGTATCGTTAGTAGAGAGCTCAAACCATTGCATCCTTCCATCATGTTTCTTGGTTCTTGTTTGGTTCTCTTTGTGAGTCTTAGAGCTTATGGTCATCTTGATGACAAGCTTGAGTTCATCGAAAACAGAGTTCGCATGCGTCTTCTATGATGTTTTCGGTGTTGGAGGTTTTACCGGTCTTATCCGAAGAAGGGTTCTCACCTTTTTCGCTTGGGCCTTTTCTCATTTGCTTCTTATTGATATTTATTTCAAGATTATCTTAGCCCTTGTTTCTAGCTTTCCAACAAACTTGGTTTCATCGAATTCGGAGTCCGTTTGCAGAAGTTGTGGCAGTTTTGGTGTTCTGAAAAGGCTGCAGCGGTACAAACGCGTATTGGAGCGGATGTAATTTTTACTACCGCTCTAGAGCGGTACTACATCAACTCCTACAGGCGTAGTAGTACCGCTCCGGACCAAAAACTCGTCCCCAAGTCCTGCGGTGATAGGCACGGATGTATTTTTAGTACCGCCGCAAGCAGTAGTACCGCTACCCGTTGAGGTAGTACCACGATCCCTAGCGGTAGTACCGTGAGGACGAGCGGTAGTACCGCTCCGACGGTTCTACTGGCCTTTTGCCTCCTCACTGTTGTTGTTTTTCAAAGGGCTTCTTCCGCCCTAGCGGTAGTACCGCTCCTTGGAGCGGTAGTACCGCTCTGTGCGGGCTGTGAGGATAACGGTTGGATTTACCCCCTCCTATAAAAGGGGGTCTTCTTCCCCAATGAACCTTATCCTATGAGCTCGTGTTCTTCCCCCATTGTTGACCTTCTTCGAGCTTGCTAACTCTCAATCCCTCCATGGATTCTTGCTAGTTTTAGAGGGAAAAGAGAGAGGAGATCTAGATCCACATTTCCACCAATGACTTTCTCCTCTATGTGAGGGGAACTCCTTGGATCTAAATCTTGGAGTTCTTGGTGTTCTCCTTCTTGTTCTTCCTCTCATCTTCCTCCCTAGCATTAGTTGCTTCGGTGGGATTTGAGATAGAAGGACTTGGGCACTCCGTGTGCCCTTGCCATTGCATTTGGTGCATCGGTTTGAGTTCTCCATGTGATACATGGAAGTTACGAGTTGAGAAGCTTATTACTCTTGGGTGCTTGTACCCTTGAGCTTGTTACTCTTGGGTGTGTGGACACCCTAGAGCTTGTTCCTCTTGGGTGCCTTGGCGCCCTAGACGGTTGGTGTTGTTCGGAGCTCAATCATTGTGGTGTAAAGCTCCGGGCAAGCGTCGGGGTCTCCAATTAGGTTGTGGAGATCGCCCCGAGCAATTTGACAAGTACCGTGACCGCCCCCAAGGGTTGCCAAAGTGTACGGGTTCGGTGACCGCCCCAAGGGTCACCATTTGTACGGGTTCGGTGACCGCCCTCAAGGGTTCCTTAGTGGAATCACGGCATCTTGCATTGTGCGAGGGCGTGAGGAGATTACGGTGGCCCTAGTGGCTTCTTGAGGAGCATTGTGCCTCCACACCGCTCCAAACGGAGATTAGCATCCGCAAGGGTGTGAACTTCGGGATACATCGTCGTCTCCGCGTGCCTCGGTTATCTTGCTATCACATAGTTGCTTATCTTGCTTAGCATAAGTTGTTGGTGCACATAGGTGAGCCTAGTTGTTTTAGGTTTTGTGCTTGACAAATTAACCGCTAGGTTTATTCCGCATTTGTTCAAGCCTAAACCGTAATTATTTTAAAGCGCCTATTCACCCCCCCCTCTAGGCGACATCCTTGATCTTTTAAACTACATACCAAAAGGCTTGACGACTGAGCTTCAAATTTTCTTGTTGATATAATATATAACAGGAATTTATAACACACCAAGATCACAATATGACATTATTACAACGTACAGGCGGCTTGCTCGATGTACTATTGTGCTTCTAGATGTATTGGGGCTCGATTAATTCAACATACTAATCTAATATCTCATAATATTCAAATAGCTAGCATCTGAACTTTAGTTGCATGTATTAAACTACAGAAAGAACTGTTAATCACACATACAAACTACATGCTAGATTTGTTCCTTGGCTGTTTTTGTGGGACCTTTGTATGCATACACCTCTCTCCGGCTAAAGATAAACAAGTGGAAAGTAAGCCAAATGTCGAGTAGGACCTCGTGTCTTTTCACTCAAGTTCGCTGGCACAGTGGCACTACAAGGTTGGATCTACATTTTTTTTCCATAAAGGAGGTTAAGAACCCCAACCTCTTCATCAATGTGATGCACCCAATTATTTTTATTAATTATTAAACAAAGCACAAGACAAAAACAACCACAGTCGAACCATTACAAGATATGAAATTAACACCTATGACTAAGTCAACTTCTTCCGCAGCAACACCTTCAACAAATAATAAACGACCTAGCGTCATCATCATCACGAACACAAGTTCATCGTTGTTGAGCCTGACCAATAAAGGCCAGGACAAAAGTTTTCTTGAGACAATACGGAACTAAATGAGGAAGTGACAAATCTGATATAATGATTTTATAAATAAGCTACTACTCCAAGCTTTCCCATGTGTTACTTCATGTCTTCATGAAAAAGTGATGTTTAATTTATTGTGAGACAAGCCTAGCGATCTTTTTCTTGAGAAACAACAAAGCATATGATTTGTAGTTTCCAATCTAAGTATTTGAAACATTAACAATCATCAAAATCTGACTTAATACATGTGACAAACTCACTGGAAGGGGTACTAGTTGGCACTTTGTAGGGGAGGGGATAGTTGACCCCAAATAGTGGGCCAGGTGGATGTGATTTTACGGTGGACTCAATGTTTTTAGGGATATTATCTATGTTGCGGGCTTTTAGGGTAAAATGACTTTTAGAGAATGTGCCAGACTTACTATAGGGACCTAAAGAAACCATGACTGATGACTAGAGGTGAATCATCAAAATTGATCCAAATTTTATTTGGAATCGATTTGATGGACGTTATGTGTAAAATGGACAAGTGTCCACAATTGAGATGCCTCCACAAACTGCGTATCATACACCAAGATATCTAGAACTTTTCATATAGCTCAAAATATCAGTTTCCTGTTATTTTTCATTTAAAAATTATCAGAAATTGATTATGGTTTTACCAAACTGAAAAGGGAGACTGTAGGGGTAACAATACGTTTTTTAGTCAGTTTGCCCAGGACGACATACTAATAATTCCACCGAAAATTTATGTCTGTGTCCGTCGAGTAGTTCGAGTTGAAAAATGATTACCCGTATTGGAATACAAGTCTAGTGTACATGGATCATCAAATAAATATCTCTACTTATTATTCAAATGATTTTCTTCCTCCGTTCCATCATCTCTCGGCCATTACGAGTCACGCCACTTCCGCATGGATGCACACCCACCTCCCTTCTCCCGTTCATTCCGATCGGCATCGATATTGACTATCCTCTTCTTGACCCACACCCATCTAAGGGCCTAATTGAGCTGGGCCCATGCGCAGCTCTGGTTCGCATTATTTGGTTGTCGGTTTTCTGGTGGGTGTTCTAGTGGATAGCGGTCAGAGTCGAGAAAGGCGCGGCCTCCTGGAGTCCTGGTCCTCGGACTTAGTCAGGCCGGTGCTAGAAGGCAAGGGCGAGCTTTCGTGATCTCGGATTTGTGGAGTTAGGGCCAGTGTCCGCAGAGTAAATAGAGTCAAGAGCTGGTGTCCGAGATCAATACTTGGTGATAGTGAACTAATATTTGACTAGTTAAGTGCCTGTGCGTTACTACGGGGCAAATCAACAATTATAGATGCATTTAAAAAAATTATCGACGCGTTGATAACAAATTATATTGTCATTTTTAGTTGAGTGGAACACCATTATGATTTTGCTCGACAACAAATTGTATTGTATATTTTTAGGTCAAGTGGAACACCATTATGGTGGTTTTTGAATTAAGCATCTCGCCCAAATTTTATATGGTGCTCAATTAATTAAGCTTCTGTTTGCCCAATTGCACTATACTACTTCATGTTCTATGAATAGAAGGACTAATTATATTATGTGCGCATAGACATAATCTTAATGTCCCTTCTAGTGAAATTTAGGCATGCAAGACCAGATTTACCAACTGCTCATATCTTTCAAGGGTAAAATTTCAGCAAACCAGCAACTCGTGTATGAAGATGTGTGCTATTCTTTAGTATACTTGCATCGTGAAAATATCATGTTTTAGAAGTGAGAACCTTAGTATATTAATGCAACATATAACACTGACATAATATACGGTGCTACAGTTAGAAATTGTGATAAAAGGGAATCACCTAGTAACTTCTAAAGTGATCTCTCCGACAACAGATATGAAGTTAGCTAGCGTATTCTAAATCTAGACCAGTGTGAAGCTACTAAAATTACCATCATAGTACCCTTGTTTGAAATTTAGCCAAAACTAATATACATTATGCGTCTTCAGAATCTGAAGTGAAATGTTATCAGCAAAGGGACAACCATTCCTCACCAAAATAAAGAGAGCAACGACAGGACCTACACATTAGCAAACATCCCAAAAACTAACAACATTTGAAGTAGATTTGTAAGAGCATTAATCCACAAGAAAAAGCATATCCCTTAATTTTCCTAGGCTCACTACAAAAAAAGACACATCCGTGACATTTTGGGCCGAATGAATTTTTTTTCTGTCATACATATTACACTTCTATGACGATAATTGTGACAAAACCTGGTATCATCATAGATGTGGTGGGCTCCTACTTCTATGACAAAAAATCATGACAGAAAATAGGCTTCGCCCCGGCGGGCCGGAGACGCAGCTGCATGACATTCTTTGGGCCGTCCCATGACGGAAAAACCGTGGTAGAAGGGAGGGAGGAAAATTTCGGGAGTTGCGGTTACGGTGGGAGGTCGGGGCGGAGCGATGCATTTCTCTCGTGACGTACGCTGCTGCAGCGAGGCGTTGAATCTAATTGAAGCGAGCGAGGCGTTGGGCTAACTGAACCCGGCGATTGTAATTGCAGTGCTACGCGTTATCGAACTCGAGCGATCGATCGATGGCTGATGGCGAACCCGATGGAGCGATTCGCCGCTCTGCTGCTAATCAAGCCGATCGATGCTGCCTGGGATGAGCAGTGGCGCTGCTGGCAGCGAGTGGGGGGGGGTTGGATGAGCAAGGAGCGGTGGCGTTGCCTCTGGATGAACGAGGAACCCGTGGTGTGGAGGGCTGGATGAGCGATGAGACGGTGGAGGGTGGTTGAACAGACCCCGTGGTGTGGAGGGCTAGATGAAAAGTAGACGGTGGAGGGGTGCCCGTGGAGGGTGGTTGAGCGATGGCCGTGGAGTAGCGTGCGGTGGAGGCTGGATGAACAGGAGCCCGTGGAGGCTGGAGGAGGTCGACGGTAGCCCGTGGAGGCTGGAGGAGGTCGACGGTGGAGATGAACAGTATCCCGTGGAGTCCCGTTTTGCGGTACGCCACACCCCTCCCGATGAACAAGACCCCCGTTTTGACCGTAGGAGGTCCGTTTCGTCCATTTTGCGGTACGCCACACCCCTCCCGATCAACAGGACCCCCATTTCGACCGTAGGAGGTCCGTTTCGTCCGTTTTGCGCACGCATACACCTCCCGATCAACAGGACCCCCGTTTCGATCGTAGGAGGTCCGTTTCCTCCGTTTTGCGGTACGCCAGGCCCCTCCCGATCAACAGGACCCCGTTTCGAACGTGGCCGGTCGAACACAAGGCCGTTTCCTCCGTTGTGCGGTACGCCAGGCCTCGTTTCCATCGCCTGTTCCGTCCAAGCCCTCCCGATGAACACGACCACGCATTCCGTTCCGACCCAGCCGGTTGGCTCCCCATGAACACGACGACGACGCTGTTTCTCCGTTCCGACCCAGCCATGTACGTATGCGCGATAGGCGTTAGAGACCCTGCCCGTATGTATGTATGTGGCCGTATTTTGTTTCTTGCACCCTCGCCGCTGTACGTACGTGTACATGCTACGTGCGCGCCTCTACTACGACACGTGCGCACCTCTACATCCACCAGTATATATATGCATTACCGTTCGCGACCAGAATGACAATGCTACGCACGCCGACCAGGTGGGTCCCGACCGCCGCACTTCCTTGCGTGCGAAGATGTAGCTGGTGGGTCCCAGCAGTCAGGGGGGCGAATCGTTTTTTCGGACGCACTTCCTTGCGTGCGAAGATGTAGCTGGTGGGTCCCAGCAGACAGAAGGAAACGTTTTTTTTCGCGAAATACGATGGCCCGTCCGGTGGGTCCCCACTGTTCAGGTGGAGGAATAATTATTTTGCGCGTAATAAGGAGGCACTTCCTTGCTGCGGCCGTGGACCCAGCTGTCAGCCTCTCCACGTCTGATCCACGTCGATGGAAGCCATTCCTTGACCACGTTGACCACGCCGGCCGAGAGCACTAGGGCGGTGGACGACGACGAGGCCTAGGAAGGGGACGACGGAGCCGGGAAGACGCGGTGGATGCCCACGCCAGAGAGGAGTATGAGGGTTCACTCGTTCGGCTGCGGTGTGAGGCTGCCGTCGTCGCAGAATAACAGGGGGTGTGGGTGCGTAGAGGGATGGCCTGGCAGCGGTGGGAGTAGTAGGGGGCGGTGAGGCCTCCGCGGCATCACAGCTGCCACGCAGGCGGCGAGGAGCGGCAAGACGACCGGGCGCTGCTTTGGGTGGAGCAAGAAGACCAGAGGTTGAAGAAGCACTACGGCTGTTGGATGGACATCGTAAATGCAGTTCTTGGAGCTAGAATCGTTCATATATTGACTAAAGTTGACAAAGGCCTCCGTCCCACCAACTTAGTAGGCCCACAAGTCAGCCTCCCACCAAGGTTGGTCCCAGCTAGCAGGGGGTATTCATTTTTTTGTGCATAATAAGGAGGCACTTCCGGTGGATCCGAGCTGACAGCGGGGGGAACGTTCTTTTCGTGAAATACGGTGGCCCGACCTGTGGGTCCCAGCAGTCAGGGGGAACCGTGTTTTTTGCGAAATACTGGTGGCCTATCCAGTGGGTCCCAGATGTCAGGTGGAGGAATAATTATTTTCCACGTAATAAGGAGGCACTTCCTTGCGGCTGCCGTGGACCCAGCTGTCAGCCTCTCCACGTGACAAGATTTCTTCCGATGGAAGTCGGTCGTTGATCACATTGACCACGCCGCCGAGAGCACCACGGGCGATGGACGACGGCGAGGCCTAGGAAGGGACGACGGACCCGGGGAAGACAGCGCAAAGGAAGCCCGCGGAGAGGAGTACGAGGGTTCACCGGTTCGGCTGCGGTGTGAGGCTGCCGTTGTCGTGAGAATAACAGGGGTGTAGGTGAGTAGAGGGATGCCTCGCCAGCGCCGGGAGTAGTAGGGCGCCGAGGCTGCTGGCGGCAAGACACCCGGCCACGAGAGGCGGGCGAAGCGGTCCCATACCGGCTGCTTTGGCGGCCGGAGCAAGAAGATAAGAGATTGAAGAAACACGACGGCCGTTGGGTTGACATCCAACGGTTACGTCTGCTAGAATCGTTTTTTGACGTAGTATATAATAACTAAAAAAATCTTGCATACACGTCAACTAAACAGGCCCACAAGTCAGACCACTCCCTCTTTTTTTAATAATTTATATATAGCTCATGGCAACTTCTTATGCAATTTATTGCAGTCGTTTTTTTTGGTTGGCCAGGGCCAATTTCGCATATTTCTGTGGGTTCCAAACTATTTTTAATACCGAAATGTCGAGCCAGATTTAAAGTACTTTGAAGATATATTTGAATTAGGTTAATGCCCAGTGAAATAGGAATCTGAAAATGTGAAAAAATCAGAAATTATAAAGTAATTGCCAATTTGTCATCTGTTTTTATATTTACAAACCATTTCATATTACTTTCAAGGCGTGGAAAAATAAGTAGGCCTCGATTGGGTATTCTTCAGAAAAAATAAACTGGGCTCATTTGCACAAAGAAAAAATAGCTGGGCTGGTCACATGGTGAACATAAAATATAAGCTTTGGGCTAGACGGGCCACAGCCAGTTCAAACCCTGCCCGTCTCAACAATACCAAACAAAAAAATCTTTCGAGTAGCTACGTCCCAGTGTCACCCGATCTTGTGTTGTTCTCTTGTCTATTGACTATATACGCTCACAATGTTGTGGTCCCGGATGTCGAGGAAAACACTAGGAGGAAGCATTTTATTTTTCCATCTGTTGACGCAGGGCCCCTACCGTCATCCTCTCCACGCATTTCCGCCGATTCTGTTATTTGTTGACCATGTTGACAATGTGAGAGGGCGGCGACGCGACAGCGCACCAAAGCGCTGGAGGACGCCGGGCGTTAACGATTTAGGAGACGGTGGGAGGCGATCGTGCTTGGCGTAAGCCACCGTGGGAGGCGGAAGTGGCGGCCGCGCTGGTTTGGTTTTGGCGGCCGGAGGAAGACAGATCAAGAAACACGTCCGTATCAGAAAAGCAGCGAGTACTTAACAACCTTAATCGAAACCAGCAGGGGCACTTACAACCAAAGCTGAAAGCAGTATGAGTACTTATACAGGTTCAACCGTACAAAGCACGCCTCGAACAGTGCTACTTTGCCTACAGTTAACCAAGGGTGAGGCCGCCAAGCCCCAGGACAAGGCCCAGGCGCCACCCCGCGCATCCACAACCTTCTGAAAGCGGCTTCATCTCGCAACGTGGTCAATAAACAGGATATTCGCTTTAGAGCCATGGAAAAGCATGAACATAATCTTCTGTCCTATTCTCGAAGATGGACGGGCCTTCATTATCTAAGACCACCCACGAATAAGTATCTTTTCGCCTCCAAGGGGAATTGAGTAGGTCGACATAAACATCATGTTGTGACCAAGCGCAAGTCTGACCTGACCATGGTCGAGCATACGTATAGGAACAATAGAACTTCGACATTTCCTGTTTCAAGAAGATCACAATGTAAAACTGTGTATCGGCAATAGTTTATGAACAACATATATAACGAGAAAACAGCTCGTACCATAAGTTTCTCGACACGGTTGGACCTGTTCAACGAGTGCAGCAGTGGCACACATATCCCACGTGGCCTTCCACCATTGAAACGCCCCACAAGGACCTCAAGACGATCAATAAAGTGTAGGAACATGTGGATGTCGATCTAGTCAACTCTAGTGCCATTAGTAACAGCCGAGTTATTACAGAGTAACAAACGAAAGCAGATCGCTTAACTCTGAAAAACCTACACGTGCCACCAATTATAAGACAATATTAGTTAGAAGTAGCATCTTCGTGAGAGATTCGTTGATACTTCTAAAGTTAAATTGTGATTAGTTAGACAGAATAGGTGGATTAAAAAGTAATCGAGGCAACAAGCAAGAACCAGATACAAAACTAACATGGATGAACAATTGGAACGACGTCGGGGTGGAAGATCGCAGTGAAGATGAGACCAGGTTCTACTATTTCCATCAACATTAGATGCGTAACTTTCAGTCCGTAACACTTGAGAAAGTTTATCCAAGTTCGGCCATAAAAAAAGCAGCAATCTTCTTGGTTCATGAACCCAACTCGAAAGCAATATCCATGGATTGTCTTCACTGTGACCATTAAACTAGTGTATTCAGTTATGGCAAGGCCGAGCATCTTGAGTACATGTGTTACGGCAGAGCAAATAATACAATCGCAGGAAAAATAATATGAGAACACAGCATGTTCAAAAAAACCCCACCCTCTCGGATAGAGAAGAGGATTCTAGGAACATACTGTGCGCGTTTCAAAATGCTGTGGTAGGATGAGAAGGAACAAGTGTGGCGTCTCGCCGAGGGTGCAGAAATCTGTAGGGTACTCGCACTTTGGGCACTGCAACTGAAACACACTAGATTCAGTACAAAGAAAAATGCATCAACGGCGGCGGCTGCCATCCTAGGATTACCTGCGACCAAGGGACTTGGATTTATCGGGGATGGATGAAGAATTCGTACCTGGTTCTCCATGAGAAAACCCTATGCAATCGACGAGAGGGGGTTTTCTCACGAACAAGCATCTGAGGGAGAAGGGGATTCAGGGCCAGGTGAAATATTGCCGCTTCGTCCAGTCAGCTTATCGCTAAAGCTGGAAAGGGGGTTGTGATTTGACGGCTCATTGGGCATTCTTCTTGATTACTGCTACGACCGGGTGTGTCTACCATGAAGTTGTGCACTCTAATTTGTGCATATGGCACGTGGACCCCTGCTGGTTGCCCCACATATCAGTGAAAGGAAGTAGAAAGACAAGAGTAACTAGTTACACATAAATATATTTTTGACAGAGATACTCCCTCTGTAAAGAAATATACAAATCTTTATATCACAGGCTCACCTTACCGAGAAATATACTCCCTCGCAACGCACGGGCATTATGGGGGTTCAGCTTTTTTATGGGGGTTTAGCTGAGAATATAATACTCGAGATAGGCTCACGGTTCGGACTTTGGGCCACAGGCCGACCACCGCATGTTTGGGGCCCATGTGATCTACCTCAGCGCTTTTCATATTGCAAGCGATCGGCATCTAGCGCTGGTTTTAGAATCTTGTCGCAAGGCGAATACACAAAATTGATAAAGCACGGCATTTGTTGGAATGAAATCGAACGACAGTTCCTAACCAGCAATCGAGTTGCAATTCTATCAACGATATAGCATGTGATAAATAATCTTGTCGTTACTACTTATACACACGGTGACACTTGTTTCACCATGCCAGTTATTACATCAAAATCTCTCGAAGGATAGATCAGTTCGGCGATGCGTGCTGCTACTGAAGAATTTCAAAGTTGATTTGGACCAGCTCTCCTTGCCGAGAAAGTTCGATTTTGACATCATCCCCTACCGCAAGATATGATTTAGATTTGAACCTTGACCATCCTTTAGCATCAACCATCATGCGACCATCCTTTGTACTTACGGTATATTTAGTAGGTTCATTCACACCAAGGCTACCCATGGTAAGAGAAACTTAGCATGGGTCGCCGGATTGTTGAACGACTCCCTCGTTGCTCTAGGAATTCTCTTTTGAAAACAAGAAGACATACCCAAACAGTTAGATCAACACAGTGAATCATGTGAAACAACATGGAAAGAAAAAAGAACGAAGCACTTGGGCGGCCAATGCTTACCAAGAAGGTGGGCATGTCGGTTTTTTGTAAGGACTTAGGTATATGAAGTGGGAACTGCAACCCAGTCTGTTGCCGGTGCAACTGCACGGGCCGGACCAAATGCAAGTGCAAGTGTTGGTGCAGGTGCCGAAGCCGCTGCTGCTGTCGGAGATGGTGCTCCTTGTAGAGCTGGTGCCGGTGTCGATGCCGATCCTCAGAGATCGGTGATCCATCGACGCTGTCGGTGCCCAATCCTCAGTGGATCGGTGAGGTGATGTCATTGCCGGTGCTAGAGCAACTGCCGGTGCTCGATCTCATGCGAGACAGTCGATCGTATACAGTGTTCTATGATCAGCTTTCTTACTTGACTAGGATCCGTGACCTTGATCCAGCTTTTTTCTTCATTTCATTTAAACGCGAGAAGGACTAATTGTGGCGTTTTTGTTAAACCAAACTGCAGTTCATCATAGGGATTCAGCTTGTACTCAGACAACAGACTGATCCACTTTTTCGATAGAATATAAGTGATGGACGATTGCCTTCGTTATCGACACGACATAAGAAGTGAAACCTGCAAAAATAGCCGCCATAAATGAAACAAACCAAACAGTTTATTACATGATGAATGTCACATGGCAAAACCTGCATCGTAAAATTGCGAGGAAAAGAAAGAAAACATGACATTAAATCAATAAGATTTAGATAGTAAATCAATAAGATTTACTTGATGTGACACGAGTGAATTCTTACCAGGAAATCACTATGTTGAAGTACTAAATAGAAGATTGATCGTCCAACTACGCGTGGCATGCAGGGGCCCTGCATACTCCCACAAGCAGCATAGTCCAAAGGTCGTGACAAATCATATGGACCGAACATCCATGGGACTGGAAATCCTGGTGGGTGCGATAAACCCTGCAATGCATACAGATATTGGAGTGTAACCATAATTGACAAACCGTCCTCACAAAAAATATGATCTGGATACTTCAAAATGTACAGACTGAATTGAGTGGACAGACATTAACATAGAACGTTCTCAGGACTGACCACACACCAAAAGCGACAGTACTAATAAACAATACATGGTTCACAAACACAAATCAAATCTTGAACAATAGTACTTACTACGGACAAGCAAAGTTGCAATAACTAAACAACTGCAGACTATTTCTTGCCACCGACCCACGGGATGAACCCCGCATAATGACTAGGCCATGGACTTCGTGTGAGATGTCTACATGCACCATCACCATCTTGTCAACCTTGGAGAACCTAACAGAGTGGTCTTTCCACTCATAAACATGATGATGAAGACAGGCCGCATCAGATTTGTTGGGAAGCTTTACAAGAACCACACTCTTCGTAATCAAAGGCACAGCCAGGAAATTGTTGTGGTCAAATGCGGCCTCGAGAACACGCACGACAACAATGCTACTGAGGAAAACACTAGTTCGGGAGACACGTGGCGACAAGGACACAAAGCAGCTAGATAGTTCATGATAGAGAACTCATATCAGGTCTTCCGGTTCACACGGCATGACTTTGAGAACTTCATCTCCACCACGGACTGGTTCTAATTCAAGCGAAACCATATTTCATTACTACCTCCGTTCAGAAATATAAGATGATTTTCGATATTATACTCCATATATGACTACATATCGCACAGAAATGAGTGAACAAAGACACTAGAACATGTCTTCAAAGGCATGAGAGCGGAGGGATTACATGCAATATCCATAAAACAAATTCTGAGGCAAATATACCCTCTTAAAAGGTAGCATTGATAAATTCATAAAGTACTCCCTCCGTCCCAAAATTCTTGTCTTAGATTTGTCTAGATACGGATGTATCAAGTCACATTTTAGTATTAGATACATCCGTATCTAGACAAATGTAAGACAAGAAATTTGGAGATGAGAGGAAATAGTTGAAAGTAATCTATAAGAAATCAGTGTCAACCTCTCGCATGTTTTGGTCAAAAGAGGAACTTAGAACCGTCATTTGGCACACTAAAATCACATGCAAGATCACCCAGAAAGTTGTACTACCAGTACTAGTACTGCGTGTTAGAAGAAAAAACACGATCAAGATCGAGAAAAAGATCGTCAACAAGAGACATTACCTGGACTTACTTAATGAGGGATCCGGAGAGGGGGCTTGGACAGGCGATGGCTTTGAGCTTGTCTGCAGATAGTCTTGGCGGTAGCTTGCGCTTCTTACGTACCATGAGCCTCGACGGTTTTGGCGAGCCATAGACATCACGTCGGCCGGTGCTCGGCGTCCATCCAAGAGAGAGAGGAAGCTGAGAGAGAAGAGTGAAAGGAGGAACGAGATGAGGGAGAAGCGAAGCGAGTGGGGGGTTTTCTTCAAGAGAGGAAGCTGAGAGAGAAGAGTGAAATGATGGTTGCTTCGATGCGTCCAACTTCTTCTTTGGAAAGGAGGGGCTTTGTGATTTGACGGCTCATTGGACATTACTGCGGTGGTTCGATCGGGGTAGTCTACCGTCACTCTACTACGTGATAATTTAGTGCATTTGGTGGACCCTGAGTCTTGGCTGTCCCACACGTCGGCGAAAGTGAGTAATTTAGTGCATGGCTGGAGGAGGATCCGCCACGGTAGAGCGTGTCCACTGTTTTTTTCATTGAAGAAAAAAAAATGATTACGACAAGCGCTTCCACTCTTACAACGGAGGAGTGCGAAACACGCAGCCACTTGAACATACACGGTGCTCCTACTACTAGGCATGTGCGATGGTTCATACGTCGATTACTACACAATCTTATTCTTTGTGTTGTGCGCATGTCAACTACTCCTATATGTAACATAGTACCGCTTTTTGTTGTCCGGTCGAGAATGAACGGTGAGATCAATGTTAACAGAACTAGGTCCACAAATAAGACGGAGAATGCGGTGCTACAATACTCCACGAAACATGAACCATATGAAGCACATCCTATAGTGTTAGACAGGGTGTATGAAGGGTGCAGGATGGGAGCAAAAGTTCCCTTCTCGACCCACTTTTGGGTGTTTGGCGAGTGCATGAAGGGTGCATGAGTCCACACTAGTAGGTTGACAAAATATACGAAGAGGAAACAACTATATTGAGATGAGAATGCAACCAAACACACCCACATGCTTTGTGCTTTCTGATGACGGATGTGCATCGTTCGAGTTTGATCCAACGGTCATGTTGCGCCGAGACATGGACATGCCCATGCAGTAGGGCGCCTTATAACACCACCAAGTCCCTCGCTTCTCGAGGCGCCACGGCGTTGGTGATGCAGGTGCAACCGCCAGAGCCCGCTCCCGGTCGACGGAGCCAGCTCACCAAAGACGGCGTCCAATGGCACGAATGGATTCGGTGGCGGAGCCACGAAAGGATTCGCCCGCAACGGCGGCAGCGTACAAGGCAACCCCTCCTTGTCCAGCTCAGCCCCCACCATCGCGGAGGCGGCTCGGCTCTTCGGAGATATAGGTGAAGAAGGAGACCAGGTCGAGAAGCTGCGGCTCGTTGAAGTCGACCGGTGGTCGAACGGGTTTAGCCCGACGGCCGGCATCGTCAGCGCTGGCACGACGGTAGGCATCGCGCAACCGCAAGAACGTGCATGGCAACTTGGTTCACCAAGTGGCCGAGGCGATCTGGACCTCGTCACGATCGGCCGCTTCGGCGCTCAGCCGGCTCCCACGGCGGCCTATCGTATCTCCGCTTTTCTGCAGCAACGCCGTCGGCGCCTCAAGCATCTTTGTAGTGGGCGCCTGCCGCTTTGAAGCTCCGTGAACTCCGCACATAACGGAGGAGCATGGCACTCCTCTCCTCCTTGAGCTCACGGAGCTCCACGTCCTAACCTGAGCTCCGCATCCTTGGCATGGAACTCTGTGTCAGCGCCTCACCTCGGACTCCGTGATCTCTTTGCGCCCGCCATGCCACCAGGTAGAAGCAATGGGGAGAGGAAGCAAAGAGGCGAAAGCGGCTGAAAGGCAATGCAATCTACGGGAAGGCGGAGGAGCCAGCCGAGGCGGGGAATCTTTTGGTTTTCACCACGGTAAAACACCGATCGGCGACTTCTCACATCGAGGAGCGGTGGGTTTTTACAGGCGGAGTCATCATGACTAATTGCTACCGCGCTGCTCCGTCAATCAAAATATTAAAAAATCCTACGCGCCTGCTCCCATCAATCAAAAATTTAAAATCCTGCCGCACCCAAACACGAGCAACGCCCGCGGTGGATATTTAAATTACCTGCCGGCAAGTAGATAAAAAAGGGGTGAAAAAACAAATGTGGCGGCGGCCTAGCTAATCGGTCGAACTAGCCCAACTAGCTAGCCACCGTGCTTCACTGATGTACTCGGCGGGAAAGGTGGTCTTTCGTGATTTGATGACTCATTTACTTGCTTGGCGCTTCTGACCGAGGAGGACCCGAAAACGCGTGGTAGGGCATCCCACGTCGGGAAGAATATGTCGTGCACCACGGGAGGACCCGAAACAGCAGCGGTAGGGTGTGCCGCGTCTCAAACACGGAGGAAAAATGTGCGTGTAAAAATATCTTGTATCGGATGTAGTACCTATGATTCAACCTCGGGACCCGGCCGATCGGTCGAAAACACCCCACTAGCCACACAGCTTCATCATGCAAGCGTGCTTGCGGTTAGCTCCGTCTCGACCAGCCGCCGCGTCTCTTGTTCTAAGCGATTCTTCTATTTTCCAAGCTTTTTTTTAGTTGTAATAACACCACGGCAAGCTAGCGCGCTCTTCATGTAATGCTGTGCAAAGGTTAGGCGATGGAGAGAAGCGAGATTGAGATCGCAGACACGGGACCACCCGTAAGTGAGACAACGGTCATGCACGTGTTGACGAGGCACTCCCTCTACTCTACTCCAGCATGAAGTACTTTATAAAATCAAGTTATGGGACAAAGCCAACAACCGTTCGTTTTTTAGGGCTATCGACTTACACTTTGTAGTCAGGTTGCCGATTCGAATCTAAATCTTTCGGATTTGTTAGTTTTAGGTCCAAATTTGATTAATGACAAGTGGGACCCCCGTGTGTTTTTTCGATATTTCAGTGTAGGATGGTTTTTTTGAACAAACACTTTGCGCGGTTAGACAAGTAACGACACGAGTTACACATATTTTGCAAGTCTATGAACAAAAATGAGAGCGGCTGTAACATCCCAAATTTCCAATTTGGAATGTTATACATTAGGTCATCATGCATATCATATTTTCTCGCATTTTTCCGATCCTAGAAAATTTCACGCAACTCAAGGACCCTCGGAGAGAGTTGGAAGTTTCATTATTTTCATATTTGGGATTTCTCAAATTATGAAAATATAGGATCATTGGATTTATTAAATATCTTCATAAGTTTTTCCGATAAAAAAAATTAAGAGAGGGAATAATATGACTTTCCCAACATTTAGGAAAAATGAAGATTTTATAAATAAATCAAATTTTGGTTTTTGAAAGTTTATTTGCTTTATGCAAAAAAATGAGCATTTTAAAAATATGCATATTTGCCCCGTTTTTAAAGTTCATTTTGTTCGACTCATTTTTATGAGTCGGGAAAAATTAATTTTATAAAAATTGGAGTCCGTTTGGTTTGATTTTATTTTCGTTTAGTTTTGTTTAAAAAAAAAAAGAAACCCGCGCCGCCACTTTGAATAAAGGCCTTGCAGGAGCCTTGACCCATCTCCCCTTCCCCCTACATGGCGGAGGAGCCCGCCGCCGCCACGCCGCGCCGCCGAGTCCCGGCTCGGCTCTGCACGCGGACCCGCCGTAGCCCCTTCCCCAAGGCAACGGACCCCCTCCTATTTAACCCCGCCGCCCCCTCCTCTCCCCTCACCCCGAGCCGCCGCCGCCCTCATCCCAGCGCCGCTGCCACAACCCGAGGCCGCACTGCCCCGCCTGTCGCCGCCCCTCGCCGCCCTCGCCACCCGTCGACCCGCCCGCCCGACCCGTCGTCGCCCGAACCCGTCGTCGCCCGACCAGGAGCCCGGAGCCCCGCCCGGCGACCTCATGGGAGGTAGCCGACCTCGCCCGCCCGTCCGATCCGGTTTTGTTTCAAAACCCGATCCGGTTTTTCTCGCGTTGTTCGGTTTTTTTTAAAAAACCTAGATTGGTTTATTATTTTTTTCGGTTTTCTTATTTAGTGAACGTTCACCGACCCGTTCGTTTCAATGAACGTGTTCGTCGGTTAGTTTCTGTTAACGAACGTCCGTCGTTTTATCTGTTCGTCTTTTTCTTTTAATCGGATTTAATCCGTTATTTTCCGAATTCGATTTCCGATCCAATTTTCAAATCTGTTTATTTTTCTCGCTTTCGTTTATCGGAATCAGGTGATTCAAGCGCCTGGAGTTTCGTTTCGAAACCGCCGTTCCGATTAATCAACTTAAACAGAGTTTTGCTACTGAAATTTTTTGACCTAGTTTCAAATTGCTATAACCTAGTCGTTTTCTCTCGACTTCGGATTTTCGTTGCTTTATTTGATTCGATTCTTTTTGCAACCAGGGTTCTTAAGTTGAACTCTCTGGTTAGATCTTTTATTCGAGATTTCCCTGTGCATTAGATGAGTACTTATTTTATGCTTGTTGTTTATGCGTTAGATCACCCGGAGTGCGCCGCTTGCTACTTGAGTCTCTAGGTTTCGGCGGATCGTCGGCAAGGCAAGTAACACTTTGATCATACTTTAGCATACCCGGTTTTTTATGCATTAGATCTATTCCTCAAACACTTGCATGAATAGGATCTAATTAAATTGTGGGATGGGAAGTAGATTGAGGTAGTACCTATTACCTGTATTACTTATGAAACCTTTGGGAGTTACTCTACGTTTGCTTATTATGCCATGCTATGCTCGTAGACGTGGATTGGGTTTGAGTGAATATCCATGACAGATGTGAGATTGATAATTAATGGTTTATCTAAGGTGGCAACTTAAACACACATCTGGGTGGATTGAGGCACTGTTTTCAAGCGAGGACTTGCCTGTTTTTTTGGGACCGCCACCCGGGCTCAAAGGGATCATAAGATAATTCATACTAGTAACTTCGTGTGCAGCCACAAGCCACTATGGGCTCTGGCATAGTTGACTAAGTCGTGCGAACTCTTATAGCGGTGGACTAGCGAGATGTAGGGGATGTAGGTGTACGGTCCACCCATCGTAAGGTGCTAAGCGCTTACGAAGAACTGTGTCTCGGTCATCCGTCTCTCAAACACCATGCGGTGCGAGAAACCAAGCGGAGGCGATCATCGAGTCTTGTGGGGAAAAGTGCGCAAACCTCTGCAGAGTGTACAAACTAATCATGATTAGCCGTGTCCCGGTTATGGACAAATCTTGAGTATCTATTACTTGAATATCATGTGAATCTCAACATGTTACTTCTAATTAATGTTATTGGGTTTTAATGAGTACTTTTAATTGGGATTGAGGATGCTGTCAACCATTCTCAATGTTTAACAACCACCATGATAGTTAAATAAAATTATTCCTTTGTTGTAGGGAAAAATTGGCTTTTCGCAAAACTGTAACCATAGAGCTTTCCACCAGCCAAATATGCATGTAGTATAGGCCTATTGCTTCATTGCTCTCTATGTGTTACATTGCCAGCATATTCCATGTGCTGACCCGTTTTCGGGCTGCAACTTTCATGTTGCAGACTTTTCAGAACAACGAGTAAGGTGTTTAGGTCGTGGTTCTATACTCGGTGATGCCGATGGAGTTGATGGACTCACTTATCTTCCAAGTCTTCCATTGTTATCGTTATTAGATGGCCTTAAGCCATATTTATTGTAATAAGTCCTCTTGGACAATCGATGTAATAAGTGTGTGATTGCTACTACTGCTATAAATCCTTGAGAAATCTTTGTGTGGTGTCGGCATTCTTGATCGAGGGATGACACACGAGCACGAAGACTTGATCCATTCGGTGCGAGTAAACTCACGAGAGATGGTATCGGAAGCACACCTGGCAGTAGGACACGACCACTAAGTTAAAGCCATAGATCACTACTCTCTTCTCATTTCTAACTCCTCATCTTTTCTACTCTTTAGGATGAAGGACGCGAAGATCAAGTACACCCAACTTGGGATGAAGGCACACCTTTTGGATTTCACTTGAAGGAAGTCACCAAATACCTGAACATTGGACTACCAAGTTTCACGGAACTTTCAACGCCACTCTGCCTAAAGAGGAGTATTTGGAAGATTCAAGCTCATGTACCGGGAAGGACTTTCGCCCCAATCACCAAGCCTATAGATAGTGTTTTGATTGCACCAACATGGAGTGCAGGAAAGAGCATGGCAGCTCATATTACCATGGGATGCATTGGAGAAGTTTATCAAGAAGACCTCAAAGACACCGTCTACCAGATTTGCAGACGCCGAGATGAACAATGGGAGATAGTCGGCACCAAGAAGGATAGATCCATTGCAGCTTTTATCCGAGGAGTTAAACCGGCACATTCGGCGTCGGAGAACGGATGTCTTGATGATATGTTGGAGTTGCGAGAATGCAAAAGGAAGGATCATCGAACTTGAAGAAGATCTAAAGTCTACACGCAAGGACTACATGGGCGAGATCGTAGCTCTAGCGAGACACAATAATGATCTTAAGTGCGAGATTGAAGAACTCAAGAAGAAATTGGCGCTCAAGAATGAAGACCAAGTATGTCGGTTGTCCAGCGACTACATCGACATCGACGACACCGATTCGGATCCAAGTGAACCCGACTTTGAAGATGAAGCTGGAAGCGAGACATCATGGAATCTTCCACGGTTCAAATTAGTAGAAGTCCCCACATATTAGTAGTATTACCTCCATGTAAACATTATAGTACACGCACTTTGCGATAGTTAGATCGTTGTAAGCCTTTGCTTGATTGAATGAAGTGATTTTGTGTGCATTTGCTCATGTGCATTTGGGTAGTGTTTTCCCTTAGACCTCATTCTATTCTTAATTTCTCGTCTTTTCTAAACCCCTCGAGATGCCTCACGAGGCGCGACCCCGGGTTTGTTTTCCGCTTGAGAGATCACCCAATTGATTGACGAGAACACTTTGATTCAGACATTGGTACAGAACCAAGGCAACAACAACCCACCACCACCACCACCTGCGGATCACTTGACTCGTTTTCTTAGGCTGAATCCGCCGGTGTATTCCAGTAGCACCGAGCCGATTGTAGCAGATGATTGGCTCCATAAGATAGGAAGGAGTTGACCGCTGCAGGATGCATGAGATGGTGAGAAGGTGAAGTTTGCTGCACATCGACAGCGGACCCGCATGACATGGTGGGAGAATTTTACAGCCACTTACCACCTTGACACCTTTGTCACATGGGATCAGTTTCAACAAGCTTTTACCTTTGCTCATGTTTCGGCAGGAGCTATGGCCATGAAGAAGCGTGAATTTCGCAACTTACGCCAAGGAGGAAGGACTGTTGGCACAAGTCGTAGATGATTTTAGTAAGTTAGCACGTTATGCCCCGGATAGCGTTGCTACGGATGCACGACTAAGCGAGGAGAAGTTTACGGAAGGACTGAATGATGAGTTCGAAGATGCCGTTAATGGTAGCAAGTTTCAACAACTACCGGGGAGTTGGTAGACCGAGCCCTTATGATTGAAGGAAAGCGGTAGCAAATTGAGAACCGCAAGAGGAAGTATGGGCAAGGGAAGTATAACTCTGGAGCCAATGAGAAGCCCCGTTATACCCCTAAGCAGGGAGTTCAGTTTCAGCATACCCATGGAGGAAGTAGTTCGCACAACCATAATGGCCACAAGAATGGTAATATGAATGGAGGAAGCAATGGTCAGAACCGGACCACACCAACAACCCCAGCCAAGAAAGACTTGAGTCATGTCACATTACAAGTGTTCCAAGCCGGACATTATGCAAATGTTTGTCCGAGAAGGCGAGAATGGAAATGGCAATGGAAGCTACGGAAAGAAGCCCAACCCTTTCAACAGGAGGACGGGTGAACCACATTGGTGTGGAGGAGGTTGAAGATCGACTGATGCACGATGTCGGTAAGTTTTTGGTTAAGTCATTCTTGCGGTTGTTCTTTTTAAATCTTGGTGCATCGCATTCATACATATCAAGGGATTTGTAGAAAAGTATAGCCTACCTACCGGACTCTTAAAACCCCTATGCTAGTAAGCTCACGGGAAGCGGAGTATATGGCAGGACAAGGATGTTTTCAAGTGCCACTAAGTATAGGAAGGCATGAGTTCAGCCGGATTTGATCATTTTGGAATCCCAAAGGATTTGATGTGATTCTAGGTATGGATTGGCTGTCGATGTATGGAGGAAACATCGATTGCGCAAGTAAGACGATTTTGCTCACCACTCTAGAAGGAAGAAGGATCAAGTACGTATCTCGGCACGAGCCGAGGAGAGTGCAAGCAAACTGCTTATCAGGAGTTGTGCAGGAAGAAGTACCAGTGGTGAAGGATTTTCCTGATGTATTTAGGAAGAGTTGCGGGGAATGCCACCGGATAGAGACATTGAGTTTTTGATTGAGCTGTTGCCAGAACAGGCCCGATATCGAAGCGACCATACAGGATGCCCGCACAAGATTTGGCGGAAATCAAGAAGCAGATTAAGGAGCTGTTGGATAAAGGTTATATACGCCCAAGTTCTTCACCTTGGGGATCACCCGTACTTTTAGTAGAGAAGAAGGACGGATCGTTAAGGATGGTAGTTGATTATCGTGGATTGAATGCAGTAACAATCAAGAACAAGTACCCACTACCAATGATAAATGATCTGTTTGATCGTTTGCAAGGAGCTAAAGTGTTTTCCAAGATCGACTTGCGATCGAGGTACCATCGATTGAAGATTAGGGGCAGGACATACCTAAGACAGCGTTTACCACAAGATATGGACTGTATGAATATACCGTTATGTCATTTGGATGACTAACGCTACCAGCCTATTTCATGAACTCGATGAATAAAGTGTTTATGGAGTTTTTTGGATAAGTTAAATCGTGGTGTTCATTGATGATATTTTGATTTTCTCGAAGAATGAAGAAGAACATAAGGAACATTTGCGATTGGTTTTGGAGAAGCTAAGAGAACATCAGTTATATGCCAAGTTCAGCAAATGTGAGTTTTGGCTAAAAGAAGTTGGATTTCTTGGACATGTTATATCCGGAGAAGGAATAGCAGTTGACCCCACAAAGGTTGAGACCGTAACCAAATGGGGAGCACCAACGACAGTTGGAGAAATCCGGAGTTTCCTTGGACTCGCAGGATACTACCGAAGATTCATTGAGAATTTCTCAAGGATTGCAAAGCCTATGACAGAATTGTTGAAGAAGGATAACAAATTCATATGGACCGAGGACCTGTGAGGCAAGTTTTCGGGGAGTTGAAGAAAAGATTGGTTACCTCACGGTGTTAATATTGCGGATCGGACCAAGGATTATGAGGTGTATTGCGACGCTTCACGTCGAGGACTTGGAGCAGTGCTTATGCAGGAAGGAAGAGTTGTTTCGTATGCTTCACGACAACTTAAGCCGCACGAGTTGAATTATGCCACACATGATTTGGAGTTGGCAGCCGTTGTGCATGCCTTGAAGACATGGAGACATTTTCACATCGGAAATCATTGTGAAGTATATACGGATCACAAGAGTTTGAAGTACATCTTCATTGAAGGAATTGAATCTCGAGACAAAGGAGATGGTTAGAGCTTATCAAGGATTATGATATGAGATTGCATTATCACCCCGGAAAGGCTAATGTCGTAGCAGACGCATTGAGCCGTAAGAGCCACGTCAATACCCTAATGATGGGAGGGATACCCAATGAGTTAGCCGAGGACCTTCGAGAGCTATGTTTGGAAATAGTTCCGAGAGGCTATGTAGCGACATTGGAGATTCGATGCGACAGCGATGGACAAAATCAGAGAAGCCCAAAAGGCAGATAAGGAAGTTGCCACTATAAAGGAGAAAATGAGCAAAGGAAAAGCTAAAGGATTTCGTGAGGATGAGCACGATACCCTATGGTTTGAAGACCGTGTTTTTGTGCCCAATAACCCGGAGATAAGGAAGTTGATTTTGCAAGAAGCCCATGATTCACCCTACTCGATTCACCCAGGAAATACCAAGATGTATTTGGATTTGAAGAATACTTTACGGTGGACGGAATGAAGAAAGATATTGCGGAGTATGTAGCAGTTTGCGATGTATGTCGAAAGTAAAGGCGAGAACATCGGAAGCCAGCAGGATTATTACAACCATTGCCGATACCGAATGGAAGTGGGATAAACTAGGCATGGATTTCATCACGAGGTTTGCCAAAGACTCGTTCGAGGATATGACTCGATTTGGGTTATAGTCGACCGCTTGACAAAGGTAGCTCATTTCATTCAGTTAAGACTACCTATAGCAGTGCTAAGTTGGCAAAGATATACATGACCAGAATTGTGTGTTTACACGGAGTTCGAGGAGTATCGTGTCGGATAGAGGAACCCAATTTACCTCAAAGTTTTGGGATCGGTTACGAAACATTGGGAACCAGTTGGAATTGATGCGACTTTTCACCCACAGACCGATGGACGGTAATCGAGAGAGTCAATCAGATTTTGGAGGATATCTTTGAGAGCTTGTGCACTAGATTATGGATCTAGTTGGGACGATAATTTGCCGTATGCAGAATTTTCTTATAACAACAGTTACCAAACCAGCTTGAAGATGGCACCTTTTCGAGGCTTTCTGTATGGAAGGAGATGCAGGACACCGTTGTCATGGGGACCCAAGCGGAGATAAATCGGTTGTTTGGACCAGATTTGATTAAGGAATCTGAGCAGAAGGTTAAGTTGATTCGCTGATAGGCTCAAGGTAGCCCAATCCAGACGGAAGAGCTATGCAGATTCAAAGCGCCAGCGATTGAGTATGAAGTTGGAGACAGAGTATATCTTAGAGTATCCCGCCGAGGAGTTAAGCGTTTTGGAGTTAAAGGAAAATTAGCACCAAGTTTCGTTGGACCGTATAAGATTTTGAAACGCATGGGAGAAGTTGCTTATAAGCTGGAATTGCCAGAAGGACTGTCAGGAGTTCATGATGTATTCCATGCTTCTCAGCTGAAGAAATGTCACGCCGAGATGGCGGAAGTACCGTTAAGAGACACGGTGCACCGGAAGCAATTCAGTTGAAGGATGACTTAACATATGAGGAAAAACCGGTTAAGATTCTCGATTATGCTAGCGAGAGTTACTTTCATGACAAAGTTATCAAGTTTTGCAAAGTTCGATTAGGAGTCACCACCTGCCCGAAGATGAAGCCACACAGGAAAGAGAGGAAGTTTTGCTCAAGGACCACCCTCACCTATTTTCTAGCCAACCCGAATCTCGAGTGAGATTCATCTTAAGGGGTAGGTTTGTAACATCCCAAATTTCCAATTTGGAATGTTATACATTAAGTCATCATGCATATCATATTTTCTTGCATTTTTCCGATCCTAGAAAATTTCACGCAACTCAAGGACCCTCGGAGAGAAGTTGGAAGTTTCATTATTTTCATATTTGGGATTTCTCAAATTATGAAAATATAGGATCATTGGATTTATTAAATATCTTCATAAGTTTTTCCAATAAAAAAATATTAAGAGAGGGAATAATATGACTTTCCCAACATTTAGGAAAAATGAAGATTTTATAAATAAATCAAATTTTGGTTTTCGAAAGTTTATTTGCTTCGAAAGTTTATTTGCTTTATGCAAAAAAAATGAGCATTTTAAAAATATGCATATTTGCCCCGTTTTTAAAGTTCATTTTGTTCGACTCATTTTTATGAGTCGGGAAAAATTAATTTTATAAAAATTGAGTCCGTTTGGTTTGATTTTATTTTACGTTTAGTTTTGTTTAAAAAAAACCCGCGCCGCCCGTACTTTGAGCCAAGGCCCAACGAACCGCTTGACCCATCTCCCCCTTCCCACCTCGGTTGTGGGAGGCCCGCCGCCGCCGCCCGCCCTTGAGTCCGGCTCAGCTCGCTCGGACCCGCCCGTCGCCCCTTCCCAAGGCAACGGACCCCCCTCCTATTTAACCCCGCCCCCCTCCTCTCCCCTCACCCGAGCATGCCACGCCCTCATCCCGCGCCCGCCGCCACAACCCGAGGCCGCCTTGCGCGCCTTGTCGCCGCCCCTCGCCACCCGTCGACCCGGCCAGCCCGACCCGCCGTCGCCCGAGCCAGCCGGAGCCGGAGCCCTTGGCGACCTCGCCGGAGGTAGCCGACCTCGCCGCCCCGTCCCGATCCGGTTTTGTTTCAAAAACCCGATCCGGTTTTTCTCGCGTTGTTCGGTTTTTTTTAAAAAACCTAGATTGGTTTATTATTTTTTTCGGTTTTCTTATTTAGTGAACGTTCACCGACCCGTTCGTTTCAATGAGCGTGTTCGCCGGTTAGTTTCTGTTAACGAGCGTCCGTCGTTTTATCTGTTCTCGTCTTTTCTTTTAATCGGATTTAATCCGTTATTTTCCGAATTCGATTTCGATCCAATTTTCAAATCTGTTTATTTTCTCGCTCGTTTATGGAATCGAGGTGATTCAAGCGCCTGGAGTTTCGTTTCGAAACCGCCGTTCCGATTAATCAACTTAAACAGAGTTTTGCTACTGAAAATTTTTGACCTAGTTTCAAATTGCTATAACCTAGTCGTTTTCTCTCGACTTCGGATTTTCGTTGCTTTATTTGATTCGATTCTTTTTGCAACCAGGGTTCTTAAGTTGAACTCTACGGTTAGATCTTTTATTCGAGATTTCCTGTGCATTAGATGAGTACTTATTTTATGCTTGTTGTTTATGCATGTTAGATCACCCGGGTCAAGCGCCGCTTGCTACTTGAGTCTCTAGGTTTCATGCGGATCATCGGCCAAGGCAAGTAACACTTTGATCATACTTTAGCATACCAGGTTTTTATGCAATAGATCTATTCCTCAAACACTTGCATGAATAGGATCTAATTAAATTGTGGGATGGGAAGTAGATTGAGGTAGTACCTATTACCTGTATTACTTATGAAACCTTTGGGAGTTACTCTACGTTTGCTTATTATGCTATGCTATGCTAGTAGACGTGGATTGGGTGAGTGAATATCCATGACAGATGTAAGATTGATAATTAATGGTTTATCTAAGGTGGCAACTTAAACACACATACGGGTGGATTGAGGCACCTGTTTTCAGCAGGACTTACTGTTTTTTTGGGACCGCCACCCGTGCTCAAAGGGATCATAAGATAATTCATACTAGTAACTTACGTGTGCAGCCACAAGCCACTATGGGCTCTGGCATAGTTGACTAAGTCGTGCGAACTCTTATAGCGATGGACTAGCAGATGTAGGGGATGTAGGTGTGCCGGTCCACCCATCGTAAGGTGCTAAGCGCTTACGAAAGACTGTGTCTCGGTCATCCGTCTCTCAAACACCATGCGGTGCGAGAAACCAAGCGGAGGCGATCCAGGTCTTACTGGGAAAAGTGCGCAAACCTCTGCAGAGTGTACAAACTAATCATGATTAGCCGTGTCCCCGGTTATGGACAAATCTTGAGTATCTATTACTTGAATATCATGTGAATCTCAACATGTTACTTCTAATTAATGTTATTGGGTTTTTAATGAGTACTTTTAATTGGGATTGAGGATCTTTGTCAACCATTCTCAATGTTTAACAACCACCATGATAGTTAAATAAAATTATTCCTTTGTTGTAGGAAAAAATTGGCTTTTCGCAAAACTGTAACCATAGAGCTTTCCACCAGCCAAATATGCATGTAGTATAGGCTTATTGCTTCATTGCTCTCTATGTGTTACATTGCCAAAGATATTCCATGTCTTGACCCGTTTCGGGCTGCAACTTTCATGTTGCAGAGACTTTTCAGAACGACAGTAAAGGTGTTTAGGTCGTGGTTCTATACTCGGTGATGCCGATGGAGTTGATGGACTCACTTATCTTCCAAGTCTTCCATTGTTATCGTTATTAGATGGCCTTAAGCCATATTTATTGTAATAAGTCCTCTTACGGACAATCGATGTAATAAGTGTGTGATTGCTACTGCTATAAATCCTTCAATCTTGTGTGGTGGTGTCGGCGTGCTTGATCAGGATGACACACGAGCACGGAGACTTGATCCATTAAGATCTGGTCGCTTCTGTTGACGCAGAATATCACATCCACCCCGCAGCTTAGATACTATGGTGATACGAAGTTTTACACCGTTGGAAGTGAGATCCAATTGCTTGGGAGTAGTCTTTGTAATTATGCGCAATTTCCAAACTCTCCATAGTTTTTTTGCAAATAAAACATTCAGGCCTCGTGTGTGCATTGCATCTTCGATCCAACGGCTCCCGGTGCTAATATTAGGTGCTCCCGTAGCTTAATTACCCGCTATGGTGATGTGAGCATCTAGGTCGTTATGATCAAGGATCGATGGCACATGCATAGTACTTGTACTTTCTGCGCATTTCCCAAACTCTATTAGCCAGTATATTGCAAAAACATTTCAAACCCCCTACATGGGCCGTTAGATCTCGGTGAACTCATATCACCATAGAATCTACGGTAAAGGGAGCACCTCATACTCTCCCGTGCGAGAAAACATAAGGTGCTATCGCAGCTTGGATGCTACGGTGATCTGAGCTTGGAGGTCGCTTGATCTGATCCAATGGCATCCGAGCAGTCTTTGTGCTTATGGCGATGGCGAGAACTCTTTTGGGGCTTTTACGCAAAAAAACATTCGAACCACCGAGGAGGTGTTGGGTCACAAATCCAACGCCTCCGAAGAGCTTGTATCAGCAAAGCATCTAAGGTGTGGTGGCACATGATATTCTTACATACAGGAGAATATGATGTCCTCCTTGATCTTAGATGCTACGGTGATACGAGATTCGAGGTCATTGGATATGGGATCAAAGGGCATCTAAGTAGTTTTTGTACAAACTGTGTGCAATTCTCAAACTCATCAAGGTTTCCTGCAAAACTTAAGACACATCATGTGAGCTGCTATATCTCAGATCTACAAGCTCCAAGCAACTCGTATCTGCATATAGCATGTAAGGTATGGGGGCACATGATATTCTCCCGGGGAGGAGGGGTGGGGGTGCACAACCAATCGGTGGTTGGGAGGGTGGGAACAAATATAATCTAAACAACCCTAAGCAGAGCTCCACGGTTTTATCTAAGGTCGAGGGTTGACCCCAGACAATCATAACTCCGCCTAAACACAACATTTGCATGTACAGTAGTACTAGACTTAATATTCATGTTTCAGTTTCATGTTCATTTTAAATATTGAACCGAGGACCATGGATGTCTTACATTTTACTCCTTCGTTCCTAAATATTAGTCTTTTAGAGGCTTCAAATGGGTAGCACATACAGATGTATATAGACATATTTTAGAGTCTAGATTCACTCATTTGCTCCGTATGTAGTCACTTGTTGAACTCTCTAAAAGACTAATATTTAGGAATAGAAGGATTATTTTTGAACTCGTGTCATACATGCATGGGTTGGAAAAATAGATGCACTATACTTATTGGATTGTTGATGTGTTCGTGTGTGTGTGTCTCTCTCTCTGTGTGTGTGTGTGTGTGTGTGTGTGTGTGTGTGTGTGTGGTCATATGCTTGATACATACAAAGTTTTCTCACCTCCATATTGTTCATCTTTTAAATTTGAATTTGCATTGGAAAACTTACTAGGGATACCATGAAATGTGAAATCCATGTTGAGATCACTATATCACAAATTCACTCTAATTCAACGACTCGTCATAAATCAATTACCACGTTGAGATTAGTATTTGCAAGGAAAATACGGGTATTGTAATACAAATAGATTCGTTCGGCAATTTAAAAGGTTCCTTTCGTATTCTCAAATGGTAGGACCCAATGGCGTACCAGCCAGACCTTGGCTCGTGTTGATCCTTAAAAAAAACGGGCTCGTGTCGCCCGGTGGCGTCGTGAAATACGCACATTAAACAACCCTAACCGGTCGAGCCTCGGCGTTTCAAATCGAAATATCTGGCGGCCAGAATTCCAGCCCTAGGAAATTCCCCTCATGTCCCGGTCCATAATGACTACCGATGAACAACGGAGGGATGCTTTAGTAACTGAACAACGTTACCTACCGTGCGAACACGGTTCAATTCCCTCGATGCGCCGCTCGTCAATACCACCGTCATTTGCATTGCCTAGTACTACTACTACTACACCAGATGAGCACGTAAATTGAGCCCGTTTGTTCGTGCCTAGTACTTTTTTTGTTCGTGCCTAGTACTTGAGTTAATATATCGAGCAATGATACCTTTGATGCGGAGGATTATCCTTTTACTCCCTCCTTTTCGATTTATAGGGCTTATCTCAAAATTTTAGTTTTCCCATTTTATAAGTCTCAATTTGGTTTGTTCCCCATCGCATGTTCAGATTTCAAGGTGCAATAAATCATTACATGCAAGTATTAAGAGAAAATTGACCAATGCATGTACTTTATGCATGCATGCATTACAATTAATGCATTTGTAAACACAATTTTTGAGGAAAACAAAGCGCATTAATTGAGTGGTTTTGCAAACTACAACAATTGTTCCACCACTCACCATCTACCTTGGTTGGTGAGATTTTTGAATTGAGCCCTATAAACCGGAAAGGAGGTTTAACTAAGCAAAATGTTTGACCTAATCCTTTCTTAAGAAATACAGCAGGACAGATGTACGGCTTGAAAATTTATTGCATGATGCAGGTTATGACATTGTTTGAATCACGGTCTTAAATTTCAGAAAATCGAAAGGAGCATAAATTCTGGCCGAGCATGGTCACGTGATATGGCACAAATATTACTTCGTAAGTTTTTTCTTCAATTCGAGACAAGCTGCTTATGACAAGTTTCAGAAATGAAGAGCCAAGGTATTTTGGAACAAAGACCTGTCACATTTTTTTTGAGGAAAAGACCTGTCACGTTAAGGAGAACGCTTTCACTATTGAAACCGTGGGCGTTTACGTGCCGCCACGAGTCCCCGCTTCTCATCGGCAGGTGCCGTCCCAGCAAGCGTGTGAGTCGACGGGAGGCGTCTTGACGAGCATCAGGCTGCGCCATTGTCGAGGGAGGCGTGGCGAAAGGTATCGCGGCAGACTCACCGGGAGGCGAGCCTTTGACCAGCTCCGCTACCACCGTCGTCCCAACTGCTCCCACTTTTAATGTCGCCCGGCGCCGCAGCTTTAAAATCAACCCCGCACTACCGGTATCGCTACAATCCTCTCTCTTCCTCTTCGATTCTCCTGTCGTCTACCTCCAACTAGCCTGACCTAAACATACGCCATGCCGCATCACGATGGTACGCCCTTAGTGTTCGATTTCATGAGGAAGACACCCGGCGGAGTCTCAAGAACATAAGGCGCTTTGGGACGAGCTTGAAGCGGCCTTGCGGGAAGACGCCGAGCCTGTCCCGCTCCGTTCGGCTCCGTCGCCCATTGCGCGGCGCCCATCCCGTGGCATTGATGGGCTGGGAGCCGCTCATTGTTGCCGAGCTTGATGCCACGGGGTTCCACGAGGTCCCCGCCGACTTTCGCAGCGCCCGTGCACCTGCGGTAGCGTCGCCCTTGGCGTGCAGACGCTGCGCCCGTGCTGTGCCGTGCACTGCCCGGCGCATGCGGCTGCGCAAATGCACTGTCGTGCAGCGCCCGTGCAGTGCCCATGCACGAACGTCTCCGCCGCGCCGTTAGCGGCGCTGTCCCAGCAGCGGCTGCCGGTCCCCCTCGGCGGCATGGATGGCGCCGTCGACCGCTTCCTTGCACCAATGCGATCGCCTCCTCCCGTGATTGACTCGCTCGAAGTCGAGAACATTTTGGCCTTCCTTGAAGCTAAGCCAACGTCCGTGAGTACGCCAACAATGGCGCAAGACGCCGCCCGTCGCTTGGCCGGTGGTCGATGGCCCGGCGACACGAAGCACGGCAGAGCAGCCGCTTCCCACCGTGAGACGCCCCCGCTGCCGCCGCGTAATCTAAATTTGCCATGAAAAACGTTCGGATTGCCATGCTTAAAATCCGAACGTTTATCATTTCCGTTTATTTTATATCGATCGTCGTATAATTTAAAGTCAGAGTCAGACTGAACAAAATGTATGGTTTGATCGATTGAATGTTCTGCTAGAGCCGTATCAAATTAAATATAAAATGTCATCAAGCCACATGTATTCCTTGTCATCCAACGACCTAGACTGCTTCAATGTCGAGCGCTCAACACGTTTAGCGTGCAGTAAATTTCATGCCAAAAATAGTGCTAATCACATGACAACACGCAAATAATATCCTATGAGTTAATATCCGCATGCACTAAAAATACTTCCAAATTAACGTTCATTGCACGCATTACCTGTGACTAGTGCTGCTAATGCGATGAAACTGGTGCCGTGACTTGTGAGTTGTGAGCAGCGTCCAGATATGGTCAACGGCAACATCGCCTGCATGAAGTTCTTCCTGTTTGCCGTGCGTCTAAAACGCAGAAGGGAGGAGAGAGAGAGAGAGCACACATGGAACCCACCAGTAAGTGAAGGCGAATAGTACTAAAAATAATATTACATGTTATCCATTAATTAGGCTGTGGTAATATAAAAACATTATGTGAACAAAGGGGGTGCAAAAACATTTCTATTCTACGTATGTTGCCTATTGACGTGCGGCTTGAAGGCCCGGTCGCATGTTCGATCCTCGTCCTTTATTTTTTAATTTGTATATGGGTCCAAATTTGTTTCATGACATGTGGGCCCCTTGGTGTGTAGTTTGTAGCACTTTAATTTGTGGGTCGAAATTTGTTCCATTCCAAGCGGACTATCGGTGTGTAGTTTTGTAGCTTATTTATAATAATTAAAGAGAACAACATAGTTTTTTCAATAATACCATGGTGCGACGTTGAAGGTGAGAAAGGGCGTGTGAGAAGGCGATGACCGAGCGAGAGGAAATCAACTAGGGGAGTTGCGTGGGTTGCAACGGCGTTTGGAGTAGTTGTGGGCGAATGCTACGAAAATATAATCTAAACCAACGGAATAAATGCCTACACAAATTAATCCAAGGTTTGACTGCCTTTCGCAATGTAAATAGCTCCGGCTGCGAGGGATGGAGAGGTAGTAGCTTCAATGCGTGGAAGATACGGTATGAGAAAGCGAGGTCAATCGAGAGACATATAGATAGAGAGACAAAGTGAGTGTGGTCCAACATTCATTGAACAAATATATATGCTCCGGAGATATATTGTCCGATTGAGCTTTTGGTAAGGGTGAGGGCTGTAAGATAGAGCTTGAGAGATGATCCGATCCGCAGGGCGTGTAGATATATTTTGTGCGTGGGAGGAAGCAAGGTCAACCGATCACATAGGGTCGCGCTTGATCGAAAGAGTGAGGCAGGTTGGAGAGAGTGACCAAGATAGGCGATGTGCGTGAGAGAGTATACAATGTGAATAGGTCGAATTGGGCTCAAACATGGTGATATATCATTTTTTCCGAGAAAGAGCGAGGTAAATCGAGACATACACACACACACACACACACACACACAGAGAGAGAGAGAGAGAGAGAGAGAGAGAGAGATTGAGTGAGCGTGGCCCACCATGAGGTCGAAAGAGTGGCGGCGGCTTGGATGGACTGACCTAGATAGACAATCTGCGTGAGAGTGTATAGAGTGTGTCTATCGAGGCCCGAACAGGGAGATATATCATTTGTGTGTGAAAGGAAACGAGGTTAAACGAGACTCAGATAAAGAGAGCGAGATTGAGAGAGTGTGGCCCGCCGTGCGGAAGAAAGAGTGAGACAGTCTCGAGGGAGTGACCTAGATATACAACGTGCGTTCGTGCACACGAGAGGTTGGGGGGCTAGATAGGCAATGCATGTATTTAGCGCGAGAGGGTGAGAGGGAGAGGGGGAGAGAGAGCTCGGCAGGGGGTGCAATGGCGGGTGTGTGAGGTAAATACATTTGGTAACAGAGGAGTGGAAAAAGGGTTGTGTAGTTGAGAGACTTAGAGATCGAAACACGGAGAGAAAGGATGAACGTGTGTTGGAAACCGATAGCTTGCTAAGGTGGTTAGGAGAGGAAGATTACCGATACAGGAAGTATGTAGCGTTTGTGCGTGCGGGGGGTGGTAGGGGGGGGGGACTAAAAACAACATTTGAATGTACATAGTACGAGACTTAATATCGATGTTTCAATTCGGTGTACATTGTAAAATTTGAACCGAGGACCAGGCATACGGGTAATTATTTAGAATTCGTGCCATACTAAGTTTCGAAAAGTTGACATTGGCTCAATTTGTTGTGCTATTTTGTAGGTCATATGTTTGAATCCATCCAATAGTTTTCTCACCACCATGGTGTTCATCATATACATATGAATTTGTATTAAAAAAGTAAGCGTGGATACGGTGAAATCTGAAATCCACGTTAGAATTGGAGATCGCCACGTGACACACTCTAATTCAAATAACTAACTACGTGACACACTCTAATTCAAATAACTAATTATGTGACACACTCTAATCCACGTTAGCGTGGGTACCGTTCCGATTTTTTTCAAATAACTCCTCATTAATTAATTTATAGTACTCCCTATGTTCACTTTTATAAGACCTTGAAGACATTTTAGGACAATGTGCAAAAGCAGTTCATTTTAAGTTATGCAAAGCGACTTACAAAAGTGAGCGGATGGAGTATCTCGTTCGAATGACTAATTATTGCAAGGAAAACATGGGCATGGTAATACATACAGATTAGTTTGCAAATGAAAGAAGACTCGTTTGCATTCTCAAATATAAGCGCACTCAGGCGAGACCCGAGGTCGGGTCGGGTGGACGCCAGGTGCCTTAAAGGCAATAGCCCTTGGGTGGCCCGACATGTGGGTTGACCACCTATTGGGCCCACATGTCATGGACACAAAGGCAGGTGCCTTAAGGCATCAAAGCGTAGTCCTGTCGGGGTGGTCGCATGTGTCGGACGGACGCGTAGCACCCATCCACCGACCCCCCCTCCCCCCAAAAAAAGGACGACGGCAATATAAGTTCGCGCTTCCATGTTTCGGATTAAAATATCTGGCCCCAATTCCAGCCCTCGCAAAATCTCTCTTCTCCACCGTCCCCTTCCGCGCCCAGATTGCTCAAATCCCTAAATTTGCCGCCATCCCACGATAAGCCGCCTCGTCTCGTCTCTTTCCCCACCGTTCCCCACCTGCATGCGGGATGATCGACGACGAAGACGACGGTCGCGCTTCACCACCGCAGACCGGAGCTACCTCATCTATGCCCTCGTCCGCGTGACCGGTGGTCCATCGATAATGTCGGCCGCCACAACCGACGTGCCTCATAGACACCGAGTTCCACCGCATCAGGTGCGCTTCACCGACGCCGTCTCCCAGCTCACCGGGGCTACTTCACCGAGCACATCGTCGCACCTCCGCCCCCCGAGGTCGTTGGGGCTTCACCAATGGTCTCGTCCACCGCATCGTAGCGCTCCGCTGCCACTCAAGATCTGCATCCGCGGCGCTTAGCCAACGCCAACAAGATCACCCTCAACGGCTCTGAAGTGAACCACACTCTAGCTAGGCGAGCATGCCCAAACGCCGGCCCGAACTAGGTATCCACACATCACTCCCTTGTGCACTATTCCGACGATGTTTGGATATCCTTTCACTGCTCTCTTAGCTTACACGCCTATGCAACTCTAACTTTAACTCTTATTTCTTCTGGAGATATCATCTGAAACAAGCAAATCCATTTTTTAGTGAAGCATGACGGGGCTACGGGATCTGGTACACATCCTGCACACCCGTATAACCTTGTAAGTATCTGTCCTCCGGTACAACATCAAGGTCGATTCCTCTTATTTGATCAACCATTCGTTGTGTCAAAAATGCAGAGGGGATGCAAGGAGCACAAGGCCCGCACATCCAAGCAAGTGGTAACATGGACTTGTACATGGAACATCCCAAGCGAAGCGAGTCAGCAGCGAGCACAATTGCATAACGAGCTAGCGTAAGTCCTCGCATTTCATTTAATTCAGACCGGCATTCGTGGTATGATTTGTGTGCGTGGCTGATCCACGAATTCAAGTTACCAGGCTAACATTTAACTTAAAAATACGAAGGCACTTGCACTCCGGAAATCAACATAACATGAGAAATGTGAAGCTACATGCACTTTGCAAACCAGCTAATGATCCAAAGTAGTTCAGATTATAAACACTAAATGATGCAAGCACCAAAAAACACAAAATGCAACATGGTGTACAAGGACTACAAACATGGTGCATACTGCCTGAATTATTCGTTCTACGGCTGAAAATATCGAAGTGTAATTGCACGTATAACCGGTCATAAAACTGCTTATCAATATATCTATCCTGCACAAGTATGCCAATAGTTTCAAACAACAGATTAGAAAAGTATTTATGCTATGTTGTCATGATACGGGGACTTTCTGGTAGATGGCCTCGACGTTTCCTCAAGCAATGAAAATGCACTATAATTTGCTTGTCATCAATGCCTGCAAATCTCTGTATCTCTCAACATAGTAGATCATCATTAGACACTAAATCCTCCAATGAGCTTGCAAAATGCTTGCATTAGATCCCTCATTGGACACTATATGTTAATCACCAGGAGCATGTAAAATGTTTGCATCAAATCCTTCATTAGCAGTCTGTTCATTAGACACTTCAGGCTCAAGAACAACATGAGCTTGTATGTTTGCACCGGAAACTTGATTAGATACATAAGATTCATCGATTCGATTATTGATTGGGGGAGTTATAAAATAAGTAGAAATTGGTTTCGTTTGCTCATAGATTCCCTACATACAAGCAGTTTACAACACCGCGAGTTTAACTATTGGCGAGAAATTGAAGAGTTGAATTAGATATAATTAGGGATGTGATGTACCTGCTCGTTGCGCATGCTACTCTTGCAAGCTGCGATCGTCTGCTTGGCGCAAGCTCGATGCCATGCCCGTCTTTGCCGCTTTGCCTCCCACGCAGCTACACCTGTGGTTGGATCTTCATCTTCTTGTCCTTCCGCTCGCTTGAAGCAGCGACCGCCTCCAACAAGGGCGCGAGGAAGTGCTGTGTCGGTACTGTCCCAGCGGCTAGGTTAGGAGCGAACGGTGGAGGTGGAAGCGAATGAATTGGGATTTTTCCTGCTTGCCGTCGATATGGGAGGCGCCGTTTGGGCCGCGAGCCTGCTATAGGGCATGCCTTGCACTTATGTTATTGGCCCATCCAAATTGAAGGAAAAAAGGAAATTAAATTCCTACTTGGTAAATCATAGGTGAAATGTTCTTTCCATAGTTGAATAACCTTTGTGTTGTCTGTTCATGTAATCAATCAAACCATTTGTTTTAGAGATCAGGTAATAATTTTTTTTGTTTTTTGGTTTGTAATTTTATTTGAGCACAAGTCTGTATTAATTGATAAGACACCGAGACATTTCATTTCGATTGCTGTGCTAGACCTATAAATATGCCAATCGGGCTAAATGTGCGTTCAGCAATAGTAGTAGTATAGATGGACCATAAGTGGCACGCATCGGAAAGGGCCAAGATGTTGGCTAAAAAAAGGATGCTATTGTAGCCAAAAAAAAGTACAGCGGCCTGGCTTATGTATGTTAGTTGATATTATTGATCCATATACTCTATAAGTGTTTATATGTCTGTTAGTTCTATACATTCTTGGTTGATTGACTCGGTATTTGAATCTTGATACATCACTTGTGTACATATCTAAATGGGAGTACACATTATCTTTGTGTGTGACATTTGAGTTGGACATGAAGTGTTCCAAATATTCAATTCACCTTAACACGGATACTAGTTTCTGAATTTGAGTGTCGGCATTTGTAAACCATATTCATATATGTAATGGTGGAATACATCTTTGTCGTCCTTTTGAAGTTATATAAAACACATAGAACGATTTATAAAGATTCATATAGGAATACAAAATGGATTCGAATTTAGTTGCTGTGGTAAACGTGGATGCTTATTGTCCCAAAATTCGAAAGAAGCTGCAAAATGTCCACTCCCATGTCGGATGCCCGAAGCCAAGTGTTTGGGAGATGGAAATTACTGTCTACCCATTACACGGACAATCCATTGGCCCGATTTCCACTGCTCTAAATAGGGGTAGGTTAGTAACTTCAATTAGACGTGACACGACCGCCTCTGAGCCCATTCCGACACGGTGGGCGTCAAACATAAATGACAAAACACATTTGATTCAAGCTCGTCCGAAAGACCTCTTTTCTCCCTCCATTCCCCATTCATACACGGTGGGCGGCAAAACAAACTCGACTCGGCCGAAATCGATGTAGGCAAATATTTTCAATAGGGGCAGGTTTGTAACTTCACTCAGACGTGACACAACCGCCCTACCTGTCAGCCCCTTTCATACACCGTGGGTGCCAACCACCCTCTCCTCATGAAAATCGCCTGGGCAAATATTGGCGAGATCTTTAGATTACCGTCCTATCCCCAACCGACGAGACGTCCAAATTTTAAACGGGGCTAAGTTCAGTAACTTTCCCATATTTCAAACAAAGGCGTCCCAAAAACATGGTTCCCGTACCTCTCCCTCCATTTTCCCATTCATACACCGTCCGCTTAGAACACCCCATCCCCACACCACCTCCGTCCGCCACCCCATCCATCGCGCCGCCCTCCACCACATCCATCGCCACCATCCTCCACTCATGCCGGAGCCCCTATCAAGACCGTGATTGCCCATCGCTAGAGATGGACGTTTCTCATCCGCAATGACGGACCAATAGCCTTGCATCGCGTCCTCTCGCTTCATCGGCGTCGTTGTCCTCTTTGCCGGGGCCGCTCACATGACCTTCTCTTCCACCGTTAACGGGACTTATCCCCGATGCACCCGCTCACCGTCGCAGATCTGCTTCAACGCTACCGACAGCCATCGCACCCCGATGCCTACAGGCGCCGCAAGAGAGGTGGTACTTCATATCTCCTCAATTTTGATCTCCACGGAAAATATAACTTAACTTGGTTACTCTACTTTCTTTTCAGCTCTTAGAATATAGATCTTAGATCCAATCAAACAATTGATGCTAAATAGTTCTCAGGTTTGCAGCTTAAAATCTGACATGGCACAGCAATAATACAGTTTAATTGATCATGCTTAGGGTTTAATTGATCATGTTGGTTCCGTGGTGGTTTCTTTTAATAGAAATCGGTAGGGAAAACCCTCTTTTGCTAAAAAAATATGCTCGTAGTTTCCCTTTATGATCACTATACGATCGAATATCGTGCTTCGTGTCATAATAACATCGCTCCACGCATCAAGCTAAACAAGCTTAGATGTTCAAATACTGAATCTGATATTATTAAAACAGAGTTGTTTAATTGGTCGCCCAAATGTTCCTAAATTAGTTTCAAAATGCATGTTCGCCGCCGGTGTGTATCTCTCTGAGGTGCCCACGGTGGGCCGGCCCACCACAGGATTTTAGGTCGCCCCAGCCCCGATTCCTCCTCGTTACGTCAAGGCTTCCGATCTCTACTCGCTTCACCGCTTTGCCTCATGGCGACTTGTCAGTCTCGGACGGCATGACTCTAGGAGGAGACGCCGACTAATAGGAGGCCAGGAGCCGCTTTAACAACATCACTGGCTGTTCAAGCGCTGGCGCCGTGCCTACCTTCCGATTAGATTCGAGGGCTCAGCGTGGCAAAGACCCACCAAGCCAACCCGATTTATCACGAGATACGTCCTCAACACTCAATGACCACTCCTCATCACCCATTTTCTAATTGATTCATTACTCCTTAGGCGGGACTGTCATTAGGGTTTGTTGTGTGCTCGGTGCTACCTACACTTAGTGGTTGAGATGTATTTCGGTAATCTTGATACCTCTAAAGTTCATAGGGTTTTCAAAATTCCGGCCCTCGTAATGTAAACTAGTCATTTTGGATTGTTGGTCGTAGTGACATTGACCCAGATTACTACCGCAAGCCAGGTTTGTTGACAATTTTACTTGTCTTTCTTACTCATTCGATATAATATCCAATTATTCACGCCGATTAGTTGCAAACAATAAGTGCTAGACAAACTTCTTCATTCAGATTTTGGGCCGGTCTCTTACTGCGATTTACAATTCGCATATTTGTCGTAATAAGCTCACAAGTAAATGATTGATTCACTACATCTATGCTTGCCTTGTCATATTTGTTGTCAATATTCTTTTAGGGTGGACCACCCTGTTTCTAAATAATCGGAACCGTAGACTGAGTGAATAGTATTTCTCTATGTGATCTCTTCCATCATGTGTGGGTAACGAACACTGTATTGTATAGAAAGAAAGTGTCATTTCCGGCTTTTACATAGGTTTGAACTTTTACATGGAATACAATCTGCCTACTTGCTTTGTGTCGCACTACCAACACTCCACCCTTGAAGCTAAACATTACGCCCACCATAATTCCTTAGTTTATTTGTTCAAATATGAATTTCATATGATTCTAATGTTCCTACTTTAGTTTTGAAATGTGTGCTGCACATTATAGAGACATAAGGGGTTTGTATTTACGTGTGTGGTCTAGTCAAGACGCAGTTGGGGAGGTGAACTTTGCATATGCAGGGGTTTATAAGCGAGACACTCTCCGAGTTGAATCCGCAATGCATTCCATAGATAATCTGACTACTTTTTATGTTTTCATGAATCTCAGATTACGAACAGCATCATAATGATTATGAGCTTGCGGCGCATGAAAATAATAAAGCGTAACAATGCCATGGCTGTCAAACTTGGCATTAAGGGACTGAAATCAAGTGCGGATGCAATGCAATGCAAACACTCTCCTCCTTAGATTCATGCTCGAATATGATCCTAACAGTGATTCTGAGCTAGAGGGAGACCTAAGTCAATGTAGCTCCCTAGTGGAGGAGTCGAGGAAGATGCCCTATCTTATTCACCCATCAAGGTACTTGCTCTAACTTTCCAAGGTTACATTGCTCGCACATATCTTGCAATCGATGCTTTGCATTGCTTCTACTTTGTTGAACTGCCATTAGCTTAGTTTACACATCGTGTATGTGAATACGCCCTGCCTATCCATTTTGGTACATATTCCATCCGTCATCATACCATATTTATCCATTCAAATGTTGTTCTTGTGTATCGACGTTCAAAAGGAAGAGGGCGATTGTCGATCGTGGAGGAGCACAAGCAAAGTATTTGGAAAAGGTAGTGGCACCGATAAATCAAATAGCCCATTAGGTGTAGTTGCAATATCACCGACCCACAAAATACCCCAACTCTTGCAGGACTCTAGCCCTACTATTAATCGGGTCATTTCTAATGCCCCAACTCGCCAGACCCCAACTCAGCAAGCAGTATGATTATGCCAGTTGACATAGCACTAGTCAGACGGCGCAAAACCCCCATTCCAAAGAAAGAGTACACCAAATCCAGTTGCCAAATCCTTTTCGAACCGTAGAGAGCCCCAATTGCAGCAAATAGGACCCCTGTTCCATTTAACCCAGTTTAGAAGACGAAGCTTATGTTGTTGTCAGGAACTTTGTGCGCATCTTTCCTTCATGGAAAGATTATACCGTAGACACAGAACAATTTCCAGTCTTCCTCCACTACTTACGCGTAAGTAATGTACTAATGTTATTCATGGTCATTACTGCATATATTTCTGCTCACAGAAGACACAAGATTTCATTCTTTTAAATAGGCGAGGAGCAAACTGGATTGTGATGACGAGCAAGAGTTGGTTGCGCTTTTCAAGCACTCGTTGATGAAGTATCGTTCCTACCTGAGGCAAGCGCACTTCGATGGCAAACCTCTAAACGAAATACTGTAAAGTCTCCGATGCTACATTTATCCGACGATGACTGGAATAATCTTGTTACACATTGGTCTCGGCTGCAGCGTAAGGTACTGTCTATGATATCACATCACAATTTGAACTACATTTCTGCATTTGCCTTAATGTCTCACTTGTACGAAAACTATTAGCAGAAGAACATTCATCCTCAAGGGACCACAGAATCTCGCAACTATACTGCACACTGCATTGCTCTCGTGAGTACCTCTTGCCCTGTATGACCATACTTACTTTCATAGTTGTTTGATTATGTCGCATCAACTTGCACATGTTAGCCTCAGAATCGCCCATTTGGTGGACATTATAAGATCCGTATGGACTCTTACACAAATTTAGAATCAACCCAATGCTTTTGAAGAGGTTTAGCTCTGCAGTCCTCTTGTAAGGACTGAACGTGGTCTATCACTATTTTACATTAACAGCTACTCCCTCCGTCCCATAATATAAGAATGTTTTGTACAAGACACGGTGTTCAAAACACTCTTGTATTATGGGAAGAGGGATTGGTTCATTTTGTAGCATTCTCGCATCTTATCTCCCTCGCCCACCATTTACTAAAAGATCAGATCTATATTTAATCTTACCAACAAGTAGAATACATGACAATGCCGGTGTAAGTGTAGCCCATTGCTCTTGTCAAGACATTTGTCCCAGAACGCTTGTACTTCCGTGGATTGGTAGTTGATTATGTAGCATTAATACGCACTTATCTTCATTATCCTCTATCCCTTCGGTATTATCATATCTATAATTACTCTCTACAAAATGTAGAGTATAGGCAATGCTTATGAAGAAGATTATGTCTGAAATTCTTGAGTTATCCTTCCCTTGACATGGAGAAGTGCATTATAAAGCCGGTGTTAACTGTTAATGTAAGTCAGTCCTTCTAAAGCCTTTATCCTCAACTGCTATTTAATTTGCTCATACTCCCTATCGTTTACTGTTGTTTAGTTTGTTGTTTCTACCGAAATGCATGTTTGCAAGAACCATAAGTTCTAAGTTTTACTTGTAAAACCAAATTTCTTATTCATACCATGCACATTACTTAATACTCCCTATGTGTATGCTTGGTTTTGTGGATCTATAATCCAGTGTGTGGTGAAGCAGCTCACATTTGCACCTTGTCATCTCCTGTTTTATCTTACTGATATGGCTGATGATATGAACAACATGCCATGCACATTATCCAAAATAGATATAATGATTTTCTTTGCCCTTCATCTATGCTTATTATGTTGACATGGTAATCGAGTAGTGTGGTGAAGCTCCCCCTATTATGAACAATGCCAAATTATGCTATTGATATTTTGAACTTACTCTTTATTTTCTAATTTGAAATTGGATAGAATTGATGTAGCAGTTATCATCTTTGTTTATACACGTGCAAAACCTGTCATCTCTCTCGCTTTGTTTCAGGGTGATATGCACGATGGCATGCACAAGTCTGTCAAGGTTGTGAGACAAACCCAACATATATTGCAAAGAAAGAAGGCAAATCATCTTGAAGATAGCGAGACAACCCCAAAGTCTTGTCTTGATGCAGGTTCAAGTTACTTGAGACTAACAATCGAGACAAGCTCACGTAATTCGTTATGTTCGAATCAGTTCGACTTCTTCGGTCCCAAGTTTCAGCGAAAGGCATTCTCGCAACTCAACTTCGACTTGAAGTCCTATCTGTAAGAAAGATTATGAGAACACCAATGAGAACCTCATCGCTAAACAGCTACACACTGGAAGCTATGACCGACATGCTAGGCCGGGTCTCACAGCCTTCTTTCGGCCAGTTCCTCCGCAAGGCTAACCTTTCTTGAACTGTCTTAGAAGTGGTCTCGGTTCAAGATTATTTTGTTCTGTTGCAATGGTGCCCGATTTTGTGTAATCGCTTCTTCGTTGCTTTATGATCCTTTGGTGGCGAACTTGATGCCCAAAGTGGATGTAATATACCTTAAATCCTTTATTGTATAGTGTAGGTTTATTCTTAGTTACTATGCCGTAATTTCTTTATCGTGTAGAGTAGGTTTGTTCTTAATTCCTACTAATTATCGCCATCATTCGCTATCTCAAAAAAAATCAGATGTAGTCGATCGGGCGAAACATTCGATAATCTGAGCGAGGTTTTTAGCGGGCCACAATTGGGCGACCTACGTCTTTCTTGGACCCGAATGATTGGGGCCTTCACACATGCGTCGAGCCCAAACTTACACCGCCTATATTTTAGTTGGGCCTTTTGTCGACCCAATGCTTAGTTCGGCCCGAGTAGCGTTGGGCCATTAATAGGCTGAATATTGTATCGGCTCGTTACGGCCGAGATGAAACCACGGGCCTTTAGCGAGCCAAAATGCATGTTGGGCCTCAATTTTCACTAGTCGTCGACGGGCCTTCAAAGAGCGAAATGTAGACGGTCGTTATGGGCCCGATTAGCTCACGGGCCGTTACCGTGCCGAAACATATCTCGGGCCTTAGTTGGCCCATCGATATCATGGGCCTTTAAGAGGCCGAAAGCTTAGTCTGAGCATCAACGGCGAATTACGCGACAGGCCTTTAACGGGCCCCAATGTCACGTTAGGCTTAAGCTGCCACCTTTAGCACGGGCCGTTAGTGGGCTCGATGTCCCGTCGGACCATATATGGCCCATGGGCGCGACGGGCCATTCGAGCCGAAAGTCACACCGGTGAAATGGGGCCCATGTCTACATCAGGGCCTCTAATGTGCCGAAAGCCACTGGGCTGTAGTTGGGCCCGAATATTCGGCGAACAATTAATGGGTCAGATCTGGCTTCGGGCCGCAAATGGGCCCAAATATTGGGCGAACAATTAACGGGCCAGATCTGGCTTCAGGCCGTAAATGGGCCCATATATTGGGCGAACAATTAACGGGCCAGATCTGATTTCGGGCTGTAAATGGGACTTTATTAAGCAGGCCGTTATTGGGCTGGCTCAATAGTACCTGATTAAGTTCTACGGGCCTTTGACTGGGCCGGCCTTTTTAACCTATATGGGCCTTTGTTGGGCCCAGCCACGTGTCAACGTACCATAGGCATGTCTCCTCCAATGGACGGGCGACATCCGCCCAATCGACGAGCCGACAGGTGTTCCTTCGCCAATTAGAATTTTACACGTGGAAATTTCTCATTGGTCGGTTGATAACGGGTTATCGGATCGAAAACCCGACCCGATAGCTTAACGGGCGTTTCGTTACGGTGGATGCCACGTGTCGGTCACCCTTGACTAAAGCACTTCCGCGTGACGCCATGATTTATCTTATTGGAAGTGGACACTTCCTTTATGATAATTTTGCTAATGTCATGGAACACTTCTACGACAGCACAGGTATGACTATCTTGATTCTGTCATAAATTTGTCATGTATGTACATGCATGACAAAAAACGCGACCTACTGTGACAAACACGTATCATCACGGAAGTGTATCTTTTTAGTCGCTATGCAAGAAAGTAGTACCAAGGAGAACCAACCATTTGTTTCCTGCCTTTTGCACTACCAATAAAACGACAGCATCCACGCCACTGGATGTTCAGCCTTTCTGTTGCATGATGATAATATAAAAGAAATGACCAGTCAAGGCAGGCTGTCGATCACTTGCTGGACATCATCTTATCTATTGGCAAGCACCGGTAATTTGTCTCATAACCTATTCATCCCTATCATTTTCACAAGCCTAAAATCTTAAAAGTAATACAAAAGTTTTGTAGATCTGTATGAAATAGTGCAAAAAGGATCATACATAGCAATTGTATAAAATGACTCTTTTATCTTGTCACTCTAGTATGAATCCAAGCATAGTACAACAGACACAACTCATTAATCAGTAAACATTTCCAAATGGAAAAGACAAATAAAACATACACCTACTTAGTAAATTTTGGAATATCAAATATATCATCTCCGCTCCTCTCTACAAAATTCAGAAAATATTCAAACATATGCGTATATTATTAAGTGTCATAGGTGTAGCCTAACAATATAGATTTCAATGACATTCAAAGAAACAAAGGTCATTATAGTAGAGAAAGCCACCAAACGTAATCCTTCTGGTTACAGGTCCTTTTCTTGCCTCAGATTGTGTGCCCTTTTCTATTGAACCGTAGTCATAAATTGTCCTTTATGTTTCTTTTTTCCCAAGCAGACAGAGGAGATCTCTCTTTTCATTATAACTATGTAGTGATATCATGGGTAAATGCAAAAGAAAAATATGTATTGACAAATGAAAATCTGCAAAACCTTAACTTAAGACAGCGGAGTGGAGCGACATTCATCTTGCAACCATTGTGGAAGGTGATTTTCTTTGGCACAAGTGGCTCTTTGAAATTCATCATCCTGAACATAACAAATTAGATATACGTATTTTTGTAGCTTCATACTATTGATACATGGGAATAATGACGGTCCATTTTGATACCTCATCCAGTTCATCAAACTTAAAATCCTGACAAAATGATCAAACACTGAATGTTAGACATAAGCAGAGGTTGCCAGTTCTGTGTAATTTATAGCGGGCCAATGTGATCTCCTCAAGTATTGTGTTGACGTCTAACTATTTCCTCCATCTCAGTGTGTCTTCCCACATCTGCATAACCTTCTCAGCGCCAAACTGTCTGGCCTTCATGAACATGCATCATACATTCATATGGATGCTGTCAGATCCTGGCATTTCAGAAAGCTATCTAAATGGTACAAGGAAAAAACAGAGGAAACGAAGAAATAAAACAAGGCAAGCAGAAGCATCGTAGTTGTCGTGCATGTCGAGGACAAGCCATGTACGGCCGATCACTCATGGAAGACGGCAACAACGCGCTCCTCGCATCCTCAATGGAGATGCCAGGAACCAGACGTCAAAGAGCGTGGATGACCTTCCGCCACAGTGATCCTATCTTCTATTATTAGTAGTTTATAAAAAAGAAAGCATGGTCTTCCTCTTCATGACTACACAAACACAAACATACAGATTGTTGCAAATTAAATCCAAACAAGATAATCAGTGTGTCATGCCTAATTTAAAATACTTTCTTGTGAGGGTAAACAAGAAATTGTCTCCCTCAATTAATTCCATCTAACTAAAAAAATTCTGCAGCCTAATACTCTAGTACGGATATTCATTTAACTCAATAATTTGTGCACCTTAATATTGTAGTACGATACGTATTAGTTTTATGACTCGCTGGCAATTATATAAGTTAAAGGAGACTCGCCGGAGTTGATGAGCTACTGGATTATGTGCGTTGCATAATACGAACTAAAGGAGACTCACTCGATAATTTCGTTGCGCGTTGCCGTTACTTTTGTCTGGTCGCAGCTGATTCGACCACACACCCATAATTAACATGTAGTGTCTCTCTCGCTCCTTCCCTCTCCAAATTTAGGAGAAATTATTTTTTATGGTGAATTTGATGAAATATGAGAAATATCTTACTTCCAAGGCATACATACAACATGGGATGTGTAGAAGCAAATTAATTGAATAAGAGAAATATCATGTTTCTGTTGTAAGAACTTGGTGCACATAGTTGCATGAAATATAATATATCCAGATCAGTTATTAGCTTCAGTCACATGAGCATCACATGACTACATCACGTAGATAACTTGACAACCCTTCATGCCACCACTTAAAATTAAATATGAAATGAAATTAGCTTTGGCGCACACCTTAGCTTCACGATTACATCAATGTGATTCTACGACAGATTATCGGTGCACTTTGATGCTGCCAAAATATATGGATAGTCTCAAATCGCATTGTTGTTCTTCACCATTGGGCATGTCACAACAACAACAACAAAAAACAAAAATGAATCATCTCTCTCTCTCCCTCTCACACAACAGCTAATGGTAGCAGCAGGGTATGATGAACAATATGAACTCATCTCTCTCTCTTCTTCCCTCTCTCTCCACTACACAACAATAGCGAATAGCAGCAGCAACAGCAGCGTACCATAAACAATATCAGCTACTCTCTCTCTCTCTCCCTCTCTCTCTCTCTCTAACGCGGTGTCGCCCCGCCTTACCATTGCCCTTCTCGGATCAAGCGCTGCACCACCTTTATCCCCTCAGCTCCCTGCCGCCTCGGTTCGAAAGCAAGGACGACGTACATCGGTGCCGCAGCAACACCCTCGACGAGCCGTGACGCTGCCGCTGCGGCGCCATTTCGATGAGATGGCCGATATGAGAGAGATGACGTATGCTCGGGAAGAGAGGATGAATGGATACCTCACGTCCAGCCCTCGATGTCACCATAAGCACGCCGCCACGGGAGAATAAACGAGATGGGGAAGGGATTAGGCTTTCTGGGTTTGCTTTCGGGAGGCCCGGGTTGTGTAGCGAGACGATCGGGTATTGGATGGATTCATAATGGGCAAAAGGAAAAAGAACTACCCGTATTTTTGGATATATAGAGATTGATTACCGTCAGTCGATCGTGATTGATTCCTTCCATGAATGTAGGTGGTAGAGATAAACAAGGAAGGAGACTGATTTTTTGGTAGAGATAAACAAGGAAGGAGACCGATTCGGTGGGACCACACGCAACTTGAGATAATCGGCGTCCATTAATTGCGACATCGGAGAAAATCAGGGATCCTATCGATCGATGGGAGGGGAGCAACGAACGAACGACCAACCGACGTACGGACTCGTAGTAGAGATTGGGGAATTAGGAGGCCTGGCTAATAAAAATACACGTCTTAGAGACAATACTTCTTTTACTACCTCTCTCTCAGTTTAGAGGGCGTGCGCGTATCCCTAGGTCGTCTATTTGACCAACCTAGTACAAGTCATATATTACAAAAAGTATACCAATATAAACTTTAGATGTTTTATTTTCAAAAGATATAATTTTTGTGTTATATAGTTTATATTAAGATGATCAAATTGGCAACCTAGGTATACGCGTAAGACTTGTAAAATGAAACGGAGGTACTACACCCCTCTCTCAGTTTAGAGGGCGATGCACAGATCCCTGCGCCGCCTATTCGACCAACCTAAGATAGTCATATATTACAAAAAAGTATACCAATATAAACTTTAGATGTTTTATTTTCAAAAGATATAATTTTTGTGTTATATAGTTTATATTAAGATGATCAAATTAAGAACCTGGTATCGCGTGGGACGTAAAGCTGAAACGGAGGTAGTAGTAACAAATTTGATTGGATGCCTTGGTCGCGCGGGTGTGGGAAGACACGGCCGAGCTTTCTCGATCTTCGTGGAGTTAGGGCATTCGGCCTGGCTTCGCCCGTCGGCGGAGCCAGGAGCTAGAGTTACATGCTCTAAGTCGTTGATGCATGTCTCCACAGTTATTATGCAAAAGTGCATTCAAAAATTACATGGGCACGTGGGAGGGTTTATTTCTGTTGAAATTTATCTAACACATGTAATTAGAGATAATCTACGCTTGTAACCGACGGAGGCTTCTATTCGACGCGCCCTTCCGAAACATCACGCCTGTGTGACGCGCCCCCTCAGGGGGTATATATATATATATGTGTAATCCATCGATCAATGAAGAGAACTGATTCTTTCTCTATCACTTGTCATTTCCTTGGATCTCCATTTTAACACGTTATCAGCACTTTCATTCCCCGTTCAGAACACTTGTTGATTTCCTTGGATCTCCGTTTTAACACGTTATCAGCACTTTCATTCTCCGCTGAGAACAGGCGACCACGACAGGACGTGGCGGAGCGGCATCCTTCGACTTGGAGGCGGCGTCAGTGGCGACGCGCCACCGGCTTGCAACGCGAACACGGTGAAGCATCGACGGCGTGCGGCCAGGTAACGGCGAGATGCGCTGCGACGCGGCCTCAACACCCGGCAACGACGACGAGAAAAGCAACTCCGGCCACCACACGCAGAGATTTTCCTCGAGAAAGAAAAGGGAAACAAGGTGCTCCTTCTCTGATTTTGTTCCTGCAAACTGTATTTGCTTTAACAAGGAACGGGAAGCCATGAAGAACAGGGGAGTTGGCATCTATATAGAGCAAAGGAATGAAGCCCTTAACTAAAATTGAATCGCTCGGATCGAGCATGTAATACTCCAAAGACTTTGGGGAATTATTTACCGTAAGCTGGTCGTGGCGGCGGCGGCCTCGCTACACTGGTTGGCGAGGGAGCAACAGCGTTGCTCACCCGCGGGGTCCGGCTGCTCGGACGGCCCTGTCCCAACGCTCCAGGAGACAGGGCGCGGCGCCGCCGATCCATGGATACGGGGCGGACGTCGTCCGTGGTATGTGATCAGGCGTCACCGGCAACGCGCGCAGCGCACATCCGCGCATCAGGGGCTCGCGGCTCAGCGTCCAGCGCGCGTTGAGACGCAGACTCGTCCTCCCTGACGGAGACAACGGCTGCGCACCGACCACTGCGGAGCGGATTCATCCGACTGCTCGGCGACATCAACCGCGGCGCACTGGTCCTCCCAACCAGTGGCGGTGAACTGGAACTCATAACCAGCGTTGCGCGAGCACGGTTGTCGGCTTGGCCTCCCAGGGAGGAGGAGGCTCCTCCGTGTTGCCATCTAATGCAAGGCGAGTACTCCGACGAGCCACATCGATGGCCGAATCGGCGTAGAACAGGAGCGAATAAAGGAATCAAGAATCAATGGATTCCTATCCACGCATGGGAAGGGAGACGGATAAGGAACCTTATCCTTTCGTATTTTTTTTCTAATTTAGTCCCCTGACCTTATGCATGTATAAGCCCTTGCGTTTTCTGGGTTAGGCCCTTAGGCTTAACATAACACATACAGATTATCCTATACTCCACGACATGGAGTAGTTTGCTGCGCAATGCAAATAAACCCATGACATGGATTCCAACATGAAACAATGAAAAAGAAGTATATGGTCTCACCCACTGTTCGGGGTGTCCAATTTTTCGGTCAGTACCATTTTCGTTTTCTTTTCTGTTTAGCTTTTAACTATGCAGTTTTTATTCCCATGTGTTTTACAGTAATTTATGGTATATTACTATGTTGTAAAGCACATTTGTATATCAACATATCTGATTAGGCAATTTGATGGTTGCTATATGTTGATGATACTTCAAAAATAATTTACTAGAAGGTAAATTAATTGTGCATGATGATTTCATGCGGGATATGTTGGACATATCCAAGAGATTTTTTTTTTTGCTGAGTTTGCCGTTGATGGTATCAATTATCGAACCTGATCGATGTAAAGATTAACTTGGTAGCCTGGATCTCAGTTCCCACATAACCACACCCGCTCAGGGGCTTCGGCTATAATTGATATAGCAAAGTATGTAATTCAGTTTTTGACAACATACAACTCTGTTGTGCATCAAGTCAACTCAAAGTTGAGTTACTATAAGAGTGCAGTTTCTGATGCTGATCTCATCAAAAAGACGCTCTCCACTTTCAATTATTGTATGAGGATTTTGACTGAACAATTTTGTCAATGGTGAAGAAACATGGAGACGAGATGAGAATATGAATGGGGCTCAAAATGGCAAAAGTCATTTTAAGAGAAATGACAGGGCTAGCTGCTCTAAAGATTGCTGTTGGTGTGGTTGTACGATTCACACATCAAGGAAATATGATATTCCAAACATTTGGTGAATCTATACATGCATTGAATTGCCAAGGGGAAAATGCTCATGGGAACCAATGTGAAGCTTATTTCACTAGACATAACGATGATTTCTCGATGGTTGAAAGTTCCTAGACGTTCCACAGAACGTAGGCAACCAGGAGCATTCTCGGCAAAAGAAAGGTCCACTTTAGCATTGATGACATGCGAGAGGAATCACTTGTAGTGACATATAATGTATGTATTTCTATATGAGTTTACATTGTATACTCTATAGGTAACTTCAGGAAATGATCCGATTAAGAAGGAAACGTGTTAAGTGGAAACTGGGTCTATTAACATGATGTTAAGGGAGATTAAGCATTTCCATACTCTTGAGAAGAGTAATGAAAGAATCATGGCAATTGTTGGTCGTGATGCGGCAATTGTTGGTTCTGGTCAAGCCACAGTTGCACTCCCTATGGGTACTATAAGGTAATCATGGATGCATTAATGTATCTAGATTCTACTCGTACCTTGTTGAGTTTTAAGGATATCCGCAATGGTTTCTATGTTGAAACCGAGTGAGGTTGGAAGCCTACTCATGACTCGGCAAAAGGGATTTGAATGAAATCCTGGAGTAAATGCCTTCAGTATCTCCTGGGTCGAATTATGCATACATTAAATTGGATACGCTTTGGGCACACAAGATAATTTTATAGAATCTTGATTAGTCAAGATATTGCATATTTGCCAGGGTCATCCTAGTATTGGGATGATGAGAAAATTATTGACGTTTCCATTGGACACAATCGAACGATGTGAATTTTCCAAAGTCAATGGATTATGTATGCACGTATGTGCAAACCGGGAAATTGATCACAAGGCCATCTTATCTCAATAAAGAGGATGGGCCACGAGATTTCCATTATAGGAGATATCTGTGATCTAATTTAACTGTTATATAGAATATTCAGATATTCCACATATTACTTTCGAGTGCATCAACGAGATGGTCTAATGTGTGTCTTACTGCTATAAGGAAGTATGTTTTTACAAAGTTGATCGCACAGATCAATAACTTGGGAGCAAATCATCCCAAGCACGGGATAAAATCCATCAGAATGGTTAATGCTGTGAAATTTAGTTCACGAGCATTTGATGATTACTGCCTAGATTTAGGCATAGCTGTGGAGCATTTCGGTACTTTGTGTACATCCCAGAATGGTCTTGCAGAATCACTTATCAAGAGGATAAAGTTGATAGCAAGATAGCTCCTACAAAAGTGCAATCTCCAACATTGTGTTGGGGACATGCAGTTTTACATACTGCATAGTTGATACAAATTCGACCAACTGCATATTATACGGACTCCCAGTTGCAGTTAGTACATGGAAATCAGGAAGTATTTCCCATCTGCTATATTTCGGTTGTGTTTGATACAAACCGATATCACCACCGCAACGTACATCTACGGGCCCTCATAGATAATTGGGGATCTTGTTGGGGAACGTAGTAATTTCAAAAATTTCCTACGCACACGCAAGATCATGGTGATGCATAGCAACAAGAGGGGAGAGTGTTGTCCACGCACTGTGAGACCGTAAGCGGAAGCGTTATGACAACGCGGTTGATGTAGTCGTACGTCTTCACGATCGACCGATCCTAGTACTGAAAGTACGACACCTCCGCGATCTGCACACGTTCGGCTCGGTGACGTCCCACGAACTCATGATCTAGCAGAGTGTCGAGGGAGAGCTTCGTCAGCACGATGACGTGATGACGGTGATGATGAAGCTACCGGCGCAGGGCTTCACCTAAGCACTGCAACAACATGATCGAGGTGGATTATGATGGAGGGGGGCACCGCACACGGCTAAGAGATCAATGATCAACTTGTGTGTCTATGGGGTGCCCCCTGGCCACGTATATAAAGGATGGAGGAGGAGGCCGGCCCTCATAGGGCTCGCCCAAAGTGTGGAGTCCTACTAGGACTCCCTAGTCCTAGTAGGATTCCACCTCCCACATGGAATAGGAAAAAGGGAAGGGAGAAGGAGAAGGAAGGAAGGGGCGCCTTCCTAGTCCAATTTGCCTTGAGGCCTTTCTCTCCTTTCCCGTATGGCCCATTAAGGCCCAATACGAATTCCCGTGAATCCTCCCTGCATTTCAAAAATAATTCCAATCACTCGTAACCTTTCCGATGTCGGAATATAGCCTTCCAATATATCGATCTTTACGTCTCGACCATTTCGAGACTCCTCGTTATGTCCCCGATCTCATCCGGGACTCTGAACAAACTTTGATAATCAAATCACATAACTCATAATACAAATCGTCACCGAACGTTAAGCGTGCGGACCCTACGGGTTCGAGAACTATGTAGACATGACCGAGACTCATCTCCGGTCAATAACCAATAGCGGAACCTGGATGCTCATATTGGTTCCTACATATTCTATGAAGATCTTTATCGATCAAACCGCATAACAACATATGTTGTTCTCTTTGTCATCGGCATGTTACTTGCCCGAGATTCGATCGTCGGTATCTCAATACCTAGTTCAATCTCGTTACCGGCAAGTCTCTTTACTTGTTCCATAATGCATCATCCGGCAACTAACTCATTAGTCACAATGCTTGCAAGGCTCATAGTGATGTGCATTACCGAGAGGGCGACGGAGTGACAAATCCTAATCTCGATCTATGCCAACTCAACAAGCACCATCGGAGACATCTGTAGAGCATATTTATAATCACCCAGTTACGTTGTGACATTTGATAGCACACAAGGTGGTCCTTCAGATTCGGAGTTGCATAATCTCATAGTCCGAGGAACATGTATAAGTCATGAAGAAAGTAGTAGCAATGAAACTGTAACGATCATAATGCTAAGCTAACAAATGGGTCTTGTCCATCACATCATTCTCCTATGTGATCCCGTTCATCAGATGACAACACATGTCTATGTTAGGAAACATAACCATCTTTGACAAACGAGCTAGTCTAGTAGAGGCATACTAGGGAAACTTTGTTTTGTCGATGTATTCACACATGTACTAAGTTTCCGGTAATACAATACTAGCATGAATAATAAACATTTATCATGAAATAAGGAAATAAATAATAACTTTATTATTACCTTTGGGCCATATTTCCTTCAGTCTCCCACTTGCACTAGAGTCAATAATCTAGTTCACATCGCCATGTGATTTAATAGCAATAGTTCACATCACTATGTGAGTAACACCCATAGTTCACATCGCCATGTGACCAACACTCAAAGGGTTTACTAGAGTCAGTAATCTTAGTTCACTTCGCCATGTGATTAACACCCAAAGATTACTAAGGTGTGACCATGTTTTGCTTGTGAGAGAAGTTTAGTCAACGGGTCTGCCATATTCAGATCCGTATGTATTTTGCAAATTTCTATGTCAACAATGCTCTTCACGGAGCTACTCTAGCTAATTGTTCTCACTTTCAATATGTATCCAGATTGAGACTTAAGAGTCATCTGGATTTGTGTCAAAACTTGTATCGACGTAACCCTTTACGACGAACCTTTTGTCACCTCCACAATCGAGAAACATATCCTTATTCCACTAAGGATAATTGTGACCGCTATCCAGTGATCTACTCCTAGATCACTATTGTACTCCCTTGCCAAACTCAGTGTAGGGTATACAATAGATCTGGTACACAACATGGCATACTTTATAGAACCTATGACTGAGGCATAGGGAACGACTTTCATTCTCTTTCTATCTTCTGCCGTGGTCGGGCTTTGTGTCTTACTCAATTTCACACCTTGCAATACAGGCAAGAACTCCTTCTTTGACTGTTCCATTTTGAACTACTTCAAAATTTTGTCAAGGTGTTTACTCATTGAAAAAACTTATCAAGCGTCTTGATCTATCTCTATAGATCTTGATGCTCAATGTGTAAGCAGCTTCATCGAGGTCTTTCTTTGGAAAACTCCTTTCAAACACTCCTTTTATGCTTTCCAGAAAATTCTACATCATTTCCGATTAACAATATGTCATTCACATATAATTATCAGAAAGGTTGTAGTGCTCCCACTCACTTTCTTGTAAATACAGGCTTCATCGCAAGTCTGTATAAAACAATATGCTTTGATCAACTCATCAAAGCGTATATTCCAACTCTGAGATGCTTTGCACCAGTCCATGGATGGATCATTTGGAGCTTGCACATTTTGTTAGCACCTTTAGGATCGATTAAACCTTCTGGTTGCATCATATGCAACTCTTCTTTAAGAAATCCATTAAGGAATGTAGTTTTGACATCCATTTGCCAGATTTCATAAAATGTGGCAATTTGCTAACATGATTCGGACAGACTTAAGCATCGCTACAAGTGAGAAAATCTCATTGTAGTCAACACCTTGAACTTTGTCAAAAACCTTTTTCGACAAGTCTAGCTTTGTAGATAGTAACTATCAGCGTCCGTCTTCCTCTTGAGGATCCATTTATTCTCTATTGCTTGCCAATCATCGGGCAAGTCAACCAAAGTCCATACTTTCTTCTCATACATGGATCCCATCTCAGATTTCATGGCCTCAAGCCATTTCACGGAATCTGGGCTCATCATCGCTTCCTCATAGTTAAATGGGTTCGTCATGGTCAAGTAACATGACCTCCAGAACAGGATTACCGTACCACTCTGGTGCGGATCTTACTCTGGTTGACCTACGAGGTTCAATAGTAACTTGACCTGAAGTTATATGATCATCATCATTAGCTTCCTGACTAATTGGTGTAGGAGTCACAGGAACTGATTTCTGCGATGAACTACTTTCCAATAAGGGAGCAGGTACAGTCACCTCATCAAGTTCTACTTTCCTCCCACTCACTTCTTTCAAGAGAAACTCCTTCTCTAGAAAGGATCCATTCTTAGCAACAAAGATCTTGCCTTCGGATCTGTGATGGAAGGTGTACCCAACATTTTCTTTTGGGTATCATATGAAGACGCACTTCTCCGATTTGGGTTTGAGCTTATCAGGTTGAAACTTTTTCACATATGCATTGCAACCTCAAACTTTAAGAAACGACACCTTAGGTTTCTTGCCAAACCATAGTTCATACGATGTCGTCTCAACGGATTTAGACGGTGCCCTATTTAACGTGAATGTAGCTGTCTCTAATGCATAACCCCAAAACGATAGTGGTAAATCGGTAAGAGACATCATAGATTGCACTATATCAAATAAAGTACGGTTATGACGTTCGGACACACCATTATGCTGTGGTGTTCCAGGTGGCATGAGTTTGTGAAACTATTCCACATTGTTTTAATTGAAGGCCAAACTCGTAACTCAAATATTTGCCTCTGCGATGAGATCGTAGAAACTTTATTTTCTTGTTACGATGATTCTCTACTTCACTCTGAAAATCTTTGAACTTTTCAAGTGTTTCAGACTTGTGTTTCATCAAGTAGATATACACATATCTCGCTCAAATCATCTGTGAAGGTCGAAAACAATGATACTACCGTGAGCCTCAACACTCATTGGACCGCATACATCGGTATGTATTATTTCCAATAAGTCGCTGGCTCGCCCATTGTTCCGGAGAACGGAGTCTTAGTCATCTTGCCCATGAGGCATGGTTCATAAGCATCAAGTGAATCATAATCAAGTGATTCCAAAAGCCCATCAAAGATGGAGTTTCTTCATGCGCTTTACACCAATATGACCTAAACGGCAGTGCCACAAATATGTTGCACTATCATTATCAACTTTGCATCTTTTGGCATCAATATTATGAATATGTGTATCAACACGATCGAGATTCAATAAACCATTTATTTTGAGTGTATGACCATAGAAGGTTTTATTCATGTAAACAAAACAACAATTATTCTTTGACTTAAATGAATAACCGTATTGTAGTAAACATAATCTAATCATATTCATGCTCAATGCAAACACCAAATAACATTTATTTAGGTTCAACACTAATCCCGAAGGTAAAGGGAGTGTGCGATAGTGATCTTATCATCCTTGGAATAATTTCCAACACACATCGTCACCTCGCCGTTAACTAGTCTTTGTTTATTTTGCAACTCTTGTTTTGAGTTACTACTCTTAGCAACTGAACTAGTATCAAATACCAATGGGTTGCTATAAACACTAGTAAAGTACACATCAATAACATGTATATCAAATATACCTTTGTTCACTTTGCCATCCTTCTTATCCACCAAGTATCTAGGGGCAGTTCCACTTCCAGTGACCATTTCCTTTGCAGTAGAAGCACTCAGTTTCAGGCTTACATCTAGACTTGGGCTTCTTCACTTGAGCAGCAACTTGCTTGCCGTTCTTCTTGAAGTTCCCCTTCTTCCCTTTGCCCTTTTCTTGAAATTAGTGGTCTTGTCAACCATCAACACTTGATGCTTTTCTTGATTTCTACCTTCATCGATTTCAAAGATCACGAAGAGCTTGGGAATCGCTTCGTTATCCCTTGCATATTATAGTACATCACAAAGTTCTAGTAACTTGGTGATAGTGACTAGAGAACTCGTCAATCACTATCTTATCTCGGAAGATTAACTCCCAATTGATTCATATTATTGTAGTACTCAGACATTCTGAGCACATGCTCACTAGCTGAGCTATTCTCCTCCATCTTGTAGGCAAAGTACTTGTAAAAGGTCTCATACCTTTCGAAACGGGCATGAGTCTGAAATACCAATTTCAACTCTTGGAACATCTCATATGCTCCGTATGCGTTCAAAACGCCTTTTGAAGCCCCGATTCTAAGCCGTAAAGCATGGTGCACTAAACTATCAAGCAGTCATCATATCGAGCTTGCCAAACGCTCATAACGTCTACATCCGGTCCTCGCAATCGATTACGTCACCTAGCGTGCATCAAGGACATAATTCTTCCATGCGGCAAAGCAATGAGGATAATCCTCGATCACGGATCCAATCCGCATCATTGCTACTAACATCTTTCAACTTAGTTTTCTAGGAACATATCAAAAATAAACAGGGGAGCTAAACGCGAGCTATTGATCTACAACATAGATATGCAAATACTATCAGGACTAAGTACATGATAAATTAAAGTTCAATTAATCATATTACCTAATAACTCCCACTTAGATAGACATCCCTCTAGTCATCTAAATGATCACGTGATCCAAATCAACTAAACCATGCCCGATCGTCACGTGAGATGGAGTAGTTTTCAATGGTGAACATCACTATGTTGATCATATATACTATGTGATTCACGCCGACCTTTTGGTCTCCAAAGGTTCCGAGGCCATATCTGCATATGCTAGGCTCGTCAAGTTTAACCCGAGTATTCCGCGTGTGCAAAACTGGCTTGCACCCATTGTATGTGAACATAGAGCTTATCACACCCGATCATCACGTGGTGTCTCGGCACGACGAACTGTCGCAACGGTGCATACTCAGGGAGAACACTTTATACCTTGAAATTTAGTGAGAGATCATCTTATAATGCTACCTCCGAACTAAGCAAAATAATATGCATAAAGGATAAACATCACATGCAATCAAAATATGTGACATGATATGGCCATGATCATCTTGGCGGCTTGATCTCCATCTCCAAAGTACTGGCCATGATCTCTATCGTCACCAAAGATGACACCATGATCTCCATCATCTTGATCTCTATCAACGTGTCGTCACATGGTCGTCTCGGACTATTGCTCTTGCAACTATTGCTATCGTGACAGCGATAGAGTAAAAGCAATTATTTGGCGCTTGCATCTTATGCAATAAAGAGACAACCATAAGGCTTTTGCCAGCTGTCGATGACTTCTACAAAACATGATCATCTCATACAACAACTTATATCTCATCACGCCTTGACCATATCACATCACAACAAGCCTCGCAAAAACAAGTTAGGCGCCCTCTACTTTGTTGTTACAAGTTTTACGTGGCTGCTGAAATGCTGAGCAAGAACCGTTCTTACCTACGCATCAAAACCACAATGATTTTTCGTCAAGTATGTGCTGTTTTAACTCTTCAACAAAACCGGGCGTAGCCACTCTCGATTCAACTAAAGTTGGAAAACCGACACCGCTTGCCAGCCAATTGCGAAGCACATCGGTAGAACCAGTCTCAGCGCGAAGCGTCTGGCGTAATGTCGGTCCGGCCGCTTCATCCAACAATACCACCGAATCAAAGTATGACATGTCGGGCAAGCAAGGTATGACTATTATCGCCACAACTCACTTGTGTTCTACTCGTGCATATAACATCTACGCACAGACCTGGCTCGGATGCCACCGCTAGAAACGAGTAATTTCAAAATTTCTCACGCACACGCAAGATCATGGTGATGCATAGTAACAAGAGGGGAGAGTGTTGTCCACGCACCCTCGTAGACCATAAGCGAAGCGTTATGACAACGCCGTTGATGTAGTCAGACGCCTTCATGATCGACCGATCCTAGTACCGAAAAGTACGACACCTTCATGCTCGCACATCGCTCGGGCTCGGTTGACGCCCCACCTAACTCACGATCCAGCAGAGTGTCGAGAGAGAGCTTCATCAGACGGTGACGTGATGACGGGTGATGATGAAACTCTTTGGCCTTGAGGGCTTCGCCTAAGCACTGCAATGATATGACCGAGGTGGATTATGGTGGAGGGGGGCACCGCACACGTCTAAGAGATCACTGATCAACTTGTATGTCTATGGGGTGCCCCCACTACAAAAAAAAGACACATTCGTGACATTTTGGGCCGAACGAATTTTTTTTCTGTCATACATATGACACTTCTATGACGATAATTGTGACAAAACCGGTATCATCATAGATGTGGTGGGCTCTTACTTCTATGACAAAAAATCATGATGAAAATGGGCTTTTCTTCTGGGCGGGCCGGAGACGCAGCTGCATGACATTCTTTGGGCCGCCCATGACGGAAAAACCGTGGTAGAAGCGAGGGGAGGAAAATTTCGGGAGTTCCGGTTACGGTGGGAGGTCGGGGCGAGCGATGCGCTGCTTTCTCGTGACACGACGCTGCAGGCGTGTGGCTATTGGCTCTAATCAACCCGAAGCGAGGCGTTGGACTCTAATCGAACCCGAAGCGATTGACCGCAGTTACAAGTTATCGAACCCGAGCGATCGATCGATGGCTGTTAATCGAACCCGATCGAGCGATTCTTCGCCATCGCTAATCAAGCCGATCGATGCCGCTGATGAACAGTGAGCGATGGGGGGTGGGGGGTTTGGATGAATAGTGAGCGATGGCGCGTTTCCTGGATGAACAGGACCCGTGGTGTGGTGGAGGGCGGATGAACAGAGACGGTGGAGGGGTGGCCGTGGAGGGGTGGTTGAACAGACCCCGTGGTGTGGAGGGTCGGATGAACAGAGACGGTGGAGGGGTGCCCGTGGAGGGGTGGTTGAACAAGAGCCGTGGAGAAGCGCAAGGTGGAGGCTGGATGAACAGGAGCCCGTGGAGGCCGGAGGAGGTCGATGGTAGCCCGTGGAGGCCGGAGGAGGTCGACGGTGGAGATGAACAGATCCTGTGGAGTCCTGCTTATGCGGCACGCCACACCCTCCCGGCGAACAGACCCTGCTTCGACCTGTAGCGCCCAACACAAGTCCGCTTTCGTCTGCTTTTGGCGGTACGCCACACCCTCCCGGATCAACAGGACCCCCTGCTTCGACCGTAGGGAGGTCCATTTCTCCGCTTTGGCGGCACGCCACACCCTCCCGATCAACAGACCCCTGCTGACCGTAGGGAGGTCCGCTTCTCCGCTTTGGCGGCACGCCACACCCCTCCCGATCAACAGACCCTGCTTTGAACGTAGGAGGTCCGCTTCTCCATTGTGCGGCACGCCAGCCTCGCTTTCCATCGCCTGCCTGGCCCAAGCCTCTCCCAATGAACACGACCACGCATTCCGCTCGACTCCGGCTATTCCCACGCTGCCTGCTTCCCCCATGAACACGACGCATTCCGCTGCTCCCCATGAACACGACGATTCCGCTGCCTCCCCATGAACACGACGACGATGTTTCTCCGCTCCGACCCAGCCATGTACACGAGCCTCGCCGCACGATGCGCGAGTAGGCATTCGAGACCCCGCCCGTATGTACACATGACGCGGGTCAGATTTTCTTTCTTGCACCTCGCAGACGACGCACGTACATGCTACGCGGCGCGCTTCTACTACGACATGTACGCCGCTCTACTACGACATACGCCTCTACATCCACCAAGATATATACGTACATCGCTCGCGACCAGTAATGACAACGCCACGACGCTTCGACCAGGTGGGTCCCGACCGCCGTGCACTTCCTTGCTCATAAGATGTAGCTGGTGGGTCCCAGCAATGTGGGGCGAATCGTTTTTTTGCCCGGACGCACTTCCTTGCGGCGAAGATGTAGATGGTGGGTCCCAGCAATGTGGGAAACGTTTTTTCACGAAATACGGTGGCCCGTCCGTGGGTCCCCGCCGTGTGGAGGAATAATTATTTTGCGCGTAATAAGGAGGCACTTCCTTGTCGGCCGTGGACCCAAATTGCCGCCTCTCCACGTACAGTCCACGTCCGATGGAAGCCATTCCTTGACCACGCTGACCACGCCGCGCCGAGAGCACTGTGGCGGTGGACGACGGCGAGGCCTAGGAAGGGGACGACGCGAGCCGGGAAGACGCCAAAGCGGGATGCCCACGCCAGAGAGGAGTACGAGGGTTCACCGGTTCGCTGCGGTGTGAGGCTGCCGCCGCAGAATAACAGGGGTGTGGGTGAGTAGAGGGATGGCCCGCCATGGTGGGAGTAGTAGGGGCGGTGAGGCCTCAAGCATCGCAGCCGCCACGGGAGGCAGGAGCACGAGGCACGACCACGCTGGTTTGGGCGGCCGGAGCAAGAAGACCAGAGGTTGAAGAAGCACTACGGCCGTTGGATGGACATCAGACGGTCACCGGAGCTAGAATCGTGCATATTGACTAAGTTGACAAAGCCCTCCATCCCCGCCAACTTAGTAGGCCCACAAGTCAGCCTCGCCACTATACCGGGTCCCAGCCTAATGTGGGGAGTATTCATTTTTTGTGCGTAATAAGGAGGCACTTCCTTGCGCGGCGAAGATATAGTCAGGGTCCGAGCCGCCGGGCGGTAACATTTTTTCGCGAAATACAGAGGCCCTTTCGTGGGTCCTCGATGTCGTGGAGGAATCATTATTTTGCGCTGTAATAAGGAGGCATTTCGCGTGCGGCCGTGGACCCAGCTGTCGGCCTCTCCACGACACCCACTTCAGATGCATGTCGGTCGTTGACCACGTTGACCAGGTCACGCCGAGAGCACCAGTGGCGGTGGACGACGGCGAGGCCTAGGAAGGGAACGACACGGAGGCAGGAAGACTCGGCAGCTTGTTTCCCACGCGAGGGGAGTACGATCAGACGAGGGTTTATCGTCTGCCCGCCGTCACGGAGAATAACAACAGTGTGGGTGAGTAGAGGGATGGCTAGGCCAGCGATGGGAGTACGGTGGGCGGTGAGGCTCACAAGGGCAAGACAGCCGCCGCTGGGAGGAGGGAGAGGCAGTCCTACCGGGCGCTTGTTTGAGCGGCTGGAGCAGGAAGAGCAGAGATTGAAGAAGCACGACGGCCGTTGGATGGACATCCAACACCACCGCCAGGCCAACCTTTTTTTAGGAAAGCCTCAAATCTGTGGAAAACAAAGATACAACCCATCTCGCCATTATTTCTAATAATTTACAGCCCATTTGCTAATTCTTAAGGTTTTTTTGGAGCCCATATTCTTTTGTTAGCATTACAGCCCATATTGTGGCCACGGTTAAAAAATTATACGAAATTTTGCATATTTCAAAAGCGGTCCGAACTGTTTTAATCCCAAATTTCGACTCACATTCAAACTGATTTTAAAAATAAATGTATATCAATATAAAATCCAACAAATTCTCCACGCATAAAAATTAATGTAATTTAAAATATATTTGAAACTAATTGCCGGTTTGATGTGTTTTAAAAATGTACAACCCATTTCTCATTATCGATAGGCTATTTTCTCGCCAAATAATGAAGCTCTCCTCGTCTTGAAAGATTTGCAGCCCAACAGGCCCGACAAAGCGACTTACTTGGCAAATCACAAAAACTGGGTCAGGCCGTGGACCCAAATTGCCGCCTCTCCACGACAAAGATTTCTTCCGATGGAAGTCGGTCGCCGATTACATTGACCACGCCGCGCCGAGAGCACCAAGGCGGTGGACGACGGCGAGGCCTAGGAAGGGGACGACGTGGAGCCGGGGAAGACGCGGCAGTGGATGCCCACGCAGAGAGGAGTACGAGGGTTCACTGGTTCGGCTGCGGCGTGAGGCCGCTGGCCGCCAGTAATAACAGGGGTGTGGGTGAGTAGAGGGATACCCCGGGCCAGCGGTGGGAGTAGTAGGGGCGGTGAGGCCTCATGCATCACAGCCGCCACGAGAGGCAGGAGCACGCTGCACGACCGGGCGCCGCTTTGGGCGGCCGGAGCAAGAAGACCAGAGGTTGAAGAAGCACTATGGCCGCTGGATGGACATCGCACGGTCACCGGAGCTAGAATCGTTCATATTGACTAAGTTGACAAAGCCCTCCGCCCTCGCCAACTTAGTAGGCCCACAAGTCAGCCACCCACTATGGTGGGTCCCAGCTAGCGGGGGTATTCATTTTTGGTGCGTAATAAGGAGGCACTTCCTTGCGTGCGAAGATATAGCTGGTGGGTCCGACCAGCCGGGGGGAACGCTTTTTTTCGCGAAATACGTAAGCCCTTCCCACGACAAAGGCACGATGACAAAGGCGTAATAAGGAGGAACTTTCCTTGCGTGCGACCATGGACCTCGTGGGTCCCAGCCGTTCTCCACGCATACAGTCCTCTTCCGATGACTCTCAGATAAGTTGACCACGCCACGCCGAAAGCACCGAGGCGGTGGACGACGGCGAGGCCCTGCATCGGAACGACCCGGAGATGGGGAAGACGCGGCAAAGGAGTCGCAGACGGAGAGGAGTGGAAACTTGACTGGTTCGGTGCGGGGTGGGCCTACACTCGGCAGAGAATAACAGGAGGTGCGGAGTGGAGGGATGGCCTGCCGTCGGGGTAGCGTTACCGAGGAGCGCAAAACAACGCCGCTGGACGCCAAGGCCGGAGCAAAGCGGTTCCGCAGCGCTGGGGAAGAAGACGAGAGATTGAAGAAGAATGCCGCCGTTGGATGTAAATCCAACGCCTTCTTAGGCTTCACCCATCGCCCACATGTCACCACCCATTTGTTTTTTAGTCCATTTGGTGGGCTGGGTGAAACAATGATGTAGCATCTATGCAGCCCGCTTAAATCCCATTTGCATTTTTCTCAAATCCATGGACTTGCCGGGCTGGGTGAAAATATCATGTTGGGCTAGACGGAGAAATGTTATAAAATGATAAACACATGATTGCACGTCAAGAAAATCTTTGCAAGCTTATGTACGCAATCACTAGGAGTTAACTTGGCAAGTTATATATAAACAATTATTATTATTATTTTGTAAGAACTTTCAACTTACTTAAATAAAATATCATTTTAATTTGATGAGTTAATAGTACGTGGGGTATTATTATTTTTAGGCTAGACGTGGGATGCTTGAGTTGGTTCTAGGGAAAGTAATCGGGAGAAAACTCAGTTTACATCGAAAAAGAAAGTGGGAGAAAATTCAGAGACCTGCTGGGTCCAACTGAGGAGGGGAATATGTTGGGAGGAAGGAGACTGAAAGCACGGCAGCCGAGTGAACTAGTTTTTTTTCGGACAAGTGAACTAGTTTACATACATAAGCAAATAGCCACTAAAAAAGCAATCAGGTTAATGGGTTCTTAAAAGAAATATTTCGGACAAAACAGATAATTACGACACATAGGCTAATGCATGAAACACTCAGATGATAAAGGTGCTTATAAACAGATAAAGTACAACATCTAGACCTTCCCGCACGCTTGATCATGACGCCGCGGCTGTCCGTGGTACTCGCCGGTTACGGGAAGCAGACACGCCTCATGTCCAAGATCCGCCTCAGACATGTCGTAGTACGCGATGCGCCCTGGCCGCGAGGTTATGTAGGCTAGATTCGCAGGTACCTCCCACGTGTTCAGTCGCCTTCTTTCATGTTGGCGATCGTGGGTCGATGATGGTCTCAGCCGAGGTCAACCACGGAGTCCTTCTCCGCCTGCTGTCGATGATCTTGTATTGCTACTGGATGTCGACAAGCTTGTTGCACCAGATGGCCGAATCGTCGCTTCTTACTTCTCTCCACCGTAGCGAATGTGCAGTTGGCGCTGCCGATGAAACGGGCGAATGCTCCGTAACTCGGTGCAGCCATAGGATCGAGGCGAGGCGTAGCTTCACCGAGTCCGTATCGCTGGTGTACATCACATTCAACTTGGTGCAGCCATAGGACTGAACGGCGAACTCAAAGGGGAACTCCTTGCTCAAGTCCATATCCAGCAGCTCACCCCTGATCGCCATTGGAGTCTCTTCGAGTGAACGAGTGTGTAGGCGGCGCAGCACGCTTTTTCAGCTCTTGGGGAACCGGATTCAACAAAGAAGTCGAGTGTGTACAGCGACAACAAGCATTACTACCCTCCTCGTCTGCTGCACGCCCGCAGAAGATGCACCTCGGCAAGATTCAAACGCCCATTAAGAAACCTACTCCGCCACACGCCGGTTCACGAGCTGGTCTCAGATTGGTACTGTAATAACAGGAGTTAGTGGTCACTTTACTTAAATTTAATTAGCTTTAATAGATATTTATACTTAAAACAAGCAATGCATTGGCTCGTTCTATCACTGCCACGGGATCAACATGCACAACAATTAGAATTATTATTCTCAGGACGCACACGATCAACACATTTGTCGCACTTTCACAAAGATAATACTACCAAGTTTGAACTGTTTGTTATGGTTGTTGTCCTCGCATCATCATGCCGTGTTTCCCAGCTTGCAAGATTCGTAACCAACAAATAAGATCCAAATAATAAGTACAACAAAGATGCCTACACATCTCATTGATTCCCAAATTGCAAGATTCGTAACCAACAAATAAGATCCAAATAATAAGTACAACAAAGATGCCTACACATCTCATTGATTCCCAGCTTGCAAGATTCGTAACCAACAAATAAGATTCAAATAATAAGTACAACAAAGATGCCTACACATCTCATTGATTCCCAAATTTGCAAGATTCGTAACCAACCCATTAGAGCCTTTTGATAAAGTGAATATCGGGATTAAATCCATCTTGGCTAGCCATGTCATACAATCAAGAACTTGGCGTAATGCTCTTGACCGTCACAACATCTCAGAAGTTGAGTATTCCTGTTTGCACAACATGTTTGCACAAAGACAAACAAGGAGACAGGAGAGCATGATTTCACTTTAATAGCGGCCTCCTTGAACTCAACCTCCAGCTCCACTTGGATGAGGTCTCGCTCGAGTTCCATGATTCAATTCATGCGCCTTTTTCTCATAGCTTCAATTGAAATGAAGCAAAGATTGCATCATTCAGCTAGCAAGAAGTACTTGCTCTTGTGAGTCAAGGTGTTCTTCTTTAGTAGTTGCACTAAAATTGAGGAACATTAAGGTTGGCTGTCCGGCTCATGTAAGGTGCAACTATAATTTTCTTATCCTTTTGTGCAGTTCCACTAAAATAAAGTGCCATTGTGGTGACAAAGTGACGGCTCCATCTTGCAAAGGCTAATAAAATGTTGCACGAGATTACCAAAGAACTTGACGGAGATTTTGAAACTCCAATCACCATTTTGTGCAGTTCCACCAAAATTGAGAGATGTTGCCCACGTGACATTTTAGTTGAACTGCACAAGACACTCATTCCAAAAAAGTGTTTTGTGCAGTTCACCAAAAGGTCACAATAGCAACAAGGTGAAATGGATATCCCTATCTCGCACAAAATGATAGAAAGTAAACAGTTGCTGGTCAATAAGAATATATGAAACATATACAAAATGAAAAGAAGCATCTTAATTATGTTCATGGCAATCACGCAAGGACAAGAGAAATTTTAAATCACAAGAATGCTTCATGTTACCGTAAGCATTACGATCAACAATGAGATTCCTCAAATATGGGATTACTTTAATGGTGGCATTGCTTGTTTACTGCATACAAGAAATCAACAACAGCTAAAGAGTTGGTTTAAGGGCATGGGACCGTGGGGACACCAGGACACTCAGCAACAGAAAGGAGCAACTTACTTATCATAATCGGGGAAAACAGCAGAGTGCCATTTGTAACACGCTTTAATTGCATCTTATCACCGGAGGCATTAGATTAACAATAACACCAAGTTAGACATGTCCCTAAGGTAACAGCAGTGATCGCTTCATTTTACATGCGCCTTACATTAACAACAGCAAAAGGTTGGTATAAGGACATGCGACAAAGGACGATCAAAGACAATGTACCTACAAGGAGGCATAAAGTGGTGATGCCGAGCTTGTTCACGCTATGTGAGGGCAACAAACCTAATCCTCGAGACCTTGTACTATGTGAGGGCAGCAAATCTAACTCGAGACCTTTACTATGTGAGGGCAGCAAATCTAACCTCGAGACCTTTACTATGTGAGGGCAAAGAAATCTAATCCTCGAGACCTTTACTATGTGAGGGCAAAGAATCTAATCCTCGAGACCTTTTACTATGTGAGGGCAAAGAAATCTAATCCTCGAGACCTTTTACTATGTGAGGGCAGCAAATCTAATCCTCGAGACCTTTTACTATGTGATGGCAGCAAATCTAATCCTCGACATACTCGCTGACTTGTCCACCAGCCGCCACTTTCTATCCTTTTTTCAACCAATAATAGATCTGTTCCTTATCCAGCTTTGTACCGCTTTTCCCATTATTTCCTTTTTCAACCAAGAGACCGTTGGGTATCCGGCCTCTACTACTTTCACCATATTATTTCCTCTTTGAATCAAGTCCTAGATTCATGCTACAACTTTCCCCTTTCTTCGTTGTTTGAACAAAGCCCTAGATTCAATGCATGAAGTAGCTTTACCTCTAATAATACTAAAAATTTAGGTGGCTTTGGAAGAGCCGATGGGAGTAGAAAAGATGCACATGCGCACACGTGGGGAGCTGGGGCAGAGAGCAAGGCCGCAAGAACTTATACCGAGGGTCGCCGGATGTCGGCGGCGGCAGGTCGGATCTGCATGGACAATACGGCAGGAGGAAGAAGGGTCGGAGGACCTCCCGAGCCGGGCGCCGTGGTTTGAGAGAACGGCACGGGCAGAGGATCGGCCCTCCGCAGCTGTGGGTTTCTCCTCATGGCGATGACCGCGTGAACGATGCACTTTTTAGTCCTCTACACACACCGGCCGAAGGGATCTGGCCGGATCTGTGACCAGCGGTGAGCAGAGAGAAAATGTCGCTACCGCTGTCTTGTTTATATCCGGAGAGGATGAGAGAATGAAGAGAGCAACCCTAGTAAAGCAAGCGCCAGTGCCCTCAAGGCCCATATATAGTGGAGTGATTTTTTTTTCTCTCCACAACAAGCGTTTCAATTTGTGTACGTGGCATTAAAGAAAAGAAACTCTCTATTTAAGGTGACTACTCTACGACTCCTACTTATAGTATTGTTCACTTGTGCTCCCCGCCCCTCCATTCATTGAACAACCCCACGGGTGAATAAACATACAGTAAGTACTGTATTTATATAGAACGAACAAGCTCGAACTATTTTCACAGTAGTTAAAAGTTGAGGGCGGGCTTTTCCCGGGCAAGACGCTGCGCAGTTTTCGGTAGGCGGTTTGACAGAGAGGCGAGGAGGGTGAGCGAGTGGGCTGTGCGATTTGACGGCGCTACATCGCTGGAAAGACTTGTGATATGACCACTCACTATAGTCATGAATTATCGGGCGCCCGACCGGGTGATGCCCCTTCCGCTCCAAGGCCTAACTGGTGCATGACACGCCGACCCGGATGTCGGCTCTCCCACATGTCGGAGTAGTAAGAAGGAGCAAAGAATGATGCGGTATATACTAGTATTATATTACTCCTGTTTCCTAAATATAAGTCTTTGGAGAGATTTCACTATGGACCACATACGGAGAAAAATGAGTGAATCTACACATAAAATGCATCTATATACATCCGTATGTGGTCCACAAAGTGAAATATCTACGAAGACTTATATTTAGGAACGGAGGGAGTACTACTGTGTCGGAGGAGTGCGAACCACGGCAGCTCAAAGGAACCAAAGAAGGCATAACCACGGTAGCCCAAAGGAACCAAAGCAGAGAAAACAATGTGGTGATATGGCCATAAAAAACAATGTGCTACGGTCCACACCGTAGCATGTACAAGAACACTCCTCTTTGTTTGGATCCTCGAGTTAGAGCTAGTTTGGGTTGAAATAGCCTCAAATTATCGAAACAAGAGGGGTTAGTTTGAGCTAGTTTGCTCTAACCCAGCTAAAAAACTAGCCCGTGGAGAGGTTCTAATTGGGTTAGTTATCCTCGGCCCACTAAAAGAGAACTAAAAAATCTCACCGCCCGCACTGCATCGCCCCCTCTCGCACGACTCCTCTCTGTTCCCCATAGGGCCGCCTCGCCTGCGCCGGCCGCCTCTCTCCTCCGCTCTCCTTCCGGCCTCCGCCGCCTACTCCGACCGCCTCTCCTCCGACCTTCAAGGTCGCCTCTCCCCTTCACTCACCATTTTTTCTCCCTCTGTCAGCATGCCAAGCGGCAAGATCTACTGTGGGAGGTCGCGAGAGGGGTGAGTTTGTTCGCTCCTTCTCTGCCTCACGGCCATATCATTGATCTTGCTTGCTCTAGCGCTAATTCTGATTTGGAAAAGTAGATCCCGATCAAACTTGCTATAGATTTGTGGTGCACGCATGGAATTGTTTGATGTCGCTTGAGGAGGTAATAAATCTTTCTAGAGGCCCAAAGATTCAGGTCACCTTTCTAGGTATTTCAATTTCAGTGCTTGCATTATTTGTAGAGGCCCAAAGATTCAGTTCACCTTTCTAGGTATTTCAATTTCAGTGCTTGCATTATTTCTAGAGGCCCAAAGATTCAGTTCACCTTTTCTAGGTATTTCAGTTTCAGTGCTTGCATTATTTCTAGAGGCCCAAAGATTCAGCTTCACCTTTTCTAGGTATTTTAGTTTCTGTGCTTGCATTATTTCTAGAGGCCCAAAGATTCAGTTCACCTTTCTAGGTATTTCAGTTTCAGTGCTTGCATTATTTCTAGAGGCCCAAAGATTCAGTTCACCTTTCTAGGTATTTTAGTTACAGTGCTTGCATTATTTCTAGAGGCCCAAAGATTAAGTTCCTGGGCAAGGCAAGCGGCCCTGCTACCCATGCCGGTGTCGACCTCAAGTCGCAAGGGCCAGCGCCGGAGGGGTTCCCGGGGCTTGGGCTCTACAGAGCCTTCCTCCAGAGCGACGATGGCGAGCTCCTCCCTCGGTGCGTGAGGGGCCCAGGGATCCCTCCTTATCGTGAATGACTTCCGTGATGAGTTAGCTCATTCTTTATTTCATGAAGTGTTTTTTATTTTGTGAAGCTTGATTGACGACTTGTATGTTTAAGTGGGATATCTCATTTGTATGGACAAAGTAAAATTATCATGTTTTGCATGCTTGATTTGTATAGATGGTTCGCTTATGTCAATTGTGAGCGGAGGAGGCCACAGAAGAGCCGCCACACCAAGAGGGTGCTTGGATCCAAGGGACTTATTTTAGTCTCTGACTAAAAATAGGGTCCAAAGTAGTCAAATGATTGAGATAGAGCATTTATTGTCAATCTAACCTCGCCATCCATACACCTCTTTGGTTTAGAGTTAGTTCAGGTTAGAATCTAACTCTAACCTCTAATCGAGTTAGAGTTCTCCTCGCCTCGGTTCATCGCCATCATACTTTCCCCATTCCTGTGTTTTCAGATCTCGCGAATCAAAGAGGCCCTTTTTTATGGAAAAATCAAAGAGGCCCTTAGACCGGTTTAGGTCCTGGCCATTTTTTATAAACGTGTTATGTCCAAAATTTAATGAACGTGTTCGTTTCCATGAAAATAATCCGTTTCATGTAGTAATTCATTCATTTATTTATTCTTCATGGGGTTTGTATGTAATTCGTGAGGTCTGAAATGTAAAGTACCCCAGCATATGCTCCGAGTCGTGCATGCACTACGACCCAGATGCTCTATGTCCCACATGTCGGCGAATGGGAGCACGTGGAAATAGCCTAGGAGTACATATAGGAGGATAAATGCGTGAAAAAATATGTACTGTGAAGCGAGTCATGGTTCAAAAGGAGACCTAAAGTGATGACAGCTATAGGTCGTGACGCACCCAACTAGTGGTAGTACTAGACATACGACTAATTTTTCCCTCAAAAAAGAGGCACGAGTGCTCAAGATTCTATTCTATAAACACGAAGTCCCATCTCGACAACAGCGTCTGTACAGCCTAGCTCTCCTCCTCGCTTTCTCTCTTCTAATTCTAACTCGGCCGACGCCTTGGGCGGGTGGGTTTGCTCAATCATGCCCCACCTCACAAAGTGAAAACGTTACGATCGGAATAAAATGCCATATACTCCTCCGCTCATAAATATAAGCCTTTTTAGATACTAGTTCAAATGGAATACAACATACGATGTATGTAGACATAGTTTAGAGTGTAGATTCACTCATTTTGCTCCGTATGTAGTAGTCACTTGCTGGAATCTTCAGAAAGACTTATATTTGGGAACGGAGGGAGTACTATACTAATAAAACATTAAGGCCACGAGGCGATGCAAAGGTTGGTTACAGGAGGCAAGAAGAAGAGATGCATCCATCGACGACGCCCACCTCCTCGACTCAGTATGCCGCCCACCGAACGGCGCCTAAGTAGCAGCGGCTTTCGTGGCTGTGTCGACGGCTTTCAACAATGGCGCCCAAAGATTCCAAATTACCGGAAGAAGGCCAACGCCTTTCTCGTCCTCGCTTGCCTTTGTAGTGGCCTATGTAGACGATTTCCTCAGAGACGGGATGTGCAGGTCGACGGTTTCTTGCATGGCGAGGCCGCGCTGGCGAGCGGCCTCGAGGTGCACATTCTTCGTCATGACCTCCCAAGACTGCAGGGCCACCTGTGGCTTGAAAGAGTTCGTCACCATGTAGGCCGATGAGGGTGGCAGGCAATGAGGAGCCCGGGCGCTGGCCGGAGCAAGACGGCAAGGTCGTCTGCCGCTTCTTGACGGCGGTGAACTTATGGATGGAGTTGACCATCATGTCGCCCATGCGAGAGGCGAAGCCGGCCGGGCGAGGGCTACGATGCTCGCGGGTCGCCAAAGACTGTCTCGAACGCTGCACGGTGCGGTCAGGCCGGGCGCTTTGGATGATTTGGCATAGCCGATCGCTGCCGCTGGCCCATCGCCTCCATAGGTGCTTGTGGCTTCGTCACTTGGTCTTGGATTGGAGTGAGCAAAGGTTGCGCAGAGACTTGGGAGTAGATGGATTGGAGTGGTGGGGCGCTTTATTATATGAGAGTCCAAACTCGCTGTATTCACATCGTGGCCGGCTCTATTCTCGCTTCTCCAATTAATTCCTCTCGCATGTAATTGAGGATGCATCATTGACTGCTCAACGCCTCGGGAACCGCTACCCTCTTCCTCCTTGGCATTCAAGCACCTATGGACCCGCCGACGACGAGGTGCCTATGGTGACTTCAGAATTTCAAGATGATAGTGCCGTATGCGGTGTGCGCTCATAGGGGTGAGTGTATGCGCTGTATATGAGCGCCATGTCCAGACTGTGGTCAAAAAACGTAAATGCGTGTCAAAAAGAGACTAGTCAAGATACTCAATATTGTGCACCTCGGAGAGGAAAACGATAGAACTAGTACGTATTTATTTACGGTGCAGATTCACTCATTTTGCTCCATATGTACTCCGCCTCGTGTAGTCTAGTCACTTGTTGAAATCTCTAGAAGGGCAAATACTCCTTTCTCCGGTTTACTGTGGCTATACTAGCAAGTAGTTGTACGCATACTAGTACAATAGTGGGCTCACATAGCAATTTTGTCTCATGCAAGAGCTCGGCTATATGCGTGCTCCAATGTTCGTGAATCGCAACGCTCGTTTGCGCTTGGCTCTTCGCTTCTTCGAGAAGACGAACAATGATGTTACTACTATCGCTTCTACAAAGGTCGAATCCATCGCTGCATGTCCGCCCACCGCGAGCGGGACGGATAGCTTGTTGTAGAAGTACTACTAAGCAAAAGCATGTCCTCGCTTATGCAGCAATCACGCGCATGGGCGTAGGGAGAAGGCGTAGTAAAATCAAGCTTCTCCTCGATGTACGAAGTTGACGCGACACATCATAGCACCGGCCCCACATGCTTGCCTCTAAACTTGGCCGAAAGACCCGCAGGTACAATATATTTGCTGCAACCTCTAACATTTACCCACCACAAATTAAAATATATGTGGCCGTATGCATCGCTCGATGCAAGAGGCCGGAGTCCCCTTTTCAAAAAAAAACAAATTAAAATATATATTCCTGTCTTGACCAGATGAGCTGCAGTAAACTACAATCACTGTGGTGACAGTAGGGCCGTAAGACTATTTTAATTTTTTAAAAACTTCGAGACGGCCACATAGCATGGAGCCGACCCCAACGATTTTAAGCTTACAGCACGGTACACGCTATCCTAGACTACTCTACACATGAAACCGCCACACGAAAGCCCCAAGGCGCTTTGGCTCTTCGCTTCTTCGAAGTCGAACAATGATGGAGTACTATCAAGACCGGAGGAGTACTACAAGACGCTTCGCCATCCGACACCGATTGAACTGCTGCATGTCCACTGCAAGGGAGGGAGAGCGTAGCTAAAGCTTCTCCTAGTCTTGCCAGCCACCACGCCATGGGCGAGGGAGGGACGCCTGCCTTTGCATGTATGACAGGGGGCCCGACAGTGTGTGTGGCCAACCTATCATACAGCCAAAGGCAAAAGTGCTTAAGTCCGCGAGGGAGAGGATAATCAAACTTCTCGTTGATGTACGAAGTTGACGCGACACATCAAAGCACCGCACTCGATATATTTCAATAATTTATGCTATCGATGCATTAATTACAACGCATGCATGCATGCCGTGACTCTTCTTTTGATACTTGCATGTGTTGATTTAATGCACCTTGAAGTAGTACTCCTCCGCTCCTAAATTATAAGTCTTTGTAGGATTCCATTATGAATTACATACGGATGTATATAGATGCATTTTAAGTGTGGATTCATTCATTTTGCTCGTATGTAGTCCACCTAGTGAAATCTCTATAAAGACTTACATTTAGGAACGGAGGGAGTATAAAATATGTGACGGTAAAGCTTTGTAATACCTCGCCCAAGTCGAGAGATGGTTGTGCACGAGGAGGGCGAGATCATGCAGACTTAACAGGAACAGATCGACGATGGAGCTCTCTAAGGTCTCGATGGACCTCACCGTGCTCCATCGCCTTGTGCCTCCGCCTTGACGCCCAAAGGTATGAGGTTCAATACACCTCGTCTGCTCGGCCGATTGAGCAAGGTGCAGGTTTCTTGATTGATGTGTTGTTCGATTGATTGCAAGGCAAGGGAGGGCACTGCCCGCGGATCGCCGCGCCGAGCGCCGGGAACCAGCGGCAAGTGCTGTGGCGCGAAGCGCGCGGTGGCTTCGACGCGGCGGAACACGGCGGTGGACTCCGGCCCTTTCGTCGGTGAGGGTGGAGTGCCCGCACGAAGGCTGTGGGCTCTACGCCACTTACCACAAGCTCGCCGATCACCGTGAAGGCAGTGTCCGCCGCGCTCGCAAATGCCCTGCCCGCTCATGCTACGGGCGCCCGCCACGGCACTCTACCACCACATCAAGACCGCATCCCATGCCCGTGCATGTGGATCCAAGACGGCAAGGTGCTCCACCGCAAGTGCCACCGCCGGAGCCACGGCTCTTGCTGTTCGCGAGGAGGACCGCCGCTGCTTTTTCTTGGTCGGCGGCGGTTTCGACATCGGGCGCCGCTTATCGCCGTGTCGGGCCGCTCGTGACAGAGCGGGCGCCCCACCGCCGCACTACTTGGCCAAGCTATGGGCGAACGGTTCACCGGGGAGCCTAAAGGCACGACCGACGCCGGCCAAGGTGGAAATGGAGGTGACAAGCAGCAAGGATCCCGGCGACGCCGACGCAGTGAGCCGACCTTCTTGACAGTTCCGCCTAAGCCGGGCCGGGCTAAGCTTGTGTCCTCCACATTCAGATTGACAAGCTCACGCCCTAAATGTTTCGACAAAGGCCTTCGCTTATCTTAGTAATATGCTAATATAGGGATTACCTTGGTCTACTTTAGCTTAAGAAATGGTGGGTTTTGGTGGATGCAGCAATTACTTCGACATCGATCAAGAATTTCCAACAAATGAACGGATATTTTGTGTCTGTTGGATATAAAGTTCCTTTGGGTAAGAAGTACTACTTGTCATCAAAATGGATAAAAGGAGATGTATGTAGACGTATTTTAGTTCTAGATACGCCCTTTTAGGCCATAGTGGGAGTAACATAACCAGAATATGCACTTGGGACTAGCAAACATGCTTATGTGGCATATAATTAAATAAGAGAGAGAGGGTTAGAGTAACATAGGTAGATACCGATCATGTCAAATGCTAAGCTACTTTGTGTCATGCATGACAATAAATATGAGCTTATCTATGATACTACTTTATGATACTATGCACTATTGAGATAGTATCATAACTAATATCATATGCATGATACTAGTATTGTTACTTCCCACTATGAGTAGCCTTATCCATTTTGATGACAAGCACTCCTCCGCTCCACAATACATGCCTTCCATTTGTCAAAATATAGATGTATCTAGACATGTTTTAGTATATAGGTACATCCATGATAGAGCCAATCGGATGGTTGAGAACACTACAATTGTAGCTACAGATGCGTGTGTGTGACTCCCAGATGCAGAGGCCGGGGTCATCATCCTCCTTTTCGAGAAAAACAGACGCGTGTGTGAGAGGACGAAAAGGCATGCACCTCTTCTCTTCCTCGTATAACGACTACTAAACTCAGAGTACAAGTTTTTGTGGGTGGCACGATGGTGCGGCAAGAAGTCCCGAGAGATAGGTTTAATGCGTCTGAAAAAGGACTAGCCTAGAGCTCGCCACGCTGCTATTCCTCGCCGAACGCCCCATTAACCGTAAGATATGTATACGACGGTGCCGCTTATTGCACGCATACAGCAAAGATTCTCCTTTCCGGTTTATAGGGCTTAATTCAAAAATCTCACCAACCAAGATGGTGAGTGGTGGAATATTTTTGTAGTTTGCAAAAGCACCTAATTAATGCTCTTGTTTTTCTCAAAAATTATGTTTATCAATGCATTAATTGTAATGCATGCATGCATAAAGTACATGCATTGGTCAATTTTCTCTTAATACTTGCATGCAATGATTTAATGCACCTTGAATCTGAACATGTGTTGGGGAACAACCAAATTGAGCCTTATAAAATGGAAAAACTAAAATTTTGAGATAAGCCCTATAAAACCGGAAAGGAGGGAGTAGAAAAGAAGTACTCCATCCGGGAATAGTGCCGCACTTCAAACTAGAACCGCTAATAAATTTTGAGCTTATGCCTCGTCACATTCCAAATTACTCCACGCTATATTGAATTGCAAACCTGTTCACACCGATCACAACCTAAACGGTTTCCCACTTAGGAGCGTATTAGTACCACGCTATATTGAATTCCAAACCTGTTCACACCGATCACAACCTAAACGGTTTCCCACTTAGGAGCGTATTAGTACTCGGTTATAAATACTAGTATGCCAAGATGATCGCACATTCCTCCTCAACTCCTCATCCACAAAAACAAACAAGTCATTCAAAGATCCTTCCCTTGCGCTCGCCATGGCCAGCGTGGAGTTCGGGTCGAGAGATTGCCACTGTGGAGAGGCGAGCATGGAAGCGAAGCACGAGAGATGTCCCGCCACCGCGAGAGCAGCCGACATGTCCCGGCCGCTGGAAGTAGCAGCACAGAGGTCCCGCCGCCGCTGAAGTAGCACGGAGGTCCCGCCACGGCCGATGCAAAGCAGATTGGTCCGGCCGCCATGAAGCAGCAGAGAGATGTCCCGCCGCCGCCACGAATGCAGCAGAGATGTCCACATCAGGGCGGCTCGGGAAAATTTCTCGCGGCAAAGCGACGATCACATAAAGCGCATGCATGCGATCGCCCATAGCCGATGGATCAGATCTCCGGTTGGGCGAGGTTGCAGACGACGTGAAAGCCTCGCTTGAACAAAGGCTACCGGCCATCCGCAACTAAGGGAGGGCAATGAGAGGCTCCGGGCCGAGCGACCTGCCGAGGGAGAAGATCGTCCAAGTGCGCATCAGCAGGAGGAGACCAAAGTGCCTTGTTGAAGAGGACCGCGCCATCGCCAAGAAACTTATGGACGAGAATGACATGCTCCGCAACGAGCGCCAAAGGCTGGTGGAGGAATCCGTGGATGTTCTCAAGCAGCGCCTTGAGGACACGAAGAGTTTCATCGCCGCCATGGAGACTAGTTCCCGCTGCCCGCAAAGAACGCATCAAGAAAGTAGAGATCACGAGCCGCATCCTTGTCTTCCTTCTTCTTTTGCCCTTGTGTATTTCGGGCGAGCCGCATGTGGCTTTTTTAATTATCTTTCTAATTATGTAAGACAATTAATCGCCCTTATCTTTCCGTGGAAGATCAATGTTGCGTAGGTCGGAATGAAGAAAACTCTTGCCGTGGCGACTCGGCGTTGTCGTTCTTCTAGTTGTCGCTGGGCTTCCTTCAGCTTCCTGGTTTCTTTTGATGTAATAATCGGTTTAGGATGTGGATTGTGTCGCCGGTTGTGAAATGTTGGGTTCTAGCGCGGATGTTTGGCCTTTGTTGGCCTCTTGGGATGTTGCGATTTCAACTGGTAGCTTTTAGTCCTTCGTGTTAGGCCGAGTTGTGCTGAACTTCTTGTGAATTGTGGTGGTTTTCAAGAATGAAAATCGGAAGGGCAAGCCCTTCTTTGATAAAAAAATTAATCGTCCTTATATATTCATCGGGCCTTGCTATAAGTCGCAGTAGATGCTATATAGGTCCGTCGGATCTTACATCAAGATCCGTGCTTTCAGATTTTCTTTTTCTCTCTTAAATCTCAGTCGAAAGTGAGACATAGCCACGCCATTAAACAGAGGCTCGGGCGCCATTAATGGAGACCTTGGGAGAGAGGTGGACGGCAGATGGAGGTCAAAGGGCTCTCCTCCCGATAAGCACGCCATAGGGTCCGATCGCACGCCTCGTGACTCAAATAGCTACCTCGCACGGCGCCTCCTAGCTAATAAAAATGGGACGCGTATGCACGTAAATGGTACTAGTAAGTAGAACGCCCACGGTTTCAATAATACTTGTGTTTCCGATTGTAACGTGACAACACTTGTTCCAAAATGACTTTGTTGATTGTTAATGTGTGCTTTCGCAAATCGGATCGCAAATTTACTATTAGCATGTTGGTGCCATGTCATGGCACCAAGCCAAGTTTCATTATTTTCATGCGTGTTTTGGATTTACAGGAATTAAAAACTAAGTTTCTCAATGTTTCCAACCCAGCCACGACGCCTGAATTTTGAATTTCATTCCCATTTCTTGCATGGAACCTAGAAATTTACCCGAGGACACACATGTGATTTTTCAACCAACTTTGGTGCAATCGGAACATGTGCTTGTATTTCAAATTTGAATTATGCACACAAAGGTGACACGCTTCCTCCCGTAACCACGAGCCTTCTTGAGAGAAGCTCTGATTTGCAAGAAGCTTATACCAAAATTTGTTCCTATTCGCCAATTTTTTACCACGGCATGGTACTACCATGACATGACACCATGCCAAGTTTGATGATTTTAAAACCAAGTTTCTCAATGTTCTCGATCGAGCCACGATGCCCAGATGTTTGAATCTTATTCTCATTTTTTGCATGGGACCTACTCCCTCCTTCCATCTATATAGGGCCTAATGTGTTTTTCAAGACAACCTTTGACTATTGACAAGATTAATAGCACATGAGATGTATACTATGAAAATTATATTATTGGAAGCACCTTTGACATACAAATTTGAAGGTATGCTTTGTGTAAGTTGCATGTCATATATTATTGCTCTAACGTTTGGTCAAAGTTAGCCTCAAAAAACGCATTAGGACCTATATAGATGGAAGGAGGGAGTAGAAATTCACCCGAGGACACAAATGTGATTTTTCAACCAACTTTGGTGCACGGGAGCATGTGCTTGTAGTTCAAATTTGAATTATGCACATTAAATGACCAAAATCTCAATTAATGTGTAAATAAGGCCAAACTAAGCCGGAATTATTCCAAAATTTAACAGTGAACTCATGTAGTTTTATGTTGCCTTTGTAAATAAACTCAAGGGGACAACGATATCATTTCAAGACTCAAAGGTGGCATCGCTCCTCTCGTAACCACGAGCCTTCTTGAGAGAAGCTTCGGTTTGCAAGAAGCTTATACCAAAATCTGTTCCTATTCGCCATTTTTTACCACAACATGGTAGTACCATGACATGACATCCATGCCAAGTTTCATGATTTTCAGACGTGTTTTGGATTTACAAGAATTTTAAAACCAAGTTTCTCAATGTTCTCGGCCGAGCCACGATGCCCAGATGTTTTAATTTTATTCTCATTTCTTGCATGGGACCTAGAAATTCACCCGAGGACACAAATGTGATTTTTCAACCAACTTTGGTGCACGAGAGCATGTGCTTGTAGTTCAAATTTGACTTATGCACATTAAATGACCGTAAACTCAATTAATGTATAAAAACGACAAACGAACCCGAATAATTCCAAAATTTAACAGGCACTAATGTAGTTCTATGTTGCCTTTGTTAAGAAACTCAAGGGGGGGCAGCGATATCGCTTCACACTCAAAGGTGGCATCGCTCCTCTTAGAACCACGAGCTTCCAAATCGGCCCAATTTTTTACCACAACATGTTAGTGCCATGACATGACACCATGCCAAGTTTCATGATTTCCAACTGAGTTTTGGATTTACATGAATTTAAAATCTAAGTTTCTCGATGTTCTCGGCAGAGTCATGACGCCCAGATGTTTGAATTTCATTCTCATTTCTTCCATGGGACCTAGAAATTCAACCAAGGACACACATGTGATTTTTCAACCCACTTTGGTGCACCGGAGCATGTGCATGCAATTCATATTTAGATTATGCACATTAATAGTCCGTAAACTCAATTAATGTATAAAAGGCCAAATGAACCCGAAATAATTCCAAAATTTAACAGTGGCACTCATATAGTTCTATGTTGCCTCAGAATAAAATCAGGGGGAGGCAGCAGATATCGCTTTCACACACAAAGGTGACACGCTCCTCCTCGGAACCACGAGGCTTGTTGAGAGAATCTCCGGTTTTGCAAGAGGCTTATACCAAAACTTGTCCCAATTCAGCCAAAAATTATAATGTATGAAAACAGGGTTTAGATTATCCCAACATCTCGCTACCTAGACCAATAATGTACTATGATTTGAATTCAACATAAAATGGATACAAATATTTGAATTGGAGAGCGATGGTACATGTAGTTCATAGTGAAATATGATTATCGCTATATGCATGTCTTTTTGTTATCAAGATAATATTTAAATTATTGTATAACTTGACAACAATCGTATTCAAATAAGGAAAATTGATTCAAATTTAGTCCATATGGTAGACTTACAATATATATGTTCACATGGTGGAGTAAAATGTTCATATATGATGGAAGATCAAAATGTACGACTACATCAATTATAAACCGCAAGGTCACCTAATGATATATTCGAATTCAACATAACGTGGATTCAAAAATTGAAATTCGAGATCATGGCATCTGTAATCATATAAAAAGGACATTACTCTTTCTTTGGTGGGAATTGATTTGTTTTTTGTTCTTGTTGAGGGAAGTGCGAATCGATTTGGTACTGTGCAGGGTAATCTTGTTCTCCCGATTTTTTTACATTTTTCTTGTAGTTTTTTCAATGGCATCTATAGCAATATAGTAAAAGGGGACATGACTCTCTTGTGTCTTGTATGAATTGTTTTTTTACACGTTAAGTTTGTTCTGCCGAACAAGGAATCCGCACCTTGTTATCCCGAAATTTTCAAGCTCGAGTATCTTTTGTCTGACACGCTTTGAAACTCCCGCCTGTTCAACCTGCCGCCACTTTGTTATCCCGAAATTTGACGCCACAGAACTCCCTCCTCATCCAAATCGCCTCCCGCAGCCTGCACATCGCGAAATCCCCTTCTACCCTCACCGAAATGAAGCTCCACGTCAGGTGTCAAAACCGTGGGGTACGCGGTAACTTACCCTACATTTCGACAAGCGCCCCTAAGCTTGGCTCCCTCCCCTTCGCCCCATTCGCATACACCGAGGCCGCCAAAACCCGCGAAACCCCACGCCCTCCGGTTGCCTCCCGACCGCCGCCTACCGGAGACTCTTCCCCGACCACGCCGCCCACCGCAACAGCTCGCCGTCCCTCATCCACCGCACCGGATGAGGATCCGTTGTCGATCTCGCCGTCCCGCCGGATCAGCCGCCTGCCCTCCACCTCCAAGGAGCTGCCCCGACGCTCGCTTCGCCTATCGCGCCACCTCAATCCCCACAGCCGCCTTTTGACCTGCCCCACCGGAACCGCAGCACCTCACCAATTCCTCCGATGAAGCCGAGGCCAACTCGGCGCCACCAAGGAGGTTCTCGTGACTCACCGCTGCATTTTATCTTTTATTCGATCTCACGGGCTGCCGGTGCTCGATACCGAAAGCGCATATGGCGCTCTCCATCGACGGCGCCGTCACCGCCACATCATCCACGGCGCCTCTCCCCATGTCGTTGCTTCCTCGGGCGGCGATTTCCATTAACGGCACTAGCTGCAGCTGTTCGCCCGCCGCGGCCGCTGCTCGTTTCTTGTCGCTGGCCACCGCTGTCAGACCGCTTTCGCTTTCGCAGGTTGCTCCGCTTTTGCTTTCGCTATTGCCGCTGCTGCACGACCTCCGGCAGCTACAGTGAGTTGCTGCTTTAGCACTCGTCAGCGGTGCTATCGCACGACTTGCTCTCTCGCTAGTGCATTCTCCGCCGAGCGTTCGCTGATTTAGATCATCGCTTTCTCGCTACTAGTGCTCGAACGCCCTAAACATCTATTGCAATGCTCGTTACATTAGTTCAATCAGTTTCGACAAGAAAATTCAGTTTCGATCGTGAAGTTCATTTTCTTCGCTTAAGTTCGTGAGTGAACAAGTACTTTACAAAGATCTCGTCGGAGCGGCCGTGGCGCGGCCGATGCGCTTTTACATCTAGCACTTTTTGGTGATGTATTTTACATCATCTATTGCAGATGATATTAGGGTCCCACTTCAGATTAACGTTGTCTGTCTTTGTCATGCTTCAGCCGCCGCCAGACACCTTAGCGGAGCTGCTCCAACGACGGAACTGGCCCATCACAAGCGGAGCAAAGACTCGGCGCCGCTTTCCAGAGGCCTCGGATCTTCTTCCCCGCCTCCGACAAATACACCAAAGATCATCACCATCCTCCACGCCCAACCCAATGATGTTGAGGTCCACAAGGCTATGCCAAAGAGGTTGTACACTCGCCGCATCACTTTGTTTCTCCATTCCTCCTGTTCTTCCAATTCATGTGAGCCAAACACCTGTGTTGACTAAAATCCTATGTTTCCAAATGCCTGCTTTTGCACGTGCATTCCTATCCTATTCCTGTGTTTTTCCTGTCCCTCGCTTATAGAATCCTCCAATTCTAAGGAGCCCTTACAGATTTACTTCATTTTCAGATTACGGCCAAAGAAAACTCAGGTGTTATGTCCTCGCTTCCCGCCGTGTCATTATCCACCCCACCGAGGTGCACCATCGATGTAAGCTCACCGCAGCAGTAGATCCCCCGCAGACTTTCTTTCGCCGCCAGATCATCTTCCCCATTGCCGCAGCCACGCCTAACTGCATTACCATCATCGATCGAGCAGATGAACCCGAGGACTACACAGCCCGGAAGAGAGGTCGCAGTCTTCGTGGTTTGCTTACGCTATACATCGGTTATTATTACCTGCTACTTTATCGCTCAATCTTGAGTTTTGAATTGCCCATGGGTCTCATATCGAGCCAAAGAACTAATAGTATATGTCTACTATCCGGTTCTATCCGGGTCTTCTATGTGGTTCATGTTGGGTGGGCAACAAACAATAGATGATCCATTGTCTATCTTTTAAATCAAGCTATAATCTACCCGCTATCATTAGTTTTGGATCCATCCACTGCTTGCTACCATCAGTCTTGATTTTTGCATGCACCCCTTAGGCCTTACAAAATCTAACTATTTTTTATTATGCATGTCGATATTGTACACAATCGCATCAACATGTAGAGAAAAAGAGAAGACCGCTATGCGAATATAATGTCATGCAGACGCTGCCCATGGTGGGCTAAGTGGCCCCCTCTCCTACATTTCCAGATTGTATTCCAGAGGAAGATAACTGCTCAGATGGAGATTCGTATGAGCCGACCACGCCTATTTACCACCGAGGTGTTTGTTCTAACTCGCATGCCGATGTTGGTCATATCATGCATATGGCGCCTTGCATTGCTTACATTATACATCTTATATGTCATCAGCTTAGTTTAGATTTGCTTTGTGTGAATGCCACCTGCTTTGGTTTCTATATCATACTCCCATTATTCCTAAATATTTGTCTTTTTAGAGATTTCAACAAGTGACTACATACGGAACAAAATGAGTGAATCTACACTCTAAAATATGTCTATATACATCCGTATGTGGTAGTCCATTTGAAATCTCTAAAAAGACAAATATTTAGGAACGGAGGGAGTATATGGGAATTATGCAATGCCATCTTCTTTAGCTGTGCATCATATATGTGAATCATGCAATGCCATCCTGCTTAGCCACCATCGATATGTGAATTGTATCGTACATATTTTTTCCATAATGTATTCCATTTGTCAACAATGTTTATACATTCATCTACTCTTCCTGCATCAGCCATTTGAGTCGGTCATGGGAAAATCTGGAGTGAAAACAAGGTCTTCTCGAAAGGGCCAAGCATACCTGTCGATGCAGATTTCTTGTTGGTTACAGATAGCTCCTCAGAGGACGATTCAGGGAGAGATGACCAGTCATATTCCCCGAGGTGCATGCTCTAACTTGGCTGGGTTATATTGCTCATATCATGCATATGGTGTCTTGCATTGCCATGCCATCTCGCTTAGATTAGACATGCTTTGTGTGAATGCCTCCTGCTTGCTTTCTATATCGATATGTGAATTATGCAATGCCATGTTTTTCAGCCGCTTATCATATATGTGAATTATGCACCGCCATGGAGCCGTGCATCATATATGTGAATTATCTCATGCCATCTTTTTTTCATTACATATTCCATTTGTCGATAAACTGTGTATATTGAACTACTCTTCATGTGTATCAGCCATTTGAGCCGGTTATGGAAAAATCTGGAGGAAAACAAGGTCTTCAGAAAGGTGCAATGGTACCATGAAGCATATATCTCGATGGTTACATGGAGCTCCTCAGAGGAGGATTCAGAGATGTATGACCAGTCCTATATCCCACCCGAGGTGTATGCTCTAAGTTGCAATGTTTATATTTCTCATATGATGCATATGGTGTCTTGCATTGCTTAGTTTAGACATCATATGCACAATATTGAATTCTATCCGCTTAGTTTAGAGATCATACATGCGAGTGCCACCGCTTAGTATATGAATCAATTATGTCAATTATATCATGCCATCCCGTATACTTAGACAACATGTATGTGAATTATTTCATCCCAACCTATTTTAGAAAGACATCATATAGTTTTGTCATGTCATCCTGCTTAGGTACTCATCATATGTTGAATTATGCCATTATATCCTCGTTAAGTTATCCATCATATATCCTAAATCGTGGTCATGCTATCCTCGCTTAGTTAGGCATCATATATGTGAAATTGTGTCATGTCATTCTGCTTTGGTTAGACAACATATATGTGAATTACCACATCCGCTCATCATACAATGTCTCAGACGCTCAATTTCTTTTCTTGTTTATCGCCCATTTGAATTGGAGGGGTGATGGCAGTATCTAAGGGAGCAAAACCCGTTCTTCACAAAAGACAAAGCATACCCGGCCGATGCAGATAGAACCATGGTTGTACCGGCCCACAAACTAGCCCCACCACACATAATCGAGACTCTTCCAGATTCCACACTTACACCGTTGGGCAGAGAACCAGCTACAACCCATCTAACCCCAACCCTAGTGGATAGTAACCCACTTCTAGTTGACAAAGCACCATGTCCACCACAGAGTACCCCACACGAGCAGTTTGTAAAGCTACCAAGTGCCCAAAGCACGAAGACCACCATAGCTAACCCAAACTCCACGCTTAAAGCGTAAGAGCAACTGCTCGTGTCGATTCCGTAGCTATGGTCCATACTCCTTTGTTGTTGCATCACCGTATTTACTCATACCAACTACTTTCGAATTTGAAGGATCCAATTGAAACTCCAATGGCGCAATGTATGTTTTAAACCTATTTCTTTAACTCGGATTGCTGTTCTAACTTCTTGCTCTATGTTGATTTCAGCTTAAGTTGTATAAACAGTTATGTTCTCATGTGATGCACATTACAAGTGCCGCCAATGCCGTGGTAGTTTCTCACACTTATATTCTGCCTATGTCGCCGTGTCTTAAAAATATATGAGTTGAACTGGTCTCTATCTTGATTAGGGAACATAAACTAGAATGATATGGACAATACAAAGGACCATAGTACATAGATATATGTTTGTTTCATGCTGTTATCCTGTCCACCTTACTATCGAACCGGTTTACCAAAATGAGTTTGGTATACTACAAGCTAAACCTGTGATGTGTCTCGCTTGTTTCTCTTGTAGTATGCAAATGTAATATTGGAGAAGAGCACCCCACTATGCAATGGTAGAGAAAGTAATGCAGATAAGGTTCAAGATAGTGAGACAACCCTGTTGGTCTCCAAGAAAGGTGATAAAACGATCTTGTAGACAAGTGAGAAAACCCCACGCCCCGTGTTGATGTAGTGTTCGAAGTTATCGTCAAGCATCACCGGCACAAGCTCTTCGAACTCGCTGCCGAATCACTTCGCTTCTTCAATCTCAGCTACAAGTTGAAAGGCATCGGGCCACTCAAAGGCAAGAAGTCAAGGACCGAGGAAGTCCCCGCAAAATTCAGATGCGATTTTCTTGTGCAACAAAGAAGTTACCGGAGGATTTAAGCGCCAAACAAGAGAAAGTTAATAAGCTTGCTAAGCATCTTGCCAAAGATTATGGGTACCTGTGATATTGTTTCTTGAACTCTTCTCAAGTGGTTTCAGCCTGGACTTGTTTTGTCATGGCGCTTATATGTCATTGTTCCCTATATTTGCAATCGGTGGCGAACTTTGATGCCCAAAGTGGATGTAATATGTGTAATAGTTGTGATAGCCTAGCATAAGTTGCTTGCTTATTTATTTCCTTGTTGTCTTGTTTATTTGTTTGCTTGTAGTCGCAGCTTCTTTTTCCGCGGTTTGCTAGTGGCTGCAATAACCTATTTTTCAAAACTAGGCCACAATAACCATGGGCTAATATTTACCGTAGTGACACCGGGCCTCCCACGGGTCAGAGAACAAGGGGCCTTCTACGGGTCAGAAATAGTAGGCCTTCTACGGGTCAGTAGAAACATTGGGCCTTCTACGTCAGAAACAATGGGCCTTCTACGGGTCAGATCATCAATGGGCCTTATACGGGCCGTATGATCGACACAAACATGGGCCAATAACAAAATTATGGCCAGAACGGGCTAGAGTTGGAATCGTCTGCTCATGGGCCGACCATAACGGGCCATCGTTAATAGGCCGATTTGATGACGCTATGAAAACGCCCAACGATTAACGGACCACAAACGGGCCGATCAGTAACCACGGGCTGAATTTGGCCCACAAGCGTAAAATGACGAACGGGCCGTAAGTAAACGAATCGCCGAAATGAGCCCAAGAATAAATGGGCTCGAGAAGGCCAAAAGATAATATAATGGAAACGCCCAATCAATAACGGGCCCTTAATGGGTATAAAGTGATACATCGTTCATTACGGGCCGCTTTCACCACGGCCGTTAATGGGTGTAAAGTGATACACGTTCATTGCGGGCCGCTTTCACCACGGGCCGTTAATAGGCCAAGAGTTACATAGGGCCTCATATGGGCCGAAGACGCCATGGGCCATACATGGGCCGGTGAAAACGGGTTGGAATCATATTGATGGCCCAGATGACGCCATCGGGCCTAATTCGGATAGGGCGAACGGGCCTTGGGTTAGCGGGTTGTAAATGGGCTATATGCGAACAGGCCGTTAACAAAGCTTTCCATGGGCCGCCCGCCACCTTTTAACCAAGTCAAACGGGCCGGCCTTTTCACTGTGAATGGGCCTCTGTTAGCCGTGCCACGGTCGACGTATCATAGGCGCCTTCGTCCAATGAGTGGATGACATCCGTCCCAACGATGAGCCGACATCGTGTTTCCTCCAGCCAATGATGATTTTACACGTGGAAAATCCCCATTGGTCGGGTTGTTAACGGGTTATCGGATCCAAAACCCGACCCGATAGCTTAACGACGTTCCGCTATGGTGGATGCCACGTGTCGGTCACCCTTGACGAAAAGCACTTCGCGGACGCACGATTTATCGTCATGGAAGTGGACACTTCCGTGATGATAATTTTGGTAATGTCATGGAACACTTCTATGACAAAGACATGTATGACTATCTTGATTCTGTCATAAAATCGTCATGGATGTACATGCATGACAAAAAACGCGACCTACTGTGACAAACACATATCATCATGGAAGTGTATTTTTTTGTAGTGTAGGCATGATCATGTATATAGGCATCACGTCCGTGATAAGTAGACCGACTCCTGCCTGCATATAATACTATTACTCCACACATCGACCGCTATCCAGCATGCATCTAGAGTATTAAGTTCATAAGAACAGAGTAATGCATTAGGTAAGATGACATGATGTAGAGGGATAAACTCATGCAATATGATATAAACCCCATCTTTTTATCCTCGATGGCAACAATACAATACGTGTCGTTTCCCCTCATCACCTTTGGGATCAAGCTAACGCATAATTGAACCCAAAGCTAAGCACTTCTCCCATTGCAAGAAAGATCAATCTAGTAGGCCAAACCAAACTGATAATTCAAGAGACTTGCAAAGATAACCAATCATACATAAAAGAATTCAGAGAAGATTCAAATATTGTTCATAGATAATCTTGATCATAAACCCACAATTCATCGGATCTCTAATAAAACACACATAAAAAGAGTTACATCGAATAGATCTCCAAGAAGATCGAGGAGAACTTTGTATTGAGATCCAAAGAGAGAGAAGAAGCCATCTAGCTAATAACTATGGTCCAGAATGTACGTGGGTAAACTACTCACACATCATCGGAGAGGCTATGGTGTTGATGTAGAAGCCCTCTGTGATCAATTCCCCCTCCAGCAGAGCGCCGGAAAAGGCCCCAAGATGGGATCGCACGGGTACTGTCGGTGTCAAAACCGGCGGATCTCGGGTAGGGGGTCCCGAACTGTGCGTCTAGGCGGATGGTAACAGGAGACAAGGGACACGATGTTTTTACCCAGGTTTGGGCCCTCTCGATGGAGGTAAAACACTACCCCGCTTGATTAATATTGATGATATGGGTAGTACAAGATTAGATCTACCACGAGATCGAGAGGCTAAACCCTAGAAGCTAGCCTATGGTATGATTGTTGTTCGCCCCACGGACTAAAACCCTCCGGTTTATATAGACACCAGAGAGGGCTAGGGTTACACAAAGTCGGTTACAATGGGAGGAGATCTACATATCCAGATCGCCAAGCTTGCCTTCCACGCCAAGGTAAGTCCCATCCGGACACGGACGAAGTCTTCAATCTTGTATCTTCATAGTCCGTGAGTCCGCCAAAGGTTATAGTCCCGCTATCCGGACATCCCTAATCCAGACTCCTCAAGAGTCTCCCACGAACTGTGCTTCAATGACGCATTTAGTCCGGGCGCGCAGATTGTCTTCGCATTGCAAGGCGGGTTCCTCCTCCGAATACTTCATAGAAGATTTTGAAAACAAGGATAGTGTCCGGATTCGCAAAATAAGTTCCACATACCACCGTAGAGAGAATAATATTTACACGAATCCAATCTATGACGTATTCCGGCAAGTGACATCACACCACGGCCAAGCCTTTATTCGAATCGCTTTTACTGTCCCCACCTCAAGACTTAGCGAGGCGGTTTCTTGGCACGCCTTGTCAAGCAGTAGATCGTGTCCCCTTATTCCGGATTCTCATCAATACGGGCGTGGTAACCTAACCGCGCCATTAATTATGGCGTGTGGGAGATAAGTTTAGTTTTACCAGCCGGTGGGGGCACATAGTTTCGTCCGCCCATATAAGGGATAAGGATCCACCTTTTTCATCTACGCCTTCTTCCTCCTTCGCTTATCCATTTCCACGCACTCGAGCTCCAAATACTAAGTCCGCGACTTCCCACCTCAACCTTCTCCAGCCATGTCCGGAGGCGGGAGGCAGGTGGATGGCCTCCTCCACACGGAGGGGCACATCAAAAGTTGAGGAAAGCCGGATACTTGTCCAACGACATTGCGCACCGGCTTCCGCACGAGGGGCAGCTCATCCCCACCCCTGTGCCCCATGAGAGGGTGGTGTTCCTCCCCATTTCCTCCGCTGGACTGGGCTTCCCACTCCACCCAATTGTCCGGGGATCATGTTCTACTACGGCCTGGATTTCCACGATCCGCCCTCAACTTCATCCTCAACATCTCGGCGTTTATCTTCGTAGCGAGGCCTTCCTCCGCATCAAGCCCCACTTCGCTTATGGTGAAGACTTTCAATGTCAAGTCAAGGTAGTGGGCGGCCAAAGAAGCGGAGTGCGGAGGCGCCATGGTGGGCAAGATGCCCAACGTTATATGGCTCGATGGCTCCTTCGTGGAAACCATCAAAGGGTGGCAATCGGGGTGGTTCTACATCATTGAGCCGCGTGACCCTGAATGGGCAGCGGCACCTGAATTCCAATCTGGCATCCCCACACGGCTCACCTCCTGGAAAGAGAAGGGCTGTCGTGGGGTAATTCGGGAGAGTCGACCGGACTCCAAACTCAAGGCCCAAAACCTGGTGGACAAGAAGGTTAAACTTGTCAATGTAGTCTGTGTCATGCTCATCCGCCGGATCCTCCCGTGTCAACGACGGGCTTTTAACTTGTGGGAGTTCGACCCGGCAACAAACTCTGACCAGGCTCTTCGACACAACGCATGAGGATGCCTGGAAGGTGCTATTCAAGGGCGCCGAGGTTCCCCCTCCCATTACCGAGGATCGCGGATTCTGCGCGAAGCGCCAAGCCAGCATGGTAAGCTTGTTTTTCATAGTTTGACTCTATGCGGGATCTAAGCTCCCGTTCCTTTGACAGGACTGGCAGAAGAAGACCGGACAGATCGACCGTCTGCCTTTTTGGCCCGAAGGCCCAACAGATGCCCTTGGCCATGGTTAGCTGGTCCGGCACCTTACGTGGTGCCGGAGAAGAAGGCCAAGAAGAAAGCCACGGGCCTCGAAGAGTTCCCGGCGCCTAGTGGTGTTGGACTCATCGTTCGATGACTCCGAGGCGGACTCCTCCCACGAAAACGAGGAGGAAAGAGAGGTCTCTCCCCCAGCAGGGGGAGAGAAGAAAAGGAAGGCCGCCCCAACTGGGGGGGGGGGGGGGCGGAGGGTCCAAGAAGGGATACCAGAATAACTCATGGTGTTCCTTTATTGCACAGTATCTTCTGACGCCGAATATAATCATGCAGTCCGCTTGAGCCTGTGTCGGGCGTGTCGTCGAGCGGCTCCTTAAGCTCGTCGGATGTGAATAGCACTTCACTTTCGGCCGCCTCCTCCCCTCGCCCTGCGGATGATGCCGAGGTGGAGTCCCAAAAGGGTCCAAGCCAGGAGGAGGTGGTCCTGGAGGCGCCGCAAGGCGACCTCCCGGACTCCAGGCGCCAAAGGGACAAAACCCCAAGGGCTCCAAGTCCGCCTACTGGTCGGACACCGCACCGAACCTTCAAGTGGTTCCGAGTCCGGCAATGCCCCTAGTAAGAAGGGCAAGTTTACGACGCCGGTGACCTCCGGCCCAACCGGAGGCACCGGATAATTTGCCGGAGGTGCTTAACGGCGCCTCCATCGACGAGGAGCACCGCACTATTATGAGTGCGGTGATCCAAGGTTCGACCGCCAAGAGCGGGCTGACCAAGCTCGTGCCAGCCTTCTAACAGGCTTTGAGGTATGCATTTAAGATATGTAAAAATATTACCGCATAGACAGATGAGTCTCTCGATGCTCGGTTTGGTGTTCGGAAAGAAAAGCCGAACCGAGGATCTAAAAGATATACGCAGGAGTCTAACATAAGTATGTCAATATGGGAATGCAGGCTGCGCTTGCCGACATCTCACAGACCGATCATGGAGGTCGATGCATTGAAGCAGAGCCTCGAGCAGTCCAAGAACGAGCTCGGCCTTGCCAAGAAGCAGCTCGAGGACAAGGAAGGTAAGTAATACCTTATGTAAGTATATAAAAAGATGTGGTTGCAAAAATGACAGGACCAACGTGAGTATTACAGGGCCACAACCGAGGTGGCGACTCAAGGAAGCTACTGCCCAAGGCCGAAGACAATGCGGCCGTGGAGTGCACCGAGCGAGAAAAGCAGGAGGCGCAGGTGGCGGAGGTGCAGCAAGAGCCTGTGCTCGTGGAAAAACACGAGTTTGAGCTTGACTCAAAGACTCGAGAGTCCGAGTTCGCCTCGGCCCTTGAGAGCGCCTAAATCTGCCAAGGTCAAGCCCAAAAAGCCCTCCAGGAAATTGAGGCGATGAAGAAGATAGCGGCGGGTAAGGCATTCTTTATGCAAAGCAAGCACGTGAAAGTGAATTACTTGTTACTTACCCGAGTCCGGAGCTCTCCAGAGCATTCGCAGATCTTCCCGTAGTGTGTCCGACGCTGCCGCATTCTACCGAGCCGAGGAGGGAGCCTGACGGAGAAGGTGTTCGGTCCTAGTATGTTGAGGCCGGACCCCGGTGCTTGAGCGACCAAATGAAGCAGCTGGTTGAGCTCCATAAGGTGGCCGAACAGGCCATGAAGGGCCTTATAGTCCGGCTATGGCCTGGGAGGTCATGCCTGGAGCTACTTTGGGCTGGTGAGGCGGCCGGCGATGCCTGCCCACGACTTGAAGTCATCAAGCGCTCAGAGTGCATCGAAGGCACCCAGAGGGCTCCTTTCCCGTGTTAACGTGCACTAGGGCAAGATGGATGCTGAGAAGGCTGGTGATGGACGGGCCACCGCCAGGCAAGGAGCATCGCAAGCCGGAGATGTATTATGAGGGCGTTTTGAAGTGTGCCCGCCTTATGGCAGATGAATGTTCCAGGGATGTAATTTTTGAGTAAACTCGCTTGGTGTTATCTCATGCGCTGAAAACTTGTTCATATGCGCTTAAGCAACTCTTTTTGAATTTAAAATATTACCTTCAGGCGCCGCTTATTAAATCTGAGAGATGGCGAAGTCGTCGGCTTCGCCCCCATGCCACGAAAGTCTTGGGGTGTTCGGGATAAACTTGAGTTCTCTTGTTCCCATTCTTGGGTCCTTCGAGGGAGGCGCTCAGCACAGCGAACAAGGCAATCAGACTATAATGCTTTATCACTCTCACTTAGCCAAAGAATTCTATAATTTTAAATTTTGGCGAAGCTTCCTAGTATTCGGAAGACCGAGTTCGGGCGCTATCCACGCCTAGGCCGGACAAAGCCGGCTCCTCGCCTAAGCGGCATAAGTCTTTAGGGACTCGAAACCTCTCAACAGCAACCAGCTCTCGCCTATCATGACGGTCGGTTTTAGCTTTCATCGAGGTGCTTAACCCAGCTCAACCGGGGCACAATCGCAGTAGTTCTCCCGGCGCTACCTTAGCCGGTATAACGAACGTAAGGTACCAAAACATGGGAGTCGAGCAAACCCAACTATTGACCCAAGACATGATAATGGAGCCGATGCATATAATGCTATAAGTTCGGGTGCCGCACTCGTGAGAGTGTTCGGACTTCTCACACCATATTCTGGGGTACTTAAGCCCTCGGTGTATTGGCCGCACTAAAGTGTACGGTTGCGTAATGTCATAACTGAACATATTTACATAAAAAGGAATGCAATAATAGACAAAAGCTATGTATTGTTTATTCAAAAGGCTGCGTAAAAGCAGAACGATACAAATAGTGCGATAAGCAAGAGATGGGACTATTTGACATGTCCTCTCCAGTGGGTGAGCTATGGATGGTATGTAAGGCAGGTATTTAGCTCATTATAGAGACCACCGGACATTCGACGTAGCTTTACGCCTCCCTGGTTGTTGCATCGCGGTGTTCGGCGATTGTATCTTTTGGACAGCCTTCCGAGAGTGGAGTCCTGAAAGTAAGAAAAATGAATGACAAAATCGGGAGCCCCTAGTGCGGTTGAGCCGCATTTTGGGCATGCCGTGGTCGTGCCCCTCCCCCTATGCCCATGGTATTCCAGAGCGTAATTATGTACGCGTAGTACTGGTTTCGCAATTTCGCGAGGGCTGGGGTTGGGGCCGCATTGCTACGCTTACTTGCTCGGAGCGTGAGCGGTCTTGTTGTAGGTTACTCCGGCGCGCTTGATGGTGTCCGGACGCTTAATAGCCGGATCGAGAATTGCCTTGAGAGGCTACTTTGTACTTCCGCCGCGAGGGTCAGCCAGATGCTCCTCCGCTCGGAGAGCGCTCGGTGTTTCCATTGACCGTAATGACTCCTTGAGGGCTCGGCATCTTGAGCTTGAGATATGCGTAGTGCGGCACCGCATTGAACTTTGCAATGCGGTTCGTCCAGCAAAGGCGTGATAGCCACCGGAACGGGACTATGTCAAGATTAACCTCGCTCGAAATTATCCGGGATCCAAAGACCACCTCAAGTGTAATCGAGCCTGCATAGTTGGCCTCTACACCTGGTATGACGCCTTTAAAGGTCGTCTTTGTGGGTTTAATCCTTGAGGGATCTATGCCCATTTTTCGTGACCGTATCCTCGATAAAGCAGTGTTCAAAGCTACCGCCATCCATAAGGACTCTAGTGAGGTGAAATCCATCAATGATTGGGTCTAGAACCAATGCGGCGAATCCGCCATGGCGGATGCTAGTGGATTGGTCCCTTCGATCAAAAGTGACCGGGCAGGAGGACCATGGGTTGAAATTTGGGGCGACTGGCTCCAACGCATATACGTCCCTGAGTGCACGCTTCTGCTCCCTTTTGGGGATGTGGGTTATGATATCATGTTCACCGTCCGCACTTGTGGGGGAAGCCTTCCGTCTCCCCTATTGTTCGGGCCGGGGCTCCTCCTCGTCATCGCTATGCAGCCCTTGTCACTGTTTTGGCATTTAACTTGCTCGCTCGCTTGAACACCCAACAATCCCTGTTGGTGTGATTGGCTGGTTTTTCGGGGTGCCGTGTATCCGCACGAGCGATCGAGTATTCGATCCAAACCGGACGGGCCCGAATATTTCTTTTAAATGGCTTTTTCACCGACCGGGTTTAGAGCCTCACGAATCGGCATTAATTGTCGTATCCTCGCATTGTCGCCGTTAATCGCGGGCGCTTTGTGCTTGTTGCGACGCCGACCGCCATTCTTGTCCTTGGTATCCGAAGTACCAGGGCTCTTAGTCATGTTATTACTACGAGCTAGCCAGCTGTCTTCTCCCGCGCAAAAGCGGGTCATGAGTGTTGTGAGGGCTGCCATGGATTTTGGCTTTTCCTGTCCTAGGTGCCGGGCAAGCCACTCATCATGGATGTTACCTTTGAAGGCTGCAAGGGCCTCTGCATCCGGACAGTCGACTATTTGACTTTTCTTGGTTAGGAACCATGTCCAAAATTGTTTAGCCGATTCCTCTGGCTGCTGAATTATGTGGCTTAGGTCATCGGCGTCTGGTGGTCGCACATAGGTGCCCTGGAAATTCTCGAGGAATGCGGCTTCCAGGTCCTCCCAACAACCAATTGATTCTGCTGGCAAGCTGTTAAGCCAATGCCATGCTGGTCCTTTAAGCTTGAGTGGGAGGTATTTGATGGCATGTAGATCATCACCGCGGGCCATGTGGATATGAAGGAGATAATCCTCGATCCATACCGCAGGATCTGTTGTGCCATCGTATGATTCGATGTTTACGGGTTTTAAACCCTCGGGGATTTGATGATCCATTACTTCATCTGTGAAGCATAGTGGGTGTCTTGGCGCCTCTATCTTGGGCTATATCACGACGTAGCTCAAATGAGCTTTGTTCATCAGGTTCGACCCGGCCGGATTTGCCATATCCGTCGTGACGGTTATCGTCACGTGTCGTGGGGCGCCCACGCGATCCGTAGATCGATCTTGTTTGCCTTGCCTTGTCCTCCAATATATCTCGCAGGTCTGGCGCATTTCCCTGTGCCTTGGTATTTTTTGAGCGACGCCGGGGTGCGGCTTGAGTGGAGGGCCGAGAGGGCCTTCTGTCATGACCACGAGGTGGTTTGGGGTCGCTACCGCTGGCGCTTGGTGATGTAGGTTTAGGTGCGTCCTCCTCTAATCTGGGTAGCAGCCTGCGCTTTGGGTTGCTCTTGGAGGGGCGTTCGAGTCCGTACTCTTCGGCCGCAAGGACTTGATCCATCTGTCGGCTAGCGAGTCTTGGTCAACTCTAAGCTGTTGCTGTTTTTTCTTGAGGCTGCTCGCCGTGGCCATAAGCCTGCGTTTGAAACGCTCTTGTTCGACGGGATCCTCAGGCACGACAAATTCATCGTCATCGAGGCTTGCCTCGTCTTCGGAGGGAGGCATGTAATTATCGTCCTCTACCTCTTTGTCTGCCGCTCTCTCATGAGGGCTGGCTTCTCCATCCTCCTGTGTTGAATTCTGCTGGAGGGGGTTGTCTTCGGCACTGTCCGGGGTGTTATTATCTCCCGTGCCGGAATCGCCATTTTTGCTTTGGCGGGATTTAGAGCGGCGTCGCTGACGCCGGCGCTTAGGCTGCTTCTTGGAGGGGTCATCCTCCGTTGTTCCATCGCCGTTCCCTTCTTTTGGGGTGTCCACCATGTATATGTCATACGACGAGGTGGCCTTCCAGTGCCCTATAGGCGCTGGTTCTTGGTCGTCTCCTGCATCGGCGTCCATACCGTCGATGTCTTCGAGTCGAAGTCGAGCATGTCGGTTAAATCATCGGCGTTGGCTCTGAAGTGGGTGGTGGGTGGGTTTTGAATTTCTTTGTCGTCTGCATCCCAACCTTGCCGACCATAGTCCGCCGTGGCTCTCCGATAAAGAGAGAGACTTTAGTGAATTCAGAATGTCACCGAAGGGCGAGTCTTGAAAGATGTCCATGGCGGTGAACTCCATGATCGGCGCCCAATCGGATTCGATTGGCAGGGGCACGGAGGGTTCGGAGTTCGGAGAGGAGTCCGGCACCTTGGAGTCACGGGCTTCGCAGAGGACAAGGCTGGTGTTCGGCTCGATCGCGGTAGGGATTGGAGCCCTCGAGGTGGTGTCCAGCCACTCGTCCTCGATCGGCGTAGTTGGCTCCGAGCTAAGGGTCAGAGCGGACATGGGTGTGGCCTCCAAGCCACTGTTCGGCGGCAGAGCTAGATCATTCCCATCGTAACAGTGCGGCGAGCTCGGCTGTGGCTCGAACCCGTCGAAGATCAAGTCTCCGCGGACGTCAGCCGTGTAGTTCAAACTTCCAAATCTGACCTGATGGCTGTGGGCGAAGCTTTCGATCCGCCCAGATGGCTGCTTAATTGCCCGCAGCAAAGCCGCCGAATACGTAAGATCTGTTTGGGAGAAAAGTCTCACCTGGACCGCATCGTTGTTGATGATCGGAGGAGCCATCGGGCCTAAAGATGACGGCACAGAGGAACTCTCAATGAAAGCACCAATGTCGTGTGTCAAAACCGGCGGATCTCGGTAGGGGGTCCGAAGTGCGTCTAGGCGGATGGTAACAGGAGACAAGGGACACGATGTTTTTACCCGGGTTCGGGCCCTCTCGATGGAGGTAAAACCCTACTCCCGCTTGATTAATATTGATGATATGGGTAGTACAAGAGTAGATCTACCACGAGATCGAGAGAGGCTAAGCCCTAGAAGCTAGCCTATGGTATGATTGTTGTTCGCCCCACGGACTAAAACCCTCCGATTTATATAGACACCGGAGAGGGCTAGGGTTACATGTAGTCGGTTATAGTGGGAGGAGATCTACATATCCAGACGCAAGCTTGCCTTCCACGCCAAGGAAAGTCCCATCCGGACACGGGACGAAGTCTTCAATCTTGTATCTTCATAGTCCAGGAGTCCGGCCAAAGGTTATAGTCCGGCTATCCGGACACCCCCTAATCCAGGACTCCCTCAGGTACAGAAGGTTGCGGTGGTGGAATTAGGTTTTTGTGGTGCTCCTGGACCGTTTCGGGGTATGTAGGTATATATAGGAGGAAGAAGTAGGTCGGTGGAGCCATGAGGGGCCCACGAGAGTGGAGGGCGCGCCCATGGGGTAGGCGCGCCCCCCTGCCTCGTGGCCTCCTCGTTGATTACTTGACGTCCACTCCAAGTCTATGGATCACATTTGTTCCAAAAATAACTCTCCCGAAGGTTTCATTCCGTTGGACTCTGCTTGATATTCCTTTTTTCTCATAAACAATTCAAATAGGCAAAAACAGCAATTTGCAATCGGGCCTTGGGTTAATAGGTTAGTCCCAAAAATAATTTAGAAGTGTATAAATAAGCCCATTAAACATCCAAAACAGAATATATAATAGCATGGAGCAATCAAAAATTATAGATACGTTGGAGACGTATCAAGCATCCCCAAGCTTAATTCCTGCTCGTCCTCGAGTAGGTAAATGATAAAAACAGAATTTTTGATGTGGAATGCTACTTAGCATATTCTTCAATGTATTTCTCTTCATTGTGGCATGAATGTTCAGATCCGAAAGATTCAAGATAAACGTTTAATAGTGACATGAATATAATAATACTTCAAGCATACTAGCAAAGCAATCATGTCTTCTCAAAATAACATGGCCAAAGAAAGTTATCCCTACAAAATTATATAGTCTGGCTATGCTCTATCTTCACCACACAAAGTATTTAAATCATGCACAACCCCGATGACAAGCCAAGCAATTGTTTCATACTTTTGATGTTCTCAAACTTTTCAATCTTCACGCAATATATGAGCGTGAGCCATGGATATAGCACTATAGGTGGAATAGAATGGTGGTTGTGGAGAAGACAAAAAGGAGAAGATAGTCTCACATTGACTAGGCGTATCAATGGGCTATGGAGATGCCCATCAATAGATATCAATGTGAGTGAGTAGGGATTGTCATGCAACGGATGCACTAGAGCTATAAGTGTATGAAAGCTCAACAAAATAAATTAAGTGGGTGTGCATCCAACTCGCTTGCTCACGAAGACCTAGGGCATTTTGAGGAAGCCCATCATTAGAATATACAAGCCAAGTTCTATAATGTAAAGTTCCCACTAGTATATGAAAGTGAAAAAATAAGAGACTCTCTATCATGAAGATCATGGTGCTACTTTGAAGCACAAGTGTGGAAAAAGGATAGTAACATTGTCCCTTCTCTCTTTTTCTCTCATCATTTTTTTATTTGGGCCTTCTCTCCTTTTTTTGGCCTCTTTTTTTTAGTCGGGAGTCTCATCCCGACTTATGGGGGAATCATAGTCTCCATCATCCTTTCCTCACATGGGACAATGCTCTAATAATGATGATCATCACACTTTTATTTACTTACAACTCAAGAATTACAACTCGATACTTAGAACAAAATATGACTCTATGTGAATGCCTCCGGCGGTGTACCAGAATATGCAATGAATCAAGAGTGACATGTATGAAAGAATTATATAGGTGGCTTTGCCACAAATACGATGTCAACTACATGATCATGCAAAGCAATATGACAATGATGAAGGCGTGTCATAATAAACGGAATGGTGGTAAGTTGCATGGCAATATATCTCGGAATGGCTATGAAAATGCCATAATGGGTAGGTATGGTGGCTGTTTTGAGGAAGATATATGGTGGGTGTATGATACCGGTGAAAGGTGCACGGTATTAGAGAGGCTAGCAATGGTGGAAGGGTGAGAGTGTGTATGATCCATGGACTCAACATTAGTCATAAAGAACTCACATACTTATTGCAAAAATCTATTAGTTATCGAAACAAAGTACTAAACGCATGCTCCTAGGGGAATAGATTGGTAGGAAAATACCATCGCTCATCCCCGACCGCCACTCATAAGGAAGCCAATCAATAAATAAATCATGCTCCGACTTCATCACATAACGGTTCACCATACGTGCATGCTACAAGAATCACAAACTTTAGAACAAGTATTTCTCAAATTCACAACTACTCAACTAGCATTGCTCTAATATAACCATCTTCCTATCTCAAAACAATTATCAAGTATCTAACTTCTCTTAGTATTCAGTGCACTTACTAATTTTTATCTTGGATGCCTATCATATTAGGACTAAATTTATAACCAAAGAAAATTATCATGCTGTTCTAAAAGACTCCCAAAATAATATAAGTGAAGCATGAGAGATCAATAATTTCTATAAAATATAACCACCACCGCGCTCTAAAAGATGTAAGTGAAGCGCTAGAGCAAAATTGTTTAGCTCAAAAGATATAAGTGAAGCACAAAGAGTATTCTAATAAATTCCGAATAATGTGTGTCTCTCTCAAAAGATGTGTACAGCAAGGATGATTGTGGTGAACTAAAAATTAAAGACTCAAATCATACAAGACTCTCCAAGCAAAACACATATCATGTGGTGAATAAAAATATAGTTCCAAGTAAAGTTACCGATGGACGAAGACAATAGAGGGGATGCCTTCCGGGGCATCCCCAAGCTTAGGCTTTTGGATTGTCCTTATATTTACCTTGGGGTGCCTTGGGCATCCCCAATATTAGGCTCTTGCCACTCCTTGTTCCATAATCCATCAAATCTTTACCCAAAACTTGAAAACTTCACAACACAAAACTTAACAGAATATCTCGTGAGCTCTATTAGCGAAAGAAAACAAAACACCACTTCAAGGTACTGTAATGAACTCATTCTTTATTTATATTGGTGTTAAACCTAATGTATTCCAACTTCTCTATGGTTCATAAAATCCATTACTAGCCATAGATTCATCAAAATAAGCAAACAACACACGAAAAACAGAATCTGTCAAAAACAGAACAGTCTGCAGTAATCTGTACCTAACACAAACTTCTGGAACTCCAAAAATTCTAAAAAAATTGCTGGACGTGAGGAATTTATCTAATAATCAGCTTCAAAAAGAATCAACTAAATAGGACTCTCCAGTAAAAAGTTGAAGCTAATCTCGTGAGCGCTAAAGTTTCTGTTTTTTACAGCAAGATCAAAAAGACTTCACCCAAGACTTCCCAAAGGTTCTACTTGGCACAAACACTAAATAAAACACAAAAACACATCTAACCAGAAGCTAGATGGATTATTTATTCCTAAACATAACCAAAAAGCAAGAAACAAAAATAAAATTGGGTTGCCTCCCAAGAAGCGCTATCTTTTAACGCCCCTAGCTAGGCATGAAGGCAAGGATAGATCTAGGTATTGCCATCTTTGGCAGGCAATCCATAAGTAGCTCTCATAATAGATTCATAAGGTAATTTAATTTTCTTTCTAGGAAAGTGTTCCATGCCTTTCTTAACGGAAATTGGAATCTAATATTCCCTTCCTTCATATCAATAATTGCACCAATCGTTCTAAGGAAAGGTCTACCAAGAATAATAGGACATGAAGGATTGCAATATATATCAAGAACAATGAAATCTCACGGCACATAATTCCTATTTGCAAGAATAAGAACATCATTAATTTTTCCAATAGGTTTCTTAATGGTGGAATCCGCAAGGTGCATGATACGTCTCCGTCGTATCTACTTTTCCAAACACTTTTGCCCTTGTTTTGGAATCTAACTTGTATGATTTGAATGGAACTAACCCGGACTGACGCTGTTTTCAGTAGAACTGCAATGGTGTTGTTTTTTGTGCAGAAAAATAAAGATTCTGGAATGTCACGAAACTCCACGAACACCTTAGAAAAAATAAAGAAAAATCCTCATAAAAGATGAAGACCAGGGGCCACATTCTGCTCACGAGGGTGGGGCGCCCGGCGCGCCCCCTACCTCGTGGGCCCCTGAGACCCTCCGACGCCAACCCAACTCCATATATTGGCTTTCGGGAGAAAAAATCAGAGAGAAGAAATCATCGCGTTTTTACGACACGGAGCCACGCCCAAGCCTAATCTCTCTCGGGAGGGCTGATGCCGAGGTCCGTTCGGGGCTCAGTGAGAGGGGATTCGTCGCCGTCGTCATCATCAACCATCCTCCGTCACCAATTTCATGATGCTCACCGCCGATGCGTGAGTAATTCCATCGTGAGGCTTGCTGGACGGTGATGGGTTGGATGAGATTTATCATGTAATCGAGTTAGTTTTGTTAGGGTTTGATCCTAGTATCCATTATGTTACGAGATTGATGTTGCTATGACTTTGCTATGCTTAATGCTTGTCACTAGGGCCCGAGTGCCATGATTTCAGATCTGAACCTATTATGTTTTCATGAATATATGTGTGTTCTAGATCCTATCTTGCAAGTCTATAGTCACCTACTATGTGTTATGATCCGCAACCTCAAGTGACAATAATCGGGACCACTCCGGTGATGACCATAGTTTGAGGAGTTCATGTATTCACTATGTGCTAATGCTTTGTTCCGTTCTCTATTAAAAGGAGGCCACAATATCCCTTAGTTTCCAATAGGACCTCGCTGCCACGGGAGGGTAGGACAAAAGATGTCATGCAAGTTCTTTTCCATAAGCACGTATGACTATATCTGAATACATGCCTACATTATATTGATGAACTGGAGCTAGTTATGTGTCACCCTATGTTATGACTGTTACATGACGAACCACATCCGCATAATTATCCATCATTGATCCGGTGCTCTACGAAGTTTTCCATATCTTTGGTTCTCGCTTATTTACTTTTTCGTTGCTCTTTGTTATAATCATTACAAAATACCAAAAACATTACTTTTCTTGTCTTTACTTTTGTTACCGCTACCATCACTATCATATTACTTTGCTACTAAACACCTTGCTGCAGATACTAAGTTTCCGGTGTGGTTGAATTGACAACTCAGCTGCTAATACTTGAGAATATTCTTTGGCTCCCCTTGTGTCGAATCAACAGATTTGGGTTGAATACTCTACCCTCGAAAAACTGCTATGCGATCCCCTATACTTGTGGGTCATCAAGACTATTTTCGGGCGCTGTTGCCGGGGATCATAGCTCTATTCTTTGAGTCACTTGGGATTTATATCTGCTGGACACTATGAAGAATTTGAAAGATGATCGAACTACTATTTTGCCCTCAACTACGAGGGGAGGTAAGGGACTGCCATCTAGCCTTGCACTAGATTCTCCTTCTGTTATGAGTAAGTTTGCGACACCTAAACCTACTACATCGCTATTGATTACGATATGTGCATGTTATTGATGATGCCACTTCGCTATGCATGATACTTATGATGAAACTACTTCTATGCTTGATACTACCGTGCCACTTGGTGAATATCTTGATGAGCAAATTGCTAGGTCTAGAGAAAGAGAAATTATTGAACCTGAACACAATGATGTTAGTGACGATGAACCTATGCCTTCAATTCCTGAAGGTTATCTTTTTGATGCAGAATCTTCTGCCGCTATTTTTGCTTGCCAGGATAGATATGAACTTAAGAGGTTGCTAATTAAATGGAGTAAATAATCTCTTAGAGATAGAATGAGACCCGACCCTGCTTTTGCTACTTCACCTATTTGTGTTCCTTATAAAGATTGTTATGATTTTTCTGTTGATCCAGATATAATTACTTTGGTTGAATCTGATCCTTTTTATGGCTATGAATCTGAAACTGTTGTGGCACATCTTACTAAGTTAAATGATATAGCTGCCCTGTTTACTAATAATGAGAGATCGCGCTACCTTTATTTACTTAAGATATTTCCGCTCTCGTTAAAGGGTGATGCTAAGATATGGTACAATTCTCTTGATCCTGGTTGTGTGCAAAGTCCCGTGATATGATTTATTACTTCTCTGCTAAATATTTCCTGCTCATAAGAAACAAGCTGCTTTGAGGGAAATATACAATTTTGTGCAAATTGAAGAAGAGAGTCTCCCACAAGCATGGGGAGGCTTCTCAAGTTACTTAATGCTTTGCACGATCATCCTCTTAAGAAACCTGAAATATTTGATAACTTTTATAATGGACTAACTGATGCTTCCAGAGATTACACGGATAGTTGTGCTGGTTCTCTTTCAGGGAAAGAACACCGGATGATGCTGAAATTCTATTGAATAATATGTTGGCTAATGAAAATAATTGGGCACCTCCCGAGCTACCTCTCGAGCCGGTTCTCGAGCCAATCTGAGCCTATTCCTAAACCAACTCCAAAGAAGAGAGGTGTTACATTTCTCGATCCTGAAGATATGCAAGAGGCAAGGAAATCTATGAAAGAAAAAGGTATTAAAGCTGAAGATGTTAAGAATTTACCTCCTATTGAAGAAATACATGGTCTTAATTTACCTTTGTTGAAGAAGTATATGATCTCAATTACTTATTTAATGAAGAACCTCCCCGACATCCCGACACGGTAGTGATGGTAAATTCTCTCTATAGATATGATAAAGCTGAAGTCCCTCCTACTAAAATTGCTAGTCAGTGCTTGGATGAGTTTGATGACTTTATGTTTAAGCAAGATGACTTTAATGCTTATTTTGGTAGACAATTAAAACAGAATACCTTAATGATTAAACGCTTGGGTGATTATATGGCTGATATTAGAGTGAACTTAAACTTGTTAGCAAGCATGCTTCTATGGTTACCACTCAAGTAGAACAAGTACTTAAAGCTCAGAAAGAAGTGCTTTATGAAATGAATAGTAAGAAAAATGATTATCTTTGTTAGAGTGGCTACTAGAACTGGTAGAATGACTCAGGAACCTTTTGTATCCTGAAGGCCACCCTAAGAGAATCGAGCAAGATTCTCGGAGAAATGATATTGATGTACCTAGTTCTTCTAAGAGGAAGAAAAGAAAAATGATAGGACTTTGCAAACTTCTAGTGAACCTATTCTTTGAACCACACGAGAATCCAAATGATATTTCTATTTACGATCTTTGAAACACAATCAGGTGATGAACACGAACCTAGTGATAATGTTAGTGATAATGTTCATGTTGATGCTCAACCTAGTAATGATAATGATGTAGAAGTTGAACCTGCTGTTGATCTTGATAACCCACAATCAAGGAATCAACGTTATGATAAAAGAGACTTCGTTGCTAGGAAACATGGTAAAGAAAGGGAACCATGGGTCCAAAACCCATGCCTTTTCCCGAAACCATCCAAGAAAAAGGATGATGAGGATTTTGAGCGCTTTGCTGAAATGATTAGACCTATCTTTTATGCGTATGCGATTAACGGACGTGCTCAAAACAAATCCTTACTCTAAGTATATGAAGGATATTATTACTAATAAAAGAAAGATACTGAAGCTGAAATTTCCACCATGCTTGCTAATTATACTTTTAAGGGTGGAGTACCAAAGAAACTTGGAGATCCCGGAGTACCTACTATACCATGCTCCATTAAGAGAAATTATGTTAAAACTGCTTTATGTGATCTTGGAGCCGGTGTTAGTGTTATGCCTCTCTCTTTATATCATAGACTTGACTTGAATAAGTTGACACCTACTGAAATATCTTTGCAAATGGTGATAAATCAACTGCTATACCTGTCAGTAATTGTGAGGATGTGCCTGTTGTGGTTGCAAACGTTACTATTTTAACGGACTTTGTTATTCTTGATATTCCCGAGGATGATAGTATGTCTATTATTCTTGGAAGACCTTTCATTAATACTGCAGGGGCTGTTATTGATTGCAACAAAGGCAATGTCACTTTTCATGTTAATGTCAATGAGCACACGGGTACTTTTCCGAGGAAACAACCTCAAGTCTATAGTATCAACTCTATTGGAAAAAATTCCATCGATTATATTTGGAGGTTTTGAATTTCCTCTCCCTCTTGTCAAGAAAAAGTATGATATACTCATTGTTGGGGATTTTCATATCCTCGTTGAGGTAACTTAGTGCTATTCAAAATTTCTCCGGTTCGTGTTAATCGGAATGAGCTCGTTAACAAGACTTGATCAACCTTGTTAGTGGTTTCATTTTGATGATCACGAGATGGATGAAACTAGAATCACAACTTTCTGTACCCTCTTTATACTTTCTGTTATTTAGTAGAAATAAAGTAAAATAGTATTTTTCATCCGTCTCTGACTTATCCGCTCAATAGAAAAATATCCCAAAATAAAAGTCCTCAGAATGCCATGCCAATTTAATATGATTTTTTCGGGAATATTTAAGAATTTACTGTGCAAAAATCACCACGGGGGGAGCTGCCACCTGGCCACGAGGGTGGAGGGCGCGCCCTACCCCCCTGGGCGCGCCCCCCTGCCTCATGGGCCCACGGTGGCCCTCCTCCACTTATTCCTGCACCCATCTTCTTCCTCTGTCTCACACAAACACGAAAAACCAACTCAAGCACGAGTTCCAGCCCCCGTTGCTGTGATTTTCGATCTCCTTGCTCAAAGCACCTCGCAAAACTGCTTGGGGAGATTATTCCTTGGTATGTGACTCCTCCATTGGTCCAATTAGTTTTTGTTCTAGTGCTTTATTCATTGCAAATTTGTGCTGCATAGGTGACCATGTTATTGAGCTTGCATGTCAAATTTATATGGTTCCAAGTAGTTCTAATGCTTTATATAGGCTCTAGGCACTTGTGGGAGTTGTTACTATCAATTTTATTGAAGTTGGTTCACTTTTTATTTGAAGTTACTAAAATTTCAGAATTATTTTTCAGAGAAAACAATATGTTTAGGAAGATGTTCCAAGGTGGTTCTTCAAGGAAGCAAGGTCCCAGACTTGCAATACGTGATGCTGACGAGGAACCACCAAGAGACGCTCTTGTGAGGCCCTATGAATGGCCTTCGGAAAATTTTATGAATCAAGTGGGAATCAAAGAAGAATTTAGTGCATATTTAAGTAACGCCGGTCTTGAGGACTTTGAAGCTGACAAATGCCCCCAGTATCATGATCTCACAAGTTCATTTGTGAGGAGGTTTGAGTTTTCATCTTCGCGTAATTCTCCTTTAGTCATGTTTGACCTTTATGATAAATCTTATACCACGGACTTAGAGGATTTTACTTCTACTTGCAAACTTCCATCTTGGGGTAATGCAGGGATCCCCCTAAATCCGAATATAGAGACTTTCTTGCTAGAATAACTGTGGGGGAATCTAGAGATATAACACAAGCCACTATAGGGAGCATTCACTTTCCTGCTATACATTATTTTGCTCTCTTTATAGGTAGATGCATAAATGCTAAAGATGAAGTATGTCACTTGTGTGCTCCTGATCTCAACATTCTCAGAAGTGCTGTGTTAGGAGACCAATCTTATCATATGGGAGCCATCGTAACTCGTAGGTTGCATCTTAATAGACATAACGGGATTTCTTTGGAGATTTATGCAACCCACTTAGCTTAATTTTCTTGAGATAGACATTCGTGAGGGTGATACGGAGTTACCCCTTCTTATTTAGATTTTGATTCTATGGTTTCCCACCGGTTTGTTGAGAGGACAGAGCCACCTCTCCAAAGATCGACTAATCTTTTAACAAACGTCATGTAGTCCATATTGCTCTTCCCGCTTCCCTGCCTTCTTTTGATTTTCAGACAAAAGGAAGATATGTTATCACTAGAGAGGAGGCAGATGAATACGAGAGGAGAGAGGAGACAGCCCGACGCTACGCTGTGGCTCAGGAGGCTATAGCCTTGTTCATCACAGTACGAACCCAACTTCACCTACGGGTATCCGCCAGGCCATCCCTGGCAATAGACCAACTTAGGCCAAAAGCCTAAGCTTGGGGGAGTACGTATTTGCCACCGACATTACATTCATGTTCACACACACTCATTGCTAGACGTCGGTGTTCATACTCTTTCACTGTAATATCCATGCTAGTTTATTTTCTTTTTCCTGCTTTCTTCTTGTGTGTTTAATAAACCTTAAGAAAAATAATAAAAAATCAGTAGTAGTTTATTTCTTTCTGTAGTAGTAAAAAAGGGAAAACCCAAAATATTTCCCGCTCTTCTTTTGCTTGTTGGGAGCTTTCCGTGTAAATAGTTTTGTTTCGTTTCTTTTTTTGGGGGTCGAGAAGACTATATTGAAAATGCTTAGTGGCTCTTATATGCATGATTGATTATTTAAACTCGAGCCCATATTACTTGTCTTCTCTCTTGAGTTGAATGCTTGCAGATTCCAGCTTAGTCCAATGCACGTGCACTCTTATTATTATCCACATCGTTCGATCGTGCAAGTGAAAGGCAATAATGATGATATATGATGGACTTATTGAGGGGAGAAAAGCTGGTATGAACTCGACCTCTGTTGTTTTTGTAAATATGATGATTCATCGTTCTTGATTCATCTATTATGAAGTAAACATACTTGTAATGACATTTAGAGATTATAGTTGCTTGTGCCATGCTTGATTAGCTATGAGTTATAATGGTTTACCTTGCGTGCCAACATGCTATTAGAATGGTTATGATGTGGTATGATGGGATGGTGTCCTCCTTTAAATGAATTGAGTGACTAGACTTGGCACATGTTCACACATGTAGTTGAATCCAATCAACATAGCCTTCATGACATTTATGTTCATGGTGGATTATATCCTACTCATGCTTGTACTCGGTGTGAATTAATTTTAATGCATGTTTTTAATCGTTGTCGCTCTCTCAGCTTGGTCGCTTCCCGCCTTTTGCTAGCCTTCACTGCATTAAGCGGAATATCGCTTCTGCATCCAAACTTCTTAAACCCCAAAGTTATTCCATATGAGTCCACTATACCTACCTATATGCGGTATTTACTGCCGTTCCAAGTAAATTTGTATGTGCCAAACTCTAAACCTTCAAATAAACATTCTGCTTTTGCATTCTCGAATAGCTCATATGTCAACTAGAGCTGCCCTTATCTTCCGTGTTAGGCGGGTTATTCTCAAGAGGAGTGGACTCCGCTCCTCATTCACGAGAAAAAGGCTGGTATCCGGGATGCCCAGTCCCATGCTTCATGCAAATTAAATCAAAATAACTGCAAACAAAACTCCCCTTGGGACCCGTTGAATGTTGGAGGCACTCGTTGTTTCGAGCAAGCCATGGATTGATGCTTGTGGAGGAAGGGGAGTATAAACTTTACCATTCTGTTTGGGAACCCCTATAATCTGTTTAGCATGGAAGATATCGTTGTCTTTTTAGTTGTTATGTTGACAATGAAAGTATGCCGCTCAAAATATAATTTATCTCTATTTCAAAACCGAAGCTCGCACCTCTACAAATCCCTCGCTTCCCTCTGCGAAGGGCCTATCTATTTACTTTTATGTTGAGTCATCACCCTTCTTATTAAAAAGCACTGGCCGAGAGCACAATCGTCGCTTTGCATTCATTATTATTGGTTTATTTCGGGTATGACTTGACTAGATATCTTTTACCATGAATTACAATGTTTAGTCAGTCCTTGATCTTTAAAGGTGCTCTGCATTTATGTTTTGCGGTCTCAGAAAGGGCTAGCGAGATACCATTTTGTTATACCATGTTATGATTATTTTGAGAAAGTGTTGTCATCCGAGTTTCGCTATTATGGCCCGCTAGCCGAGTTTTGAGAGGGGGATTCGTCGCCGTCGTCATCATCAACCATCCTCCGTCACCAATTTCATGATGCTTACCGCCGTGCGTGAGTAATTCCATCGTAGGCTTGCTGGACGGTGATGGGTTGGATGAGATTTATCATGTAATCGAGTTAGTTTTGTTAGGGTTTGATCCCTAGTATCCATTTTGTTACGAGATTGATGTTGCTATGACTTTGCTATGCTTAATGCTTGTCACTAGGGCCCGAGTGCCATGATTTCGGATCTGAACCTATTATGTTTTCATGAATATATGTGTGTTCTAGATCCTATCTTGCAAGTCTATAGTCACCTACTATGTTTTATGATCCGCAACCTCAAGTGACAATAATCGGGACCACTCCGGTGATGACCATAGTTTGAGGAGTTCATGTATTCACTATGTGCTAATGCTTTGTTCCGTTCTCAATTAAAAGGAGGCCTTAATATCCCTTAGTTTTCAATAGGACCTCGCTGCCACGGGAGGGTAGGACAAAAGATGTCATGCAAGTTCTTTTCTATAAGCACGTATGACTATATTCGGAATACATGCCTACATTATATTGATGAACTGGAGCTAGTTCTGTGTCACCCTATGTTATGATCGTTACATGACGAACCACATCCGCATAATTATCCATCATTGATCCGGTGCCTACGAAGTTTTCCATATACCGGTTCTCGCTTATTTACTTTTTTCGTTGTTACTGTTACAATCATTACAAAATACCAAAAACATTACTTTTCTTGTCTTTTACTTTTGTTACCGTTACCATCACTATCATATTACTTTGCTACTAAACACCTTGCTGCAGATACTAAGTTTCCAGGTGTGGTTGAGTTGACAACTCAATTGCTAATACTTGAGAATATTCTTTGGCTCCCCTTGTGTCGAATCAACAAATTTGGGTTGAATACTATACCCTCGAAAACTGTTGCGATCCCCTATACTTGTGGGTTATCAGTGCAAGTTTAAAGAACAATCATCAAATTCACGGAAACCCAACAAATCACACAAAGTTTTTGGAATAGTGGAAACACTAGCAACCAAATCACACAAAGCATAACATTCATGATCTTTAATTTTAATTTTAATAGTAGGTTCCCACTCATCATAAAGTTTTCTAGGGATAGAAACTTCCAATTCAAGCTTTTCTTCATAAGATTGCGTTAAAGCATCAACGATATGTTTAGTAAAAGCTTTATTTTGACTATAAGCATGCGGAGAATTTAGCACGGATTGGAACAAGGAAATACAATCTATTAAAGAACAATTATCATAATTAAATTCCTTAAAATCTAAGATAGTGGGTTCATTGCTTTCTAAAGTTTTGACCTCTTCAATCCCACTTTTACCAAATTTTGCATCAAGATCTAAAAACTCCGAATCTTTGGGACGCATTTTAACTAAAGTTTACTCATCTCAAGTCTCGTCATTATCAAGATTCATATTGCAAAACAAAGATTTAATAGGGGACACATCAATCACTTTTAGATCTTCATCCTTATTATCATGAAAACTAGAAGAACATGCTTTTATAAAGCAATCTTTCTCAAAGACGCATCCCAAGTAGTTCTTTCTTTGCACTCATAAATGGAAATTATCATGGCTTTGAGAGACTCATTGATATCATGCTTAGGAGGAATAGATCTAAATTTCAAAGAATCAACATCAAGAGAAATTCTATCCACGTTCCTAGCCAACTCATCAATCTTAGGCAATTTTTCTTCAAGCAAAGCACTGAAATTCTTTTGGGAAATCATAAATTCTTTAACACTAGTCTCAAAATCAGAGGGCATATTACTAAAATTTCCATAAGAGTTGTTGTAGGAATTACCGTAATTATTAGAGGAATTACTGGGATACGGCCTAGGATTAAAGTTTCCTCTATAAGCGTTGTTACCAAAATTGTTCCTACCAACAAAATTCACATCCATAGATTCATTATTATTCTCAACCAAAGTAGACAAAGGCATATCATTGGGATCAGAAGAAACACTCTTATTAGCAAATAATTTCATAAGTTCATCCATCTTTCCACTCAAAACATTAATCTCTTCAATTGCATGCACCTTTTTACTAGTAGATCTTTCAAAGGTGCCATTGAGAATAATTGACCATAATATTATCTAGGAGTTTAGTAGCTTCTCCTAAAGTGATTTCCATAAAAGTGCTCTGCGGCCTCAATCTAAAAAGATTTCTAGAAGCAAAATTCAATCCGGCATAATTTTTTGTATAATAATCCTTAAATTCAAACCATGTGTAGGTCAATTACTTATAATTAATTTCATTCTCTCCCAAGCTTTTGCAACATGTTCATGTTCTAGTTGCTTAATATTCATAATATCGTTTCTAAGAGAGATGATCTTAGCGGGGGGAAAATACTTAGAGATAAAAGCATCTTTGCACTTATTCCATAATCAATACTATTTTTAGGCAAAGACGAAAACCAAGTTTTAGCACGATCTCTAAGTGAAAAAGGAAATAGCTTCAGTTTAACAATATCATTGTCCACATCTTTCTTCTTTTGCATATCACACAAATCAACAAAGCTATTTCGATGGGTAGAGGCATCTTCACTAGGAAGGTCGGCGAATTGATCTTTCATGACAAGATTCAGCAAAGCAGCATTAATTTCACAAGATTCAGCATCGGTAAGAGGAGCAACCGGAGTGCTAAGAAAATCATTGTTGTTGGTATTGGCAAAGTCACACAATTTAGTATTATCTTGAGCCATCGTGACAAGCAAACAATCCAACACACAAGCAAACAAGAAGCAAGCGAAAAAGAGGCGAACGGAAAGAGAGGGCGAATAAAACGACAAGGGTGAAGTGGGGGAGAGGAAAACGAGAGGCAAATGGAAAATAATGTAATGCGAGGGATAAGAGTTTGTGATGGGTACTTGGTATGTCTTGACTTGTGCGTAGACTCCCTGGCAACGGCGCCAGAAATCCTTCTTGCTACCTCTTGAGCATGCATTGGTTTTTCCCTTGAAGAGGAAAGGGTGATGCAGCAAAGTAGCGTAAGTATTTCCCTCAGTTTTGAGAACCAAGGTATCAATCCAAAGAGGAGGCCACACGCAAGGCCCTCGTACCTACACAAACAAATAAGAACCTTGCAACCAACGCAATGGGAGAAGTGCTTAGCTTTGGGTTCAATCATGCGGTGCTCGATCCCAAGGATGAGGGGGAAACGACACATATTGTATTGTTGCCATCAAGGATAAAAAGATGGGGTTTATATCATATTGCATGAGTTTATCCCTCTACATCATGTCATCTTACCTAATGTGTTACTCTGTTCTTATGAACTTAATACTCTAGATGCATGCTGGATAGCGGTCGATGTGTGGAGTAATAGTAGTAGATGCAAAGTGGAGTCGGTTCATTTGTCACGGACGTGATGCCTATATACATGATCATCCCTAGATATTCTCATAATTATGCACTTTTCTATCAATTGCTCGACAGTAATTTGTTCACCCATCGTAATACTTATGCTATCTTGAGAGAAGCCACTAGTGAAACCTATGGCCCCCAGGCCACCGTAATACTGGAGCAATTCCCTTGGCGAAGGAATCCAGATTTCACAAGAGAACCAAACACATCAAGAGACGCTTCAATTCCATCCGCGATCAAGTCAAGGAGGGAGACATAGAGATTTGCAAAATACATACGGATCTCGAATGTTGCAGACCATTGACTAAGCCTCTTCCATGAGCAAAACATGATCAGCACCAAGACTCCATGGGTGTTAGAATCATTACTATGTAATCTAGATTATTGACTCTAGTGCAAATGGGAGACTGAAGAAAATATGCCTTAGAGGCAATAATAAAGTTGTTATTTATATTTCCTTATATCATGATAAATGTTTATTATTCATGCTAGAATTGTATTATCCGGAAACTAAGTACATGTGTGAATACATAGACAAACAGAGTGTCCCTAGTATGCCTCTACTTGACTAGCTCGTTAATCAAAGATGCTTAAGTTTTATTGCTTAAGTTTCCTGACCATAGACACGTGTTGTCATTTGATGAACGGGATCACATCATTAGAGAATGATGTGATGGACAAGACCCATCTGTTAGCTTAGCATAATGACCGTTTAAGTTTTATTGCTATTGCTTTCTTCATAACTTATACATATTCCTTTGACTATGAGATTATGCAACTCCCGAATACCGGAGGAACACTTTGTGTGCTATCAAACGTCACAACGTAACTGGGTGATTATAAAGCCCACGAGGTTCCCACATAAAGCCATCTCAAAGTTCCTCCCATTCGATGACAAGCCATCTCAAAGTTCTTCTCACTCGATGACAGAGTGGAAGAAAACTTCCCGGATATGCATCCCCAAATGTGCATTGCATCTAGTAATTACAGTGCTGCAAACTTCAATTGCAACTGTACGAAAAAGTGAAATGAAAAAAAGTTGGGGCAACCCCAACGCCCCTAAACGTCTAGATAACGAATATTTTCTGCCATCCAGTGAAGTTCATCAAAACCCAACTAAGCATCTGGACAACAAATATTTTCTACCAGAGCCATGCATTAAACGTCCAATGACCAGTCCTGATGTTCGAATTCCCACCAAGCCATAAACAAACTTATGGAGGGTTTGTGGAAGTCCGGACATGACTTCGACACACCTCTATAGGTGTCTCCTAAGGTGTTTGTTGATTTGGCATAGATCAAGATTAGGATTTGTCACTCCGTGTATCGGAGAGTGATGTCTACTATGCAACTTTATTCTTGTAGACCCGTGTTGGGCCTCCAAGTGCAGAGTTCTGTAGGACAATAGCAATTTTCCCTCAAGTGGATGACCTAAGGTTTATCAATCCGTGAGAGGTGTAGGATGAAGATGGTCTCTCTCAAATGACCGTGCAACCAAATACAAGAAATCTCTTGTGTCCCCAACACACCCAATACAATGGAAAATTGTATAGGTGCACTTGTTCGGCGAAGAGATGGTGATAAAAGTGTAATATGGATGGTAGAAATATATTTTTATATTCCGAATAAATAAAAACAGCAAGGTAGCAAATAGTAAACGGGCACAAAAACGGTATTGCAATGCTTGAAAACAAGGCCTAGGGTCCGTACTTCCGCTAGTGCAGTCTCTCAACAGTGCTAACATAGTTGGATCATATGATTATCCCTCAAAGTGCAATAAAGAATCACTCCAGAGTTCCTATTAGTGGAGAACAAAAGATAGAAATTGTTTGTAGGGTAGGAAACCACCTCAAAGCTATTCTTTCCGATCAATCTATCCTAGAGTTCGTATGAAAATAACGCAAGCTATTCTTTCCGATCGATCTAATCAAGAGTTTGTACTAAAACAACACCAAAGCAAATTCATATTCATAATACTCAATCCACACAAGGAACTACAAAGAGGCCCCAAAGTTTCTATCAGAGAAAAGATAATAAAAACGTGCATCAACCCCTATGCATAGTTACCCCAATGTCACCTCAGGAATCTGCAAGTTGAGTGCCATAACATACATCAAGTGAATCAATATGATACCCCATTTTCACCTCAAGTATTCATACCGCAAGACATACATCATGTGTTCTCATCTCTGAATATTCAATCCGACAAGACAAAACTTCAAAGGGTAAAGACTCAATTCATCACAACAAGAGTATAGAGGGGAGAAACATCATATGATCCGACTATATTAACAAAGCCCATGATACAGATCACGAGAGAGAGAGATTAAACACATAGCTACTGGTACAAACCCTCAGCCCCGAGGGTGGACTACTCCCTCCTCATCGTGGTGGCCGCCGGGATGATGAAGATGTCGCGACCGGTTTTCCGGGTATTAAATTCCAGAAAATGGCCGTTGTGCTCACCAGCCCCAGGATAACTGTTAGCTGATGAGGCACTAACTTGATACAGAAATCCAAAGAAAAATACAACATATGTAGTACAAGACCATTCTGGCCTGTGAGTACAACAAATGGTTTCTAGAGTTTGATGGCGGAAGCGGTTTGTGAATCGTCAGTGTCTATGGGGCTCCATTTCCCACAGGAACAGCTGACCAAGTTAACTCCTATCTTCGCGAGGCTGCTATCACCGTTGCTTAGGTTCCGGGGCTGTCATCAAGGTCGCTCCTCTCCAAGAAGAAATCTGGCCAAGACAATAGTCGAGGACAAGCTCGTGAGTACTTTGAATGTACTCGCAAACATTATAAACACGGGTATAATATAACAACGATGGTTACGATATATTTTATGCTCACTACGCCGGACACAAAAGATAATAAAAATCGATGCACGCAAGCATGTTATTTATGAATGTGCAATAACATAGTAGTATTAAAATTGTGAAAAAAAATAACAAGCATGCCACTGGTCAGGCGTCTTAGCGACACCACATAAAAGGCTTTAAAAGAAATGCCACAATCGGGCCTTAGCGACACCACATAAAGGGCTTTAAAAGGAATGCCACGATCAGGCGTCTTAGCGACACCACATAAAGGGCTTTAAAAGAGATGTTACGATCCAGGCGTCTTAGCGACACCACATAAAGGGCTTTAAAAGAAATGCCACAGTCAGGCGTCTTAGCGACACCGCATAAAGGGCTTTAAAAGAAATGCCACAATCGGGCGTCTTAGCGACACCACATAAAGGGCTTTAAAAGGAATGCCACAGTCGGGCGTCTTAGCGACACCACATAAAGGGCTTTAAAAGAAATGCCACCGATCAGGCGTCTTAGCGACACCACATAAAGGGCTTCAAAAAATGCCACGGTCGAGCGTCTTAGCGACACCACAAAAGGGTTTTTTTAAATGCCACGGTCAAGGCCTTAGCGACACCACAAAAAGGTTTTTTTAAATGCCACGGTCAAGGCGTCTTAGCGACACCACAAAAGGGCTTTAAAGAATCACTCATAGTGAATATCCAGGAGGTAGAATCATCCTGTGGATATTCGATAATACCAAAAAAATATCACGGGTTAGCTCACAACGAAAATAATAATCATAATTATCACAAGTCACAAGTCACAATCCATGTTAGGATTAACAGTTTTCTCCTCCAAGACCGACACTAAGACCGACACCGACCCATCCTGCATCAGTAGTCCTTAACCATGGACATGGCTATTCGAATAGGTTTAATCTCTGCAGAGGGTGTACTCTTTACCCACGAGTAACGGATTCCTTTAGTCCACCGGACTAATTCCGTCACGGTCTTTTAAATGAAAAACGCACTGACTTGCACACACCAGCTTAACTCACCGGTATGCGGAATCACCCACGACACTCGTTAAGCAAAACTCTAAGTGGGGAGGTTACAACCTCGATTAGCATGGGATCACAAAATTTATACCTCTCGCAAAACTGGTGAAGCTACCCCCTCGGTTACAACCGAAAACACCCATGCCCCCTGACCGGATGACTGGCTTTAATCCATGGCCGTGGTACCCTCATCCCGCCCCCTCAGACGGTGTGTGCTAGAAAGGGGTTGACAAATTATTGAACCGTACTCTACTTGTTGTAGAGACGCAGTGGTAATCTGAAACAAGTATGGGGGATTCTTGGAACAAGTCTCGATCTACGGTCCGACTCAGGAGGTTTATAATTTTCCTCGCATGACATGTATAATGAAAATATTGCAACCAACAGAATCACCGCTCACTATACCTCACTATGCCATACTGGGCATAACCGTCCCGACGGAGACCGGCGTCAAACTCATGCCTACCCAAGGCAGAGGTTTTCCCAGATTCCTTCCGGTATGCATGCAAGGCACAAGAGGATGATTATCATCACAAGTGTGTTCATTTCCAACAGCATGGAAATCACTAATATGCATTCATGCATATGATCATATCACATGAAATAACAAGTTCTCGAAATGAGGTGGTGTTATAAACGTACAATGAACACACCAAAAATATTATACCAGGGTTCGGAATGCTTGCCTTCAATGTGTGGAAAGGAAGGGTGCACTCCAAAACTTTTGAAAGTTTTCTTCTCTCTCTCCAAGGTCCTATTTTAAATAAAATTTGAATTAACACACAAATTCAGAAACAGCACAAAAAGTTGTTTGAAATTTTTTCAAATAAATCTTAAAATAAACTAGGTTAAATTTGAGAGAGGTAGGAAAAAGAATCAATTCATTTGGAGTTGTACTTAAAAAGTTATAGCTAGTCAAAGTTTAGTCAAAAATCTGGTTTTAAAATAAAACAGAAAAGAAAATGATTTGAAAATACATGTACACGTCGAAAGCGTATTTTGGATTTACGCTTCCACTTACTCCAGTGTGGACGGTGCGCGTTTCATCGACAAAGGGCCACTTTGCCCATCGTTTGACGATCGCCCTCCCTCCTCTTCCTCTGGCCGAATAGAGGCGGGGGCTCCGGCGATCGTCGCCGGCGTTAGGCGGCTCCTCGTGGGCCCCCGAGGGTGGGGATGGATCCGCAAGACTGGGGCAGTTCTTCCGGTGGTCGAGGGAGTGATGGGGATGGAGGGAGTCGTCGGCGACGAAGCCATGGCGGGCGGCGCCGGGAGTAAAGTGGTTTTGGGTTGTGGTGGCTCCCGATCGAAATCGAGTAGGGGAAAGGGTTCACGGGAGGAAGAGAAGGCTCCTGGTGGAGAGAGTGGAGAGGGGGAGGCCCTGGTGGCGCCGGAATGGCCGGGGCAGTGGCGGCGGCTGCGGGTGCCGGAGATGGGGAAGACGACCCTCTCTCTTCGATTGACGGCTAAGGGGGCACGAGCGGAATGGTGTGAGGCTGCCTGCACGCGGGGTTGAGCTTGGGGGCCTCCTTATATAGCGCGATGGGGTCGGTTTGCGGCGGCCGGATAAGAACGAGGTGGACCGCCTTCCTGTAGTGGCGAGGCGTTGTGGCGGCGACGCTGCGTTAGGGGACAAGGCTGCGGATGAGTTGGAGATGCTCAAGGGGAGCTGGCGAAGGCCGGCGGCTTGGCGGCACCGACTGGCCGAGGCGCTACTGCGACGCCGGCGTGCCATCAAGAGCTCGACAGCGGTCTTTGTAGGCTGCCGGGGGCTTATGCGGCGTTGGGAGAAGGGGAGCGCGTGGCGTGGCGCTTCTGAGCGAAGAACCAGGGCGCTGACGTGTCGGCTCGGTAGCTGCACGTCTGTAATACGCATGCTCTGCTTTCGCGCCCGAGTGGCACGCCCGGGGCGTGTTCGACGAAATGTCGGGGCATGCCGGGGTCTCGGGTGAGGTTGGCAAGCAATGAGAACTAGATTAGTGATAGAGGGAAGATCAAGGGACAAGGTGGTTTGGTCAGGAGACCAAGTTCACAATGTAGACTTGAAATCATGCCAAATCTGGCTATGCACTCACGGTGTTTGTCAAAATGCCAAGGGCATCTAGGCAAAACTTGGTGTGGCCAAATCTTCCAGAGTGGGGTCTCTTTAGATGGAAGAGAGGGTGGTGAGGTTAGTTTGTGAAAAGCACAAACTTGCTAGTGCAAGTTTTGCAGAACTTCAATTCCGGACAGGGAGGTGAATGGCATCATTTCATGAACCAAAAATGATCCAATGGGTGCATGCTCCTGGACTTAGGGGTTTAGCATGGAGGACTACAAGTAGGAGAAAGCTCATGGTTAAAGGAGCAACTTAAGAAGTAGTTGATGTACAAACCATCATGTTGGACCAGAATGAAGATGAGGTTGATTCACTCAAATTTTTCAAAGGACATCACTGGGTTTTTGCATAAAGTGGAATCATATGCTGCTACTAACATCCCATAATTTTGGTGGAAGCTAGAAAGAAATATTTAAATGAGTTGCAAAGGCAAAATTGCCCACTGGACCAGAGAAGAAAATTGGGTGTAGAGCTCAAAATATTTCATGAATAAAAGATATTTTTTGCATAAAAGTGATTTAGAAACATCACATGACATCTCCAAATTTTGGTTGAAATTTTAAGTGAATTTATCAAATGGTTGTAGTTCAAATATGGCCATATAATCTTGGAAAACCATTTTTCAAGGAAATAAAGATCAAGCAAATTAATTATGTAATTAGTTCTACTAATAAAAGAAATGTTTTTATTGAGAGGTTAAACAAGCCCAATAACATATTTGAAAGGTTTTCTTTTTGGGAAAAAATTCCATAATAACAAGAGAGAAAAATGGTCCAAAAATCAAAAGGGAGCCCAGAAAATAAAAATTTAATTTCCTGGCAAAATTTTAATTAACAAAACAAGGTTAAAAATTTTGGGGTGTCACAGAAGATGGCCACCAAAGATGATTCCCCCCTCCGGCAGGGTGCCTTAACGGGGTATAGATTGGTTTTCACGGATACAGAGACCTTGCGGCGGCGGAACTTCTGATCTAGGTTAACCCTGATGGTTTCGGAATATTTTGGAATTTATAGTGCAAAGAGGGGGTGCGGAAGGCCACTGAGGTGGGCACAACCCACCTGGGCACGCCAGGGGGCCCTGACGCATACAGTGGGTTGTGCCCCTCGTGGCACCCCAGTCTGCCCGGCCCAATGGGTGTCTTCTGGTCCATAAAAAATCTTCGTGCAGTTTCGTTGCGTTTGGACTCCGTTTGGTATTGATTTCCTGTGATGTAAAAAACAAGCAAAAAAATAGCAACTGGCACTGGGTCAATAGGTTAGTCCCAAAAATGATATAAAGTTGCTATAAAATGATTGTAAAACATCCAAGAATGATAAAATAACAACATGAATACTTCATAAATTATATATACGTTGGAGACGTATCAGAGAGGTATCTCTGGGCCCTCTCGGTAATGCACATCACTATAACCCTTGCAAGCAATGTGACTAATGAGTTAGTTACGGGATGAGGCATTACGGAAAGAGTAAAGATACTTGCCGGTAACGATATTGAACTAGGTATGATGATACTGATGATCGAATCTCGGGCAAGTAACATACCGATGACAAAGGGAATAACGTATGTTGTTATGCAGTTTGACCGATAAAGATCTTCGTAGAATATGTAGGAGTCAATATGAGCATCCAGGTTCCACTATTGGTTATTGACCGGAGATGTGTCTCGGTCATGTCTACATAGTTCTCGAACCTGTAGGGTCCGCACGCTTAACGTTCGATAACGATTTGTATTATGAGTTATGTGATTTGATGACCGAAGTTTGTTCAGAGTCTCGGATGAGATCACGAATATGACGAGGAGTCTCGAAATGGTCGAGACATAAAGAATGATATATTGGATGATGTTATTCAGACAGCGGAAGAGTTCCGAGAGATACCGGGTAAAACGGAGTGCCGGAGGGGTTATCGGAACCCCCGGGGAAGTAATGGGCCAACATGGGCCTTAGGGGAGAGAGAGGACAGGCCACGAGGAGGTGGCACGCCCCCCCATGGGGAGTCCGAATAGGACTAGGGGAGGGGACGCGGCCCCCCTTTCCCCCTCCCTCTCCCTTCCTTCTTCCCCCTTCCACCAAGTGGAATCCTACTAGGACTTGGAGTCCTAGTAGGACTCCTCTCTCTTGGCGCGCCCTACAGGGGCGGTCGGCCTCCCCTCTCCTCCTTTATATCTGGAGGCAGGGGCACCCTAGAACACACAAGATCATTTGTCTTTGCCGTGTGCGGTGCCCCCTCCATGTTTACCACCCTGGTCATATTGTCGTAGTGCTTAGGCGAAGCCTCTGCGCTAACTTCATCATCACCGTTGCCACGCCCGTCGTGCTGACAGAAATCTCCCTCGTCCTCAACTACATCAAGAGCTGGAGGGACGTCATCATGCTGAACGTGTGCTGAACACGAAGGTGCCGTATGTTTGGTACTTGGATCGGTTGGATCGTGAAGACGTTCGACTACATCAACCGTGTTATTAAACGCTTCCGCTTTCGGTCTACGAGGGTACGTGGACACACTCTCCCCGCTCGTTGCTATGCTTCTCCTAGATAGATCTTGTGTGATCATAGGATTTTTTTTGAATTACTATGTTCCCCAACAGCAACATTTGCACAGTTCACTCAACTTCATCATGAAATGCGTGATTGGGTAACTCACATTCAACTCCAAAATGATTTAGTTAAGCATATGTGGAATCACATTGGCAACCAATAAGTGTATCGCCTCGTTTTCATTCAATGTATTTGTGACCATTTTAATTTCATTTTGTTTGTAAACTAAGGTTTCTATTTAGCTGTAAACTATTTATGATTTTTCATGTAAAACTATGTGATTTATTTGGTTGTGTAATGTTTATTATAGTTTAGATATATGCATGAAAAAATTATGCACATTTGTCACTGCCGAAGCGGACCAAATGGGTCACCGGATTGGGTGCACTATCCACGAAACCACAAATGCTGTCGGACGCCATCCCTTTGGCCGACCCAAACGGACAAAAAGTGGATCAAATCCGTGCCCATTTGGGCTGCCTCGTTGGAGTTGGCCTTACAACTTTATCAGCTTCCTTTCTTCCCTCTATTTACATATTTCTACAAAAATGATCCAGATCAAAGTTCACCGAAAAATACAAAGCACCTCAAACATAATAAAAAATACATTGAGATTCTGAGACCACGGACGACCGCTATCGTCGCCATAACAAGCTGTCCACGCACCGCTGTCGCCGCTCCCTTACCGGAGCCAACTTGACCTTGTCGATGACAACCGGAAGTCTTCATGCACTTATCCTTAAGAACTAGCGCCCTTGAGTCACAGTCATTGCCGTTGAACCCCTGAATAGATCTGAAGCCTGATACGTCTCCAACGTTGACGGTATCCCGGAATAGGGGGTGCCAACCTAGTTGGCCCAGAGTCCACTGATACGTCTCCAACGTATCTATAATTTTTGATTCTTCCATGCTATTATATTATCCATCTAGGATGTTTTATATGCATTTATATGCTATTTTATATGATTTTTGGGACTAACCTATTAACCTAGAGCCCAGTGCCAGTTTCTGTTTTTACCTTGTTTTTTTTATTTTTACGGAAAAGGAATACCAAACAGAGTCCAATTGACCTCAAAATTCACGGAGATTATTTTTGGACCAGAAGAAGCCCAAGGAGTACCGGAGATGGACCAGAAGAGTCCCAAGGCCACCATGAGGGTGGAGGGCGCGCCCCCCTACCTCGTGGCTGCCTCATGGACCCCCTGACTTGTTCCCGACGCCAACACCTCTTATATATCCCCAAACTTCCAGAACATAACCTAGATCCGGAGTTCCGCCGCCGCAAGCCTCTGTAGCCACCAAAAACCAATCGGGACCTTGTTCCGGCACCCTGCCGAAGGGGGGATCCCGCACCGGTGGCCATCTTCATCATCACGTCGCTCTCCATGACGAGGAGGGAGTAGTTCACTGCTACCTCTTGAGCATGCGTTGGTTTTTCCCTTGAAGAGGAAAGGGTGATGCAACAAAGTAGCGTAAGTATTTCCCTCAGTTTTTAAGAACCAAGGTATCAATCCAGTAGGAGGCCACACGCAAGTCCTCGTACCTACACAAACAAATAAGAACCTTGCAACCAACACGACAAAGGGGCTGTCAATCCCTTCACGGCCACTTGCAAAAGTGAGATCTGATAGAGATGATAAGATAATATTTTTGGTATTTTTATGCTAAAGATTAGAAGTAAAGAAAGCAAAATAGACGGCGATAGAAATAGCACGTTGGCGGGAGATTAATATGATGGAAAATAGACCCTGGGGCCATAGGTTTCACTAGTGGCTTCTCTCAAGATAGCATAAGTATTACGGTGGGTGAACAAATTACTGTCGAGCAATTGATAGAAAAGTGCATAATTATGAGAATATCTAGGCATGATCATGTATATAGGCATCACGTCCGTGACAAGTAGACCGACTCACCTTTGCATCTACTACTATTACTCCACACATCGACCGCTATCCAGCATGCATCTAGAGTATTAAGTTCATAAGAATAGAATAACACATTAGGTAAGGTGACATGATGTAGAGGGATAAACTCAAGCAATATGATATAAACCCCATCTTTTTATCCTCGATGGCAACAATACAATATGTGTCGTGTCCCCTACTGTCACTGGATCGAGCACCGCATGATTGAACCCAAAGCTAAGCACTTCTCCCATTGCAAGAAAGATCAATCTAGTAGGCCAAACCAAACTGATAATTGAAGAGACTTGCAAAAGATAACCAATCATACATAAAAAGAATTCAGAGAAGATTCAAATATTGTTCATAGATAATCTTGATCATAAACCCACAATTCATCGGATCTCGACAAACACACCGCAAAAAGAGTTACATCAAATAGATCTCCAAGAAGATCGAGGAGAACTTTGTATTGAGGTCCAAAGAGAGAGAACAAGCCATCTAGCTAATAACTATGGACCCGAAGGTCTGTGGTAAACTATTCACACATCATCGGAGAGGCTATGGTGTTGATGTAGAAGCCCTCCATGATCGATGCCCCCTCCGTGAGGCCGGAAAAAGGCCCCAAGATGGGATCTCACAGTGTACAGGAAGGTTCTTGGGGGTGGAATTAGGTTTTCGTGGTGCTCCTCGATGGTTTGAGCAATGCGTGAGGTATATATAGGAGGAAGAAGTAGGTCGGTGGAGCCATGAGGGCCCACGAGGGTGGAGGGCACGCCTGCCTCGTGGCCTCCTCGTATGTTTCTTGACATCCACTCCAAGTCCTCTGGATCACGCTTTGTTCCAAAAATCACGCTCCCGAAGGTTTCATTCCGTTTGGGACTCCGTTTGATATTCTTTTCTCTGAAACACTTTGGAATAGGCAAAAAAAGCAATTTGAAAGATCGAGGATGTCGCCTAGAGGGGGGGTTGAATAGGCGCTTTAAAATAATTACGGTTTAGGCTTGAACAAGTGCGGAATAAACCTAGCGGTTAATTTGTCAAGCACAAAACCTAAAACAACTAGGCTCACCTATGTGCACCAACAACTTATGCTAAACAAGACAATCAACTATGTGATAGCAAGATATATGACAAAGAACAATATGGCTATCACAAAGTAAAGTGCATAAGTAAAGGGCTCGGGTAAGAGATAACCGAGGCACGCGGAGACGCGACGATGTATCCCGAAGTTCACACCCTTGCGGATGCTAATCTCCGTTTGGAGCGCTGTGGAGGCACAATGCTCCCCAAGAAGCCACTAGGGCCACGTAATCTCCTCACGCCTCGCACAATGCAAGATGCCGTGATTCCACTAAGGGACCCTTGAGGCGGTCATAGAACCCGTACAAATGGCAACCCTTGGGGCGGTCACCAACCCATTACACTTCTAAGCAACCCTTGGGGCGGTCACTGCAGATCAAATTGCTCGAGGCGATCTCCACAACCTAATCGGAGACCCGGCGCATGCGGAGCTTTGCACCACAATGATTGAGCTCGAACACCACCAACCGTCTAGGGCGCCCAAGCACCCAAGAGGAACAAGCTCAAGGGTACCAAGCACCCAAGAGTAATAATCTTCTCAACTTGTAACTTCCACGTATCACCGTGGAGAACTCAAACCGATGCACCAAATGCAATGGCAAGGGCACACGGAGTGCCCAAGTCCTTCTCTCTCAAATCCCACCAAAGCAACTAATGCTAGGGAGGAAAATGAGAGGAAGAACAAGAAGGAAAACACCAAGAACTCCAAGACCTAGATCCAAGGGGTTCCCCTCACATAGAGGAGAAAGTGATTGGTGGAAATGTGGATCTAGATCTCCTCTCTCTTTTCCCTCAAAAACTAGCAAGAATCCATGGAGGGATTGAGAGTTAGAGGGCTCGGAGAAGGTCAACAATGGGGGAATAACACAAGCTCAAAGGATAAGGTTCATTGGGGAAGAAGACCCCCTTTTATAGGAGGGGGAAAATCCAACCGTTATGTGCTCAGCCCGCACACGAGCAGTACTACCGCTCGGGCGGAAGAAGCAGGGAAAAGGAGCAACAAAACATGAACCTTGGGGCGGTAGTACCACCGATAAGCGGTACTACCGCTCACCCCGGCAGTACTACTACTGGAGGAGCAGAACACGGACAAAAGGAGGCAGACGAGCAGTAGTACGGTGGCATGGTCAGATGGTACTACCGCTCGACCGGAGCGGTACTACTGCTTATAGGCGATACTACCATGCCTTACTGCCGCGCGACTACTGCTGAACCCGACACGAAAAGAGCATACCCAAAATCGAGGCGGTAGTAGAGCGGTACTACCACTGCCACCGCGGTACTACCGCAGGGAGAAATACAGAACTGCCAAAACTTCTTCATATGAGCTCAGAATTGAGCAAACTCAAGCTTGTTGGATAGAGGAAGACGAGTAGCATCAAAACAGCATAGAAGAGGCAGGGGAGGTATGCCTAACAAATAGAGGAGTGAAACCTCCAACAGAGAAGAACCGGCATAACCTCCAACATCGAAAACATCATAGAAGATGCATGTGAACTCCGTTTTCGATGAACTCGAGCTTGTCATGAAAATGACCATAAGCTCCAAAACTCACAAGGAGAAGAACCAAACAAGAACCGACAAGAAGATGCAAGGATGCAATGGTTGAGCTCTCTATGAACGATACGATCAAGATACTCATCGAGAGCCCCCCTTGATAGTATGGCAATCGATCCTATAACCCGGTCTCCCACAACTACCATGAGACCGGTAAAATAGAAAACCTATCAAGGGCAAACCTTTGCCTTGCACATGGTCCACTTGAGCTAGATGATGACGATCTTGACTCCCTCAAGTTGGACCACCTTTCTTGATTGTGTTGGCTCGATGAAGACTAGATGATTGCTCCCCCGTAGTCCACTATGGGTGAGCCACTCCTCGACTCATCTTCACAAGTCCATTGTCACCACAATGGACGGCAAGCTTCAAGCACTTGATCTCTTCGTGATGCATCACTTGAACATGCACACCGCATCCTAACCCCACAAAGAACTCTCACGAGGACCATGGGTTAGTACACAAAGCGTAATTGACAATGCTTACCATACCATGGGATCACTTGATCCCTCTCGGTATATCTTCTACGCTTTGTGGGTTGATCAACTTGATTCATTCTTGACTTAATCTTGATCAACCTTGAATCTTTCCAATTCTCTTCATTTGGATATGAATGATCACACAATCTTCTTCTTCAAGACATGCTTGCAATAAGCTCAACACTCACATGACCAATCTTTGGATAATTCCTTGAATAGCACCTTGGTCGATAAAAACTCTCCTTGAAACCAACACATGTACTCCAAGAAAAGCCTATGGACAAAAACTTCAAAAATAACTCAAGGTAACCATTTGTCCATAGAGATTGTCATCATTTACCAAAACCAAACATGGGGGCACCGCATGTTATTTCAACAGCAATTTGCACTGGGCCTTGAGTTAATAGGTTAGTCCCAAAAATAATATGAAACTGTACAATAAAGCCCATTAAACATCCAAAACAGAATATATAATAGCATGGAACAATAAAAAATTATAGATACGTTGGAGACGTATCAAGCATCCCCAAGCTTAATTCCTGCTCGTCCTCGAGTAGGTAAATGATAAAACAGAATTTTTGATGTGGAATGCTACCTAGCATATTTCTCAATGTAATTTTCTTTATTGTGGCATGAATGTTCAGATCAGAAATATTCAAGATAAAAGTTTAATATTGACATAAAAATAATAATACTTCAAGCATGCTAACCAAGCAATTATGTCTTATCAAAATAACATAGCCAAAGAAAGCTTCCCTACAAAATCATATAGTTCGGCTATGCTTCATTTTCATCACACAAAATGCTCTCATCATGCACAACCCCGATGACAAGCCAAGCAATTGTTTCATACTTAGCCTTTTCAAACTCTTTCAACTTTTACGCAATATAAGAGCGCGAGCCATGGACATAGCACTATGGGTGGAATAGAATATAATGATCGAGGTTGTGTGAGAAGACAAAAAGGGAGAAAGTCTCACATTGAGCGACTAATCAACGGGCTATGGAGATGCCCATCAATTGATGTCAATGCAAGGAGTTGGGATTTCCATGCAACAGATGCACTAGAGCTATAAATGTATGAAAGCTCAACAAAATAAACTAAGTGGGTGTGCATCCAACTTGCTTGCTCACAGAGACCTAGGGCATTTGAGGAAGCCCATTGTTGGAATATACAAGCCCAGTTCTATAATGTAAAATTCCCACTAGTATATGAAAGTGACAAAATAGGAGACTCTCTATCATGAAGATCATGGTGCTATTTTGAAGCACAAGTGTGGTAAAAGGATAGTAACATTGTCCCTTATCTCTTTTTCTCTCATACTTTTTTCCTTTTTTGATTTGGGCCTTCTTCTCTTTTTTTGGCCTCTTTCCTTTCTGTTTTTTTTCGTCCGGAGTCTCATCCCGACTTGTGGGGGAATCATAGTCTCCATCATCCTTTCCTCCCTTGGGACAATGCTCTAATAATGATGATCCTCACACTTTTATTTACTTACAACTCAAAGATTACAACTCAACACTTAGAACAAAATATGACTCTATGTGAATGCCTCCGGCGGTGTACCGGGATATGCCATGAATCAAGAGCGACATGTATGAAAGAATTATAAAGGTGGCTTTGCCACAAATACGATGTCAACTACATGATCATGCAAAGCAATATGACAATGATGATGCGTGTCATAATAAGCGGGCAATTGGAAAGTTGCATGGCAATATATCTCAGAATGGCTATGGAAATGCCATAATAGGTAGGTATGGTGGCTGTTTTGAGGAAGATATAAGGAGGTTTATGTGTGATAGAGCGTATCATATCACGGGGTTTGGATGCACCGGCGAAGTTTGCACCAACTCTCAAGGTGAGAAAGGGAAATGCATGGTACCGAAGAGGCTAGCAATGATGGAAGGGTATGAGTGCGTATAATCCATGGACTCAACATTAGTCAAAAAGAACTCACATACTTATTGCAAAAATCTACAAGTCATCAAAACCAAGCACTACGCGCATGCTCCTAGGGGGATAGATTGGTAGGAAATGACCATCGCTCGTCCCCGACCGCCACTCATAAGGAAAGCAATCAAAGAACACCTCATGCTTAAAATTTGTCACACAACGTTTACCATACGTGCATGCTAAATGACTTGCAAACTTCAACACAAGTATTTCTCAATTTCACAATTGCTCAACTAGCACACCTCTAATATTACCACCTTTATATCTCAAAACAACTATCAAGTATCAAACTTCTCTTACTATTCAATGCACTTTGAAAACTACCATGCTGTTCTAAAGGACTCTCAAAATAATATTAGTGAAGCATGAGCGATCAATAATTTCAATAAAATATAACCACCACCGTGCTCTAAAAGATATAAGTGAAGCACTAGAGCAAAATTGTTTAGCTCAAAAGATATAAGTAAAGCACATAGAGTATTCTAATAAATTCCGATTAATGTGTGTGTCTCTCAAAAGATGTGTACAACAGGGATGATTGTGGTGAACTAAAAAGCAAAGACTCAAATCATACAAGGCGCTCCAAGCAAAACACATATCATGTGGTGAATAAAAATATAGCTCCAAGTAAAGTTACCGATGGGCGAAGACAAAGAGGGATGCCTTAAGGGCATCCCCAAGCTTAGGATTTTTTGGTTGTCCTTAGATTTTACCTTGGGGTGCCTTGGGCATCCCCAAGCTTAGGCTCTTTACACTCCTTGTTCCATAATCCATCAATTCTTTACCGAAAACTTGAAAACTTCACAACACAAAACTTAACAGAAAATCTCGTGAGCTTTAAGGTACTTTAAGGTACTTTAATGAACTCATTCTTTATTTATATTGGTGTTAAACCTACTGTATTCCAACTTTCCTATGGTTCATAAACTCCATTAATAGCCATAGATTCATCAAAATAAGCAAACAACACACGAAAAACAGAATCTTTCAAAAACAGAACAGTCTGTAGTAATCTGTAACTAACGCAAACTTCTGGAACTCCAAAAATTCTAAAATAAATTTCTGGACGTGAGGAATTTATCTATTAATCATCTTCAAAAATAATAAACTAAATAACACTCTCCAGTAAAAAGTTGAGGCTAATCTCGCGAGCGCTAAAGTTTCTATTTTTTACAGCAAGACCGCAAAGACTTTCCCCAAGTCTTCCCAAAGGTTCTACTTGGAACAAACACTAATTAAAACACAAAAAACATCTAAACATAATCTAGATGGATTATTTATTCCTAAACAGAACCAAAAAGCAAAAAAACTAAAATAAAATTGAGTTGCCTCCCAACAAGCGCTATCGTTTAACGCCCCTAGCTAGGCATAAAGGCAAGGATAGATCTAGGTATTGCCATCTTTGGGATGCAATCCATAAGTGGCTCTCATGATAGATTCATAAGGTAATTTTATTTTCTTTCTAGGAAAGTGTTCCATGCCTTTCCTTAACGGAAATTGGAATCTAATATTTCCTTCCTTCATATCAATAATTGCACCAATCGTTCTAAGGAAAGGTCTACCAAGAATAATAGGACATGAAGGATTGCAATCTATATCAAGAATAATGAAATCTACGGGCACATAATTCCTATTTGCAACAATAAGAACATCATTAATTCTTACCATAGGTTTCTAATGGTGGAATCCGCAAGGTGCAAGTTTAAAGAACAATCATCAAATTCACGGAAACCTAGCAAATCACACAAAGTTTTTGGAATTCTGGAAACACTAGCACCCAAATCACACAAAGCATAGCATTCATGATCTTTAATTTAATTTTAATAGTAGGTTCCCACTCATCATAAAGTTTTCTAGGGATAGAAACTCCCAATTCAAGATTTTCTTCATAAATTGCATTAAAGCATCAACAATATGTTTAGTGAAAGCCTTATTTTGACTATAAGCATGCGGAGAATTTAGCACGGATTGCAACAAGGAAATACGATCTATCAAAGAAAAATTATCATAATTAAATTCCTTGAAATCCAAAATAGTGGGTTCATTGCTATCTAAAGTTTTGACCTCTTCCATCCTACTTGTACCAAATTCTGCATCAAGATCTAAAAACTCCGAATCATTGGGACGCCATTTAACTAAAGTTGACTCATCTCCAGTCCCATCATTATCAAGATTTATATTGCAAAACAAAGATTTAATAGGGGACACATCAATTACTTTTAGATCTTTATCTTTATTATCATGAAAACTAGAAGAACACACTTTTACAAAGCAATCTTTCTTAGCACGCATCCTAGCGGTTCTTTCTTTGCACTCATCAATGGAAATTCTCATGGCTTTGAGAGACTCATTGATATCCTGCTTAGGTGGAATAGATCTAAGTTTCAAAGAATCAACATCAAGAGAAGTTCTATCCATGTTCCTAGCCAATTCATCAATCTTAGGCAATTTTTCTTCAAGCAAAGCATTGAAATTCTTGAGAAATCATAAGTTCTTTAACACTAGTCTCAAAATCACAGAGCATCTTATTAAAGTTTCCATAAGAGTTGTTGTAGGAATTACCATAATTATTAGAGGTATTACTAGGATACAACCTAGGATTAAAGTTTCCTCTATAAGCGTTGTTACCAAAATTGTTCCTACCAACAAAATTCACATCCATAGATTCATTATTATTCTCAATCAAAGTAGACAAAGGCATATCATTGGGATCAGAAGAAACACTCTTATTAGCAAACAATTTCATAAGTTCATCCATCTTTCCACTCAAAACATTAATTTCTTCAATTGCATGCACCTTTTACTAGTAGGTCTTTCAGTGTGCCATTGAGAATAACTAACCATAATATTATCTAGGAGTTTAGTAGCTTCTCCTAAAGTGATTTCCATAAGAGTGCCTCCCACGGCCGAATCTAAAAGATTTCTAGAAGCAAAGTTCAATCCGGCATAAAATTTTTGTATAATCATCCATAAATTCAAACCATGTGTAGGGCAATTACGTATCATTAATTTCATTCTCTCCCAAGCTTGTGCAACATGTTCATGATCAAGTTGCTTAAAATTCATAATATCGTTTCTAAGAGAGATGATCTTAGCGGGAGGAAAATACTTAGAGATAAAAGCATCTTTGCACTTATTCCAAGAATCAATACTAGGTTTAGGCAAAGACAAAAACCAAGTTTTAGCACGATCTCTAAGCGAAAACGGAAATAGCTTTAGTTTAACAATATCATTGTCCACATCTTTCTTATTTTGCATATCACACAAATCAACAAAGCTATTTAGATGGGTAGCGGCATCTTCACTAGGAAGGCCGCTTAATTGATCTTTCATGACAAGATTTAGCAAAGCAGTATTAATTTCACAAGATTCAGCATCGGTAAGAGGAGCAATCGGAGTGCTAAGAAAATCATTGTTGTTGGTATTGGAAAAGTCAGACAATTTAGTGTTGTTTTGAGCCACCGTGACAAGCAAGCAATCCAACACACAAGCAAACAAGAAGCAAGCGAAAAAGAGGCGAACGAAAAAAGAGGGCGAATAAAACAGCAACGGTGAAGTGGGGGAGAGGAAAACACACCGCAAAAGGAATTACATCGGATAGATCTCCAAGAAGATCGAGGAGAACTTTGTATTGAGATCCAAAGAGAGAGAAGAAGCCATCTAGCTAATAACTATGGCCCCGAAGGTCTGTGGTAAACTACTCACACATCGTCGGAGAGGCTATGGTGTTGATGTAGAAGCCCTCCGTGATCGATGCCCTCCGGCAGAGCCGGAAAAGGCCCCAAGATGGGATCTCATGGCATGAAGGTATGCGGCATGCGGCGGAATTAGGTTGTCATGGTGCTCCTCGATGGTTTCTGGGTACGTACGTATATATAGGAGGAAGAAGTAGGTCGCTGGAGGGCGCGCCCCCCTCCCTCGTGGCCTCCTTGTATGTTTCTTGACGTCCACTCCAAGTCCTTTGGATCACGTTTGTTCCAAAAATCACGCTCCCGAAGGTTTCATTCCGTCTGAACTCCGTTTGATATTGTTTTTCTGCGAAACACTGAAATAGGCAAAAAAAAACAGCAATTTGCACTGGGCCTTGGGTTAATAGGTTAGTCCCAAAAATAATATGAAAGTGTATAATAAAGCCCATTAAACATCCAAAATAGAATATATAATAGCATGGAATAATCAAAAATTATAGATACGTTGGAGACGTATCATTCACCCTCGGGGCTGAGGGTATGTACCAGTAGCTATGTCTTTGATCTCTCTCTCTCTCTCTCTCTCTCTCTCTCTCGTGTTCTTGATTTGCACGATCTTGATGTACTGCGAGTTTTGCTACTATAGTTGGATCTTATGTTGTTTCTCCCCCTCTATTCTCTTGTAATGGATTGAGTTTTCCCTTTGAAGTTATCTTATCGGATTGAGTCTTTAAGGATTTGAGAACACTCACTACTGCAGGAGACTGCTAACACGACACTACGATTAGAGACCCTTCGCCGAAACTGTGTGCGATGCAATAATCGCAAACGGTGGTGTAAAAAACCCGTCAAAAAAGGTGCAAAACGTTTGCGATGATGTATGCATCAAACACGATTCATGTTTTAGTTGCGTGTGCGATGCAGGTGTGACGCCGGGATAATTAAGCTACAGTAACCCTCTGGAAATGATGCCACGTCACCTCGGTTAGTGTTGATAATCTCACGTTAGTTCCAAACCGGTTCAAAATTCAAATTCAAAATATGGCAAACAACCAAGTTTTAAAACATTAAAACAAAAATGTTCGGACTGTGCCAAATATTACATAGGTAGTTATAGTGAAGAAAGCACATGTTTAGAAATACTTAAATGCCTCAATTAAATAAAATGTAAAAGGAAAATAAATAAAAGAAAAGAAAACACAAAAACATAAAACAAAGCTAAACAAAAAGAGAGAAGCTCTCCATCGGGCCAACTGCCCAAGCACAGCCACCAAGCCGCCCACCACCCGCGCCCATATCCCCCACCGCTCCCAAACCCTAGAGGCCTACCCCACTTCCCCACGATCCCCACCTCTCCTCCTGCCACACAGGAGAGGGTGCACGATCCCATCGCTCTCCCACTGTTCCCTCGCTCTTCCCCAACCGAGGACCCGATCTGGATCGGGCGCCGCCCGCCCCGATCCGGTGACCTTGTCGCCCTCCACGCCCGTCGCCACCACCACGCTGTTGCTTCACCATCCTCGACGTTGTCACGTGCTATCGCATCGCCTCACGCCGCCTGGCGGCCCGGGACGCTGGCCCGCTCGCACTCCACCGGCGCTTCTTCGCCTCCTTGAGCCCGCATTGCCACCCTCGTGGAGGACGACCTCGCCGGACCTCCCCGCCGGCCTGCCTCCTCCTTCCCACCGGCCTGCATCCTCTCCGGCGCTCGTCCCTGTCCTCCTCCTCAACCCCCACTGCCCAGTGCCCTACGCTCCCTCGGTGAGGCCCGGCCTCCTCTTCTCTCCCATCGCCGTCGTCTCTGTCGCCGTCTGGATCGCGAACGCCACCAAGGCCACCGCACCGCACCGCCTCTCCTCGTGCTCGTTCAAGCCCCTCGCGCCCATGGTCGCAGCTTCACAGCACCGCAGCCGCCGCCCTTCGCCATGACCTCGCCACTGACCGCTTTCGCCCCATCATTTCCTTGGCGCTCACCGCGCAACCCAGCTCCCTCGACTCCTCACGCCTCTGCAGCCACCGGCCCGGCCTCGCGGCTCACGGGCCGTGCTCGGGCAACCCCCCACCAGCTCATGGGGCCGCCCACTCGCCCGGCGCCCGGCCGACGCCGTTTCCCCCTATTGGCTTGGGTGGGTGCCCATTCGGGCTGGCGCCCGTCGCCCGCACGCCCGATCCGCTAGGCCCCTGGGGCCTATGACAAAGGGGGCCCACGCCCCTGAAACATTTGTAGAAAATGAGATTAAATAATAATAATAATAATAATATTAACTAATTAATTAATTAAAGAGTTAATTAACTTAATTAACTTGTGTTAGTTAAACTGATAACCTAATTAGTCTATTTAATCTGTTAGGTTAGTAAGATAGTATATGACAAGGGGACCCACCCGCCGACTACCAAAGTTTGATCGGTCAACTAGGACCCTTGGACCCACATGTCAGCCCCTTTGGTACACTTTATGTGTACCCACAAATTTAGTACACCTAGCAATTTACATTTATTTCAATTAAATTAAATTCAGAAAATGAATAAAACTTTGGAAAATAATATAAAATAATCCGTAGCTTCGGATGAAAAACTTTGTATATGAAAGTTGCTCAGAGCTATTTAGACGAATCTGAATACGTAGCCCGTTAAGTCCGCCACACATCCCTAGCATAGTGACACGCATAACTTTCCCTCCGTTCACTTGTCCGAAAAACGAAACACCGGGAATACTTTCCCGGATGTTTCCCCCTTTCGCCGGTATCACCTATCCCTGCGTTAGGTCACCCCTAGCACAACGTATTGCCGCGTCTTGCTTTGTGTTACATTTGATTGCTCTGTTATTTATTGTGTTCCCCCTCACATTTCTTTCCTAGGTAGACTCCGAGACCGGGCCGATGTTCATGTGTTCGACTACATCGAAGACGACCCCTCCTACTTGCTAGAACAACTAGGCAAGCCCCCACTTTGATCACCAGATATCGCCTATTCCTTCTCTCTACTGCTTGCATTAGAGTAGTGTAGCATGTTACTGCTTTCGGTTAATCCTATTCTGCTGCATAGCCTGTCATTGTTGCTTCTGATTGTTACCCTTTACCGTAATCCTAATGCTTAGTATAGGATGCTAGTGTTCCATCGATGGCCCTACACTCTTGTCCGTCCGCCATGCTATTATACATCGGGCCGTGATCACTTCGGAGGTGATCACGGGCATATGCTATATACTTGATCTTTATAAAGATTACTATGATAATCTGTTAGGAGATGGGGTCGGCAAGGTGTGGCTCCATCCCAGAGAGGTGGGCCTGGGTTCCCGATGGCCCCGATCGTTACTTTGTGGCGGAGCGACATGGCAGGTTGAGACCACCTAGGAGAGAGGTGGGCTCGCCTCGGTCGGCTTTCGCGGATACTTAACACGCTTAACAAGATCTTGGTATTTGATCTCGAGTTCCGCCACCGCCTATACGCACTAAGCAACTACGCGGGGAGCGATTATGGGCACTCGACATCGTGGTATCGTGAAGCCTTCATGACGCTGGCCGATCGGCGGCGGGCGCGGATTGGACCGAACGCCTGCTAGGCTAGGTCTGCTTCCGGCCGCCCTCGCAACGTGCAGGTGTGCAATGGGCGATAGGCCTAGACCCCTGCGCCATAGGATTTACACCGGCGTGCTGACCTCTCTGTTGTGCCTAGGTAGGGCTGCGACGTGTTGATCTCCTAAGGCCGGGCATGACCCAGGAAAGTGTGTCCGGCCAAAGGGATCGAGCGTGTTGGGTTATGTGGTGCACCCCTGCAGGGAAGTTTATCTATTCGGATAGCCGTGATCTTCGGTAACAGGATGACTTGGAGTTGTACCTTGACCTTATGACAACTAGAACTGGATACTTAATAAAACACACCCTTCCAAGTGCCAGATATAACCCGGTGACCGCTCTCTAACTGGGCAACGAGGAGAGGATCGTTGGGTAGGCTTATGCTATACGATGCTACTTGGTGAACTTACCATCTACTCTCTTCTACATGCTGCAAGATGGAGGCTGCCAGAAGCGTAGTCTTCGACAGGACTAGCTATCCTCTTATTCCGGCATTCTGATTCGGTTCCATCGATATGGCCCTTTACACATATATCCATGCATATGTAGTGTAGCTCCTTGCTTTAGTACTTTGGATGAGTACTCACGGTTGCTTTCTCCGCCTTTTCCCCTTTCCTTTCTTTACGGTTGTCGCAACGGATGTTGGAGTCCAAGACTGCACGCCACCGTCGACGGCGACTCCTACTACTACTGGAGGTGCCTACTACTACGTGTAGCCCGGCCGACGCAGCGACCATGAGTAGTTTAGGAGGATCTCAGGCAGGAGGCTGCGCCTCTTTCGACCAGATCCCGGTTTGTGCTAGCCTTCTTAAGGCAAACTTGTTTAACTTATACGTACTTTCAGATATTGTTGCTTCCACGACTCGTCTATGATCGAGCACTTGTATTCGAGCCCTCGAGGCCCCGGCTTGTAATATGATGCTTGTATGACTTATTTTATTTCTAGAGTTGTGTTGTGATATCTTCCGTGAGTCCTCGATCTTGACCGCATATCGTTATGCAGTATGATTAGTGTATGATTGAATCGGGGCGTCCAAAGCAAGGCATACGGTTAATCCATTCAAAGCATGCTGCGATGAGGTAGAACAATGAAACGGGCAGCCATAACAACATGTGTAATGCGATGCACGGGACACACAGTTAATCCATTCGAACTGTTTGCGATGAGGTAGAACAACGAAATGGGCAGCCATATCAATGTGTAAAAGTGCGATATGACGGCATACGGTTAACTTCGGATGAACTGTTTTCGATTAGGGAACACAACAAAAGCGGTTCAATTTAACAAGATGTGTGTGATATGCAGCATCTGATTCACATGGATGAACTGTTTACGATGAGCCAAAAGAACACAAACGAGTCGTGTAAACAAGATGTGTGTGATACGTGGCAAACAGGTGACTCGGATAAACTGCTTATGCGATGAGAGATTACAATCTGACGGTCAATACTGGCTACTTCGTGTGATTATGTGTGTACAAAAAACTTTGAAAAATGCAAACTAGTTGCTTGCGGTGGCTAGGAGTATCACACACGATGCGTCTGCGAGTACTCGTGTGCGATGATTAGTATGTTACACATACGTTTCCTTATGTGAACATGTGTGTGAATTTGCAATATGGACAGTTAATATGCAAATGCCTTCTGGACATCGGGCACATGCTTAAACTGAATGAACTGTGTACGGTACTAATACTTTCCATGAAAATTTATGAACTTGGGTAACAACATCCGAGTAACATGTATATATATATATATATATATATATATATATATATATATATATATATATATATATATATATATATATATATATATAGTGGTTACACTATTTGAAAAAGGAGGATCTTCGTAACACGGTTTTGACAACCATATGGTCCATATCTACTTAACATAGTAACAACTATCACATTTCAAGAGGCTAAGGGCCAACAACCATATGGTCCATATCTACATAATTAACATATATAGTAACAGCTAGCACATTTTAAGAGGCTGAGGGCCAACAACCACAACTATCCACTGGAAGCAGCTTGATCACGGCGACTCGGCATCTCGTCAATGAAAAGGAAGAGCCCTCCTGTGCCTTGGAAGAGCCCTCCTGCTTATTTAATTTTCCGTTGCTACTGTTACAATCACTACAAAACCTAAAAATATTACTTTGCTAACGTCACCGTTACTTCCATATTACTTTGCTACTAAATATATTGCTGTAGATACTAAGTTATCCAGGTGTGGTTGAATTAACAACTCAACTGCTAATACTTGAGAATATTCTTTGGCTCCCCTTGTGTCGAATCAATAAATTTGAGTTGAATACTCTACCCTCAAAAACTGTTGCGATCCCCTATACTTGTGGGTTATCACCGCGTTCAAATTTGGCACTTTTTCGGGTTCATTTGCCATATTTAGGGGATTATGTGCATTTCCTAGGCATTAATGCGCATAATTCAAGTTCAAACAATCGATGCATGAAAGGGTCCACAAGAACGGCCTAGAAAACCATGCTCGTGGCATTTAGTAAATTCTCATGCCTTTTACAAGGAATGGACAGATATTTCGATGAAATGTGTGGCAATAGTTGATACGTCTCCAACGTATCTATAATTTTTTATTGTTCCATGCTATTATATTATCTGTTTTGGATGTTTAATGGGCTTTATTATACACTTTTATATTATTTTTGGGACTAACCTATTAATCGAAGGCCTAGTGCAAATTGCTGTTTTTTTTTGCCTATTTCAGTGTTTCGCAGAAAAGGAATATCAAATGGAATCCAAACGGAATGAAACCTTCGGGAGAGTTATTTTTGGAAGAAACGTGATCCAGAGGACTTGGAGTGGACGTCAAGAAAGAATCGAGGAGGCCACGTGGCAGGGAGGCGCGCCTACCCCCCTGGGCGCACTCCCCACCCTCGTGGGCCCCTCGCCGCTCCACTGACCTACTTCTTCCTCCTATATATACACATATACCCCAAAAACATCCAGGAGCACCATGAAACCCTATTTCCACCGCCGCAACCTTCTGTACCCATGAGATCCCATCTTGGGGCCTTTTCCGGCGCTTCGCCGGAGAGGGAATCGATCACGGAGAGGGCTTCTACATCAACACCATAGCCTCTCCGATGATGTGTGACTACTTTACCACAGACCTTCGGGTCCATAGTTATTAGCTAGATGGCTTCTTCTCTCTCTTTGGATCTCAATACAAAGTTGTCCTCGATCTTCTTCGAGATTTATTCGATGTAATACTTTTTTGCGGTGTGTTTGTCGAGATCCGATGAATTGTGGGTTTATGATCAAGATTATCTATGAACAATATTTGAATCTCCTCTGAATTATTTTATGTATGATTTGTTATCTTTGCAAGTCTCTTTGAATTATCAGTTTGGTTTGGCCTACTAGATTGATCTTTCTTGCAATGGGAGAAGTGCTTAGCTTTGGTTTCAATCTTGCGGTGTCCTTTCCCAATGATGAGGGGCAGCAAGGCACGCATTGTATTGTTGCCATCGAGGATAAAAAGATGGGGTTTATATCACATTGCTTGAGTTTATCCCTCTACATCATGTCATCTTGCCTAATGCGTTACTCTGTTCTTATTAACTTAATACTCGATGCATGCTGGATAGCGGTTGATGTGTGGAGTAATAGTAGTAGATGCAGAATCATTTCGGTCTACTTGTCGCGGAAGTGATGCCTATATACATGATCATGCCTAGATATTCTCATAAGTATGCACTTTTCTATCAATTGCTCGACAAAGAATTTGTTCACCCACTGTAATACTTATGCTATCTTGAGAGAAGCCACTAGTGAAACCTATGGCCCCCGGGTCTATTTTCCATCATATAAGGTTCCAATCTATTTTATTTTGCAATCTTTACTTTCCAATGTATATCATAAGAATACCAAAAATATTTATCTTATTATCTCTATCAGATCTCACTTTTGCAAGTGGTCGTGAAGGGATTGACATCCCCTTTATCGTGTTGGTTGCAAGGTTATTATTTGTTTGTGTAGCTACGAGGCGACTTGCGTGTAGTATCCTACTGGATTGATACCTTGGTTCTAAAAAACTGAGGGAAATACTTACGCTACTTTGCTACATCACCCTTTCCTCTTTAAGGGAAAAACCAACGCAAGCTCAAGAGGTAGCAAGAAGGATTTCTGACGTTGTTGCCGGGGAGATCTATGCCAAGTCAAGACATACCAAGTAACCATCACAACTCTTATCCCTCGCATTACATTATTTGCCATTTGCCTCTCGTTTTCCTCTCCCCCACTTCACCTTGGCCGTTTTATTCGCCCTCTTTTTCATTCGTCTCTTTTCGCTTGCTTCTTGTGTGCTTGTGTGTCGGATTGTTTGTCACGATGGCTCAAGACAATACTAAATTGTGTGACTTTTCCAATACCAACAACAATGATTTTCTTAGCACTCCGATTGCTCCTATTACCGATGCTGAATCTTGTGAAATTAATGCTACTTTGTGATGTCTACTATACAACCTTCTTCTTGTAGACGTTGTTGGGCCTCCAAGTGCAGAGGTTTGTAGGATAGTAGAAAATTTCCCTCAAGTGGATGACCTAAGGTTTATCAATCCGTGGGAGGCGTAGGATGAAGATGGTCTCTCTCAAACAACCCTGCAACCAAATACCAAAGAGTCTCTTGTGTCCCCAACACACCCAATACAATGGTAAATTGTATAGGTGCACTAGTTCGGCGAAGAGATGGTGATACAAGTGCAATATGGATGATAGATATAGGTTTTTGTAATTTGAAAATATAAAAACAGCAAGGTAACTAATGATAAAGGTGAGTGAAAACGGTATTGCAATGCTAGGAAACAAGGCCTAGGGTTCATACTTTCACTAGTGCAAGTTCTCTCAACAATAATAACATAATTGGATCATATAACTATCCCTCAACATGCAACAAAGAGTCACTCCAAAGTAACTAATAGCGGAGAACAAGCGAAGAGATTATTGTAGGGTATGAAACCACCTCAAAGTTATCCTTTCTGATCGATCTATTCAAGAGTCCGTAGTAAAATAACACGAAGCTATTCTTTCCATTCAATCTATCATAGAGTTCGTACTGGAATAACACCTTAAGACACGAATCAACCAAAACCCTAATGTCACCTAGATACTCCAATGTCACCTCAAGTATCCGTGGGTATGATTATATGATATGCATCACACAATCTCAGATTCATCTATTCAACCAACACAAAGTACTTCAAAGAGTGCCCCAAAGTTTCTCTGGGAGAGTCAAGATGAAAACGTGTGCAGCCCTATGCATAAGTTCACAAGGTCACTGAACCCGGAAGTTGATCACCAAAACATTCATCAAGTAGATCACGTGAATATCCCTTTGTCACCACAGATAAGCACATGCAAGACATACATCAAGTGTTCGCATATCCTTAAAGACTCAATCCGATAAGATAACTTCAAAGTGAAAACTCAATCCATTAAAAGAGAGTAGAGGGGGGAAACATCATAAGATCCAACTATAATAGCAAAGCTCGCGGTACATCAAGATCATGCCAAATCAAGAACACGAGAGAGAGAGAGAGAGAGAGAGAGAGAGATCAAACACATAGCTCTTTGGTACATACCCTTAGCCCCGAGGGTGAACTACTCCTCCTCTCATCATGGAGAGCGCCGGGATGATGAAGATGGCCACCGATGATGGATTCCCCCTCCGTGAGTCTTGAACAGGGTCCCAGCTTGGTTTTGGTGGCTCTGAGAGGCTTCTTGGTGCGGGAACTCCCAATCTAGGTTATGTTCTAGGGGTTTCTGTATATATAAGAGGTTTTGGCGTCGAGAACAAGTCAGGGGGGTCTCCGAGCTGTCCACGAGCTAGGGAGGCGCGCCCAGGGGTGGGCGCGCCCCCCACCCTCGTAGGCAGCCTGGGACTCTTCTGGCCCAACTCTTTTACTCCATGGCCTTCTTTCGGTCCAAAAAATAAGTTCCGTGAAGTTTCAGGTCAATTGGACTCCGTTTAGTTTTCCTTTTCTGCGATACTCAAAAACAAGGAAAAACAGAAACTGGCATCGGGCTCTAGGTTAATAGATTAGTCCCAAAAATCATATAAGATAGCATATAAATGCATATAAAACATCCATGATGGATAATATAATAGCATGGAACAATAAAAAATTATAGATCACTTTGTTGAATCTTGTCATGAAAGATCAATTCTCTGGCCTTCCTAGTGAAGATGCCGCTACACATCTAAACAACTTTGTTGATTTATGTGATATGCAAAAGAAAAAAGATGTGTATAATGATATTGTTAAATTGAAGTTGTTTCCGTTTTCGCTTAGAGATCGTGCCAAAACTTGGTTCTCGTATTTGCCTAAAAATAGTATTGATTCTTGGAATAAGTGCAAAGATGCTTTTATCTCTAAGTATTTTCCTCCCGCTAAGATCATCTCTCCTAGATACGATATTATGAATTTTAAGAAATTTGATCATGAACATGTTGAACAAGCTTGGAAGAGATGAAATTAATGATACGTAATTGCCCTACACATGGTTTGAATTTATGGATGATTATACAAAAATTTTATGCCGGACTGAATTTTGCTTCTATAAATCTTTTAGATTCGGCCGCGGGAGGCACTTTTATGCAAATCACTTTAGGAGAAGCTACTAAACTCCTAGATAATATTATGGTTAATTACTCTTAATGGCACACCGAAAGATCTACTAGTAAAAAGGTTCATGTGATAGAAGAGATTAATATTTTGAGTGGAAAGATGGATGAACATATGAAATTGTTTGCTAATAAGAGTGCTTCTTCCGATCCTAATGATATGCCTTTGTCTGCCTTTGATTGAGAATAATAATGAATCTATGGATGTGAATTTTGTTGGTAGGAACAATTTTGGTAACAACGCTTATCGAGGAAACTTCAATCCTAGGCCGTTTCCTAGTAATTCCTCTAATAATTATGGTAATTCCTACAACAACACTTATGGAAATTTTGATAAGATGCCCTCTGATTTTGAGACTAGTGTTAAAGGATTTATGATTTCTCAAAAGAATTTCAATGCTTTGCTTGAAGAAAAATTGCCTCAGATTGATGAGTTGGCTAGGAACGTGGATAGAATTTCTCTTGATGTTGATTCTTTAAAACTTAGATCTATTCCACCTAAGCATGATATCAATGAGTCTCTCAAAGCTATGAGAATTTCCATTGATGAGTACAAAGAAAGAACCGCTAGGATGCGTGCTAAAAAAGATTGCTTTGTAAAAGCGTGTTCTTCTAGTTCTCATGATAATAGGGATGAAGATCTAAAAGTGATTGATGTGTCTCCTCTTAAATCTTTGTTTTGCAATATGAATCTTGATAATGATGGGACTGGAGATGAGTCAGCTTTAGTTAAAAGGCGTCCCAATAATTCGGAGTTTTTAGATCTTGATGGAAAAATTGGTAAAAGTGGGATTGAAGAGGTCAAAACTTTACATAGCAATGAACCCACTATTTTGGATTTCAAGGAATTTAATTATGATAATTGTTCTTTAATAGATTGTATTTCCTTGTTGCAATCCGTGTTAAATTCTCCTCATGCTTATAGTCAAAATAAAGCTTTTACCAAACATATCGTTGATGCTTTAATGTAATCCTATGAAGAAAACTTGAATTAGAAGTTTCTATCCTAGAAAACTTTATGATGAGTGGGAACCTACTATTAAAATTAAGATTAAAGATCATGAATGCTATGCTTTATGTGATTTGGGCGCTAGTGTTTCCACGATTCCAAAAACTTTGTGTGATGTATTAGGTTTCCGTGAATTTGATGATTGTTCTTTAAATTTGCATCTTGCGGATTCCACCATTAAGAAACCTATGGGAAGAATTAATGATGTTCTTATTGTTGCCAATAGGAATTATGTGCCCGTAGATTTCATTGTTCTTGACATAGATTGCAATCCTACATGTCCTATTATTCTTGGTAGACCTTTCCCTAGAACGATTGGTGCAATTATTGATATGAAAGAATTAAATATTAGATTCCAATTTCCGTTAAGGAAAGGCATGAAACACTTTCCTAGGAAGAAAATTAAATTACCTTATGAATCTGTTATGAGAGCCACTTATGGATTGCATACCAAAGATGATAATACTTAGATCTATTCTTGCCTTTATGCCTACCTAGGGGCGTTAAACGATAGCGCTTGTTGGGAGGCAACCCAATTTTATTTTAGTTTCTTGCTTTTTGGTTCTGTTTAGTAATAAATTATTCATCTAGCTTCTGTTAAGATGTGGTTTTATGTTTTAAATTAGTATTTGTGCTAAGTATAACCTTTGGGAAGACTTGGGTGAAGCCTTTAGGGTTAATTAGATAAATGCCACTACAATTTTGGCGATTCATAAATATGCCACTGCATTTTCCAAACTTTAAAAAATGCCACTACAATTTTTGCAAACTTTGAAAAACACCACTCCAGACTTTGAAAAATGCCACAGGTAATGGCATGAAATGGAATTTTTCAAAGTTTGGAAATTGTAGTGGCATTTCTCGGAATCGCCAAATTTGGTGTGGCATTTATCAAATTAACCCAAGTCTTTATGATCTTGCTCTAAAAAAACAGAAACTTTAGCGCTCACGAGATTAGATGCCATTTTCTACTAGAGAGTGCTTTTAGGTTGATTCTTTTTGCAGATGATTAATAGATAAATTCCTCACGTCCAAAAGTTTATTTCAGAATTTTTGGAGTTCCATAAGTATACATTTGATACAGATTACTACAGAATGTTCTGTTTTTGACAGATTCTGTTTTTCGTGTGTTGTTTGCTTATTTTGATGAATCTATGGCTAGTATCGGAGGGTATGAACCATAGAGAAGTTGGAATACAGTAGGTTTAAAACCAATATAAATAAAGAATGAGTTCATTACAGTACCTTGAAGTGGTGGTTTGTTTTCTTTAGCTATTGAACTCATGATATTTTCTGTTGAGTTTTGTGTTGTGAAGTTTTCAAGTTTTGGGTAAAGATTTGATGGATTATGGAATAAGGAGTGGCAAGAGCCTAAGCTTGGGTATGCCCAATGCACCCCAAGGTAGAATTCAAGGACAAGCAAAAGCCTAAGCTTTGGGATGCCCCGTAAGGCATCCCCTCTTTCGTCTTCGTCCATCGGTAACTTTACATGATGCTATAATTTTATTCACCACATGATATGTGTTTTGCTTGGAGCGTCTTGTATGATTTGAGTCTTTGATTTTAGTTTACCACAGTCATCCTGGCTATACACACCTTGTTTGGAGAGACACACATGAATCAGAATTTATTAGAATACTCTATGTGCTTCACTTATATCTCTTGAGCTAGATAACTTTGCTCTAGTGCTTCACTTATATCTTTTAGAGCACGGTGGTGGTTTTATTTTATAGAAATTATTGATCTCTCATGCTTCAATTATATCATTTTGAGAGTCCTTTAGAACAGCATGGTAATTTGCTTTGGCTATAAAATTAGTCCTAATATGATAGGCATCCAAGATTGGTATAATAAAAACTTTCATAAAAAGTGCATTGAATACTATGAGAAGTTTGATACTTGATGATTGTTTTGAGATATGAAGATGGTAATATTAGAGTCGTGCTAGTTGAGTAGTTGTGAATTTGAGAAATACTTGTGTTAAAGTTTGCAAGTCCCATAGCATGCACGTATGGTAAACGTTGTGTAACAAATTTGAAGCATGAGGTGTTCTTTGATTGTCATCCTTATGAGTGGCGGTCGGGGACGAGCGATGGTCTTTTCCTACCAATCTATCCCCTAGGAGCATGCGTAATTCTTGGTTTTTGATGACTTGTAGATTTTTGCAATAAGTATGTGAGTTCTTTATGACTAATGTTGAGTCCATGGATTATCGCCTCTCACCTTTCCATCATTGCTAGCCTCTTCGGTACCATGCATTGACCTTTCTCACCTTGAGAGTTGGTGCAAACTTCGCGGGTGCATCCAAACCCCGTGATATGATACACTCTATCACATATAAACCTCCTTATATCTTCCTCAAAACAGCCACCATACCTACCTATTATGGCATTTCCATAGCCATTCCGAGATATATTGTCATGCAACTTTCCATCGTTTCATTTATTATGACACGCTTCATCATTGTCATATTGCCTTGCATGATCATGTAGTTGACATCGTATTTGTGGCAAAGCCACCATGCATAATTATCATACATTTCACTCTTGATTCATTGCCCATCCGGTACATTGGGAGGCATTCATATAGAGACATACCATGTTCTAGTATCGAGTTGTAATCATTGAGTTGTAAATAAATAGAAGTGTGATGATCATCATTAATAGAGCATTGTCCCAAAAAAAGGCCAAATAAAAAAAGTGAAAGGCCAAAAAAAAGAAATAAAAGGGACAATGCTACTATCCGTTTTTCCACACTTGTGCTTCAAAGTAGCACCACGATCTTTGTGATAGAGAGTCTCTTGTTTTGTCACTTTCATATACTAGTGGGAATTTTTCATTATAGAACTTGGCTTGTATATTCCAACAATGGGCTTCCTCAAATGCCCTAGGTCTTCTTGAGCAAGCAAGTTGGATGCACACCCACTTAGTTTCTTTTGTTGAGCTTTCAAACATTTATAGCTCTAGTGCGTCCGTTGCATGGCAATCCCTACTCCTTGCATTGCCATCAATTGATGGGCATCTCCCTAGCCCGTTGATTAGCCATGTCAATGTGAGACTTTCTCCTTTTTGTCTTCTCCACATAACCCCATCATCATACTCTATTCCCCCACGATTGCTATATCCATGGCTCACGCTCATGTATTGCGTGAAAGTTGAAAAAAGTATGAGATTACTAAAGTATGAAACAATTGCTTGGCGTGTCATCGAGGTTGTGCATGATGAGAGCATTCTTGTGTGACGAAAATAGAGCATGACCAAACTATATGATTTTGTAGGGATGAACTTTCTTTGGCCATGTTATTTTGAGAAGACATAATTGCTTAGTTAGTATGCTTGAAGTATTATTATTTTTATGTCAATATTAAACTTTTATCTTGAATCTTTCAGATTTGAACATTCATGCCACAATAAAGAAAATTACATTTAGAAATATGCTAGGTAGCATTCCACATCAAAAATTCTGGTTTTACCACTTACCTACTCGAGGGCGAGCAGGAATTAAGCTTGGGGATGCTTGATACGTCTCCAACGTATCTATAATTTTTGTTTGTTCCATGCTATTATATTATCTGTTTTGAATGTTTAATGGTCTTTATTATACACTTTTATACTATTTTTGGGACTAACCTATTAACCAAAGGCCCAGTGCAAATTGCTGTTTTTTTTGCCTATTTCAGTGTTTCGCAGAAAAGGAATATCAAACGGAATCCAAACGGAACGAAACCTTCGGGAGAGTTATTTTTGGAACAAACCTGATCCAGGGGACTTGGAGTGGACGTTAAGAAAGAAGCGAGGAGGCCACGAGGCAGGGAGGCGCGCCTGGCCCCCTGGGCACGCCCCCTCCCTCGTCGGGCCCTCGCAGCTCCATCGACCTACTTCTTCCTCCTATATATACCCATATACCCCAAAAACATACAGGAGCACCACGAAACCGTATTTCCACCACCGAAACCTTCTGTACCCGTGAGATCCCATCTTGGGGCCTTTTCCGGTGCTCCGCTGGAGGGGGAATCGATCACGGAGGGCTTCTACATCAACACCATAGCCTCTCCGATGATGTGTGAGTAGTTTGCCACAGACCTTCGGGTCCATAGTTATTATCTAGATGGCTTCTTCTCTCTCTTTGGATCTCAATACAAAGTTCTCCTCGATCTTCTTAGAGATCTATTTGATGTAATTCTTTTTGCGGTGTGTTTGTCGAGATCCGATGAATTGTGGGTTTATGATCAAGATTATCTATGAACAATATTTGAATCTCTCTGAATTCTTTTATGTATGATTTGTTATCTTTGCAAGTCTCTTCGAATTACAGTTTGGTTTGGCCTACTAGATTGATCTTTCTTGCAATGGGAGAAGTGCTTAGCTTTGGGTTCAATCTTGTGGTGTCCTTTCCCAATGACAGCAGGGGCAGCAAGGCACGCATTGTATTGTTGCCATCGAGGATAAAAAGTTGGGGTTTGTGTCATATTGCTTGAATGTATCCCTCTACATCATGTCATCTTGCCTAATGCGTTACTCTGTTCTTATGAACTTAATACTCTAGATGCATGTTGGATAGCGGTTGATGTGTGGAGTAATAGTAGTAGATGCAGAATCGTTTCGGTCTACTTGTCGCGGACGTGATGCCTATATACATGATCATGCCTACATATTCTAATAAGTATGCACTTTTCTATCAATTTCTCGATAGTAATTTGTTCACCCACCATAACACTTATGCTATCTTGAGAGAAGCCACTAGTCAAACCTATGGCCCCCCGGTCTATTTTCCATCATATAAGTTTCCAATCTATTTTATTTTGCAATCTTTACTTTCCAATCTATACCATAAAAATACCAAAAATATTTATCTTATTATCTCTATCAGATCTCACTTTTGCAAGTGGTCGAGAAGGGATTGACAACCCCTTTATCGCATTGGTTGCAAGGTTCTTATTTGTTTGTGTAGGTACGAGGTGACTTGCGTGTAGTTTCCTACTGGATTGATACCTTGGTTCTCAAAAATGAGGGAAATACTTACGCTACTTTGCTGCATCACCATTTCCTCTTCAAGGGAAAAACCAAAAGCTCAAGAGGTAGCAATAGTCAACCACAAATGTCTGTTTGTTGGGTTTTCAACTATAGAAAATGAAATAAATGCTTAAAAACATGACGCCTGGCATGGTGCCATGGTATGACCTCACCATGCCTTGGTAAAAATTTGAGAAGGTTTGGCTTATGTTGTCATGCATGCCCTTCATAAATCGAACCATCACCGAGGAAGTTCCATGCTTTGAAAGGAAATCCTCAAGATTGAAGGGGAATCCAAATTTTCTTTGTTCTTTGCCCCGAGTTTTTTTCACGCATTTAACATACACCCTGCAAATCACCGTGTTCAAATTTGGCATTTTAGGGCTCATTTACCATACTTAGGGGATTATGTGCATTTTCTTGGCATTAATGGACATAATTCAAATTGAACAATCGGTGCATGAAAAGGTGCACAAGAACGATGCAGAAAACCATGCTCGTGTTATTTAGCACATTCTCATGCCTTTTACAATGAATGGGCAGATATTTCAAGGAAATGTGTGGCAATAGTCAACCATAAACGCATCGTTTACTCGGTTAACAACTATACAAAAAGTGAAACACATGACGGCTGGCTTGGTGCCATGGTATGGCCTCACCATGCCCTGGTAAAAATTGGAGAATGTTTTCCTTATGTCGTGATGCGTGCCTTTCATAAATCGAACCATCACCGAGGAAGTTTCATTGTTTCAAGGGGGAAATCACCAAGATTGAAGGGGGGGGGGGTCCAAATTTCCTTTGTCCTGTGTCCATGAGTTTTTTCTACAATGAACATACAACCTACAAATCACCATGTTCATATTTGGCACTTTTCCGGGTTCATTTGCCATATTTAGGGGATTATGTGCATTTCCTAGGCATTAATGCGCATAATTCAAGTTCAAACAATCGATGAATGAAAGGGTCCACAAGAACGGCCTAGAAAACCATGCTCGTGCCATTTAGTAAATTCTCATGCCTTTTACAAGGAATGGACAGATATTTCAATGAAATGTGTGGCAATAGTCAACCACAAATGTCAGTTTGTTGGGTTTTCAACTATAAAAAATGAAATAAATGCTTAAAAACATGACGCTTTGGCATGGTGCCATGGTATGACCTCACCATGCCTTGGTAAAAATTTAGAAGGTTTGGCTTATGTTGTCATGCACGCCCTTCATAAATCGAACCATCACCGAGGAAGTTCCATGCTTTGAAGGAAATCCTCAAGATTGAAGGGAATCCAAATTTTCTTCATTCTTTGCCTGGAGTTTTTTCTCTGACGAACATACACCACCGCAAATCACCGTGTTCAAATTTGGCATTTTTCCGGGCTCATTTACCATATTTAGGGGATTATGTGCATTTTCTAGGCATTTAGCGCATATAAATCCAATCCAGCTACATGTGCACGGGTATGATGTGAGGTACGTGGATTGTCGTTCGATTACGGCGCATCCAATGGTGCACACGACGATCCACGTGGCGGGTTCCGCCAATCATAACGCAACACACACAATAGGCTCGGACACCTTGTTTTCGGAAGCGGCGGAGATGAACCGTGTGTGATAATGAGCGAAACAAAACTGTAAGGGAAGCCAAATTTCTGTTGTCGTTTGTGGTTGAGCTCTTGAATACCACCACCTTTATGCCCTGCCCACGCCTCCGTCCCGAGCTCTCTCCAGCGTCGTCCATGGCACCATGGCGCCACGATGGCGGTAAGGAAGCGATGGCATCCTGCCACGCCGTGTTCCTCGCCGCCCGCGACCACGCACATGGTAAGGAAGCGATGGCATCTCACCGCGCCGAGTTCGCCATGCGCCGGTGGCAGAACGATTACATGGGCGGACTTTGAGGCTGCCATGGCCGAATGGGTGGTGGATCTAGAGGCGGCCAAAGCCGCACAGAAGGAGCAAAAAAGGTAGGAAGCAGTCAAGAAAAGAGAGTCCCGCCGCCGCAAGAAAAAAGAGGCCACACGCCGTGGTGAGGAGAGCTTGGCGGAGATCGAAGCACGGTGGGCTGCTGCCTACAAGGCCGGGAAGGAGAACGTCGGCGCCTGGCCAGCATGCCCTGATGGCAGCATGTGAGAAGTAGTTTAAGTTTGTAGTATTAGAGCAAATTACTGGTAGTACTTTAAGTTTGTAGTATTGACGTACAATGTCGGTAAGAGCATCCTTTGAGGGCTTTGAGCGTTGATTACCATGTGTGCCCGTGTGCATTTTTTTTTGCGTTAATCATTAGAAGATCACAAAACACACGGTTTCTATGTCGTACCCGTCTGCGTTTTTTGCGTTAATGACCCATAAGTCAGTTATCTGTGCGATATTTCCTAATAAACCAGCGTACCATTGACCAAAAAAATCAAGTACACGTGTACATTTTTTGGAAGCGGGATCTGTCAACTTTCTTTTTCTCGCACACAAGTATTTTACGTGCTTAGCCGTCTGCGTTGTGTGTTTCCCCGCCCAAGTTTCAAATTTCGCACCAAAATTTTCATTAGGTGCTGTGATTTCAGAATTTATTCCTCAACCACATCCCTTCCCTCGGTATCCCCCACTCCCTCGCCTTCCCCTACGGCATCTCAAACCGCCCGCCGCTGCAACCATGATTCAACCACATCTGCGTTACGCTTGGATCGATCGGGTAACCCACCGATCTCTATCACGTCCACGGCACGATTGCTTAAATGGCGCTGTGAAACATCCTCATGCCTCCAAATCCCCCGCCAGGGAGCGATGGCGGTCCATGGCGCGATGGCGCTTGTGCGTGTTGACCGAGGAACACTCGCCTCCGTCGCCGCCCGCCGACATGGTGTCGGCTCTGGCCCAGATGAAGTCCCTCAGCGACTACCCCCCGGGACTTAACAGGTAAGATCTGACCAGCTAAATCTTACCAATACCACTTGCAACGGCTATGATTTGTACGGTTGATGTATTAAGCATGTCCGTGCCTTGTTTATTTCAGTACTACACACTGTGTGATGTTCAAATATTACCGTGTCCAGCTCAATTTCACCAATACCAGCAACAAACTTATAATACATGACTTAGGATATCACTAGAGATCTTGCCCATTTGCTATTTTAGTGGATGCTAACCTGTTGCACTTAACATGCCTGTCCATGTACTTACGCAGGTCATAACGGCCGATGCTTTTGTTTGCCGTCGGTGAGCTGCATCCCATGTCTCTGATTTCACATAATTTGTGCAATTGCAGTTCAACTTCTACCCATTTACGGGTTGCTGTAGGTACACATGTCGATGGCACTAATCCACGCTTGACCGGGAGAACAGCTTGCCTCCGCCACACGACTTTGGGCGAGCTCCGCCAAGATGAAGTGCCCAACAACTACCTATCGGGACTTACCAAGTATGTACTCACCAGTTCAATCTTACCAATACCGGTTGCAATTAATGGCTATGTTGCATGCAGTCGATGTATTAAGCATGTTCTAGTAAACATGCCTAACACGTTTTGCTACTATCCCTACCTTTTATAGACATCTCGGCCATTCTACGCTCTGGCAGCACCTGCCTTGTGATGTTTAACTATGCCAATTGCATTTTATCGATGCCGGTTTCAATGTCTATTAAGCTGTTGCAATTAATGATTGAATCCATTTTTAAACAGCTGCATTTCAATGGCTACAAACTTACAAAACATGACGTGTGATGTATAACTATGCCAGTTGCTATGTTTGGTGGATGCTAACCCTGTTGTACTTAATATGCTTGGCCATGTACTTACGCAGGGTCATAACGGCCGATCTTTGTTGTTTTGCGTCAAGGTTAAATTTGCATCCCATGTCTTCTGATTTCACATCATTTGTGCAATTGCGGTTTAACTTCTACCATTCTTGGTTTCCTGTAGGTACACATGTCGGTGCTTGATCCACGCTTCGACCGGAGGAACAGCTCACCTCCGCCGCCGCTGACTTTGGGCGGGCTCTGGCCAAGATGAAGTGCCCCAGCAACTACCTCTCAGGACTTACCAAGTATGTAGCCACCAGTTCAATATTACCAATACCAGTTGCAATTAATGGCTATGTTTTGTACTGTCGATGTATTAAGCATGTTGTAGTAAACATGCCTAACACGTTGAGCTTATTTTCCCTACCTTTTTATAGACAAGCTGGGCCATTATACGCTCTGGCGGCACCTATCTGTGATGTTTAACTACGCCAATTGCATTTTTATCAAGACCGGGTTTCAATGGCCATTAAGCTGTTGCAATTAACAGTTGTATCCATTTTTAAAGAATTGTATTTCACTGGCTACAAACTTACAAAACATGAATTAGGATGTTGTTAAGCCTGTTACAATTAGATTGTATCCATTTTTAATCCGTCTCTTTGCTACTAGTGCTACTCTTTTGAAATGAAGATATCACTCTGAGATCTTGCTTGTTTTATTACCATTTGCTATTTTTGGTGGATGTTAACCCTGTTGTAGTTAACATTGGCTTTCCATGTACTTACACATGGCTACAATGGGCGATCTTTGTTGTTTGCCGTCGAGGTTATTTGCATCCCATGTCTTATACACCATCTATTAAATAAATATAAGTATTTTCAGAGATTCTAATATAGACTACATAAGGAGCAAAATGAGTGAATCTAGATTCTAATCTAAACTATATCTATAATTCTATATACATCCGTATGTAGTTCATATTAAAATCTCAAAAAAAAATACTTGGACTTAGGAACATAGGTAGTTGTATTTTTACATCATTTGTGCAATCTCGGTTTAGCTTCTAACATTCTTTGGTTGCTTGTATGTACATATATGAAGGTCTTGATCCACGCTTGATCCCTTTTGCATATGAGGCAATGAGATATTCATGAACAAGCGTCAAGTGAAACTAAGAAAGATTGTTAGGCGAAATAAGCGGTGATTGGAATTAAGCTCTTTATTTACACTTTGTCGAAGACAACAGTGAACTTTAGGATGGTAAGTAATGTGTTGCCTTTTCCCTCTGCCCACAACAAGTTACTCTATTAGATCTCAGTATCTGATATTTTTCTCTTTTCAGTGGTTTCCGAAGCTATTTACTAATGATTACCTTGCAAACTAAATGATCGGAGTGGAGGCGACTAAGGTTAAAGTATATAATTCATGCTACCATGATAATGCTCTAGAAGTCTTCCTGAAGGCAGTGAAGGATGGGCGGGCAATCGTCACAAGGGGTTGGACAAAAGTGGTTCGTGCCTATGGCATGCAGGAAGGCACATTATGGGCATTCCGCTTCTTCAGCACCGTCGGCAGTCAAAATGATTTACACTTGTCTCTTCACCTTTACCGCCTTTCAATACTGCGGTTCATCATAGTTAATTGCTGCCTAATCCTGTAATTACTGAACATATTGTACTGGTAATTTTATTTATGGATTCATTGTTGAAACATTGTGCTGAGAATTTGAATTGCACGTTTCGTATTTCAAAATTTCCAATTAGAATAATAAATTACAAGGTAAAATAAAAATAGAACAGACGGTCAGGGACCTTTGCAAATGGTTCTAGCAGTAAAAGCGCTTGCGATGGATAGCCCAATGCCACACAGTTTTCTACATCAAATCGTGTGTGATGTAGTTAATGAAAGCAAATAGTTAACCAAAGGCGAGGCGTGTGTGATAGTTACACCTTTCACACACGGCGTATACATAAAACCGTGTGGGATGTACATCGAATGTAAACATTTTCCCTGGATTGTTGTGTGGGATGTACATAAGAACGAAACGTATTCCTTGGATTGACGGTGTGTGATATACATACGAACGGAAATGTTTTTACGGGATTCACCGTGTGGGATGTACATACCTACCGAAATGATTTCAGGATTCACCGTGTGGGATGTACATACCTACGGAAATGATTGGGTTTCGATGCCTCGCCTGGACGCGACACGGCCCTCACTGGTCCTGTGGAGGGCCTATCCCCGACGATTTCTGGGTCGTGTGGGAAGGACACCCTATCGCACACACTCACTTGGCGACGGTTCCAAATGCCGTCGCGGAAAGGGGTTTTAAATTGTTTGTTTAGGACCGACACGCACCAGTGACTTGATGTATGTATTGGTGAACAAACTGCGGGTTCAGTGACCTTGTGAACTTATGCATAGGGGTTGGCACATGTTTTCGTCTTGATTCTCCGGTAGAAACTTTGGGGCACTCTTTGAAATTCTTTGTGTTGGTTGAATAGATGAATCTGAGATTGTGTGATGCATATCGTATAATCATACCCACGGATACTTGTGGTGGATTGGAGTATCTAGGTGACATTAGGGTTTTGGTTGATTTGTGTCTTAAGGTGTTATTCTAGTACGAACTCTAGGATAGATCGAACGGAAAGAATAGATTCGTGTTAATTTACTACGGACTCTTGAATAGATTGATCAGAAAGGATAACTTTGAGGTGGTTTCGTACCCTACAATAATCTCTTCATTTGTTCTCCGCTATTAGTGACTTTGGAGAGACTCTTTGTTGCATGTTGAGGGATAGTTATATGATCCAATTATGTTATTATTGTTGAGAGAACTTGCACTAGTGAAAGTATGAACCCTAGGCCTTGTTTCAACGCATTGCAATACCCTTTGTGCTCACTTTTATCATTAGTTACCTTGCTGTTTTTATATTTCCAGATTACAAAACCTATATCTACCATCCATATTGCACTTGTATCACCATCTCTTCGTAGAACTAGTGCACCTATACAATTTACCATTGTATTGGGTGTGTTGGGGACATAAGAGACTCTTTGTTATTTGGTTGCGGGGTTGTTTGAGAGAGACCATCTTCATCCTCGCCTCCCACGGATTGATAAACCTTAGGTCATCCACTTGAGGGAAATTTGCTACTGTCCTACAAACCTCTGCACTTGGAGGCCCAACAACGTCTACAAGAAGAAGGTTGTGTAGTAGACATCAAGCAATTTTTGGCGCCGTAGCCGGGGAGGTGAGTGCTTGAAGGTATATCTTTAGATCTTGCAATCGAATCTTTTTGTTGCTTGTTTTATGACTAGTTTAGTTTATAAAAGAAAACTACAAAAAAATGGAATTGAGGGTGCCTCATATGCTTCATCTTTTTAATGTCTTTCATGAGAATAAGGATTCTGATAATTGTGCTCAAGTGCTAGAAGAAGACGTCTATAGAATGTTTGGCACTAAATATTTGAATGATGATCATGATTGCAATGTTGTTAGTATGAATTTCTTGAACATCCATGATGCTAATGATATGCAAAGCCACAAGCTTGGGGATGCTATGTTTGATGAATATGATATTTTTAGTCCCCCAAGTTTTGATGAGCAAATTTAGTATGATGATAGCATGCCTCCTTTTTATGATGATTATGTTGATGAAAGTGGGTTTGGAAGAGTGTCAACTTTAGGAAGAAATGGTCCCACTATTTTGGAAGGTGCTGAATTTTATTGTGATAATTATGAAAGTGGATTTGGAGAGGTCATGACTTTATTTAGTGATGAATCCACTATTTCGGAAGAGGTTCCACCTGATTATGAGAACAAAGTTGCTATCTATGATGATTATTATGATGACATGTATGCTATAAAGAACAATGATAACCATGAAACTTGTCATCTGGATTTTAATTTTCAATTGGATTATGCCTCACATGATAGTTATTTTTTTGAGTTTGCTCCCACTACTATTCATGAGAAGAAATTTGCTTATGTGGAGAGTAATAAAAATTATGTGCTTATGCATCATGAAAAGAGTGCTTTATGTGATAGTTATATTGTTGAATTCATTCGTGATGCTACTGAAAATTATTATGAGGGAGGAATATATGCTTCTGGGAATTGCAATAATATCAAGTTTCCTCTCTATGTGTTGAAAATCTTGAAGTTATGCTTCATTTACCTTCCTATGCTAGTTGATTCTTGCTCCCATAAATTATTTGCTCACAAAATCCCTATGCATAAGAAGTGGGTTAGACTTAAATGCGCTAGTCATATTCTTCATGATGCTCTCTTTATGTTTCAATTCTTATCTTTTATATGAGCATCATTGAAATCATCATGCCTAGCTAGGGGCGTTAAACGTTAGCGCTTGTTGGGAGGCAACCCAATTTTATTTTTGTTCTTTGAATTTTGCTCCTGTTTAGTAATAAATAATTTATCTAGCCTCTGTTTAAATGTGGTTTTATGTTTTAATTAGTGTTTGTGCCAAGTAGAACCTTTGGGAAGACTTGGCTGAAGTCTTCTTGATCTTGCTGTAAAAAACAGAAACTTTTGCGCTCACGAGATTAGCTGCCATTTTTTTACTAGAGTGCTTTTAGGTTGATTCTTTTTGCAGATGATTAATAGACAAATTCCTCAGGTCTTTCAGAATTGTTTTAGTTACATAAGTATTTTAATGATACATATTACTACAGACTGTTTTGTTTTTGACAGATTATGTTTTCATTGTGTTGTTTGCTTATTTTGATGAATCTATGAGTAGTATCAGAGGGTATGAACCATAGAGAAGTTGGAATATAGTAGATATTACACCAATATGAATTTAGAATGAGTTCACAATAGTACCTAAGTGGTGATTTATTTTCTTATACTAACGGAGCTTACGAGTTTTCTGTTGAGTTTTGTGTTGTGTTTTCAAGTTTTGGGTAAAGCTTCGATGAACTATGGAATAAGGAGTCGCAAGAGCCTAAGCTTGGGGATGCCCAAGGCACCCCAAGGTAATATTCAAGGACAACCAAGAGCCTAATCTTAGGGATGCCCCGGATGGCATCCCCTCTTTCTTCTTCGTTCATCGGTAACTTTACTTGGAGCTATATTTTTATTCACCACATGATATGTGTTTTGCTTGGAGCATCATTTTATTTTCTTTTGTTTTGCTTGCTGTTTGAATAAAATACCAATATCTGAAATTCTTAAATGTTAGAGAGTCTTCACATAGTTACATAATTATTCAACTACTCATTGATCTTCACTTATATCTTTTGGAGTAGTTTGTCATTTGCTCTAGTGCTTCACTTATATCTTCTTAGAGCATGGCGGTAGTTTTATTTTGAAGAAATTGTTGATCTCTCATGCTTCACTTATATTATTTTGAGAGTCTTTTAGAACATGATGGTAATTTGCTTTGGTTATAAAATTAGTCCTAATATGATGGGCATCCAAGATGGGTTTAATAAAAACTTTCATATAGAGTGCATTAAAAACTATGAGAAGTTTGATACTTGATAATTGTTTTGAGATATAAAGATGGTGGTATTAGAGTCGTGCTAGTTGAGTAATTGTGAAATTGAGAAATACTTGTGTTGAGGTTTGCAAGTCCCGTAGCATGCACGTATGGTAACCGTTGTGTGAAAAATTTGAAGCATGAGGTGTTCTTTGATTGCCTTCCTTACGAGTGGCGATCGGGGAATGACGATGGTATTTTCCTACCAATCTATCCCCTAGGAGCATGCGCGTAGTTCTTGGTTTTGATGACTTGTAGATTTTTGCAATAAGTATGTGAGTTCTTTATGCCTAATGTTGAGTCCATGGATTATACGCACTCTCACCCTTCCATCATTGCTAGCCTCTTAGATCTTGCATTGCCCTTTCTCACCTCGAGAGTTGGTGCAAACATCGCCGGTGCATCCAAACCCCGTGATATGATACGCTCTATCACACATAAGCCTCCTTATATCTTCCTCAAAATAGCCACCATACCTTACCTATTATGGCATTTCCGTAGCCATTCCGAGATATATTTCCATGCAACTTTCCACTGTTCCATTTATTATGACACGCTTCATCATTGTCATATTGCCTTGCATGATCATGTAGTTGACATCGTATTTGTGGCAAAGCCACCGTTCATAATTTTTCATACATGTCACTCTTGATTCATTGCACATCCCGGTATACCGCCGGAGGCATTCACGTAGAGTCATATTTTTGTTCTAAGTATTGAGTTGTAATTCTTGAGTTGTAAGTAAATAAAAGTGTGATGATCATCATTATTAGAGCATTGTCCCAGTGAGGAAAGGATGATGGAGACTATGATTCCCCCACAAGTCGGGATGAGACTCCGGACGAAAAAAAGAGGCCATAAAAAAAGAGAAGGCCCAAACAAAAAAAATAGAAAATAAAAATGAGAGAAAAGGAGAGAAGGGACAATGCTACTATCCTTGCTTGGTTAGTATGCTTGAAGTATTATTGTTTTTATGTCAATATTAAACTTTTGTCTTGAATCTTTCGGATCTAAACATTCATGCCACAATAAAGAAAATTACGTTGAAAATTATGTTAGGTAGCATTCCACATCAAAAAATTTGTTTTTATCATTTATCTACCCGAGGACGAGCAAGAATTAAGCTTGGGGATGCTTGATACGTCTCCAACGTATCTATAATTTTTGATTGTTCCATGCTATTATATTATCCATCTAGGATGTTTTATATGCATTTATGTGCTATTTTATATGATTTTTGGGACCAACCTATTAACCTAGAGCCCGATTGCCGGTTTACATTTTTTCCTTGTTTTTGAGTTTTGAGAAAAGGAATACCAAAGCGAGTCCAATTGACCTGAAAATTCACAGAGATTGTTTTGGACGGAAGAAGCCCACGGAGTCTGGGAGATGGATGAGAAGAGTCCCAAGGCCACCACGAGGGTGGAGGGCGCGCCCTACCCCACAGGCGCACCCCCTACCTCGTGGCGCCTCGTGGACCCCCGACTTGTTCCCAACACCAACACCTCTTATATATCCCCAAACTTCGAACATAACCTAGATCGGAGTTCGCGCGCAAGCCTCTGTAACCACCAAAAACCAATCGGGACCCTGTTCGGCACCTGGGAGGGATCCTAACAGTGGCCATCTTCATCATTCCGGCGCTCTCCATGACGAGGAGGGAGTAGTTCACCCTCGGGGCTGAGGGTATGTACCAGTAGCTAGGTGTTTGATCTCTCTCTCCCTCTCTCGTGTTCTTGATTTGCATGATCTTGATGTACCGCGAGCTTTGCTACTATAGTTGGATCTTATGATGTTTCTACCCCTCTACTCTCTTGTAATGGATTGAGTTTTCCCTTTGAAGTTATCTTATCGGATTGAGTCTTTAAGGATTTGAGAACACTTGATGTATGTTTTGGTGATCAACTTGCGGGTTCAGTGACCTTTGAACTTATACATAGGGGTTGGCACACATTTTTGTCTTGACTCTCTGGTAGAAACTTTGGGGCACTCTTTGAAGTTCTTTGTGTTGGTTGAATAGATGAATGTGAGATTGTGTGATGCATCTCGTATAATCATACCCGCGGATACTTGTGGTGACATTGGAGTATCTAGGTGACATTAGGGTTTTGGTTGATTTGTGTCTTAAGGTGTTCTTCTAGTACGAACTCTAGGATAGATCGAACGGAAAGAATAGCTTCGTGTTATTTTACTACGGACTCTTGAATAGATCGATCAGAAGGGATAACTTTGAGGTGGTTTCGTACCCTACAATAATCTCTTCGTTTGTTCTTCGCTATTAGTGACTTTGGAGTGACTCTTTGTTGCATGTTGATGGGTAGTTATATGATCCAATTATGTTATTATTGTTGAGAGAACTTGCACTAGTGAAAGTATGAACCCTAGGCCTTGTTTCAACACATTGCAATACTGTTTGTGCTCACTTTTATCATTAGTTACCTTGCTGTTTTTATATTTCCAGATTACAAAAAACCTATATCTACCATCCATATTGCACTTGTATCACCATCTCTTCGTGAACTAGTGCACCTACACAATTTACCATTGTATTGGGTGTGTTGGGGACACAAGAGACTCTTTGTTATTTGGTTGCAGGGTTGTTTGAGAGAGACCATCTTCATCCTACGCCTCCCACGGACTGATAAACCTTAGCTCATCCACTTGAGGGAAATTTGCTACTGTCCTACAAACCTCTAAACTTGGAGGCCCAACAACGTCTGCAAGAAGAAGGTTGTGTAATATACATCATCCACGGGTCGAGCTCACAGCCCGTCGATCTCAATAAGGACTCCAAAAGCCTCGAACACAGGCGTGATCAAGACGAACACAGTCGAAGACGTGGCGTATACTTGAAGGATAACTCTAGTTGTCGGCATGTTTATTCGTAGTTGACAACCGACCATATGTAACTCTAGATACCCATGGTGCCTATATAAGCCAGAGGGTTTAGTTCATAGAGGGACAATCACAATTACCAGCCTTAGGGTTTAGAACACAACATACGATCTCGAGGTAGATCATCATGCACTCGATACTTCATCATCAGTGCAATCAAAGCAGGAAATAGTGTTTAACCTCTTGGAGAGGGCCCGAACCTGGGTAAACATTGTGTCCCTCGTCTTCTGTTACCCATCGTTCCATATCCACAGCTCGGGACCCCCTACGCGAGATCTGCCAGTTTTAGTACCGACATCGATGGACATACAGGTCTTGCTGTGTGGTTGAAAAGGATTGATGGCTTGTCTCTAGATCAACAAAGACTTTGGCCACGGTGACATCTTGGTCCCCGACCAGCTCTTTACGTTCGGTAGCATTGTTCTTCATGAAGGAAATATGCCCTAGAGGCAATAATAAAGTTGTTATTTATATTTCCTTATATCATGATAAATGTTTATTATTCATTCTAGAATTGTATTAACCGGAAACTTGATACATGTGTGGATACATAGACAAAACACTGTGTCCCTAGTAAGCCTCTACTAGACTAGCTCGTTAATCAAACACGGTTAAGTTCCCTAACCATAGACATGTGTTGTCATTTGATGAACGGGATCACATTATTAGGAGAATGATGTGATGGACAAGACCCATCCGTTAGCTTAGCATAATGATCGTTAAGTTTTATTGCTATTGCTTTCTTCATGTCATATACATATTCCTTTGACTATGAGATTATGCAACTCCCGAATACCGAGGAATACCTTGTGTGCTATCAAGCGTCACAACGAATCGGGTGATTATAAAGATGCTCTACAGGTATCTCCGAAGGTGTTTGTTGGGTTGGCATAGATCGAGATTAGGATTTGTCACTCCGAGTATCGGAGAGGTATCTTTGGGCCCTCTCGGTAATGCACATCATAATAAGCCTTGCAAGCAATGTGACTAATAAGTTATTTGCGGGATGATGCATCACGGAGCGAGTAAAGAGACTTGCCGGTAACGAGATTGAATTAGGTATGCAAATACCGATGATAGAATCTCGGGCAAGTAATATACCGATGACAAAGGGGATAACGTATGTTGTCATTACAGTTTGACCGATAAAGATCTTCGTAGAATATGTGGGAACCAATATGGGTATCCAGGTTCCGCTGTTGGTTATTATTGGGAGAAGTGTCTCGGTCATGTCTACATAGTTCTCGAACCGTAGGGTCCGCACGCAACAACGTTCAATAGCGATTTTGTATTATATGAGTTATGTGATTTGGTGACCGAATGTTGTCCGGAGTCCTGGGTGAGATCACAGATATGACGAGGAGTCTTGAAATGGTCTAGAGGTAAGGATTCATGTATAGGACGATAGTATTTGGACACCGGAAGTGTTAGGGTGCAGATGCGTGTCGGGTCACTGGAAGGGGTTAAAGGGCAACCCCGGCAAACTATACTGGGCCTAATGGGCCAAGAGAGGACAGACCAGCCCTAAGGGGCTGGTGCGCCTATAGGCTGAAATAAGGGGGAAAGGAAAGGAGGAAAGGGAGAAGGAAAGGGGAGGATTCGGCCTCCCCCTTTCCTTCCCCTCCCCCCTCTCTTTCCTTCCCCCTCCGACACTTATGGAAGGGGGGAGGTCGACTTGTAGGAGGCGCCCAAGTAGAATTTTCCTACTTGAGGCGCGCCTTGCTGCCCCTCTCCCTCTCCCACCTATATATATATATATATATATATATGTGGGGGGGGGGCACAACATTGAGTCCTAGCCGTGTGCGGCGCCCCCTCCAAAGTTTACGCCTCCGGTCATATTGTCATAGTGCTTAGGCGAAGCCCTGCGCGGATCACTTCACCATCACCGTCACCACGCCGGTCGTCTTGTGAAACTCTCCCTCGACACTTTGCTGGATCAAGAGTCCGAGGGACGTCATCGAGCTGAACGTGTGCAGAACTCGGAGGTGTCATATGTCGGTGCTTGATCGGTCGGAACGAGAAGATTCGACTACATCAACCGTGTTGTCAAACGCTTCCACTTTTGGTCCACGAGGGTACGTGGACACACTCTTCCCCTCTCGTTGCTATGCATCTCCTAGATAGATCTTGCGTGAGGGTAGGAATTTTTTTGAAATTGCATGCTACGTTTCCCAACACTTCACGCCAACACGACCGGTCGTCTCGACCATGTCAAAAGCTTCGTCCTGAATCAAGTCATCACGTTTGGCAGCTTGGAATACACTATCGATTCCCGCAGCAACCTCGCCCTCTCTAGCTGGAGTCCATATTGGCTTGAGATATCCTTAGGCACCGCGGCCCGAATCTCGGAACCAGCCTCCGATCTAGAATCGGAGGTGGACCCCACACTGGACCCCGCCTTGAGTATGGATGCGACCACTATATCATCGAAACTTGACCTCGAGTCGGACCTTACTTCGGATTCGGCCTCAGGTGTGGCACCCCAGCTCGGAGGAACTGAACACCCCGTATTCCAGCCGGAGATCAAGTCTTACGAAATACGACCTTTGCTTGGCATAGAACAAAAACAACTCTTTATTACAAAAAATAGGGGTACAAGAGTTCTAATATTACAAGGGTTACATGGGCATGGCGATACTACGCCTGCTAAGGTAGCTCTATGCTAGCAGTGGAACAACATCGTAGCAACGGAATAACTCATAGCAATGGAACGGTGATGACGGTGGAGGACTCCACTCTGCATGGACACTGGCTGGGACACCCTAGCTCGCAGACTCGGGATCCTCGACAATCAATCAATCAATCAATCAATCACGTCATCACTTGCAATCTGGCATGACACGCCAGGTGAGTACTTTGAATGTACTCGCAAGCTGACAGCAACCAAAGCTAACAAGACAAACAATAACATGACATTTATAGGTTGATTATTAATGATGAGCACGATACTACTAGAACAATATGAGAGTGAGGGGACGTTGCATGGCTCATACCCTATTTGAAGTCCTTCCTGTGAATCAAAACGTATTGCATTGCCTGAACCAACTTTCATCTCATCATCATCATCATCATCTGTCCTGCGCACATATTCTTATCATTATGATATTTCCAGTAACCATGCTTTGTAAACATCGGATATGTGCTTTCCCATTTTGTTTGCATCTCAGATGAAATTGGTTTGTAGATCACAAATTGATTGATGCACACACATGTTGGCAACATTTATTGCTAGTTTCTACTTACAAAATTATATACTCCCACTAGGTATGAATTATGTTGAGATAACAGCAAATTGATGCTTCTTAATATCCATGCTTCCTAACTTTGTTGTATGTTTTCTTCAGTCCTGATAGTTTGGGGCAATAGAAACACACTTCTACTATTTGTGTTGTCAAGAGAATTCTTTGTGTTTAAACACAACCATCATGTTCCCTATATTTCATATACATGCTGACAGTGGCAAGCCGATTTTTTTTGTTTTTTCTTGTTGAATAGTGCCAAATCAAATCCAAAAAATCAACGACAGTGTGAAATAGCATGTATGAACCATACATGCTTCCTTACATGGGAATGTGAGAATCTCTACTTCATCACTACCGTACCATGCATGTAATACTCGTTGTTGCTTCATACTTATATACCTTCTATACCTATGCATCATGTCTAACTGTTTACGGATGTACTCCCTCCATTCCATAATATAAGACGTTTTTACATCGTGGACTGAGGGAGTATATTTCAAGCAGTTGTGTGTTGGCTTACCGAAAAAGGGTTTCCCCCCGCTTTGTATTCCAAAGCGAACCACCATTGTACACATTGCAATGCTAGGGCGAGCAGCACATCAAGCCCAAAGAAAAAGAAGAAGAAATAAATGCCAACAGCGGCAGCTCAACAGAGCGCTGAAGACCCGCGACCGCTGCGCTCTCCAAACAAACCACCACATCCCGAGGCTCCGATCTATCGCGAACTAAGCAGCACCTCCAATAAGGGAAGCGGGCGCCAACGACGCCGCTGTTCAACCAGTCCTAGGGTTTCCCAAGACGCTGGAGGAGGTGGGGATAGCTGCAACCGACACCCTCCAAGAAGGGATAGTGGCACCCGCCGGTGTCACCGCATCGGAGCCGGACGAACCGGCAAGGATTTCTCCCGAACTCCAAACGGAGCCGACCAGCCAAACCACCGCCCAACACCATGCGCCATCACGGTTGCGCCGCCACCAACGCCGTCTCGCTGCGAGCACCACCACGAGGCCAAGAAGACCGGAGAGAAGATCCAAGCGACGGGAGAAGCAACACCAAGGCCGAGCGGGAGGGAATCACCTCCACCGCCGTCGTGCGAGAGGCCCGGGCCTCCGGCATCGTCGCGGTAGCCGTCTGGACACAGCAGCGGGGCATACTGGCTTTGGAACTGATGTGCGCAGCCGGTGACATATATGGAGGCGACTGATGCATGCACTAGGAAGTGTGATGACTCATGCCACTTGGATCTTCCCTACAATGAGGCCGACCGCAAGCGAAGGGAATCATGTCTACGGTTTATAGGGAACATACAATTATTAAGGAAGCATAGTACACACTGTTAGTGACTTGAACGAAATAAGTTTGTACCATGTCTGAAACCTATTGTAAGAACGAACGAAGCAGGGAAACAAACTTATGTTCGAGTAGAAGCAAATTAATTTTGCCATGGAAGCACTTTTATTATTGGATGGAAGCAAAGTTTCTTGTTGAAAACTTGATAAAAAAGATACATGGGACCCGAATTTATGATATGGAAACATATTCTTAGATGCAAAAATTTGTTACATGGAAGCAAAGTATTTGGAAAAAAAATTGTTGCGTTCAAAAAAGTTTGGTTGAGATCAAAGCAAATTATCTCATCGGTGGAAGCAAGGTTTTGCTGCATTATAAACAGAATAAAATGCACATGGGATGCATTTTTCATCGAGCAAATTTGCTATGCACTAGAAGCAAAAATAATAGTTGTCTAGAAAAAATGTTGAATAAAATATGAAAATATAATAATCTAGATGGACTTTAAATTATATCCTCGCGTTATTTTCTGAAGAAGTTAATTCCAGGAAGCAAATAGGAATAGATATAATTTGGAAACTAATTAGAGGAAAGTGGGCCACATGCTGAGCACCCTAGGGATCAGCCTAGTGGTGCCCATTGATCTACACCTCCCTAAGAGTCTGTCTACCCTTCACCACCAGCTTCATAAAGGGCCTCAAGGAACCAATTTAGCCATAGGGCTATTTGTGGATTCTAGTAGTGAGTTAGTAGTCACATTTTTTCATACCCATAATTTTATCTTTTTGCCAGGATTTCCACACAATGCATTTTGTCGCGAAACTTTACACACATGTACAACTCTAGATTTGCTGCAAAAGAGTTTCAGAAACATTTGACTTTTTCTAATACTTTCTTTAAATTTTGTTTGCTAAATCGGGTGCTACGTCTAGACCCATGTCTCAAAAATTCACACCGCCTACTATTCTGAGTTTGATATCTGGTCTCTGTACCTAGCAGGTAGGCTTGCTTACTTGACCTCTTTTTCTCCAGGTCCACGCTGCAGGAAGAACTCTTCTCTCTACGCGCACGAGACTTGAAAATCTGCATCATGTCATTTTCTGTAAATTTTTCGTTCTGTGTCAGCACTTCGTTTCCTTTATACGTATGTCCCCGTACGCACTACACTTCTGGAGTCTTCCCACCATCACGCGGCTATAACACTTTAAAGAGTGAATCTTCTTATAACCATCAAGAACTCAAATTTAGGCATGCACAAGGAATAAGAGTTACTCCACAGGAAAGTTCTATAGCTACTCCACATACTATTCTGAGGTTCATATTTTGTCTACTATAACGAGTAGGTCGACTTGCTTACTAGACCTTTTTTTCTCTTGGTCTGCGCCGCAAGAAGAACTCGTCTCTGTTCGCACACAAGACTTGAAAATTTGCATCATGTCATTTTCTGTCAATTTATTGTCCTGTGTTAGCACTTCATTTCATTTATATGTCCCGGCACGTATTATATCCCACCGGTACGTGGCTAACACATACGCCACGCCTCTGATTGGACTGTGTTTTTCCTCTCTGTGAAATTAAAGTGCATATAAGTCTTATCCGAAGTCGAACTTGGTCAGTTTTGACTGAAATTATTGAAAGAAATACATGTGTATTTATGATACCAAATGTATATCATATGAAAATATATTTCAGTGTGAATCTAATGGTATTGTTTCAACGTAAAAGATTGTCACCGTTAGAAGTCATATCAAGCCGCAAGTCACAACAGTATCTGGAACATTTGTAGATACTCCCTCCGTCCGGAAATATTTATCATCAAAATAGATAAAAAGGGGTGTATCTAGAACTAAAATACATCTAGATACATCCTCTTTTATTCATCTTGATGACAAGTATTTTCGGACGGAGGGAGTATATATTATATTGACTTATCACATATGTGTAAGTGGCGGCTTAACCCATGGTACACACATGATGATATATTTTTTTCTCAAAACGGAAGGTAGGACTAAAGTGAAGTTGTGGACCTTTTTCCAGGTTATATGTAATATAACCTGTCGAATAGTGTTCGTGACCTTTAGGGAGTACGCGAGGATGCGTTTTCTTCTAGTGTCAGTGTCTCCTTCATTGATCTTCACCTCCCTTCTGGTGGTCGAGTTTGGGTTTTCTCTCTTTCTTTCTGTTTGCCCACAACGCGCTAATCTGTAAGCTGTTCAAGCACTTTGTGTTGCGATTTCTTATCTTTTGTTGTTAGTTGTAATCTTGGTTGGTTGGTTTTTTTTTTTGGAAAAGGAGGATGACCCCTGGCCTCTGTATCTGAAAGATGCACGCGGCTTATTAATTATTCTCGAGAACCTTACAAAGTAGAACAACAATATGCCTGAATCCGCCATCTTGACAACATCAGCCGCTACTTAAATCCAAATGATGAAGGGGTGCAAGCTGGGCCACATACCCAGACCTCTCACCTAAGCCAAACATCTAAAGTCGGAGGCACCGACCGAGCCATCTGCCAGGTCCAGGGCTCAAACCGGTCCGACGCACTCATATGTGTCGCCGCCGCCGTCTTCTGCTGGTCCATCTTCAGAGCAAATTGAGGTGACAACCTTGGCAGGTCCTCCGCCATCGACGCCGCCATGACTCCAAACGACGACCTCCACCTACGCGAGCCTTGGCAGGTCCTCCGCCATTGACGGCACCAAGACATCTTGGTTGGTTGGTGACTTTGTTAATTTGAAGTCGGTTTCATCTTGAGTCTACTTATTACAAAAAACTTATGCCACACTTCATTCGGTTAGACCATGCAGTCCCTCCTTATCATATTACAACGTATACAAGTTTTGTTTGAAGTCATTTTTAGTAAACCTTTTTTGAGTTTCTTTTTGCAAACCTGTAACAAAATCACAGAAAAAACATAAACATATACAATTGTCACTTTTAGAAGTCCCGTCAAGCCGCAGGTCGCAACAGTTTATCTTGACTTACCACATAATACTAGATAGGCGGCGGCTTAGCAGCCCATGGTACACGCAGGACGATCGTCTTTTCCTCGAAACGGAAGGCAGGACGAAATTGAATTTAGTTTTGGACCCTTATCCACGCTTCCTTCTGATTATACTACTACTAGTAAAAAAAAATTAACACATGCATGTGAACCAGCCGCAGATTTCTGATCCAACGGGAGCGCACGGGCACGCGTGATCTCAGTCTCTAGAGCTGGCTACTATTCTCGCCGCAGACGACGCCGCGGGCGAGGCAGCCGAGCGACGGAGCGCCACGTCGCCCACGCGCTGGCGTCGGCCAACACATCGCCATTGGCGACTTTCCGTCCAAAATTAATGAGTCGTGGAGCAAGTCAACATTGACGCTGGACCGACGTGCGTGATCGATCGATCGATCGGCTGGTAAACTGTTGCGGCAAGCAAGCAACCCAAAAGCAGCCAGCGAAGCGAGACAAGTCAGTAGCGAGAGGTCAGTGCACAGCCTCATCCCGGCTGCCTGCGCTTATAAAGGGCGGTATAAGCAGCTCGAAACGGGATGAGCTCCGCAGGGACGTAAGCTAAGCAAGGCAAAGCAGCAGATAAAAGCCATTATAAGGGGTGGCGCACGCGCGAGCAGGGAAGGTAGTACGCAAGCGGCGGGAGAGATGGCGATGGCCAGTGCGAGGAGCACCCTGGAGATCGTGCCCCACAGCGGCGACCTCGAGGTGCCGCCGGCGGACGTGCCGCGGCAGGACTCGCTCTACCGCGACGCCACCAGGCCCGCGCACGGCGGCCACCATGGGCAGGTATGCATGCATGGCAACGCCGTTGGTGAACTTGCTAGCGTGTTGTGTGTCTATGTTCATCGTCTCGGTCAGTCGGACTGCAAATCTGCATGGTGACATGGTGCATGCCCATCAGATCGGCCGTGGCTTCTTCCTCCTCTGCCGCATGCCGCATGCGCTGCTCCGTCAAATTAATTAAGCTAGCATTCTCTCCTCCTCCTCGTCGCCACTGCCGCCGTTCCGACTGGCCGCCGCCGCCCGTCGCGCGGTTATGTAGTACGTAACTGAACCCACGACGTACAGAGCCACCGATGAACGGTGCCACCATGTTCCTGTCTCCGCTCCCGAGCTGATCGAAGCTGCTGGGAGGAGGAGGAGGAAGGAGGTAGTGTGTGACCGAGCATGGCGGTACGTAGAGACCGGTAGCACGTTCCTACCGCTGTTAGAAGTTGTTGAAGAAGTAAAGATTTATGAGACCCGCCGTACCGTTGTTTTCCACCACTTGGACTACTCGGGCAGACTTAGTATCAAGTTGTTGTTGTTCTTTATGTCATGCCACCTGCATATGCATGCATGCATGCATGCTATACCTTGGATTGACACGTCGATCCAAGTCCAAACTTGATAGTACTGTAAATGTTCCTATCCTGTCTCTGCTGCTGGGGGGAGGAACGAGCGTGTGACCGAGCATGGTACGTGCGTACGGTAGTACGTGGAGACGAAGCATATAGCGTGTTCCTACTGCTGTTCGACGTTGGTGAGCAAGCAACGAGATTTCTCAGAGTTGCCGTACGTTGTTTTCCACGACTTGGACTATTCGATCGGGCAGACTTATCAAGTTGTTGTTTGTTCTTTATATGTTAATATACCACCTGCATATGCAAGGGAGTAGAAGAATTGACATGTGGGATCCAAGTCCAAGCTTGATACTGTAAATGTTACTCCTACCTATCAAGCTGGACTACTCGAACAGACACAGACTTGTCAAGTTGTTGCTTTAATGTAAGGCAAATCTTGATGATCCAAGTCCAAGCTTTACAGTACTTACTGTAAATGTTACTCCTACCTATCAAGTTGGATTACTCCGACAGACACAGCCTTATCAAGTTGTTTTTAACTTTTTATGTAGTAGTACACCTGCATATGCATGCTCTAGTTTCTAGGTAGAAGAAGAGTTGTTAATAATATGCCGATCGAAGTCCAAGCTTTCATACTGTAAATGTTACTCCTGCGCACCAACAGGACAACTGGGTGAGGACGCTGCGGCTGGGCTTCCAGTGCGTGGGGATCCTCTACGCCGACCTCGGCACATCGCCGCTCTACGTCTTCTCCAACACCTTCAAGTACGGCGTCGGGCACGAGGACGACGTGCTGGGCGTCCTCTCCCTCATCATCTACAGCTTCCTGCTCTTCGCCATGGTCAAGATCATCTTCATCGCGCTCTACGCCAACGACGACGGCGATGGTGCGTGCCAACCATCATCTCTCACACACAGATCAATCAATCAATCAATCAATGTGTCACTCATCTGAGACCATCGTATCAGTCTGAACTTTGAACTCGCATGATTGCTCAGGCGGGACGTTCGCGCTCTACTCGCTGATCTCGAGGTACGCGAGGGTGGCGCTGATCCCGAACCAGCAGGCGGAGGACGACCTCGTGTCTAGCCACCGGCATCTGTCGGCGACGAGGAGGAGGGCGCAGTGGATGAAGAACCTGCTGGAGACGAGCAAGCCGGCCAAGCTCACGCTCTTCTTCCTCACCATCTTCGCCACGGCGCTCGCCATCAGCGACTGCATGCTAACCCCTCCCATCTCCGGTACTCCTCCTCTCTTTCTTATCATCAGAATGATATGGGCCTAATAACCTTAATTATATGTTTTTCTAATGAATTGCTTGTGCAAATGTTCCAGTACTATCGGCAGTCAACGGCCTGAGACTGAGAGCGCCTCACCTGACAACAGGTACATAGAAATACAGTACTGAGATGTGTGCTAACACGCATTCTCTCCCCTTTTCAATCGATTTATATGTGAGTGTACGTAATCCATCAGTTAAACCTGGGAAGTCAAATGAAAAATGTGCCCAGCTCATGGCTACTGTCAGCCATAGCCTGCCCTGTATGGAGACTGCTTGCACATGACACGTACAGTCTCAGATCACGTTTCCCATGAGAGCAAAATTGCAAACCACGACAGTTCAGTTTAAACCAACTAGTTGCAATTTCTGACCGTTTCAACTGGCTATTAATCCCTCTCCACGTTTGGCTCGCAAACTAGTCTTCATGTTATTAATAACCAGATCTAGACCGACCTGTCAAGAAATACAAATAAAATACCAGATCAAGATCAAGTTTGACATAGGACTTTGAGCGCCAGCCTGTTGCTGCTGACCCCCCTTGGTAGTGTAAAAAACAAGCAAATGAATCCCCAAAGATCTGGGAAAGAAACGACTTTGACCGACTTTCACCTGCATTTCTTTTTTTCGATAAAGACCTGCATTTCTACAGATTGCATTTTTTTTTCTTCTTTCAGAATTTGATTCCTGATGATATGATTTGGTTACTCTGAACAGATCAGATAGTGTGGATCACAGTGGGCATTCTGATATTGTTCTTCGCGGTGCAACACCTCGGGACCGACAAGATCGGTTACACGTTTGCTCCGCTCGTCGTCGTGTGGCTTCTCCTCATCGCCGGTATCGGGCTCTATAACCTGATCAAGTACGATATCGGCACCCTGAGGGCCTTCAACCCCAAGTATATCTTCGACTATTTCCGAAGGAACAAAAAGAAGGGATGGATTTCGCTCGGTGAAATCCTTCTCTGCTTTACAGGTAAAAAGGCCCCTATATTATTCTAATGATAGCATGCATATATGGTACTGCATTCACAATATTCCACACTGGTCAGTTTCAGGTGGTGTTGTACTATCAGGCAAAAAATCTTATGAAAGCACAATTTGCACACACTGAACTTTCTTTCTGTGGGGAGCTTTTACTGAACTTGACAGAGTTGTTCTTTTGTGACAGGCACGGAAGCCCTCTTTGCTGATCTAGGTTACTTCAGCATAAAGTCGATTCAGGTATAAATGAACATCCTCTTTGACTGCCACAATTACACATTATGCTATGCGTTTTTGAAAGAAAACTGTTGCATTACACAATGATGAGGGATAATGATATATATTTAGACAGAAGATTCCTTGACCACTTCCAAGTTTGAAGCTCTCTTCTTATAACTGTAAAAAAGATGAATAGGAAGATTTCCTTTGACTGCCAAAGTTCTGAAGACACTCCCACCATTCCACGAGGTTTTTGGTATGGACAGAGTCTATCAGATGGAACTTTGGCTATTGTTTTTAACCCAAACATGTAAACTTGCATAACTTCAAAATACTTGTTTGAAAAATTTACAAAAAATATGTTTGTTTGGAAATCACGATAATCTTTTCAATAGCGACAGTGAAAATTAAAGAAGTTTGACTACAACTTTCTAGAATGCCATCTATTTTAGATTGGGGTAGTAGAACTATTATGACTTTGTATACCATATACTGTGTTCTTTATTTCCTAAATATGACCGTCACGTTTTCGATATGATTAGTGGAGTTTCTTATACTGACCTGTACTGTACATGGTGAACTGTATGTAGGAAATTCTAGTACTTTCCAAGAATATAGTATATGAAGACTGAACTAACATTTTTTCCCTGTTTCAGCTGAGCTTTAGCTTTGGCCTACTCCCCTCCGTGTTGCTCACTTATATCGGGCAAGCAGCTTACCTCAGGACACACATGGACATGGCAGACGTGGACAGCATATCCAACGCTTTCTTCAATTCCATTCCAAGTATGTAATCGCCAAGATACCTCGCTAGTCCATACTATTCTGTAAGTTCTGCATCAGAAACAAAATAAAATTTCATGTGTGATTGCAGGCACCTTGTTCTGGCCGACGTTCGTCCTCGCGCTTCTGGCTTCGGTCATCGGAAGCCAAGCCATGGTCTCGTGTGCCTTCGCGACCTTGTCACATCTGCAAACACTTAGCTGCTTCCCGAGGGTGAAGATACTGCACACGTCAAGGCGTTACTCGGGCCAACTCTACATCCCTGAAGTCAACTTCTTCCTTTGTGTAGCTTCTTGTATCGTCACCATAAGCTTCAGGACAACCGGTTTCATCGCCAAAGCACACGGTAAAAAATTCATCCAACATATGCTTGAACAGAAAATATAGTTTTAAATAGCGGGCCATGCCTCTTGACGGCTGATCCCTTCTAAACGTAGTGTGCTATTTAAAATGTTTGTTCATGTGTTTAGATCAAAGTCACTTAGCCCAGGATCTATTCTAAACGCTATAGCGCGCTATTTAAACCATGACAGAAATCTATGCATGCTTATCTCAGTGGCCTAACGGACATGACGCGTGCTTGAACAGAGATCTGTGTGGCTCTTGTGATGGTAATCACGACGCTGTTGATGACGATCGTGATGCTCCTGGTGTGGAAGGTGAACATCTGGTGGATCGCCGCCTTCTTCGTCGTCTTCATGTCCACAGAGACCGTCTACCTGTCGGCGGTGCTGTACAAGTTCACCCAGGGCCCCTACTTCCCGCTGGCCATGTCGGCGGTGCTCATGGTGATCATGATCGTATGGCACTACGTGCACGTGAAGCGGTACAAGTACGAGCTCCAGCACACGGTGTCGCCCGACGAGGTGAAGCACCTCCTCGAGCGCCACGACCTCAAGCGGGTCCCGGGGCTCGGCCTCTTCTACACGGAGCTGGTGCAGGGCATCCCGCCCATCTTCCCCCACCTCATCGAGAAGATCCCCACCGTCCACTCCGTCATCGTCTTCATCTCCGTCAAGCACCTGCCCACCCCGCACGTCGACGTTCAGGAGCGCTTCCTCTTCCGGCAGGTAGAGCCCAAGGAGAGCATGGTGTTCCGGTGCGTCGCTCGGTACGGCTACCGGGACACCCTCGAGATGGCCGGCGACTTCGTGGCCACCCTCGTCGAGTACCTCCAATACTACGTCCGGGACCTCAGCCTCTACTGCACGGCCGAGCCGCTCAGAACAAGCTACCCTAGCATTCGGATCGATAGCTTTAGATGGGAGAAGAAGCCCTCGGGGCGCTCGGGGCACTCGGGGCATGGCCATGGCATCCATGCCGAGGAGATGCTTACACCAATCCAATCCTTCTCTGAGCTCACAATGCATCAAGTTGGTATGAGCAACCGACTGCCGCAATTTCAGGTGAACAATCTACACACCAACTACAAACTATATTCTCTTATCAAGCATCAGTTGCATTTCTCATCTATACTCTACTGTATTGGCTGGATCTGATTTTGGTACTTGTTTTCACACGAACTAGACGGCCAAGATGAACCTACAGGAGATGTTGAGAATTGAGGAGGACCAAAAGGTGATCCAACGGGAGGTGGATAATGGTGTGGTGTACATACTTGGGGAGACTGAAGTGGTGGCCAAGCCTCACTCCAACCTCCTTAAGAAGATTGCCGTAAACTACATCTTCGACTTCCTACGGAAGAACTCTCGGAAAGGGGAGAAGATGTTGTCCATTCCACGCGGGCAACTGCTCAAGGTTGGTATCACATATGAAATATAAATTTACGAAGCAAGCAGACGAATTATGTGCACAAAGGGTCCGTGTAGATATGTGCATCATGCATGCCGAAGACTTCATGTGTTGGTTCATGAAATTGGTGGGCGTGCGAGCATACGTCTGTGGGGCAGCAGAATGAATGTATTTCATATGTACAAGAACGTATGCTTGCAGAGTAGGCATCTTATTAGTCATGTTGGCTATGTATTTTGCTTCCTATTGTCATGTATGCGTGATGTCGGTTGTATGCATCCTAAGTAGGCAAAGGCTGGATGTGAACTTGTTGTGCTTGTATCCCCTTGATGTGACTATAAGTTAATAAAAGCGCCCTTTACCAAATAAAAGCCGTATATTTATGGGGGCTAGACAAAGAGCCGTCTAGTAAGGAATAGCGTGAGGTATCATTATTATGCACTAGGTAACACATATTGTAGCTATGTCTTCCAACCTTCAGTTAACATACTCCCTTCATAAAGAAATATAAGAGCATTTAGATCACCAAATAATGATCTATATACTCTTATATTTTTTATAGAGCGAGTAGTTTCTAACAACCTAAATGAGTTGTTCAACAGGCACTACAAAAAAAGGACACATCCGTGACATTTTGGACCGAACGAAATTTTTTCTGTCATACATATGACACTTCTATGACGATAACTGTGACAAAACCCGGTATCATCATAGATGTGGTGGGCTCCTACTTCTATGACAAAAAATCATGACAGAAAATGGGCTTTTTCGTCTGGCGGACGGAGACGCAGCTGCATGACATTCTTTGGGCCGTCCATGACGGAAAAAACCGTGGTAGAAGCGAGGGGGAGGAAAATTTCGGGGAGTTGCCGGTTACGGTGGGAGGTCGGGGGCGAGCGATGCGCGTTTCTCTCGTACACGTACGCGCGTGTGTGCGAGGCGTTGGCTCTAACTGAACCCGAGCGATTGCCAGACTGGCAGTTACTCGAACTCGATCGATCGATCGATCGATGGCTGTTAATGAACCCGATCGAGCGATTCTTCGCCATCGCTGCTAATCAAGCGGATCGATGCCGCCTCTGGGATGAACAGTGAGCGTTGCGGGGTTTGGATGAACAAAGGAGCGGTGGCGTTGCCTCCGGATGAACAGGACCCGTGGTGTGGTGGAGGGCTGGATGAGCGATGAAGCGGTGGAGGGGTGCCCGTGGAGGGGTGGTTGAACAGGACCCGTGGTGTGGAGGGCTGGATGAGCAGGAGACGGTGGAGGGGTGCCCGTGGAGGGTGGTTGAACAAAGCCGGTGGAGTAAGCGCGTTGGAGGCTGGATGAACAGGAGCACGTGGAGGCTAGAGGAGGTCGGCGGTAGCCCGTGGAGGCTGGAGGAGGTCGACGGTGGAGATGAATAAGTATCCGTGGAGTCCTGCTTGCGGTACACCACACCCCTCCCGATAAACAGGACCCCGTTTCGACCGTGAAGCGCTCCAACACAAGTTCGTTTAAATCTGCTTTTGCGGTACGCCCACACCTCCCGATCAACGGGACCCCGTTTCGACCGTAGGAGGTCCGTTTAAATCCGTTTTGCGACGCCACACCCCTCCCGATCAACAGGGACCCTGTTTCGACCGTAGGAGGTCCGTTTCCTCCATTTTACTGATGCGCCACACCTTCCCGATCAACAGGACCTTTTTCCAACGAGGAGGTCCGCTTTCTCCGTTGTGCGACGCCAGCCTCGTTTCCATCGCCTGCTTCGGCCCAAGCCCTCCGGCGAACACGACCACGCATTCCGTTCCGACTCCAGCCCGGTTGGCTCCCACGTTCCGTTGCCTCCCGATGAACACGACGCATTCCGTTGCCTTCCCATGAACACGTCGCATTCCGTTGCCTCCCCATGAGCACGACGATGACGCTGTTTCTCCGTTCCGACCCAGTCATGTACACGAGCCCTCGCCGTACGTATGCGCAAGTAGGCGTTCGAGACCCCGCCCGTATGGACACATACGTGGCCGTATTTTCTTTCTTGCACCCTGGCCGTTGTACGTACGTGTACATGCTACGTGCGCGCCTCTACTACGACACGTGCGCGCCTCTACAACGACACGTGCGCGCCTCTACGTCGACCAGTATGTATGTACGTACACGTTCGCGACCAGAATGACAATGCTATGTACGCTTCGACCAGGTGGGTCCCGACTGTCAGGCACTTCCTTGCGTCCGAAGATGTACCTGGTGAGCCCCAGCAGTCAGGGGGCGGATCGTTTTTTTTGCCCGGACGCACTTCCTTGCGTGCGAAGATGTAGCCGGTGGATCCCAGCAATCGGTAATCGTTTTTTGCCCGGACGCACTTCCTTGCATGCGAAGATGTAGCCGGCGGTCCCAGCAATGATGGGGCGAATCGCTTTGGTTTTTTGCGGACGCACTTCCTTGCGTGCGAAGGTGTAGCTGCCGGGTCCCAGCAATCGAGAAGCGAATCGCTTTTTTTGCCCGACGCACTTCCTTGCATGCGATGGTGTAGCAGTGAGTCCCAGCAATGGGGCGAATCGCTTTTTTTTTTTGACGCACTTCCTTGCGTGCGAAGATGTAGCCAGTGGGTCCCAGCAGTCAGGGGGCGAATCGTTTTTCTCGGACGCACTTCCTTATGTGCGAAGATGTAGCTCGTGGGCCCAGCATTCAGGGGCCGAATCATTTTTTCGCAAAATACGGTGGCCCATCCGGTGGGTCCCCGCTGTCAGGTGGAGGAATAATTATTTTGCGCGTAATAAGGAGGCACTTCCTTGCGGCTGCCGTGGACCCAGCTGTCAGCCTCTCCACATCTGATCCCACGTCCGATGGAAGTCGTTCCTTGACCACGTTGACCACGCGCGCCGAGAGCACCACGGCGGTGGGCGGCGGCGAGGCCTAGGAAGGGGACGACGCGAGCCGGGAAGACGCGGCGATGGATGCACACGCGAGAGGAGTATGAGGTTCAACTTTGGTTCGCGCTGCCATCGCCTTGAGAATAACGGGGGGTGTGGTGAGTGGAGGGATGGCACTGCTGGTGGGAGTAGTATGGGGCGGTGAGGCCTCGCGGCGGCAAAGACAACCCGCCACGGAGGCAGGAAGCGAGGCGGCACGACCGGGCGCCGCTTTGGGCGGCTGGAGCAAGAGGACCAGAGGTTGAAGAAGCACGACGGCCGTTGGATGGACATCGTCATACGATCCTGCAGCTAGAATCGTTTATATTGACTAAGTTGACAAATCCCTTGGTACGTCAACTTAGTAGGCCTACAGGTCAGCTTCCAAAACAGTGCGCCTCAGATGTCAGGGGGAGGAATCATTTTTTGGGCAGGTGAAGCTAGAATATTCGAGATTGAAGAAGAAGCACGGCATCCGTTGGATGGACATCCAACGGCCACTGCTGCTAGAACCGTGTGTTGACTATAAGTTGACAAAGCCTTGCATACGTGTCAACTTTGTTTTTTTTTAGGGGAATAGCGTCAACTTAGTAAAGCCGTATGTGTGGCAGAGAACTTATAGCCCTTTTGAGATTTGTAAGAATGTAGCCCATTTTTGAATTCTAATGGAATTTACTACAGCCCATTTATAGTTTGTTAAAAGTACAGCCCATTTCAACCAACCGTTCAAAACAGAATTCAATAAAATTTCCGACATTTTGATTGGATCCCAAATATTTTTATCCCGAAATATCTAGTTAGATTAAATACAATTTCAATATAAATTTATATTACGTAAAAATCCAACGAAACATTGCGCTCGCAACAATTAATGAAATTAAAATTTTCAATATCCAAAAAATAATTTACAAAGTAATCACGTGTTTGGTGCATTTTTTTATAGTTACTGCCCAGTTTTTACAATTACATCCCATTTATTATTTCTTAAAGCCCATTTTCTTGTTAAGCCTAATGCGTCCCTTCCAGGAAAGATTTGCAGCCCAGCGGGGCGGAGAATAACGACTTGACCTTGCCTGGGTATTTCTAAAAAAAGTATAGTTGGGCTAGCCATTTTCAGCTTGAAAAAAATTAGTATCTCGGCTGGATATCTGGCCTGGGCTAGACGGGCCACAGCCCGCCAAGTTAATACCTGCAGCGATGTTTTCGTTGTTGTTCAGAGGAGAAAAATTAATATCCGGGCTAAACATCAAAAAACTCTGCACAAATACTGCTCGAGCTGCTTGGTCCCAGCTATCGGCCGCTTCTTGTGCAATTCTCTCGTTTATTGACTACTACAGGAGGTTGACAATGGTGTGGGACCGTGATGTTAGGAAACCAGGAGGAAGAAAAATAAATTATATATATATATATATATATATATATATATATATATATATATATATATATATATAATAAGGAGGCACTTGCAGACGTGAGGCTATGGACCTGGTGGGTCCCCATTGTCTTCCTCTCCAAGTAAAGTCATTTCCTCGCCTGGCGCTTCTCCGCCTGAAATAGCAGTCGGCGCCGCGCCCGCTTCAGTGCGGGCGATTGCTCGCCTTCAAACGACACAAGTGTCGTCCGTCTGTCCATCAGCCGCCCACATTAATGATATGCGGTTGCCGAGGCGGCTACTCCGGCGCCACACGTCCCGCCCTCCGCCCGCCCACCATTGCTATATAAAAGCTGCGCCGCCATAGCCGCGATCATCCGCATCCGTTCCCTTTCTCCTGTCCACACCACTACTGCCCACCATGGCTTCCTCGCGCTCAGCGCTCTTGAGCAGGCGGACGGACGGACCACAAGGAGATGGCAGCCATTGCTGCCGACCGCTGGCCGGCGAGCAGCCGGAGGACGCAACGTCCCCAATGGAGAACATGGTAGTCGGCGATCCAGCGCCAACCCTCCTCCGTGCCATCCTCGCCGGTGCATTGCACCATGACCATCGACGAGGCCCGTGCCCAATATATGAACAGGTGAGGCAGATGCGTGAGGAGCAGTTCGGGAGGCGCAGGCCGACGCCACCTATAACCACCATCTCCTCCGTGAGCACTGCAGCGGAGGAAGCAGATCGCCATGAGCGGCGGAGCGGAGGCAAACCTTTGCCGACTCGTACTGCTCCGCCCGCAAGGGCCGCCTCGGCCGGGCAAGACCGCATGCGGATGGGGAGGTTGCGGCCGCCTACAAAGAGGCTAGCAAAGAGGGCGGCGAAGCGGGCGAGGCGCTGTTTGGCGAGACCGAGGACGAGGCGAAGGACAATGCCGGCCGACGAGTCCCTCGCTCACGGCGGCCGACGAGGCCTCGCTCCGCCGAGACCCTCTGTTCAAGCCAAGCTAGGTGGGTTGACCATTGACGCCGGTTAGCTTCTTGGCGGCGTGGAGTCGGAGAGCTGCGGAGAAGAACGCCGCTTCTACTTAACGGTGATGCGATTGGTGGCCGACATGTGGGCCCAACAGGCCACATGTCGATTACGCAATCGCACACCGCAGATTAAATCACTTGGCTTTCTGTTGACTCAGCGGAGACCACAGGCCTCGTTGACCATTGACAGCCGGTTAGCTTCTTGGCGGCGACGTGGAGTCGGAGAGCTTATTTGGAGAAGAACATCGCTTCTACTTAGCTGATGCGGGTTGGTGGTGACACGTGGTCCCAACAGGGCCACATGTTCACAACTGCACCTGCAGTTAAATCAAGCTTCTGTTCGGCTCATTGGGACAGTGTGGGTAACCCGGTTAATTAATTATACCTCAAATAGCACCTTTTTAGTTGAAGAATGTATGAAATGTAATGAAATCGACATGTTTATATGAAATCCGACCGTGTATTAGTGAATTTATTTCGATTAGTTCAATTCCTGTATCACGGCATTGGATGAACATGCAAAACAATACGTACTAGCATTATTCTCGTGGTGATCACCTCGCTTGCAGCAGTTTCACATGTACTCCCTCCGGTCCTTTCTAGTCTGCATACAAGTTTTATCTGCAGTCAAAGTATCTCTACTTTGACCAATCTTATACAAAAAGTATGCACTTTCACAATGTGCGAAGTAAAAGGAACGGAAGGAGTACAAAGAGTTTGAGCAGCTTTTTAGTGTCTTTGTACATTGCAATCAAACACACACCTCGGCAATTCATAGAGAACATTCAAAACAATCGATGATTATGCATCTCGATTGAGTCACATGTCGGAGGCAATATTTACTTCACAACTAAAGAATAAAGAAAAAATTGATTGGCCAGCTCATGACAAAGAGGCGTCCCATTCGAAAATATCAAACGCATGTCTTGCTAAAATCAATGAGAAAAATTTGACAAGGTTGTCCCATTCCAAAATATCAAATGCCTACGAATGTGGAATGGGCAGGGTTTTCCATCAGTTCAGACATTGACATGGCACCTCGTGCTAAATAAACCAGCTGTTCTTTTTGTCCAGTTCCACCAAAATCAACCAAATTAAATGCGTAGCTTGTATGATTTCGCCCTTATATGTTGCAACGCCTTGAACTTATCAGCACCTCCTTTCTTGTGGTGGAAATGAATGATTCGATGTATTCATGAACATTTTGTGCAGTTCCCATAAACTCAAGCTGAGCACCCCTGTTTGCACAAATACAAAAAAGTGATTAGTAGAAAGCAAACTGTACTATGATTTGACAGTTTCAACGAGCATGAGACATGGTCCATGTAGAGCACACTTTTATAAAAATGGAACTCACCGTAAAGAATCCTAGAACAACATTGTACTCGCCATCACAAAGAAAAAAATGGAGATTTGTCAGTCCTTTTGAGCTGAAGTTAGTTTTGGTCTTGTGGGGAGTAATGTAACCATCCTTCAACTGCTCCTTCTGATGAGAAGATAGACAGGGCTTCTTCATCCTGGCATAATCGGAACTAGTCACTTCACGTACTTCATATTCTTCTTCAGAGGAAGATGATCCTGTTGTGCAAAGACAAAAGGATAACTAAATGCTAGCATCCTTGTTTGCTCGGAAAAAAGGAAAGGAAATGTTTAAAACAGCACAGATGAAGCACTTCTCAAGGACAATACCACTTTTTCATGACAGTAGCACAACACCAATAGAGATGACAAAGCTCAATCATATGGATGAAATCAGTGGGTGAGTACCAACCTTTGTCAGGAGGCTGATTGTGTAGAGCAAACAGATGAAGCACTTCTCCGGAACCATCTGTTGCTATCTACGGGGGTGGCCATGCTTACTATATACTCCTCGATTAGTTTAATGTTTCCAACATCTTCTTGTGCAGTTCCACTAAAATATATGGTATCTTCAAAGAAGATCCCTATTTGCACAAGTAGAGATAATTACATATGGCATCAAATCAAGGCAAAACAATTGCTCGCTCCAGCCATAGCAATAAATTAAGATGCAAAACTATATCATTACTTGTGTCATCACAGCCCAAAGTGCTTCATTATGACCTTAGGGAGTTGATTTGTTTTTCTTCCGCTTGTTCTTCCCTTCATCACTTGGTTCAATAGCAGACAAGCTTCTCCTTCAATGTAAGATTTGGCATGTCAATTAGGGAGCACAAGTATAGTACTAAACTTAATTTTACGATGAAAGTGGCAAAATACAGGGCCAGCGGTTGTGAAATATCCTTATCTTACCTCAATGGGATATTACGGTGCACATTTTGCTCTGATTGAAAGTCTTGTCTCCATTTGTGAAGTTCACTAAAATCAAGCAACATTATCGTACAAGTAGCACAACATATAAAAGCACACTGCAGAATCATGTGAAAGAAGGCTAGTACTGACCTCTCATGAGGCGAAATTCAAACAACTCACAAGAAGAAGATCTGAACTAAATTTGCCTTAACGGATAGGAAGTAAGATCTCCTCTTGTGTAGTTCCACTAAGATCAAGCAGTCAAACAACGTTGTCGATTGTGACATTTTGGTTGAAGCTGCACAAAACACTCTTAAAACAAAAGTGTTTTGTGCAAAGGCAACAAAAGGTCACAATGGCAACGAGGTGAAGTAGATAACTCTGTTTACAAAGAGGTGCAAAGGAAACAATTAGTGGTCAATAACGGTGGATGACATGTAAGCCAACAAAAGAAGCATCTACCTTATCTAAATGGGAAAGAAAGCAAGACAGTAGCATTTCTCAAACGGTGGCATTGATTAATATTAACATAGAGATTATATTAACAATAAAATTACGTTAAACATGTAATTTGCTTTTAAGCGTGGCATTGCATCAATTTTCGGCGGCATTATTAGAGGGTGTTTGTTTACGGGGACATTTTGGTGTAGGGACTAAAAACTCCGTGTCGGTCCCATCTAAACCAAGCAGGAGGGACTTTTAGGGACTAAAAGTGGGCATTTGGGACTAAAGAAAGAAGACCCCGAGGGAGTCTTTTTGGGACTTTTTCCAACAGTTGACCCTTCCACGCATCGCACCTTGTTTCTATTAGTTCATTACTAGGGGTAACATGGTCTTTTAGCATGTCATTTAATAACCTCTAGTCCATGTTTAGTCCCTGGAACCAAGCAAGTAGGGACTAGGGAGTTTTTAACCAGACAGGGCCTTAGATTAACAACAACTAATGAGTTACACGGGACAGTGGACGCACCAGCACCATGTGCATCTACGGATGTACTGTGGTCATGCACAGTCTGTTGCAACAAAGAACAAACAATCAAGGAGCATATTTGTGTTGGTCCCATTTTTGTTATCTTTAGACACCTTTTCCTATGTGAGCGCAGCAAATCTAGTCCTGCTCAAACTCTACAAAATTTTGTCCCTTCCTTTCCTTTTTGAACTAGTACTTTCGCCCCTTCCTTTCCTCTTTGAACCACATCCTAGATTTATGCGATACAACTTTCCCCACTACTTTCCCACATTCCTTTCCTCTTTGAACCACGTCCTAGATTCATGCTATACAACTTTTCCCCTTCATTTCCTCTTTGAACCACGTCCTAGATTCATGCTATATACTTCCTCCGTTCCTAAATATAAGTCTTTGTAAAGATTCCACTATGAACCACATACGGATGTATATAGATGCATTTTAGAGTGTAGATTCATTAATTTTGCTCCGTATGTAGTCCTAGTAAAATCTCTACAAGGACTTATATTTAGGAACGGAGGGAGTACAACTTTTCCCACTACTTTCCCCCACTCCTTTCCTCTTTGAACCACGTCCTAGATTCATGGTATACATGCAGCTAGAGAAATGCATGTGGAGTAAGTAAATTATACCTTAAGGTTCTTGGGGCATGGTTCAGTGGGCGACGGGACGGCGGCGAAGAAGAAGGTGTCGGAGGCCCTCCCGCCCTGCCATTGGGTGGAAAGTGAACAATTGTTGCAGTGGTGGATTCCCTCCCTCACCGACGGCGACAGCGTTAAGCCTCCTTCCCTTCCCGACGGACGGATCCTGCCGGCTCTTTGAGCAGCAGTGAGGGGAGAGAGAGGCCAACGAAGTCTTGTTTAGATCTGGAGAGGGCGAGAGAGTGTGAAGAGAGCAACTACAAGCGCTGAGGCTCCAGCGGAGAGGGCGAGAGAGTGTGAAGAGAGCAACTACAAGCGCTGAGGCTCCAGCGTGTATATATATCTTGGAGAGAGAGTGTGAAGCGTGCAAACCCTAGAAAACATTTTGATCAAAAAAAATCCTCCCGCAAAAATTATGCTCAAGTGTAGTTATCGAACCCGAGACCTCAAGTTTGATGAGCGAACAGGCTAACTAGTTACACAACCCTCCGTTATGTTCAACGAGAGGAAAATAACCTTTTATACATTCCTGCATTCGTGTGACAAGCATGCCATGTTTTTGTGTGTGTGTGTGTGGGAGTCATTGGGATTTCAATCATAATGCGTGTCATGTGGCTTTGGTGGTAAGACTATCCCACAGTGGTGCAGAAATAATGCAGCCTTAGTCACCTTACCTCTCTCCACGTAGTATGTTGGGTCCCACCAATGAGGGTGAAACAAACAAATTAATAAGAAAAATTAAAAGCGCCTAACGGTGTATCTTACCTCACACATCTCGCTCTTTGCTGGGAACCTTTGTCCAATTGATCCCTATGTTCGCTCACGTACTATTTTAAGTGAATCCTTATTATAACATGCACACAAAATTTGGGCACTTGTATTCGACTTAAGTTAGTGTGCCACCGTATCTCGTATACTTACTACTCCCTCCGTCTAGGTGTAATAAGTCATGTTAGAAGGTGCAACGGGACCAAGGTGCGTGCGTGTGTGTGTGTGTGTGTGTGTGTTTAACAGCATGTGTGTGTTAGAGAGTGCGACAGATCGACCTACTCCTACAGAGAGATGGTGTCTAGTGTACGATTTTAGCCGCGAGAGTCGGTGCATCCTCTCGCTTCGGGCGTGCTGTAGGGACATGCGGACAGCTGCCACGCCCGCCTCCCTCGACCAGCTTGGCCCACCCAAAGCCCTCCATCGCCGCTTCCCGCCAAACGGTCGGGCCGCTCAAAGAATCGGTGCCGCATTCATGCCCGGGCAGAGTGGACGCGACCTCTCACCGGCGCAAGAGTGATGGTTCCTTCATCCGTCCAACTTCTTCTTTGGGTCTATGTGATTTGACGGCTCATTGGTCTTTATTCTGAGGTGGTAGGATCTTTGGATGTCCCACGCTTCGCGTAAAGGAGGTACTACTACTACTAGATTACAATTTTCTCCATTCTTACTGACGGAGGAGTGCAAGAGCAGTGAAAACACGCAGGCTCAATGATTACATGGCCCACCTCACACTATCACCGTCGACACCTAACTCTTTACATAGTACTCCCTCCGCTCCTAAACATTACTAGATGAGTCCCAGGCGTTCTTGCTGGAACAACGATATATCTCTGCGCAAAAAATTATCGATTTCATAGAACTAAAAAAAACTCTATAACCGCATGACAAATGTGGTAGCCAAACTAAAAAAACTCCCAGCATCATGTAGATCATCCCACGTAAGGAAAAAGATCAGCCAACTCCTACTGCATAATGGGATTATATTTTTCTTTTCGACATGTTAATGGGACTTAAAAGCTCACTTACATGCATGCTAGGTGCATGCTTGCATGCAGACATGTTGATGTGATTTAAAACCCACTCACATGCATGTGCCACGCAGTATTTCTGCATGCTTGCATGTGGCTTAGTGCGGAGCCTCTCTCAACGTCTCAGATCGGGGCGGCCATTATGGACTAATTTACTTCATCTAATGGCTACATCAATTTTGATGATGTGGCTCAAGGAGAGGATAGAGAATTCCTAGTAGTGGGGGCTAGCTATTACTAGTAGATAAGTCTTTGTAGAGATTCCACTAGGTGAACTACATACGAAACAAAATGAATGAATCTACACTTAAAATGCATCTATATACATCCGCATGTGGTTCATGGTGAAATCTCTACAAAGACTTATATTTAGGAACGGAGGAAGTACTAGTATAGTACGTACTGTAATTTATCAGCGAGATAAATTTGTACAATTCTATGAAGCTTCCAGCACATTACATGTATCTTAAGGCCCAAGGTTGCCCGTTGCAACATTTCATCAAATACAAAGGAGACTAATATGCATGCTATTGCATCTCAATGATTAACAGATCATAGCAAATATGTACTCCTTCCGTTCCAAAATAAGTGTCTCAACTTTGTGCAAACTTTAGTACAAAGTTGTACTACTACTAAAGTTGACACTTATTTTGGAACAGAGGCAGCTAAAGAAAAACGATCCATGCAGTCCCTAGCCCTTGAACCGTGAACCCCGACCAGGCTTCAATTTGTCGGCAACGCTCGAGCTTCCTAATAAATGAAGTTTGCAACCTTTTTACCATCGGATCATTTTGTGCAGTTTCACCAAAATCGAGATGAGCATCCTGTGGCAAAAGAAATTGAAGAAGCATGATTAGAATAGGATTATCGGGACTAGTTTATGAGACATAAACTCATCACAAATACTGAGACGTAGAAGCCAGGTAGAGGTACAAAGGGGCAAAGAACTAGAGACATATCCACGAGGAGTGATGTGGGCAAATTGGGGAGGCGATGGTGCAAGCCCGGCTGTAAAGGAAGTTGTACACGAGGGACGTAGCTCAACCTTGAGGAGGGCGGAGGGAGGCGGCAATCGCCCACGCCGCGGCAATGAGCAAGGGACGAAGGCAACCTCACCGGCTTTGTGAGAGAGAGAACGGCGGGGACACCTGATCGGACGTGCCGATAGTGGGTTTTCGCCGTCATGACGGCCACCGCATCTACACTAAGCATCCACCCTTTCCCAAGCGGACGTGATCCGCCGGGATGTTAGAGATATGGCCACGATGCTTTTGTGCGAGAGAGTGTGAAGAGAGCAACCCCAACAAGCAACCGTGTAGGCTGGCCCGTCCTGACTATGTATATAGTGGAGCGGTTTCCTTTTCTCTCCATATGAACCTATCATATTGCATACGTGCCACTGAAGAAAAAAAACTTTATTTATAAATGACGCGGCACCTACTACTCGTTCTCCTATAACCTTGCGCTTGGCATCTCCAAAATATTAACCTTGCGATTGGCTCTTCGCCTCTTCGGGAAGTCGAGCAATAATGGTAGAAAAGATATATCGTTACGGCTATATGAGACCGAATGAATTGCTGCACGTCCACCACGCATGCAGGGTCGAGGCGCGAGGGATAGTGCTACATCACGGAGCAAAATGAGTGAATCTACACTCTAAAATACGTCTATATACATCGATGTTTGGAGTATGTACTAGTAGTTCATATTGAAATCTACTAAAGGACATATATATTCCAAACAATATGATATAATCTTTATAACCAAGGTAGTAGGGACGAGGAGTAAACGGAGGGAGTAGTAAATTTTTCTCCTCGTCCTGCGAGCCACCGCGCCCGTGGGCGGGGGAGACGGCGTACTAAGCAAGCTTCTCCTCGTTCTGCGAGTTGACGAGACACATCAAAAGTCTTGCCTCTAAGGTAGGCCCCACATGGTTTGCCTCTTTTTTAAACGTCGCAATTTGTTTGTTCACCCGTGGTAGACGATCCTCCCTCCACCAAGCGGGACAACCAAAGACACGTGCCAAATTACCACGTGGGCTGCCTTTTTCGCATGAATTGAGCTCCACCGTGTACCCGCTGGTGTGGTTGGTAAAGAGACGGAGTACGTGTGCCGTGCATGCACCTCTTCTCTTCTGCACGTCCCCCACCTACGTGGGTGTGTGTGAGAGATACAAACCGCGTTTGTGAGTGTTTTTTGTTTTGGGGTGGGGTGGGGGGTTGATTTCGTGAATTATTTGTGGGAATACGTGCCGATGACATCTCAAAAAAAAATTGCATGCAATGTGTGTGAAATGGAGGCCTATCCATATCATATATAGAGGGTCGGGCAATCCACGAGAAGAGAGGGAGGGGTCATAGCTACCAATAGAGTCGAAGAGAGGATCAAGTGGGTGGGTGCGAGATCGATGAAGAGAGCCATCGAAATTGTGTGTGTGTGTGCAAGTCAAAGATATAGGGCGACTAGCCTACCGGAACATTAGAGGGCACATGTCAAGTTTGTGTGTGTGGGAGACATGACTAGAGCGCTCGATGTATCGGTGTGTGTGTGGGAGGGAGGGGTGGGGAGGGGTAGGGAGAGGCCTAACTATAGAGGTAGAAACGACTGTTATATGTGTTGACAAGGAGAGACCCAGCTATGTCTTGAGGGAGATCGGTCGACATCCATACATAACTGAAGGACGGGAAATATGATGGGACAGAGAGAGAGAGAGAGAGGAGAGAGAGGGAGGGAGAGGGGTAGAGTTTTGGATGGGTGATGGAGTTGCTTCTCGAAGATGGTGGGAGAGGCCTACTAGACAAACTGAGGGTGGAACTGCAATGTTATCAATAAGAGTGGGGATGTGTTTACGTGTGCCTGCGTGATAGATCTGTTGACGCATCCATGGATGATGAAGGGAAACCATGTGTTTGGTAAGCAAACCTAACTCGATCGGTAGATCAATTGTTGTTTGTCGGAGGAAGGGAGAGACACAACTAACGAGGTATATCGATCGACGTGTGGGTAAAAACGAGTTATAAGGACCTAGCTAGCTATATGTATAGCAAGAGATGGGTCGGTGTACGTCCATTTGTTAGAGGCAAATAAGGCCCAGCGAGACGGATAGATAGAGAGAATGGAGCTAGGAGGTGGTGCGAGAGGCCCAACTACTAGGTAGATAGGGGGAGGAGTGTGCGGTTGTGAGATCGATGAAAAGAGGGGAGAGAGTTTACACGTGTGTCTGACCATATGAGAGACACGAGGCAAGGACACATAAAGGAGGCGATTGAAGGTGTGTGTGTATGTTGTAGGCAGGCATCACTGGAGAGGTTTATCGATCGTGTGTGTCGGACAGGAGTTGGGGAGACTCGGGGAGAACGACCGAAAGAAAAAGATGAATGTGCCCGGTGCATAGAATGCTGAGGGAGGGGGAGGGCGAGGAGGGCGTGTGCACGCATGAGAGAAAGTTAGTGGTAGTTCCTACGTCTTGAGCTTGCGTTGGTTTTCCTCGAAGAGGAGAGGGTGATGCAGCAAAGTGTAGCGTAAGTATTTCCCTTAGTTTTGAGAACCAAGGTATCAATCCAGTAGGAGGCTCCTCAAAAGTCCCACGCACCTACACAAACAAGCGAGAACTCGCAACCAACGCAATAAAGGGGTTGTCAATCCCTTCACGGCCACTTCATGCGAAAGTGAGATCTAATGAAGATAGTATGATAAGATAAATATATTTTTGGTATTTTATAATATAGATGCAAAAAGTAAAGATGCAAATAAAAGTAGATTGGAAACAAGTATGATAAGAGATAGACCCGGGGCCCATAGGTTTCACTAGTGGCTTCTCTCAAGATAGCATAAGTATTACGGTGGGTGAACAAATTACTGTCGAGCAATTGATAGAAAAGCGCATAGTTATGAGATTATCTAGGCATGATCATGTATATAGGCATCTGAAAGTGCAACTATCCCTAGGTGGTTTTGGTAATTCATAACAACATATAGCTCTTTGAGCTAATACTATTCCAAGACAAATATTTTGGGAAAGCTCAATGAATGGCATGGCATGGATGATGAAAGTGGATCCCTCAAAATATCAAGGATAAAAGGATTTGCTCAAGCTCAAAATCTCAAGACTCTGCATTTTACATTTTAGTGATCCAAGATCAGATTGAGTCTATAGGAAAAGCCAATACTATCAAGGAGGGATGAGGTGTTGCTTAATGAGTTTCTTGCTCCATGATGCTTAGTGATATGCTCCAAAAACCCTCAACTACTTTCTCACATCCACATATGACCTAAACCTAAAGTCAAACTCGGCCCCACCGATTCTTTCTATCCGCGCCACCGAGTTCGGATGTCATAGCCAACGCCACAAACCCTAGGCAAATCGGTCTCACCGATAGGGATCTTGGTCTCACCGAGATGGGATTGTAATCTCTCTGTTTCCCTTCGTAACATTTCGGTCTAACCAAGTGAGCGATCGGTCCCACCGAGATTGCAATGTAAACTCTGTTTCCCTTTCATAACATTTCGGTCTCACGAAAAGAGCGAATCGGTCCCACCGAAGTTTACCTAACCAACTCTCTGGTTAGCTAATTACCAAAATCGGTCTCACCGAGTTTGTGTAATCGGTCTCACCGAGATTACATTATGCCCTAACCCTAACCATATCGGTCCTACGGAGTTGCATGTCGGTCCCACCGAAATCACTAACGGTCACTAGGTTTACTGAATCGGTCAGACCGAGTTTGTTGATTCGGTCCCAGCGAGATTGGTAAATTGTGTTATAGCAGTTAGATTTTGTGTGGAGGCTATATATACCCCTCCACCTCCTCTTCATTCGTGGAGAGAGCCATCAGAACAAACCTACACTTCCAACTTACCAGTTTTGAGAGAGAACCACCTACTCATGTGTTGAGGCCAAGATATTCCACTCCTACCATATGAATCTTGATCTCTAGCCTTCCCCAAGTTGCTTTCCACTCAAACCTTCTTTCCACCAAATCCAAATCCTGTGAGAGAGAGTTGAGTGTTGGGGAGACTATCATTTGAAGCACAAGAGCAAGGAGTTCATCATCAACACACCATTTGTTACTTCTTGGAGAGTGGTGTCTCCTAGATTGGCTAGGTGTCACTTGGGAGCCTCAGAGCAAGATTGTGGAGTTGAACCAAGGAGTTTGTAAGGGCAAGGAGCCCGCCTACTTCGTGAAGATCTACCACTAGTGAGGCAAGTCCTTCGTGGGCGACGGCCATGGTGGGATAGACAAGGTTGTTTCTTCGTGGACCCTTCGTGGGTGGAGCCCTCTGTGGACTCGCGCAACCGTTACCCTTCATGGGTTGAAGTCTCCATCAACGTGGATGTACAATAGCACCACCTATCGGAACCACGACAAAAACATCCGTGTCTCCAATTGCGTTTGAATTCTCCAAACCCTTCCCTTTACATTCTTGCAAGTTGCATGCTTTACTTTCCGCTGCTCATATACTCTTTGCATGCTTGCTTGAATTGTGTGAGGATTGTTTGACTTGTGCTAAAATAGTTAAAATCTGCCAAAGACTAAAATTGGGAAAAGGTTAAGTATTTAATTGGTCAAGTAGTCTAATCACCCCCCCACCTCTAGACATACTTCAAGGTCCTACAAGTGGTATCAGAGCTTTGGTCTCCATTTCCTTTGATTTCCAGAGCTTTTGGTGGTCATAGCCTTGGTTTCACAACCTAGGAGAGTATGGCGTCTAGCGAGGAAACTATCACCGTAGAGGTCCTTACTTTGATGGCACTAATTTTGCTAGTTGGAAGCATAAGATGAAAATGCATATTCTCGGACATAACCCCGCCCGTTTGGGCTATTGTGTGTATTGGCTTGCAAGGTGAATTCTTTGATGGGAGAGAACCGAGCGGTGAAGCTAGTGCGGATGAATTGAAGATGCTGCGAGACAACGCTCATGCTTGTGATATCCTCTTCAACGGATTGTGCCCGAAGAATTCAACAAAATCAGCCGCCTTGAGTTTGCAATGGAAATTTGGGATTCTTTGATTGATATGCATGAATGTACCGACTCCGTCAAGGAATCCAAGTTGGATGTGCTCCAAAGTCAGCTTGACAAGTTCAAAATGAAGGATGGTGAAGGTGTCGCTGAAATGTACTCTAAGCTTGCTCTTATCACAAATGAGATTGTCGGCTTAGGAAGTGAAGAGATGATGACAGATTCATCATCAAGAAGATCCTAAGAGCATTGGATGGAAAATATGATACCGTGTGCACATTGATCCAAGTGATGCCCAATTACAAAGATCTCAAGCCAACGGAAGTCATTCGAAGAATTGTTGCTCATGAGATGTCACTCAAGGATAAGGAGGAACTTCACGACAAGTCAAGTGGTGCTTAGAAAGCCTCATGTGAAGCCCCACATCATCAAACGAGAAACAAACCTTCAATGAAGAATTGAAGCTTAATGGTGAAGAACTTCAACAAATTCTACAAGAGTAGAAGCAAAGAAAGAAGCCCTAAGTCAAGGTCATACAATGAAAAAAGGTCTTCCAGTCGAGAGCATAATCGCTACAATTGTGGGAGACCCGGACACTATTCAAATGAGTGCACGGCACCCCACAAAAGAAGAGAAGATTCTCCAAAGAGAAGAAGTAGAAGAGAAGAATCACCGCCAAGAGAGAGAAGGAGTAGATATGATTGTTATGAACGAAGAACATCCCGGAGGAGCAAGGATTCGGAAAGGAAGGACAAGTCATCAAGGAGCTACACAAAACAAAGACATCAAGCTCATGTTGGTGAATGGGTATCCATTCAATTCGACTACAATCACTCCGAGAGAAGCTATCACTCCGACTCCGAATATACTCAAGATGAAGGTGTTGCCGGTCTAGCACTTGTGTCAACCAACTCCTATGACATATTTAATTCACCAAATGAAGGAATTGGAAGATGCCTCATGGCCAAAGGCCCAAAGGTAACACACCCCGAGTATGTTGATTTCAATAGTGATGAAGATGACTTGTTAGGTGATGATGATTTACTTGTTGACAACTCTAGTGACAAATACTATGATGAAACATCAATTAATCATGCCAATCAAGATAAAACGAATGACAATGATAAGGAGAAGATTGAGCGTCTAACTAAAGAACTAAACACTCTTAAGTTAGCTCATGAAACTATCTTAGAAGATCATCGAGAACTTTTAAGGACTCATGAGAAGTTATGCTTTAAAAAGCTCAATCTTGAGCAAGAGCATGAGTTCTTAAAGGCAATCAATGACGATCTCCGTAAGAAAAGTTCTTCTTACATTGCCAAGTGTTTACTCTTATCTACTTACATGCCTAAAGTCAAGTCCATTAACAAGAACAAGAAAGATTCTTCCTCTAGTAGTAACAATAATCATGTTAAATCTAATATTGTAGCTTCTAGTAGTTCTCTTGATTCCACTAATGATTCTCTTAGCCAAGTTACACTTGAGCAAGAAAATAGCTTATTGAAGGGAATTATAGAGAAAGGTGTATACAAGAGCCTTGCCGGGAGTAAGCAATTCGAGGAAATTGTGCGCAAACAAGGAAGGCACCGGAAGAATCAAGGTGTTGGTTTTGAACGAAAGTTCAATGCCAATGGAGTTGAGTGGGAAGAAGATCAATATCCTAAGACGAAGTTTGTTCCTCGAGAAGAGAAGTATGATCCTACTTCCTTCAAGGGAACACAAGCTCAAGATGATCTTCCACCACAAGACCACAAGAACAAAGGCAAGGACAAGCTTCAAGAGGAGATAGATGCATTTGAAGAAGCTCCTAAGGCCTTGGTCAAGTGGGTTCCCAAGACTACGCCAAGTTCTACTTCATCAAGCACGACTACAACTCCGAGGATTCCCATCAAGATGATGTGGATCCCAAGAAGAAAGAACTAGAGAGTTCTTGAGGGTGACTCGCCAACATTCTTCACTCATATCATTATGGCAAGGACAAGTGCAATCAACTTCCACATCTTGCACTAGTTCAAGGAGTCACAAACCCTCTTGTTGGTAAGGCAAGGGACAAGGTAACCTAATGCTTTCATGGACATCATCTTGTGTGAACATCCCTCTATGTCTATGGATATACTTGTTTGTTCCTTGTGGGACTAACCCGTGTAGGTATTGAAAGTGCAACTCACTCCAAAGGATTGCTCCAAATGATCTTCATCAACATTGAGCATCCACATCTTCAACACCTACATGAAGTCATCATCGACAAAACCCAAGGTTAGTTCATCCCTCTAAGGGGGATCTCACATCTAGGGGGAGCTTAACTCTAAGAATTGAGTCAAAGCAACTCTAATGGTGTGAACATATCAATGCATTATGTAAAAGTGGTAACCCCACTTGAGCTTAAATGATGAGTATGACCTATGATCAAATGTTCTCATTTGACTCCTAAGTCAATATACTCATATATAGATGACCTAGCCATCGCCAATTGTTTGATAGATGCTAGAATTGGTTGTGCATGCTTTGCCACATATTTCTTTTGCCATTTTATTGTGTGAGCATGTTGGTTGCATATTTTACTCATTCGAGGACATCCACTTGTTGCTTTGATTGATTGGTTCCTTTTCTTTTGCCAAGTGGATGGACAAGAATGCCTAAGAACCTTCTCTAGCTATCTATGCTCTTCTCGTCTCAAACTCTATTCATGCTACATCACAAAATTTGATCAAGTCAGATTCGAACCACTTTCTGTGTGAGGAGCACTTTCGAGTCCCCGATTCATCATAGACTTAAACTTCCAAAACTTCTTTGTGTCTTTCGGTCCGACCGATTCTTACATTCGGTCATACCGAGATCACTAAGTCGATCTAGGTTTTCAATCTCGGTGCAACCGATTTGAACTTTTTTGGTCTCACCGAGTTCTTTAACTTGTCAGCGATTATGCATCTCGGTGCCACCGAGTCGTTCCACTCGGTCACACCGACAGGGTCGGGCTATATATTCACACGGGCAAAAATTTGGAAAACTTTCTCCAAACCCCTTCGCCCGCGCATAGCTCGCTCTGCCTTCTAGGTCTCCGTATCGTCGACAGCCGCCTCCTATCGCTGGTCTCCGCCGCCGTCAACGGAATTCATTCCCGCCGTTGCCGCCGTAGCGAGTTCATCGCCAAACTAGGATATGGACTCGATCACAGTGCTATCCCCGTCCAATATCTAGCACATTGTGCTCATTATGATTCTTGCCATGATTGAAACACCTCTATCCAGTCAAAACAATCCTTAGAATAGATGCGATTTGAAAATTTAGGGTTAGGTTTCCGCTGAAACCATCTCGGACCCACCGAGTTGAAAAACTCGGTCCGACCGATTCGGCTAACGCCATTGCACAAGTGACTCTCGGTCTGACCGAGAATTGCTAATCGGTGTGACCGATTTTAGAACTCAGTGAAACCCTAGCAGACTCGGTGCCACCGAACTGTGACTCGGTCTGACCGAGATCACTAGTTTAGGTTCCAAAAGCTGCTTCGGTATCACCGAGTTTGTAAAATCGGTTGATCCGAAATGCTTTCTGTGGAAAACTAAAACTAAGTTTTTGAATCATTCTTTTGCAAAACTCTGCATTTTGTGATGCTCATCCATTCTATCTCATCTATAACTATTCACAGGGTCAGCAGTCAGTGTATTCAACATGTCAGACCAAAGTGACAGCCAGAACAGGGAAGAAGAGCAGATTCACATGAGTGAGGGCACTAGTCCCTCTAGTTCCTCAGATGATGGCAGCAGAAGCACTCCTAGCAATTTGCCTAAAGCAGCCACAAGAGCGGAAGGAAGAGAACCTCGAATCCGAGGATGAGGATTATGTGGCGATGAGGATGAGGCCATTTCAAAGAAAAAGGTGCTCAAAAAGGAGTATAGCTCAACTGCAGTTAAGCCATGTCTGAAGATCAAAAGGCCAGCAGGAAGACAACCCATGTCTAAGCCAGAGCCTCCACTCAAGCATCTTTGGAATCCCAACCCAAAGAGGCTACTGCAGAAGGGAAGAAAAGGAAGGAAAGGGTCAAGAAGACCATGGCCAGAGTTGTTGGAAAACCTTCCATGATGGAAGAGGAGGAGGAAGAAGAGGTTGCTGCACCAGCACCCAAGGCACAAAAGCTAATGGGTGATGCTATTAAGACAGGGGCTGCATCATGAAAGCCCAAAGAAGCACCCAAAGCTGCCTCCAAGGCCAAGACTGCACCTAAGAGGAATACCAGGAGCATACCATTCTTTGAGAAGAACAAGGCCCCAAGTGCTCAAGTTGTCAGCTGAGGAAGATGATGAAGGACAAGTCTGAGGAAGCTCAAACCCAAGATTCCAGACCACAACGATGATCATCCAATGGTGAGAACATGAAGATCGGGGAGAGACTCAGGGTTGAGGCTATGGAGAGAGTCAGATCCATATGCCACCAGAAGGAGGACTGCTATTGATTACAGGTTCCACACAAAGGAACAGCAGGACTTCTATGAGACAATCTTGTTGGACAAGAAGCCTATAGTGTGTGATATGAGGTGGGTCATTTGGACCTACATAAAGGAGAATGAAGAACACTATTCTGGTGTGTATGACAACTTCAGTGCTTGCGGAGTTGCAGACTTTGTTGGGCAGAAGCTCACAAACTGGAATGATGAGCTAGTTATGCAATTCTACTCCACAGCTCACTTCCATCCGGATGGCGGGATAGTCCGGATGTGCGAAGGCACAAGGTACCAATCAACTATTGAGGAATGGGCCAATCTGATCAATGCACCTAAGGAGGAAGAGTATGACCTGGACGTTTATGCCAAGAAAAAGATGGATCACAATTCTATGTCACATATGTACAAGGAGATCCCAGACAAAGCACTTGAGACTTTCAAGTTTGGGTCATCCATTTTCTTCTGTCGGGGCTGCCAATGATCAAGCTGGATCCTAAGGCACACTCTTTTGCCCAAGTCGGTGACGACAACATGATCGAGAGGGCATGCGATTAATTTGCTACACATATTTGATGTGCCACAGAAATTCAAGGTCATGAGCCTCATGGTTGAGACTATCAAGAGGACGAAGCAGACCAAAGAGAAGTTGTGGGTATGCCCCACAAATTCGAGAGTCGATCAACTCAAAGATGGGCACAGGGAAAATATCATTGGATAAAGAACACTTTGTTCTCTATCCAGACTTTGAGGACAATCAAGTTGTGATGAATGAGAATGAACCATCTTCAGTGCAAGCTCAAGAGAAGAAGGAGAAGGCTGCCAAGATGCCAACTCTAGAGGAGGCATCTGAGTACTTTTTGAAGAGCAAGCAGGACCAGCTTGGTTACTTGATAGCATCAACTCGAGGATTGAGAAGGGTTGGCCACCTAACTCCAAAACCAGGAGAGCACGGAAAGAATCATGGAACAAAAATTCTATGATTTAGATGTCAAAGTAACCGAGATTCAGTCAGTTGTGGAGCAGCCACAGGATGACATGCAGGAGAGGAAGGGCGGGACAACCATCGATGCATTTGCCAGAGTGCCTCGAGCTTAGAGATCAGCTCCAGAGCCGAATGCAGACACGGAGGGACTTCATCTGCACCAGCTACCGCTCCAAAGTGCAACCAGCTCCAAAGACTAACTCCTTCAGCTCCATCCACATCAACTGAAATCTTCGTCCAAGGAGCCATCTCTACTCCACCAACTGAAGACCAAGCCTGAGAGACGACATAGTACTATGCATTTTCTAGGAACTTTTTGGTAACTTGTTCCCAAAGGGGGAGAAAAATGTATAGATCATAGGCTTCGAGAGAGAGAGAGAGCGTTTTCTGTTGTTCTCTCTTGTCTTCTTGGTTGAACTTTGTTTGCTTTTGCTTGCTTAAGATACTATGCTATTGCCTGTGAGACATTGATGATCATGTGTTTGATCATAAGCTACACTTATGCTTGTTGGATGATATTATCTTATTTATCTTTATTTGATCATTCACTTTGCTTGGTGATGAGTGCATGTATTCAATCTTTATTATTTTGAGCGCTCCACCAAGATGTATGTGACATGGAAGAGTAACCCATGAGCCTAATTCCTTGTGCATTTGCAGTCCAAAGCAAATCTTAAATCTATGAACAAATTTAGGGGAGCTCTTGCTTATCACATACTTCTCAAAGCGACGATGTTTTTAAATCTTATTATCATTTGTCGAAGCTTTGATCTATATGTTGTCATCAATTACCAAAAGGGGAGATTGAAAGTGCAACTATCCCTAGGTGGTTTTGGTAATTCATAACAACATATAGCTCATTGAGCTAATACTATTCCAAGACAAATATTTCAGGAAAGCTCAATGGATGGTATGGCATGGATGATGAAAGTGGATCCCTCAAAATATCAAGGATAAAAGGATTGGCTCAAGCTCAAAAGCTCAAGACTCTGCATTTTACATTTTAGTGATCCAAGATCAGATTGAGTCTATAGGAAAAGCCAATACTACCAAGGAGGGATGAGGTGTTGCTTAATGAGTTTCTTGCTCCATGATGCTTAGTGATATGCTCCAAAAACCCTCAACTACTTTCTCACATCCACATATGACCTAAACCTAAAGTCAAACTCGGCCCCACCGATTCTTTCTATCCGGCGCCACCAAGTTCAGATGTCATAGCCACTGCCACAAACCCTAGGCAAATCGGTCTCACCGATAGGGTTCTCGGTCTCACCAAGATGGGATTGTAATCTCTCTGTTTCCCTTTGTAACGTTTCGGTCTAACCGAAGTGAGCGATCCGTCCCACCGAGATTGCAATGTAAACTCTCTGTTTCCCTTTCGTAACATTTCGGTCTCACAGAAAAGAGCGAATCGGTCCCACCGAGTTTACCTGACCAACTCTCTGGTTAGATAATTACCAAAATCGGTCTCACCGAGATTACGTTATGCCCTAACCCTAACCATATCGGTCCTACGGAGTTGCATGTCGGTCCCACCGAAATCACTAACGGTCACTAGGTTTACTGAATCGGTCGGACCGAAGTTTGTTGATTCGGTCCCACCGAGATTGGTAAATTGTGTGTAACGGTTAGATTTTGTGTGGAGGCTATATACCCCTCCACCTCCTCTTCATTCATGGAGAGAGCCATCAGAACAAACCTACACTTCCAACTTACCAGTTCTGAGAGAGAACCACCTACTCATGTGTTGAGGCCAAGATTCCACTCCTACCATATGAATCTTGATCTCTAACCTTCCCCAAGTTGCTTTCCACTCAAACCTTCTTTCCACCAAATCCAAATCCTGTGAGAGAGAGTTGAGTGTTGGGGAGACTATCATTTGCAGCACAAGAGCAAGGAGTTCATCATCAACACACCATTTGTTACTTCTTGGAGAGTGGTGTCTCCTAGATTGGCTAGGTGTCACTTGGGAGCCCCGACAAGATTGTGGAGTTAAACAAAGGAGTTTGTAAGGGCAAGGAGATCGCCTACTTCGTGAAGATCTACCGCTAGTGAGGCAAGTCCTTCGTGGCGGCTTACGGCCATGGTGGGATAGACAAGGTTGCTTCTTCGTGGACTCTTCATGGGTGGAGCCCTCCATGGACTCACAAGAACGTTACCCTTCGTGGGTTGGAGTCTCCATCAACGTGGATGTACGATAGCACCACCTATCGGAACCACGACAAAAACATCCGTGTCTCCAATTGCGTTTGAATTGTCCAAACCCTTCCCTTTACATTCTTGCAAGTTGCATGCTTTACTTTCCGCTGCTCATATACTCTTTGCATGCTTGCTTGAATTGTGTGAGGATTGCTTGACTTGTCCTAAAATAGTTAAAATCTGCCAAAGACTAAAATTGGGAAAAGGTTAAGTTTTTAATTGGTCAAGTAGTCTAATCACCCCACCTCTAGACATACTTCAAAGTCCTACAGCATCACGTCCATAACAAGTAGACCGACTCCTGCCTGCATCTACTACTGTTACTCCGCACATCGACCGATATCCAGCATGCGTCTAGAGTATTAAGTTCATAAGAACAGAGTAACGCATTAAGCAAGATGACATGATGTAGAGGGATAAACTCATGCAATATGATATAAACCCCATCTTGTTATCCTCGATGGCAACAATACAATACGTGCCTTGCAACCCTTTTCTCACATCGGGTAAGGACACCGCAAGATCGAACCCAAAGCTAAGCACTTCTCCCATGGCAAGAAAAACCAATCTAGTAGGCAAAACCAATCTGTTATTTCGAAGAGACTTGCAGAGATAACTTAATCATACATAAAAGAATTCAGAGAAGATTCAAATATTATTCATAGATAAACTTGATCATAAACCCACAATTCATCGGATCTCGACAAACACACCGCAAAAAGAGATTACATCGAATAGATCTCCACAAGAGAAGGGGAGAACATTGTATTGAGATCCAAAAAGAGAGAAGAAGCCATCTAGCTAATAACTATGGACCCGTAGGTCCGTGGTAAACTACTCACAACTCATCGGAGGGGCAAGGATGTTGATGTAGAGGCCCTCCGTGCTTGATTCCCTCTCCGACAGAGTGCGTGAAGGCTCCAAGATGGGATCTCGCGGATCTGAAGGTTACGGTGGTGGAAATTGTGTTTCGTGGTGCCCTGGGTGTATTCGGCACGTGGGGTATATATAGGAAGAAGAAATACGTCGGTGGTCATGAGGCCCACGAGACAGGGGCACGCCCTATGGGGCGCCCTCCTATCTCGTGGAGGCTCGGTTGCTTCTTGACTTGCACTCCAAGTTCTCTGGATCACGTTCGATTGAGAAAAATCACGTTCCCGAAGGTTTCATTCCGTTTGGACTCCATTTGATATTCCTTTTCTTCAAAATACTTGAAATAGGCAAAAACGACAGTGCGAAATTTGGGCCTCCGGTTAGTAGGTTAGTCCAAAAATAATATAAAAGTGGAAAATAAAGCCCAGTATGGTCCAAAACAGTAGATAAAGTAGCATGGAGCAATCAAAAATTATTGATACGTTGGAGACGTATCAAGCATCCCCAAGCTTAATTCCTGCTCGTCCTCGAGTAGGTAAATGATAAAAAGAGAATTTTTGATGCGGAGTGATACTTTGGCATAATTTCAATGTGAATCCTCTTAATTGTGGTATGAATATTCAGATCCGAAAGATTCAAGACAAAAGTTCATATTGACATAAAAATAATAATACTTCAAGCATACTAACTAAGCAATTATGTCTTCTCAAAATAACATGGCCAAAGAAAGTTATCCCTACAAAATCATATAGTCTGCCTATGCTCCATCTTCCCCCCACAATTTAAATCATGCACAACCCCGATGACAAGCCAAACAGTTGTTTCATACTTTAACATTTTTAAAACTTTTTCAATCTTCACGCAATACATGAGCGTGAGCCATGGATATAGCACTATATGTGGAATAGAATGGTGGTTGTGGAGAAGACAAAAAGGAGAAGATAGTCTCACATCAACTAGGCGTATCAACGGGCTATGGAGATGCCCATCAATAGATATCAATGTGAGTGAGTAGGGATTGCCATGCAACGGGTGGACTAGAGCTATAAGCATTTGAAAGCTCAACAAAAGAAACTAAGTGGGTGTGCATCCAACTCGCTTGCTCACGAAGACCTAGGGCATTTGAGGAAGCCCATCATTGGAATATACAAGCCAAGTTCTATAATGAAAAATTCCCACTAGTATATGAAAGTGACAAAATGAGAGACTCTCTATCATGAAGATCTTGGTGCTACTTTGAAGCACAAGTGTGGTAAAAGGATAGTAGCATTGCCCCTTCTCTCTTATTCTCTCATTCAGTTTTTCTTTTTTTTTCTTTGGGCCTTTTCTTTTTTATATTTTTTATGGCCTCTTTTTTTTTCTTTTTCGTCCGGAGTCTCATCCCGACTTGTGGGGGAATGCTCTAATAATGATGATCATCACACTTTTATTTTCTTACAACTCAATACTTAGAACAAAATATGACTCTATATGAATGCCTCCGTGATGTACGAGATATGCAATCAAACATGAGTGACATGTATGAAAGAATTATGAGCGGTGGCTTTGCCACAAATACGATGTCAACTACATGATCATGCTAGCAATATGACAATGATGGAGCGTGTCATAATAAGCGGAGCGGTGGAAAGTTGCATGGCAATATATCTACGCAATGGCTATGGAAATGCCATAATAGGTAGGTATGGTGGCTGTTTTGAGGAAGATATATGGTGGGTGTATGATACCGGCGAAAAGTGCGCGGTATTAGAGAGGCTAGCAATGGTGGAAGGATGGGAAAAAGTGCGTATAATCCATGGACTCAACATTAGTCATAAAGAACTCATATAATTATTGGCAAAATCTAGAAGTTATCAAAGCAAAGTATTACGCGCATGCTCCTAGGGGGATAGATTGGTAGGAAAATACCATCGCCGTCCCCGACCGCCACTCATAAGGAAGACAATCAATAAATAAATCATGCTCCGAAGTTCATCACATAACGGTTCACCATACGTGCATGCTAAGGGAATCACAAACTTCAACACAAGTATTCTTTAAATTCACAACTACTCAACTAGCATGACTCTAATATCACCATCTTCATATCTCAAAACAATTATCAAGCATCAAACTTTTCTTAGTATTCAACGCACTCAAAAGAAAGTTTCACATATCTTGATTACCAAGTATGTTAATATTTAAGCAAATTACCATGCTATTAACGACTCTCAAAATAGTCTAAGTGAAGCATGAGAGATCAATAGTTTCTTTAAAACAAATATACCACCGTGCTCTAAAAGATCTAAGTGAAGCACTAGAGCAAAAATTATCATGCTCAAAAGATATAAGTGAAGCACTATGAGCAAAACTATCAAGCTCAAAAGATATAAGTGAAGCACATAGAGTATTCTATCAAATTCCAATTTATGTATGGCTCACTCAAAAGGTGTGGACAGCAAGGATGATTGTGGTAAACTAACAAACAAAGATGCAAATAATACAAGACGCTCCAAGCAAAACACTTATCATGTGGTGAATAAAAATATAGCCCCAAGTAAAGTTACCAATGAACGAAGACGAAAGAGGGGATGCCTTCCCGGGACATCCCCAAGCTTAGGCTTTTGGCTATTCTTGAATATATTGGGGTGCCATGGGCATCCCCAAGCTTAGGCTCTTGCCACCCTTTATTCCATAGTCCATAAAAGCTTTACCCAAAACATGAAAACTTCACAACACAAAACTCAATAGAAATCTCGTGAGCTCTGTTAGAGAAACAAAACAGAAGACTACTTTAAGGTACTGTAATGAACTCATTCTTTATTTATATTGGTGTTAAACCTACTGTATTCCAACTTCTGTATGGATTATAAACTATTTTACTAGCCATAGATTCATCAAAATAAGCAAACAACACACGAAAAACAGAATCTGTCAGAAACAGAACAGATGAAGTTATCTGTAACTAACATAAACTTCGGAACTCAAAAAATCTACCAAAATCAGACGACCTGGACAATTTTTTATTGATCAGCAGCAATTGGAATCACTATTTTATCACGTTCTTAGCAATGGCACCTTTGGCGCAAAGTTTCTGGAAATTACAGCAAGATCAAATAACTATCATCCAAGAAGATCCAATAGGTTTAACTTGGCACAAACACTACTTAAAACATAAAACCACATCTAAACAGAGGCTAGATGGATTATTTATTCCTAAACAGAAACAAAAACAAAAAAAACATAAAGAAAATTGGGTTGCCTCCCAACTAGCGCTATCGTTTAACGCCCCTAGCTAGGCATAAAAGCGAGGATAGATCTAGGTGTTGCCATCTTTGGTAGGCAATTCTTCAATGAGGCATCTACCTTCTTTAGAATTTTCTTTCTTTCTAGTAATTATCAGATTTTTAGGCAAAGGATCAAAAAATTCATTCATAGCAAATGGTTCCTTAATCATGGCAAAAAGATTGGGATGAACACTTATAGATTTAAGATCCATGATTTCCTTACTAGATGATTCACCCTTATTCTTAGGAACATAAATAAGCTTAGTATTTTTAGTAGACGAACTTGGAGTGTTTTTACGGAAGAAAAATCGGTTCCCAAGTTGGTAATGAATACCCTCAAGTTTATCGATTCTTGTGGAATCTAGATTTATTTTCTCATTAACTATGGGTTCTTTTTCTTTAATATTTTTCAAAGTCATTCCTACCTTAGATCCAATTTGGGTAATTTGATTGTGGATCTTTTTATCAAGATTTTCAATTGATTCAATGGTAGCAACTTTATTTTCAATAATTTCAAGTCTTTGCATAACATGCTCCAAAGTTAACATAGTTCCATTAACCAAAAAGAGGTGGTGAGCCAAATAAATCTATTAAAGCATTATAGGAATCAAAAGTATGGCTACCCAAGAAATTCCCTCCGTAATGGTATCAAGGATATATCTATACCAAGGATTAGCACCTACATAAAAATTACGAAGAAGAACTGAAGTAGATTGCTTCCTGGTAGATCTATTTTGAGCATTGCAAATTCTATACCAAGCGTCTTTTAGATTTTCTCCCTCCCTTTGCATAAAATTTAGAACTTCATTCTCGGGAGATAACGGAGAAGATATGAGACTAGTCATGATGACAAGCAAGCAAACCAACACACGAGCAAACAAGCGGACGAGAAAAAGGCAACGGGAAAGAGGAGGAGATTGGGAAAGAGAGGCGAATAAAGCGGCAAGGGTGAAGTGGGGAGAGGAACACGAGAGGCAAATGGCAAATAATGTAAATGCGAGGGAGATAGGTTTGTGATGGGTACTTGGTATGTCTTGACTTGAGCGAAGACCTCCCCGGCAACGGCGCTAGAAATCCTTCTTGCTACGTCTTGAGCTTGCGTTGGTTTTCCTCGAAGAGGAGAGGGTGATGCAGCAAAGTGTAGTGTAAGTATTTCCCTTAGTTTTGAGAACCAAGGTATCAATCCAAAGAGGAGGCTCCTCAAAAGTCCCACGCACCTACACAAACAAGCGAGAACTTGCAACCAATGCAATAAAGGGGTTGTCAATCCCTTCACGGCCACTTGCGAAAGTGAGATCTAATAAAGATAGTATGATAAGATAAATATATTTTTGGTATTTTATAATATAGATGCAAAAAAGTAAAGATGCAAATAAAAGTAGATTGGAAACAAGTATGATAAGAGATAGACCCGGGGGCCATAGGTTTCACTAGTGGCTTCTCTCAAGATAGCATAAGTATTACGGTGGGTGAACAAATTACTGTCGAGCAATTGATAGAAAAGCGCATAGTTATGAGATTATCTAGGCAAGATCATGTATATAGGCATCACGTCCATAACAAGTAGACCGACTCACTTTGCATCTACTACTATTACTCCACACATCAACCGCTATCCAAAGATGCATCTAGAGTATTAAGTTCATAAGAACAGAGTAACGCATTAAGCAAGATGACATGATGTAGAGGGATAAACTCATGCAATATGATATAAACCCCATCTTGTTATCCTCGATGGCAACAATACAATACGTGCCTTGCAACCCTTTCACATCCTTTGGGTAAGGACACATAAGATCGAACCCAAAGCTAAGCACTTCTCCCATGGCAAGAAAAACCAATCTAGTAGGCCAAACCAAACTGATAATTCAAGAGACTTGCAAAGATAACTCAATCATACATAAAAGAATTCAGAGAAGATTCAAATATTATTCATAGATAAACTTGATCATAAACCCACAATTCATCGAATCTCAACAAACACACCGCAAAAAGAGATTACATCGAATAGATCTCCATAAGAGAGGGGGAGAACATTGTATTGAGATCCAAAAAGAGAGAAGAAGCCATCTAGCATTCTAGCTAATAACTATGGACCCGTAGGTCCGTGGTAAACTACTTACAACTCATCGGAGGGGCAAGGATGTTGATGTAGAGGCCCTCAGGTGCTTGATTCTCCCTCGTGAAGTGCTGCAAAGGCTCCAAGATGGGATCTCGCGGATCTGAAGGTTACGGTGGTGGAAATTGTGTTTCGTGGTTCCCGGGTGTTTTCGAGTGCGAGGGTATATATAGGAAGAAGAAGTACGTCGATTGGCACTCGAGGGGCCCCACGAAGGGCGGTAGCCCTATAGGGGCGCCCTCCTATCTTGTGGAGGCTCCGGTTGCTTCTTGACTTGCACTCCAAGTTCTCTGGATCACGTTCGTTGAGAGAATCACGTTCCCGAAGGTTTCATTCCGTTTGGACTCTGTTTGATATTCCTTTTCTTCGAAATACTAAAATAGGCAAAAAACAGCAATTCTGGGTTGGGCCTCCGGTTAGTAGGTTAGTCCCAAAAATGATATAAAAGTGGAAAATAAAGCCCAATATGGTCCAAAACAGTAGATAAAGTAGCATGGAGCAATCAAAAATTATTGATACGTTGGAGACGTATCAGTAGCTACAAAGGTTAGAGGATTGTGTGGGTGTAAGAGACTAACAAAGATCATAATTTGATATGAAAGCGGATTCTTATATTTGAACAGGAGATCATAGTGTTTTAAGCATTGCATGCATGAATATAGCAGTGATACACGTGCTGTGCACATGTTATACCATAATGTGATAATGCATGGCGTCTGCAGCTCACAACTAAATGCTGAACAATCTAAACCATACTATACATCAAACAATCTCACATTTTATTTGAATTTGTGATAATGTGTGGCGTTTGCAGCTTACAACTAAATATCGAACAATCTAAACAATACTATATATCGAACATTCTCACATTTTATTTGAATTTGTGGTAATGTGTGGTGTTTGCAACTCGCATCTAAATACTTGTAGGCGTAGGGGGCGGGGCACCCTACATAATGTGATAAACACATTATACATATGAGACATGGTTTAGATTATGAAGATCTAGCTAGAGCTAGAAATGTAATGTGATTTGAAATCAAAATAAAGTGGATTCAAAAATCTAGTTCGAGTTCATATAGTACACATAGTTCATATGTAACTCGAGACTAATCATGTGGTGTGCTGTGAAGATAATACACAAACGATGGTTTAACTTGACAATAATGATGATTGTAGATCTTATTAAAAGAGAGAAACGAATTCAAATGCTTTGACTTCACAACAATCATTACTGTAGATCTTATTCAAATAGGGAAATGAATTCAAATTTAGTTCATATTGAAGCGGTAGTATAAACGTTTGGAATGCACTAAAACGTTCATTTGAGTAGTAAGTTGCATGCACTATACACGTAGCGGAATATTTTAATTGAACATAACATGACTTCAAAGTTTTGAATGACATTTGTAGTGCGCATTGATTTGGTACAGTACACGTTAGGTTTGTCTGGAAATTTCAACCCGCGCCTTGTTAGCCCGAAATATTTAAGATATATATTTGTCTCGTTGTGCTCCGACAACTCCCTCCATCTCAACCTGCGCCTTGCTATTCCGAAATTACAACGCGCACGAAAACTCCCACCTCATGTGAAATCCCGACACGCGAAATGCCCGTGGTACCCCTGAACCAAAAGAACCACCTCAAATCGGTGGGGGTACTTTTGTAACTTACCCCACATTTCGGACAAGCGCGTCTCTAAGCCATGGTTCCACACTGCCATCCCATCCGCCCACCCATTCGTACACCGAGGTCGTGAAAACCTGCGACGAAACCCCACACTCTGCTCCGTCCGCCACCCAGCCGGAGCCTCTTCCCTGACGACGTCGTCCACAGCAACACCTTGACGTCCCTCATCCACCGTACCAGATGAGGATCCGTCGTCGATCTCATTGTCCCTTGGTTCAGCCACCCGTCCTCCACCTCCAAGGAGCTGCCCCGACGTTCCCCTCGTCTTCGCGCCACCTCCATTCCCACACCACCGTCTTCACCTGCACCACGGAAGAGCATCATCATCACCGTTTCCTCGGATGAAGCTGCGGCCTAATCGGGCGCCACCAAAGAGGTTGTACACTAATCGCCGCATTTTCTTCTTGATTCGATCTCACGGTGCTGCTTGGCGCTCATCCGAGCCGACACGACGCTGCTCCATCCACGGCGGCATCGCCCGCCACTTCCTCCACGGCGTCGCTCCCTCGGCGGCGACGTCCACATCAGTAGGAGCTGCTGCTGCTTTAGCTCTCACTGCTGTCGTGGTTCTAAGTCTGACAGTAGAATGGGGGGTAGGTATGGAGAGGCAAGATCTTAGCTATGGAGAAGTTGTATACGCAAGAGATTTACGAGTTCAGGCCCTTCTCGGAGGAAGTAACAGCCCTACGTCTCGGAGCCCGGAGGCGGTCGACTGGATTATATGCGTATGAATTACAGGGGTGCGAACCCTTTACACTGAGGAGGGGGGTGGCTTATATAGAGTGCGCCAGACCCCTCCAGCCCTCAGTTATGCAGGGTTAAAGGTACATTAAGATAGGGGGTTACTGGTAACGCCCACATAAAGTGCTATGATGACCATAAAAGCTACTTATGACCGACCGTTTGGATGCAGACTGGCTTTAGATCTCCTGGTGGTCGAGTGGTTAGCTTCATGGTCGAGTGTCTTCCAGTTGGTCGAGTGGAACTCTTCCAGGTCGACTGAAAGGTAGTTTCTTCTAGAGATGTCCTTAGGGAGGGTGTCTTAGACAGGTCCATGACCCTACCCTAGGTATATGACTTCATCATTAGCCCCCGAATGGGTCGAGGTTTGAGTGGGGAAGGAGCTGAACATACTTCCGACTCGTTCTTGCGCTGCAATTGTGTCTTGTCTTGGATCAAATGTACTTAAGTGATGACATCAACTTCTTTTCCAGTCGCCTTGATCCATTCTTTGTATCCGTCGAGTGCACTTTTCGTACTTGGCGATTTCCGAATGACAGGACGAAGGAAATCTTTTGTCTGACGATTTGCTCTGCGGCGCGCGGATTTAGCGGGATTTGAATCTTCGGGAAACGAGCGGGACGGAGAGAGAACCGCCGTAATCGGACGGGATAAGGCAAGGGTGCCTCGATCTCCGTGCCGCCTTTTTTGCCACATATCGTGCGGGCGACTGTTGCAGGATTTGACAGGATCGCCTGGGCCTACCGGTCAGTCACTAGGAAGCAACCTCATATAAGGCCCAGGACTGGGATTTTTTGAACAGTGCGTTCCCCTTTCCTTCTCCCTTCTCTTGATTCATCCGCCGCGCCCGCCTCCACCTCCGAACTGCTGCTCCGCGCGTACTCCGTCGGCGGCAATGGTGAAAGACAAGACGGCGGCCCTGGAGCGGGCGAAGACGACGACGGCGAAAGCGAAGGGGAAGGCGACCAGTCGGGGCGGATCCTCGTCGCGGGCCGGCTTGCCGCAGGGCTGGATCCAGTGGATGGATTCGCTCGACCATCCGGCAGAAGGATCTTGACGACCTGGCCGACGAGGACTGATCCCTCATGGATCGGGCCGAGGCTTCGAGGATGGAGTGGCAGCCGCAGCCTCGGGGAAGGTGAGTCGTCCTCTTAGCCACTCACGTTGACCGCGGGTTTTCTCGCCACCCCACCCTTTCTTACGAGGGTTTCGAACTTCTTTGGGGCTCAACTCCACCACTTCACACCCAACTCCATCGTATATCTCGCGGCTTTCGTGTCCTTGTGCGAGAACTTTCAGGGTTGTCAGCCGCATTGGGGCCTCTTCAAACATATTTTCACCTGTCGTTCCCAGACGGTGAAAAAGGCCAATCAGTGGCGAGAGAACCCAGTGATCCAGATGTGTGGGGGTCTTGGGGTCCAAATGAGAGGTAAGAGTGCCTTTCCAGCCATGGTTCTTCTGGCTCGGTTCGAGGTGGCGATCGACACTGGTTCTCTGCCAAGACCAGCCGACCTTGAGGCGGTCGATTGGACTCCTCCTTTCTCCATGGATCGAGTGAACTAGCCGTCCTCTCTGAAGGTGGTCCCAGAGGAGAAAGCCCAGGTCAAGGTCTTGGTCGAGCGCGTAGTCCAGCTCATTCGTGACGGAATGACTGGTATGGATCTTTTAGAAGTTTGTCTTGGACGACGCATCCAGCCACTTCAGTATCGGGATCATCCGATGTGGATGTATTCTGGTACTGACGACACCACTCCGGTCCACCCGGAGGAGGTTGATGATGCCACACTGGAAAGATGGATGACCGCCATCACTTTGGGAACAAGGACAACCCCGTGGAGCAGGAGGATCCCTCCACTTTCGACCAATCGTACGAGCCAGACAAGGTTTAATCCTGTATTTTCGATTCTGATTACTCCATCTTGTTTGCTTAAATCGGTCGACTGACTTTCATCTTGTTTGTCTTCTTCCAGGTCACCACTGAGATGTACTCGATGCCCAACGGGGCACAAGAACCAGTTGAGGAGGAAGAAGGGAGTGGAGGTGAAAGCCAGGAGGAATGGCAGTCTGACGGCGGGGGGGACGAAGACGACGACAGCTCCGACGAAGAGGAGGGGAAGGAAGAGTAGGAAGAAGTCGACCCTCCTCATATGGAACGACGATCCAAGCTCGCCCATGACCCCGCGGTCGAGCGCGGCAAGGACATCCCTTTTGTCGAGCGATCGGCCGAAAGCGTCCTCGACGACTTCTCCGGCCAAGCGAAAAAGCACCGAAGCAACCCGGCGATGACGCCGTCAAGCCGACAAAGGTTTTGCCCAAGATGAAGATGGCTATCCCCACTATTTCCGATACAATGAGAACTTGAGCTTTTTGGTTCAGCGCGAACATACTTTTGGTCAACTCGTTGACTGATCAACTGATTTCTGAAATCTGCAGCGCTGCCACCTCCGAGACCTCAGCCAGGAACGAAGACCAGGAGATGGAAGATGTTGTTACCTCTACCCTTGGTATGATCGTCGTAATTTTGTTTTTGGTCGATTGGATTTCCGTTTTTAACTTGAATCTTTCCATAGTCCCTCCTCATGTCATTGATCTCCCTGATGATGATGATGAGGCGCCGTTGAGGCGGAGAAGAATTAAGAAGGCACCTGCCGCGGGACCGCTCAAGCTGCATCGATGCACGAGGCCTTTGGTTCATGAGGGTGGCAACGCCACTCGGACTTCTGTGTCTTTTCTTTGTCACATTGACGAGTATCTGACCTTCAACATCGACTGCTGATCAGCCTTCCCTTTTCGCCATGCACCATGTCCCGGAGGACCAAGTGGGTGCTGCTAGGGAGGCTATACGCCAAGCGGCGCTCATGATGGAGCAGATGAAGGTGGTCCGGGAAGCCAGCCAAGCGGCCTATGATGCCACTTCAGCTCTTCAGAACAACGTCCAGGTTAGTCGATCGCCACACCTTTCTGTTAGGATATGCTACGAAAAACTCTTATTTCTGAAGATCTCCGTATCTGTACACCCACTGGGTGTGTCGATTGAATTTTCGGACTAGTGGGGGCACGCTAAGTGCACCCACTGGGTGTAGTCGCCGAGACTATGGTGGACTGCTGGCAGTCGACCGTAGTCTTTACACTTTGTATCTTTTGGATAACTTCTTCACTTGGTCTGGTCGGACCATGTCGAGTGGAACCTTGAGACCGGTGGGGGCACGCTGAGTGCACCCACCGGTGTAGTCCCGAGACTATGGTGGATTCTTGGCGATCGACCGTAGTCTGAAGAACTTTTTGTCTCTTTCGGTCGTGATCGAGCAGGAGTCGATAGGGGCCGGTGGGGGCATGCTAAGTGCACCCACCGGGTGTAGTCCCGAGACTCTTGTCGAATATTTTGATTCGGTTGTAGTCTTAGAAACGCATAATGATTTTCTTAGTCACTCGGAAGTAACCTATCTGTGGCGTCTGTCAGTGATTCTTTGCAGAAATCTTGCGAGCTTGTGGCTCGATACACTGAATTGGAGAACAAAGCAGATCCAGCTCGACCTTGACTTGAAGCTTGCACGGGAGAACTTGCGTAAGGCAAGAGACGAAGCAAAAGGTATGGCTGGTGAGATCTTGACAACTGTTTACATTTTTGTCCCTTTCTAATTCTGACCTCACTGTTATTTTGCAGACAAAACGGAGGAGGCTTTGAAGAAGAAGGATCATGACCTTGCCGAGGCGCAACAAACGGCCCTGAACAAAACCAAGCTCGTGGAAGAGAAACTGTCTTCAGTCGGAAAACTTGAAGAAGAAAGCGTAATCTGAAAGCTGCTCTTGATGCGGCCAACGAGGGAGGTTAGTCATTGAAGAGCGATAAGATAGGTCTCGAGCGACAAGGTTGGCGAACTAAGCGGGAAGAGGAATGATCTAGAGGCTTATCTGGGAGGGCTCGCCAAGAAGCTATTCCTCATGCTTGAAGGTAACTCTTTTATCCGGTCGACTTGTTATCACCGACTCATCATAGGACCTTTAGCTTGAACTCGAGTTGCGTTCACGAATTCTGTCGAGAACTTCGAGGAGGAGACTAGTCGAGTGGAGACAAGCTCGGACCCATTAGCTCCCGTGAAGGATGAAGCTGCCATGAATGTTTTCCGACCGGAGTCTCGTGTTCTTCTTTGTGGTGGACTACCTCGCTCATTGAAGGTTGCGGTGTCGCGGATCGACTCAACACTACGGCCGAGCGAAACACTTCAAAACGACCTTGAGTCTTTAATGACTCGACTGAATGACGTTCCAAGCCAAGTGCAGGAACGGAAGAAGTCTTCTGCCAGATGTGGTGCCGATGTCGCTCTGTCCCTGGTCCGTGTTCATTGCAAGGAGGCGCGAGAGGAAAAGCTGGCATCCATCAAAGTTGCCAACACCAAGAAGCATGACTTCCGATCTTTCATGGAGACTTTTATTGGTGCTGCCACCTGAATCGCTGATGGGATCAACCTGGACCAGTTCGTCGCGCCATCCAGTCCTCCACACGAGGAGTAAAAAACTTTACGATTCATCTTAAATTTGCCTCGGAATGCCGAGTGATCCTCAGAACCGATAAACTTCAGCGGGCTTGAGGCACTGGGCACTTCTGCATCCTTAGGATGCTATCCAAACTTTACTTATCATCGAAATACGCTTTTGTTTGCCTTGAGTGAACTTTGCTCTTCACTCGGATTATGCTTCAATGCTTGAGATGCAGCTCTGAGGTGGATCCAGTCGACCTACACTTTGTTGTTCTTGCAGGCGCAGGAGAAGGTAGTAGTCGACCTGTATCTCGTCGTCCTTGCGGATCGGATGGAGCGCACGTTGTACTTGTCGCGTAGCTCCGAAGGAGGAGGTGCCAGTCGACCTGCACCTCGTCGTCCTTGCGGATCGGGATGGATTTCGTACTTAGGCGAGTTCTGGACTGCAGCTAAGCCTCCGAGTGGGAGGGTTGCTCTCCACTCGGTAGGATTTTTTAAACTTAGGCGAGTGCTGGACTGCTGCTAAGCCTCCGAGTGGGAGGGTTGCTCTCCACTCGGTAGGATTTTTTAAACTTAGGCGAGTGCTGGACTGCTGCTAAGCCCCCGAGTGGGAGGGTTGCTCTCCACTCGGTAGGATTTTTAAACTTAGGCGAGTACTGGACTGCTGCTAAGCCCCCGAGTGGGAGGGTTGCTCTCCACTCGGTAGGATTTTTTAAACTTAGGCGAGTGCTGGACTGCTGCTAAGCCCCCGAGTGGGAGGGTTGCTCTCCACTCGGTAGGATTTTTTAAACTTAGGCGAGTACTGGACTGCTAAGCCCAGTGGGAGGTCTGCTCTCCACTCGGTGGGATTTAAACTTAGGCAGCATCTTGACTGCTGCTAAGCCCAGTGGGAGGTCTGCTCTCCACTCGGTAGGGATTTTTAAACTTAGTAGTCTTGGACTGCAGTTAAGCCTCCAAGGAGGATTTTTGTGTTGTAGCTTTGAAGGGAAAGGCAACAGTCGCCCTTGCAAAGCGTACATTGTATTAAATACTTAGGCGAGTACTTGGACTGCTGCTAAGCCCCCGAGTGGGAGGCTGGCTCCACACTAGGTAGGATTTTCAAATACTTAGGCGAGTACTTGTCTTGCAGCTAAGCCCCAGAGTGGGAGGCTGGCTCAACACTCGGTGGGATTTTCAGATACTTAGGCGAGTACTTGTCTGCAGCTAGCCCGAGTGGGAGGCTGGCTCTCCACTCAGTAGGATTTTGAGATACTTAGGCGAGTACTTGTCTGCAGCTAAGCCCCAGTGGGAGGCTGGCTCTCCACTCGGTGAGGATTTTCAAATACTTAGGCTAAACGGATTCATAGCTAAGCCCCAGTGGGAGGCCTGGCTCTCCACTCGGTAGGGATATTTTTACACACTTAGGCTAAAGCAGGTTCGCAGCTAAGCCACCCACCTGGGGAAATTTCTTAGTAAACAAAAAGTAATAACAATCCTTTGGGAAAATTATAACATTCTTGTCTTTGATAAACAAACTACTGAGGTACTTTTATTACATCTCACCCGAGTGAGTTTTAAGTGTAAAAGGGCGGAGCAGCTCCGCATTCCAAGCTCGAGGCTCATCAATCTGGCGTTCGACGTTGTAAAGGCAGTAAGCTCCATTGTGGAGAACTCCGGTGACGATGAAGGGACCTTCCCAAGTGGGAGCGAGCTTGTGTGGTTTCTGTTGATCCACTCGGAGGACCAAGTCTCCTTCTTGAAAGGCTCAGCTCTTCACATTTCTAGCATGGAATCGACGCAAGTCCTGATGATAGATGGTCGAGCGGATCAAGGCCATCTCTCTCTCCTCTTCAAGGAGGTCGACTGCATCTTGCAGGCTTGCTCCGCTTGAGAGTAGAGCTCGACTCGGGCGCATTGTGAAGCGGTGTCGCTTGGCGAGGCTTTAGCTCCATAGACCATAAAGAATGGAGTTCTCCCAGTCGACTGATTAGGAGTGGACCTTAATCCCCAAAGAACCGACGGAAGTTCATCGACCCACGCTCCTGCTGCATGCTTGAGATCACGCATCAGCCGAGGTTTCAGTCCTTTGAGAATTAGACCATTTGCTCGTTCTACTTGTCCATTCGACTGGGGGTGAGCAACTGAAGCATAGTCAACCCGTGTGGCCTGAGAGGCGCAAAAGGCTTTGAACTTATCGGAATCGAAGTTCGACCCATTGTCAGTGATGATCATGCGGAACTCCATATCTGAATATCAACTCTGATGAAACTAATAGCGATTACGCATCAAGGTTCTTGATAGGTTTAGCTTGATCCACTTCGTGAACTTGTCGATCGCCACAAGCAAATGAGTGAAACCGCTCCTGCCGATTCTGAGTGGTCGATCATATCCAACCCCCAAGCAGCGAAAGGCAGGCGAGTGGAATGGTCTTCAATCTTTGAGGCAGGTTTGTGTGACATATTGGAGTAGAACTGACATCCTTCACACTTATCGACTATTTCCTTTGCCATTTCATTTGCTTTTCGGCGGTAAAATCCCACTCGGTATGCTTTAGCCACGATGGTCCGAAAGACGCATGGTGACCACAGTCCCCAGTGGATATCCTCAAGAATTATCCGACCTTCTTACGGCATTATGCATTTCTGGTGACCCAATCCACGCTTTCTACGAACAACTGTCCCTTGATCACTTGTAAAGGCTTTGGATCGGTGGGCGACTGTCGAGCCTCTTCTTACGTTCTCTGGAGCTCTTTCCTCAAGATATACGCGATATCTCTGATCTTTATCGATCGGGCGTGTGACCACGACTTCCATGATGAGGTCGACCACCTTGGGACCTCAACGTCGGTCGGATCGGTGGCACTTTTTGGTATGGAGCTTCTTCGGTGAAAGGATCCTCTTGAATCGACGGTGTCTTGGATGTGCTCCAAAAACACATCATGGGAATGGCTTCCCTCTTGGACCCTATTTTCGCCAAATCATCGGCACTTGATTTTTCGGTCGGGGTATATGATGAAGCTCTAACCCCTCGAACTTTTTCTCTAGCTTCCTCACTGCATTACAATAACCAGTCATGGTTGGGCTTCTGACGTCCCACTCCTTCATCACCTGATTAACCATTAGATCTGAGTCACCATAAACCATGAGGCGACGGACGCCGAGTGAAATGGCCATACATAACCCATACAATGATTGCTTTCAGATTCTCGCTTCATTATTAGAATAATCAAAGTGAATCGAGCACGATTCCGAGCTTATCTCCTCGGGGGAACCAATACTACCCCAAAGACCGTAACCAGTCAGCATCTTGGATCCATCAAAGAACATAATCCAGTGCTTCGAGTGAACTTGAGTCGGTTACTGTTGTTCAATCCACTCGGTGATGATATCTGTTATTGCTTGGGACTTGATGGCTTTCTTTGCCTCAAACTTGATATAAAGGGAAGAAGTTCAATCGCCCATTTAGCCACTCGACGATTGCATCTCTGTTGTGCAAAATCTACGATAATGGGCGTCACGATTAATCGTAATGGAATGATCAGAGAAGTAATGAGCAACTTTCTTCGTGGTCATATAAATCCCATACACAAGCTTACGATAATGCGGTATCTTTGCTTTGACGGGTTAATACTTCGGAAAGATAATATCTTGGTATTTGAACTTTGAAGGCCTTTCCTTCCTCTTCCCGCTCGTAGTAAATCTTGTATTGACGACTTGTCCTGTGGCTGCAATGTAAAAGCGACAGCGGCTCCTTCTTTATTTGGGGCAGCAAGCACCGGCTGAGTGGAGAGCGAGCTTTGAGCTACGCAAACGCTACATCGACTTGAGAGTCCACTCGAACTTGTCTCAGCGTCTTCATCGGTCGGTAAAGAGGCAATGCCTTTTCACCGAGGCGAGAAATGAATCGACTTAAAGCGGCCAAGCATCCAAGTAAGCTTCACGGACATCGTGCACACAGGCGTTTCATTGGAGTATAGTGCCAACTTTTTTCGGGTTAGCGTCGATTCCTCGTTCGAAGCGAAAACCGAGTAACTTTCCGCCGGGAACTCCGAATGTGCACTTTGATGGATTAAGCTTGATATCATACCTCCTGAGATTGGCAAATGTTTTAGCAAGGTCAGTCAACAGGTCGGAACCTTTCCGTGACTTGACCACAATGGCATCCATGTACGCTTCCACATTCCGACTGATTTGAGTGAGTAAGCACTTTTGAATCATCCTCATGAACGTGGCTCCGGCATTCTTGAGGCCGAATGGCATGGTGACATAACGAAGCACTTTCGAATGGAGTGATGAAAGTTGTTTTGATCTCATCGGGTCCATCTGAGCGGATCTGATGGTACGGAATATGCATCTAAGAAAGATAACCGCTCACATCCCGCAATCGAGTCGACTATCTGGTCGATGCGGGGGAGGGGAAAATGATCTTTCGGGCAGGCCCGATTGATATGTTTGAAATCGATGCACATGCGCAGTGATTTGTCCTTCTTAGCCACTCGGAGTGGTAAATCTCTCGGATAAACTCTGCTGCTAAGAGCCGAGCCACCTCCTCGCCAATGGCCTTTCTCTTCTGGACGACGGACCGTCAAGATGTTCTTTGACAGGTTTAACTTTTGAGTCGACTCGTAAGCGATGCTCAGCCGATCCACAGGAACACCGGCATGTCGGGGCTTCCATGCAAAGATGTCCCGATTCTCATGGAGGAAGCTGGATGAGCGCTTCTTCCTATTTGGAGTCGAGTGTTGTTGAAATGTGGGTCGGAGCAGCATTTGGATCAGTTGGATGAATATGAACCGGTTTACGTCTCTCCGTGCAGTTGAAATGCTTGACTCCGTGGCGGGCTTCTTGGCTCGCAAGAAATCACTTTCGGGTCTGTAGTTTTACGGTACTCTTGCAGCTCGACCATTGCCATCTGGCGTCGGCAATCTTAGAGCCTTTCCGAAAACACTCTTACGCTTTTTCCGATTGCGGTGATAGTGATCACACCTTTGGGACTGGCATCTTCAGTTTGAGGTACACATAACATGGTCGAGCCATGAAACGCGCATATGCCGGTGTCCCCAAGATAGCATGATAAGCGCACTGGAAATCCACGACCTCAAAGGTCAACTTTTCCTTACGAAAATTCTTGGAGTCACCAAAAACCACATCGAGAGCAATTTGGCCGAGTGACTCAGCCTTCTTTCGAGGATGACTCCATGGAAGCTCATGTTCTTGGTCTGAGTGCGGACATTGGAATGCCCATCATTTTCAACGTCTCTGCATACAATATGTTTAGGCCACTGCCACCATCCATCAAAACCTTAGTCAGTCGAGTGCCTTCGACGACTGGGTCGACCACCAACGCTTGCCTTCCAGGGGTGGCTATGTGCGTCGGGTGATCGGGGTCGAGCGTGATGGCGGTCTGTGACCATTTCAGAATGGCGGGCGTCATGCGAGCGACCATATTCACTTCATGGTTGATAACTTTCAATCGACTTTTGCTTTCAACGTTAGCAAAAATCATCAGTGGAATTGACACGAGGGTATCCACCGTCACTATCTTCCTTGTCCTCAACTTTATCCGACTCCTTTTCCTTGTCCTTGGGCTGCTTCCCACAGGCTACTTTGAATCAAGAGCAACCTTTGTCGAGTGGTATGCTTTGGGTAAATAAGTTTACCCTCTTCATCTTTCTTCGTGTGGATGTGACATGGCAAGTCCAACACATCATTTCCATCTTGGTCTTTCACTTTCTTGGGGTTCCAAGGCCCCTTGGGTTTCCCCTTGAACTTTCCTGGAGTCACGGCCAAGGCTTCTCCAGGAGCAACTGGCTCGGCTTTCCGCTTCTGTTTCCGACTGGAGTTCCCTCCACCGGTTTCATTAGCTGCTGAATTGTACTTGCCACTCCGAAGCCGATCCTCTTCTTCACCATTGGCGTACTTGGTGGCAATCTCCATCATCCGACTCAGGGTCATGTCTCCTGTCCGACCGAACTTCAGACTCAACTCTCTGTTTTTAACGCCTTCCTTGAAGGCACAGACTGCCTGATGATCAGATACATTCTCAACTGTGTGGTGCAAAGTGATCCATCTCTGGATGTAATCCCTCAGGGTTTCATTTGACTTATGCACACACGATCGCAACTCTGTCAATCCTGGCGGCCGTTTGCAAGTTCCTTCAAATGTCCTGACAAACACTCGGGCAAGATCCTCCCAAGTGTAAATACTGCTGGGTGCTAACTGATTCAGCCAAGCTCTGGCCGACCCCTCCAACATAAGTGGCAGGTGTTTCATGGCCACTTCATCGTTGCCGCCGCCGATCTGAACAGCCACTCGGTAGTCCTCAAGCCAAGTATCTGGCTTAGACTCGCCAGTGAACTTACTGATTCCGGTCGCCAACCTGAAGTTGGGAGGAATCACCGCGGCTCTGATGGCTCTGCTAAAACACTCTGGTCCTGAGACGTGTACTCTGCTGCTGATGGGCGCATTTCTGTCATGGCCTTCTCGGTTAGCTCTGTTCCTGTCGACCAGACCTTAAATGATGACGGATCTCGCATCAAAGCCTGGCTCCACGGGTCATTGGAATCCTTCGCCCAACACTGTGCTGGCGTCTGTCGTCCTGTTGCCGAGGCGCATATGATCCACCCCTTGGAGGAGGGGTGGGCACTCGACGTCGATCATCACGATCGAATCGGTCCTCGTACTGTTCACGCCGGCCTCCATGACCCTCACGCCTCAGGGGCGATCTTGGGCTGTGTGCCGACTGGACTGTATTCGCAGCGACGGATCTGCTGTGAATCCTATTCCACGACTGTGATATAGCTGAATTTTGATCTCCTGCTGCCCGGAGTAAATCTACGATCCGGAGTAAGCCTCTGCCCGACCTCCGTGGGAAGGCTGAATGGACTCTGCTACACGGCTGCGGTACTGCTAGATTCTGAATGGGAGTTCGGTATACCTGAGTTGGTTGTGGAAAGAGTTGGCGTTGGTGGATGGCGGGACCCGGTGTTGCGCTTCGTTAAATCGAGCACTCATGGAGATTTTCGGTCAAGTGCGCTCAGCCAAGTTGGCCAAACGCGCATCTTCTAAGGCACGGGCCTCGGGGTTTCTACAACGATAGGAGTGTGAAGCGCATCCATGTTCGTGGCGAAGCTCCTCCCTCTGCCGAATTGAGGGGCTCGGGTTGGTACTCTTCGTGAGCCTCGCCCGGCTCGCCGCCAACGCCCGTCGGTCGGGAGAAACCAGGAGGACTCGCGGTTCGTCGACCATCGAGAACCTCTGCCGCCACGGATCGCTTCTTTGTCGCATTCGGATGCACGATCTCTGTGAGCGGTCCGACAGTCGAACAAGCCGTAGAGATTTCGGGCTCGATTACATGACTTGGGGAGTGGCCGACCGGCGGGCCACCGCGTGCCTCACCCACCGCTGAAGCCTCGATCGACCGGAGCGCTTGGGCTAGCGCGAGACCGGGAGGGAGGACGGCACAAGGGTCGACCGATACTGGGTCGGCGGCTGCCCATGAGGAGGGCGTCGCGGATGCCTTGGCGAAAGTCGCGTCGCCCATGGACGGGGAGCGCGTCAACGTCGAGTGGAGCCTCCTGCAACCAAGCGAGTCGTCGGCGATGAGCGTGAGCGCGCCGAGGCGGATCTCGCGGCCCTCAACCAAAACTCCGCCTGAAACCATGATGAATGGGATCGGAAAAATGCAACTTCTCCAACAAGTCGCTAAGACGCCTGCCCCACTGTCGTGGTTCTAAGTCTGACGGTATAATGGGGGGGTAGGTATGGAGAGGCAAGATCTTAGCTATGGAGAAGTTGTATACGCAAGAGATTTACGAGTTCAGGCCCTTCTCGGAGGAAGTAACAGCCCTACGTCTCGGAGCCCGGAGGCGGTCATTGGATTATATGCGTATGAATTACGAGTGCGAACCCTTTACACTGAGGAGGGGGGTGGCTTATATAGAGTGCGCCAGACCCCTCCCGCCCTCAGTTATGCAGGGTTAAAGATACATTAAGTTAGGGGGTTACTGGTAACGCCCATATAAAGTGCTATGATGACCATAAAAGCTACTTATGACCGACCGTTTGGATGCGGTGGCTTTAGATCTCACGGTGGTCGAGTGGTTAGCTTCATGGTCAAGTGTCTTCGATTGGTCGAGTGGAACTCTTCGGTCGATTGAAGGTAGTTTCTTCTAGAGATGTCCTTGGGAGGGTGTCTTAGACAGGTCCATGACCCTACCCTAGGTATATGACTTCATCACTTTCTTGCTGCTGCTCTTGCTCTCGGTCCCTGCTGATGCTGCTCTTGCTATTGCTCTTGCTTTCATCTTTGCTCTCGCTCTTGCTCTTGCTTGCGATCTTGCTCGATTTGGCTACACTTGATCGATTGAATCGACTTTCGGGTCGATCGATTTTCAAGGTGGGCTCACCGGGTGAAGGAAGAACCAGCCGCATGTGGAGGGGGGGCTCATGGAGAGGTACCCCACTATCTATCTTAGGGTTCGAGGATGGGGCGGTGGTCGTCCGGCGGTGGCGAAGCGGTGGCGTGGGGATCGCCGGAGAAAAAGCTTCGGCACGGGGGGCTAGAAGGATGGCCGGGCGGCGTGAGGCCGGTGGGAGTGTTTTAGGGCGGGCGAGGCGGCGCACATGGCATGGCAGCGAGGCTGTTGTTTGGCCCGTGGTGGTTGGCGGCTGTGGGGGTGGAGGTTGAAGATGAACCGCAGGCCCTTGATTTCGTATCCAACGGCTGCAAAATCGATCGATCAGAGATGAAAAAGTCGATCGACCGACGTGTAGCCTCACCTTGCTAGTGCGTTGATTCAACAGCAAAATTCAGTTTGACAAAGAAAAATTCAGTTTGACAGTTAAGTTGATTTCGATAGTTAAGTTTAGTTTGACGGTTAAGTTCGGAGATGAGCGGCTGATGTATTTTACATCTAGCACTTTGTGGTTATGTATTTTACGTCATGTATTGGAGATGCTATTAGAATTCCACTCGAGGTTAACATTGTTCGTTGTCTCTCTTGTCCTGCTTGACCTCGGCGTCGTACAACTCACCGGAGCTGCTCCAACGACAAAACGGCTCCATCACAGTGAAAGATACCTCGGGCTCCATCTCCAGACGCCTAAGATCTTCTTTCCCTCCTCCGACAAAAAGTCGTTGGAGCATCCTCACCGCCAACCCAATCACGACGAGATCGACATGGCTTCGCCAAAGAGGTTGTACACGTGGTGCATGTCTTTGTTACTCTACATGTTCTATAGATTGTCCACTGAGCACACGGATGTGTTCCGTTAGTGTCTCCTGGAAAGAAAAAAACATAGGAATTTTAATTTTCACGTGTCCTCCTTTTCAAATTCCTATTCATGAAGCAGAAGACTAAGAGATAGTAGCATAATAGCATTATAACCGTACATTTTCTTATGGTTTGACTTAATCTCACCATGCTTCTTTGCATCCTGTGATCTTCCAATTGTTGTGAATCAAACACCTAGATTGGCAGAAATCATGTGTTTTTAAATTCTCTGTTTCGCACGTGCATTTCTATCCTATTCCTGTCTATTTCCTATCCTGCATTGTTGGAATCCTCCAATTCAAACGAGCACTTACTGTAATTACTTCTCTTACGAGATAGTTGTCAAAGAAAACCTTGCGTGGTTTGTCCCGCTCTGCTGGCGCCATCGTCCACCCAGCTCACCGCTTCCAATGATGAAGGGTCCAAAGACAAGCAGGGATCCGGCCTCCAGACTGTCTTTCGCCGCCTTAGATCTTCTTCCCCGCCGCTGGCAGCCATGAAAACTGCATTACCATCATCAACCGAGCAGATGACCTCGAGGACTACACGGGTCCGCAAGAGAGGTCGCACTCTTTCGTGGTTCGCCACGTTATGCATCGCAATATTACATGCTACTTTATCGTCCTCTTCATCGATTAGACTCTGAGTCAGCTCCAAACTAATGGTCAAACTTGAGTTTTTAAATGGTTGTGCGGTACATATCGGGGCCGCTATCAATAGTATCTAGCTACTATCTGGTTAATCTCCGGTGTCTACTATGAGTTTCATGTTGGGTGGGAAACAAAGCGGTAAAAGCCATTATCTGTATTTTTTAACTGAAGCCATTATCCGCTTTGCTATTATTGGTTTTGGGTCTATCCACGTGTTGCTACCATCACTCTGGAATTCTGCATGCACTCCTTACATAATCTCACTATGTTTTATTCCTATGCATGACAGTTATTGTAAACAATGGAACCCGAACATGTAGAGCAAAAGAGACGAGCCTTGCATGGCAATAAAATTTCATGCAGACGCCGCTCCATGGTAGGCAAAGGCAGCCCCCTCCACGCATTTCGGATTGTAATCGAGAGGAAGATATCTGTTACGAGGGGATTCGGAAGAGAAGACAACTCCTATTTACCCCACGAGGTCTTCGATCTAACTTGGCATCTTGATGTTGGTTATATCATGCATATGGTGTCTTGCATTGCTTACTTTATACATCAAATATGTCATCTCGCTTAGTTTAGACATCCTTTGTGTGAATGCCATCTGTTTAGTTTATTCATCGTTTATGTGAATTATGCAACGCCATCTTGTTTAGCCAGGCATCATATATGTGAATTGTGCAATGCCATCCTGCTTAGCCAGTCATCGTATATGTAAATTATATCAGGCCATCCTTTTTTGCATTACATATTACATTTGTCAACAATGTTAGTACATTCAACTGCTCTTCGTGTGCATCAGCCATTTGACACAGTGATGGCAAATTCTGGAGTGAAAACAAGGTCTTCAGAGCAGACTATGCTATTTGACGAAGCACATATCTCGCTGGTTACGGATAGCTCCTCAGAGGAGGATTCAAAGACAGGTGACCAGTCCTATTCCCCCCGAGGTGTATGCTCTAACTTGGCAGGGTTATGTTGCTCATATCGTGCGTATGGTGTCTCGCATTGCTATGTCATTTGATTAGTTTAGAGATGCTTTGTGTGAATGCCACCTGCTCAAAGGTGTCTAATTACCATATATGTGAATTATGCATTGCCATCTTGTTGCAAGACATTATATATGTGAATTATACAATGCTACCTTGTTGCAAAGGCATTATATATGTGAATTATGCAATGCCATGCTGTTTAGCCAATCATCATGTATGTGAATTATATCATGCTATCATTTTTTTGTATTATGTGTTCCATTTGTCGACAACGTTTGTATATTCAACTACTCTTCCTGTGCATCAGCCATTTAAAGCGGTGATGGAAGTATCTAGAGTGAAAACAAGGTATTTAGAGTGACAATGCTACTGCAAGCGGACATCTTGCTTGGTTCTGAAGAGCTCCTCGGAGGAGGATTTAGGCCCGATGACCAGTCCTATTTTCCCCGAGGTCTATTCTCAAACTTGGCGGGGTTATATTACCCATGTCATGCATGTTGTCTTGCATTGCTTAGTTTTTACATCATATATGGATTGCCATCTCGCTTACTTGCTTACTATATAAATCATATATTTGAATTATATCATGCCATCATGTTTACATAGTACATGCACATTATCTATCTCAATTATGGCATGGCAACCCATTTAATAAAGACATCATATAGTTATATCATCTCATCCTGTTTAGTGTTTACAATCATCATATTTTGAATTATGGCATTCTATCCATGAATGTATGTGAATTATGGCATGCCAACCTATTTAATAAACACATTATATAGTTATGTCATGTCATCCTGTTTACATAGTCTCATATTTTGAACTATGTATTTCCATATTTTTTAGTTAGCCATCATAATGTGAAATTGTGTCATGATATCCTGTTTAGTTAGCCATCATATATGTGAAATTGTGTCATGCTATCCTGTTTGGTTAGACAACATAAATATGAATTATTTCATGCCCTCTTTTATTCCCCACTATCCATTGCACTTCTATCATACAATGTCTATACTTTCAATTACTATTCTTGTTTATCACCATTTGAATTGGAGAGCGTGATGGCGATTATCTAAGGGAGTAACAACACGGTCTTGAGAAAAGAAAGTGCTACCAGTTGATGCAGATAGAACCACGGTTGTACTTTCCCAAGGACCAGATCCACCACACATAACCCGGACTCGCAGATTGTACCCCTACCCAATGGACGGAGAACCAGCTATACCCCTTCTAACCCCAACCCGGCAAGATAGTAACCTGATTCCAGTTGACACAAAGACCGTCTTCACCACAGAGCACCCAAACACGGCGGTTAGTAAGGGAACTGCGATTGCCCAAAGCACGAGGACCACCACTCCGAATCCCAACTCAACGCTTAAATGAGAAGAAGATTTGTTCTCGGGTCAGGTTACTGTAGCTATGGTTCATACTCCTTTCTTGTTGCATTCTTGTATTTACTCATACCAACTATTTTCAAATTTGAAGGATGGAATTGAAACTCCAATGGCGCAGGTATGTTTTAAACCTGTTTCTTTAACTGGTTTCTTGTTGTAACCTGCTCTATGTTGATTTCAATTTCAATTGAATAAACAGATTATGTTCTCATGTCATGCACATTACAAGTGTTGTTATTGCTCTATAGTTACCCACACTTATATTCTGTCTATTCTCGCTTTGTCTTGAACAAATATTATTTGAACTGTGTCTCTATCTTGATTTGGCAACAAAAACTAGAATGATATAGATCATAAAGTGACCATGGTACATAGATATATGTTTGTTTCATCTTTGTTATCCTGTCCACTTTCTTCTTGAACTCATTTACCAAAATGAGTTTCATATACAACATAGTAAACATGTGATGTGTCTGCTTGTTTCTCTTTTAGAATGCGGACAAAATATTGGAGAACAAAGACTGCGTTATCCAATGGTAAAGGAAGTAATGAGATAAGGTTCAAGATAGTGAGACATCCTGTTGGTCTCCAAGAAAGGCGATAAAAACTATCTTGACGATAGTGAGGAACCCAAAAGTCCTGTCTTGATGTAGTGTTTGAGTTCTTGGCCACTCTTGTTGGCACAAGCTCTTGAACTCATGACTGAATTAGTTCGTCTTCTTGAGTCTCAACTTCAAGTTGAAAGACATCGATCGAGATGTCTTTGCTGACAGAAGTCAAGGACTGAGGAAGTCCTGCAGAATTCGGATGCATATTTTCCGTGCAACAAAGAAGTTACTGGAGGATTTAAGCGCCAAACAAGAGAAAGTTAATAAGCTTGCTAAGCATCTTGCCCGACATTATGGGTATCCAGGATATTGTTTCTTGAGATCTTACGAAGTGGTTTCGATTCTGGATTTGTTTTGCTACGGCGTTTATTTGCTGGTCGACAACTTTGACAACCGGTATATATGATATCTGCTTTGTTCCCTATATTTACCTTTGGTATGGCGAACTTTGATGCCGATGGATGTAATATGTGTAATAGCCGTGATAGCCTAGCGTTAGTTGCTTGCTTATTTATTCCCTTGTTGTCTTGTTTATTTGTTTGCTTGTAGTCATTGCAGTTCTTTTTCGCGGTTTGCTAGTGGCTGCAATAACCTATTTTTTAAACTAGGCCACAATAACCATGGGCTAATATTTCATCAGAGTGACACCGGGCCTCCCATCGGCCATAGAAAGCGATGGGCCTTCTACGGGTCAGAAACAATGGGCCTTCGACGGGCCGTAGAAACAATGGGCCTTCTGCGGGCCGTATCATCAATGGGCCTTATACGGGTCGTATGATCGATTGGCCAAACATGGGCCAAACAGACCGCATTATGGCCGTAAACGGACTAGAGTTGGAATCGTCCGTTCATGGGCCGACCATAACGGGCCATCGTTAATAGGCCGTATTTGATGACGCTATGAAAACGGCCCAACGTATTAACGGACCACAAACAGGCGACCATTGTAACCACAGGCTGAATTTGGCCCACAAGCGAAAAATAGCGATGAACGGGCCGTAAGTAAACGAATCTTTGAAATGAGCCCAAGAATAAATGGGCTCGAGAAGGCCGAAAGATAACATATCGGAACGGCCCAGCGGAATAACGGGCCGTTAATGGGTATAAAGTGATACCTTTGTTCATTACGGGCAGTTTCACCACGGGCCGTTAATGGGTGTAAAGTGATACCTTTGTTCATTACGGGCCGATTTCACCACGGACCGTTAATAGGCCAAGAGTTACATAGGGCCTCATATGGGCGAAAGGCGTCATGGGCCATACATGCGCCGTAAGTGAAAACGGGTTGGAATCATATTGGATGGCCGGATGACGCCATCGGGCCCTAATTCGGATAGGGCGTAACGGGCCTTGGGTTAGCGAAGTAAATGGGCTATATGCGAACAGGCCGTTAACAAGTTTCCATGGGCGGCCCGCCACCTTTTGACTAAGTCAAACGGGCTGGCCTTTTCACGTGAATGGGCCTCTGTTGGGCGTGCCGCATGTCGACGTATCATAGGCGCCTTTACGTCCAATGAGTGGATGACATCTGCCCCAACGGCGATGAGCGGACACGTGTTTCCTCCGACCAATGATAATTTTACACGTGGAAAATCCCCATTGGTCGGGTACATTAACGGGTTATCGGATCCAAAACCCGACCCGATAGCTTAACGGTGTTCCGTTACGGTGGATGCCACATGTTGGTCACCCTTGACGAAAAGCACTTACGTGACGCGCGATTTATCGTCATGAAAGTGGACACTTAGTGATGATAATTTTGGTAATGTCATGGAACACTTCTACGACAAAGACAGGTATGACTATCTTGATTCTGTCATAAAATCGTCATGGATGTACATGCATGACAGAAAACGCGACCTACTATGACAAACACGTATCATCACGGAAGTGTATTTTTTTTGTAGTGAGGATGACCTTGGATGTTAGGGGAGACCAATTAAGATAATGGTTGCATGCATTAGGACAAAGATGATGGTTAAGTACAAGGGGAAGAAAATTGCTGGAGAAAATGCTAGATGGTAGATAATAACCTCTACTTATACATAGAAAAATCATAAGAGGCCAAGGGGACTAGGAACTAGTACAAGTGTTTGTGTGCTGGTCCTAATGCGTGGCAAGTAAACAGTGGGGAAAAAACATATTTGTGAATCTGGTAGAAAAAACATTTGGATGTAGGAAATGAGACATGATAACAACACCTTATCACCATGTTGGTTAAGCCATATATAAAGCAAACCAGCACCCTCAGGCCCCCGCCCCCGTGTCGCCCCCGTCTCGGGCGACTCGGGCGGCTCTTCAAACCCTAGCCGCCAAGGTCACCACCACCTCCCTCCCTTCCCTCCGCCGCCGCGGGAGGACGCCGTCGGGCTAAGCCCGGGGGCCGACGGCGGTGGCGGAGGCTCTCCTCCCTGAATCGCGTCGGAGAGGGTGGGGCGGGACCTCCACGCGCGTGATGGCGCGGCGGTGATCTGATCCATGGTGGCGCGATGGCGTGCTCTGGGCGGAGGCCTTGGGCGGCCAGCCTTGTCTGATGGCGAGCCGGCTGGCGGCGTGAAAGAGGGCGCCATGGAGGTGCAGGCTGGCGGATCGAGATCTGGGCGGCCCTGGACGGCGGCGGCGGGTGAAGCTCGGGCCTTTCGCGTCGGCATGGCGTGGTGCAGTCCATATTCAAGGCGGATCTGCGTCGGCGATCTCGTGGTTTTGCCACGGATTGGTTCCGATTAGAGACGGTGATGAGCGTGCGGGATCCATCTCGACGGCTCTTGCGGTCTGGCGAGGTGGGGTGGGAGTCCTCCTCCCAGGCTCTAGTGGTGGCGCATTCAAGCAGTGGCCGGTGTGACAAGGCTCCTACGGTGGCACTGCTGTTGCGGTTGGTCGCCGGATCTAGGCGGCTAGATCTGGGGCTTTGAAGGCGGTCGAGACAGTGCACAGGTTGTCGGGTGGATTTCTTGGGACGGATCCGAGTGAAAAGTTGGTCTTCAGTCGTTGGCCAGAGCCGGTGATGACGATGTCCTTATCATCGTTTCCTTCATGAAGGCATCATCGAGGTATACATTCCAAACCCACCCAATACCTCCGGGGGAAACCCTAAATCAGTTGATCGGATGACGGTTGCATTCATGTGTCGTTACCCCCTTGGGGGCGGCATTCTTGGAGATGCACTCGGGCTCGAGGGACCAGCGGATGGCTTCTTCGGTGGAGCGGTGTTTCTTTCTACATATTCATGGCGGCGGCTCTTGGCGGCATGGAGCAGCGGAGGCTTGACGTCATATGCGTGGTGATGGACACGCGCAGGAGGTATATACTGGAAGATTTTAACTCAACACGTATATAATGGAAGCTACGTGTAGTTAAGTGAACTGCTGGAAGCTTTTAACTCAACAGGTATATATGCTTCAACTACCGGAAGCTTTTAGCTCACGTGACAACTACGACAGAATAGGAAGTATTTTCTTAAACACAACCTGAGACTGTTGCAGCTGGTTTGCCTGCTGGCACGTAAGCGAGAGGTATGCGGTTCCAAACCCCACTCAGGACCCGCATGGTACTTCTTTCTTCGACCCACTGTCTTGTAGGACCTCCATATAGAGAGAGCGTGAGTTGGTTGACTGGTCAAACCGATGAAATACTGAGCTATACAGTCTGACAGTGATCATATAATCATCTCAACACATATATAGTGACCGTATTAATCGTATTTTTGGGTACAATGATCAAAGTGAGCGTATATGATAAGTTCAATGACTACGAGTGCATTTTACTCTTTTTTCTTTTAATGATAAATCCTGAAAGCTTCGGATTTTAGCATGGCAATTCAAACATTTTTCACAGCAACTTTAATTCACGCGATATTGGTACACATGAAAATATTCTGACAAAAAACGAACCGGGACAAAGTTACGACCGCGTGTCAAATAAATTTCCTATGAAAAAGCGTTCGGGTGACATGCATAAAGTCCAAATGTTCGGGATTTCTCAGGGTCTTTTTTTAGCAAAAGGCTACCGCGGTTCTTTTTTGAGGGGTTGAAAAACTTTTGCTTTTTAACACAATATAGACACAATCGCTCATATATACACATATACGCTCACTCTTATGAACGCACATACACACATCCTACCCCTAAGAGCACCTCCGAGAGAGTGAGCCGGCATATCATCATTAGATTTTACGAAGTCATCGTAGGCGTCTCGTAGTCGATGAGAACGTCTCCTCCCGTTGAACATGTATTACCAAAAATTCTGAAATAAATCAAGGATAAATACGAGCACCAGAACTTAAAGTAATATCTGGTCTTTCTGTCAGCCAAACATGCCGACCAAAATCCAGAGCAGTAGCAACTCTACCTAAACTATGTGCTTCGACATTTAAACTTCGTTTCTCATGAATAATTTGCACTGAGACATTGGCCCTGTTTGTTTCGGATTCTGGGACCGGATTCAGCTTTGCCAGTGAAGCTGAATCTGAAATCTGAAACAAACAACTATTTGAAATCAGCTTTGCCGGTGAAGTTGAATCTGGATTTAGGCCATTTTTAGTGTAATTTCCTGAAGCATCTCAAAGTGTACTTCGATGGTGAAGCTGATTCTGCGAATCATCTTTGCCGGTGAAGCGAATACATATGTGACTAAAATCTAAGTAAAGCTGAAACAAACAGGGCCAAAGCCTGTGCACTTCAACTTGATCTCCCTGACAATAGTTTCAGATGGCCCCTTGTATATTCCATTAACATGCTTCAGAGTGGATATACAGTCTGTTGCAACAAGCTTCGTTGCAAAGCCATCGCTTCTGATATCTTCAGGTCTGTCCTGTCTGGAATTGCCACAGCCAAAGCACTTAAATAATCACCATTCTCCTAACGATATACATCAGCAAATGCACCTTGATCACCATGCCTTCCACTACTGCGTCAACATGAATCTTTACGAATCCACTCGATGGAGGGTTCCACTTCATATCGGCCGCAGAAGAGCCCACTGTTACTGCTGACCTCTTGATGGGAATCATCGCAATGTGCCTCTGAATGAATGGAAAAAAGAGATTAGAATTCTTCTTCATGAATCGCCTTCGGCGAAAGGCTACTGTGGCCGTGCGACGAGTCGCGACTGTGTTTACTGGGCTTTTCTTCTTATGGGCTATGGTATATATATGGGTCGACTCAAAATTTTAGGGTGACCGACGGCCCACCCTGTCCACCCTATAGATCCGCCACTGTTGGCATCATAATCCAAATGCGAGATTTAGGGCCAACCAAACTAGTCAAATGTAGTGGATACAGTAAGCATAAAGTCACGGCCAACGCCCCCCATACCTTACAGAGGACCATGCCTACCACTACCAGTGGGCGATGTTTAACTCATCAGAATCTCTCCATAGACTAGGTGTGTCAGGATAAAAACAACCATATAGACATGTAAAATGCAAACTCAGCCACAAATTCATTTACGCGATCTGAAAAAGACAAATTCAACAATGAATAGTGTCAAACAGTAAACATCATTATTCATTAATGAATTTATTTTGCCATACCTCATAAATGAATTTATGTTTGAACTTGGAATTTCACATGCTAATAAAACATCACCCTAACATATTGTTTTTTTCTAGAATTTCTGAAAAACTTCCAAATGTTGTTTGGATATTATTTTTATTGTAATTTGGTTTTTACCGGATATTTTCTCGAGAAATCCCTCTTTTTCTTTCATGACTAAGATCACAATTCCAACAAAGTTATCATACTTTCTCTGTTCCACAATGTGATGCCTATAGATTTTTTTTCCAAAAGTCAAACTTTATAAATTTTGAAATTTTTTAAAGAGTAAAATATTTACATTTGGAATACTAAACGCAATCATCAGATACATCATGAGTTATTTTTTCATATTATATATGTTTGGTATTATAGATATGGATAATTTCCTTCTTAAGCTTTGTCGATGGTTGTTAAGATTAACTTATCAGAAAAATGTATATGCACTGGATTATGAAACAGAGGAAGTAGAATTTTGCGGGCACACAAGTGCACTATGCACACATGCCCGTGGCACAAATTTCTGTATTTATAGACACATGTAGGACCGATTCTCAAAATGAACCATGTATGAGAAAAGGCCCCGTGTAAGCGATTCTCTGGTACATTTCGTCCCCTTCGCTATGAAATAACTCGTATAAATTGCGGTATTTCATCCACATCTCACAGTTAAAACTGAAACACTGTCCGAAGTAAAGACTCGAAATCGATCAACATCAATGTGGGCTTAAGTCTTTATTTAAGCCCGAGAAGGGGAAGGCGCCGGCACCGGGGCTGGCCCGGGCGCGCCGGCGCGAGGAGCCGGAGCCGGAGCGCTCGCCGTCGTCATGCCGGCCCAGAGGCGGTCGGCGATGACCCGGTTGGCGGCGTCGGAGGTGTGGTACGCGTCCCAGAACACGTACGCCTTGCGGTCGCGGCAGGGCGTCGAGTCCGGCAGGCAGAGGCCCCCGACCTTCGTGTCCACGCCGCAGCACGACGTGTCGGACGTCGTGAACCCTGCAACAAACACCAGCGCAGAAGAAGAGAAGAGGAGGTCAGGCACGGCACGGACTACGACGCACCAGAACGGCTTGGCCGGCGGCGTCGATGTTACCGTACCGTTTCTCTCTGGGTGGTCGATGAGCTCCTTGACGACGGAGTAGCAGTCGGCGAGCGCCATCTGCGCGCCGGGCAGCCTGGCGTTCATGCCGTCGAGCAGCTTCTTGGCGGCGGCGTTGAACTGCACGGCGTAGCTGTTCACCTGGGCTATGCACTCCCCGGTGGCCGAGTTGACGCGCTGCGACGGGATGCAGCCCAGCGGGGGCAGCCCGTTGAACGCCACCTTCCGGGCGCCGAGCCCGTACAGCCTCTGCATACGGAGCAAGATCCATCATTGACCGGTGCTCATTTTGTCAGATGGATTCCCATCGGCTTGATTCACTCGAATAAATTTTAGCTTTGTGAGAATGTGTTCGTTCTTGCCTTGAGCTGGCGGTTTAGAGTGGCGACGAGGAGGCGGATGAACTGGTCGTGCGTGTACGTGGTGCCGTCCGCCATGAACGGCTGCAGGAAGTTGTTGATGTAGTCGTTGCTCCCTGATTCCGAAGACCAAATTAGTTCATGATGCGCGGAATTAATCCATAAGCTCGTACTTTTTCACGGAGTGAGACGAAGGTAAACGACGTACCGAGACCAATTTGGAACATCGCTGCGTTGATGGTCTCCTCGGCGGCCTCCTTGCCGATCTTGGCGATCATCGCCCTCTTCACAGTCTCGAAGCACGATATCTGCTCGTCGAACGAGAAGTACTCCACCTGCGAATTTAACCGTGTCACACAACTGAGCTAGTGAGCAGTACCGAGCAGAAGTACTTAGTTAGCAATAATGCGGCTTACAAAGTAGACGCCGGTCTCGTTCAGAATGCCGGCGCCACCAGACGCGAAGTTGACGCCGGTGAGGAAGTCGTCGTCGGCCATCGACAGGGAGAGGAACGGCGGCGGGGGTGGGATGCCAAACTTGGCAGCTGCATATAAGTCCAAACAGCCTTCAGGCATGCCACTCGATCGCGTCGAACGTGTACACGGTTCATGAGCTAAGTAATAACGTTGACAGTCAGTGGCGACTTACCCATGTAGTCCCCGATGGTTCTTCCGTTGGTGAACCTCCCGGTGGCGACGCCGTTGGGGTAGTCGATGCCGTACCAGGGGTAGTTGGACCTGGCGAGGGAGAGCTGGAAGTAGTTGTTGTTCCCCACGTCCGACATCGAGTCGCCGAACACGTACGTCACTGGGCCCTTGGTCGCCGTGCCGCCGGCGACCCAACAATGTGCGGCGGCGATGGCGATGCCGACGACGAGCGCGCGGAGAGCTGCCATTGCTTGTTGCTTTGGTGCAGTACTCCCTAACCGAAGAACACACACAAGCGTCTGTGTGTTGGTGCTGATTTGCATGGCGGGGTGGCGCCGATTTATAGTGCGGTACAAAACCGTGGCTCGTCTAGAAGGTCGGGTTATTATTATAGTGAAGCGGTCTATAGTTTTCCGGCCAGCTTGAGTTGAGTGTAGTGCGATGAACCGCAGGACTGCGTGCTCACGGCTAGCCGAGTGTGGCGGCCGTGCGGGCAAACGAGAAAACAGAGGAGTTGGCCGTGCGAGCAGACATGGTAGCTGAGGTGGTTGAAGAAGAATAACGCGCTGCACTGCGTACGTTGTTGGTAGAAGCAATTTTGCTTTGCTTGAATCGAGAACGTGAAAAACAGCTCCCTGGTGGGTGCGAACGTTGCAAACCTGCTGCAACCGGACAAATGAGAAAACTCCAGATTTCTTTTTTCTCTTGTGAAAGAGTAAAATACGGTCGGAAAAAGGACTTGTCATCAATCCTTCCATTGAGACTGTGCACTCTATTTATGAGAAGGAAGATAAGGATGAAAATCATTATACCCTCCTAATTGAACGTAAAGGATTCCTTGGAAAATGTTGATGAGAAGACTTAATAAAACTCTCAGTAAATTGTCTTGCCTAGCTAAAAGACATTAAAGACAGAGCATGTGGGAAGGAGTTAATTGCATGGAAGTATCGCGATTAGAGGCGTTAGAAGCGAGGTTGATGCAAAGTTTGGTAATTTTACGTGTCGATCACAAATGCAGGGCTAACTGTTAAAAAAGTCTAAACCGCATATAAATACGTGTACGGGTATCTGACCAGCGGGGCACACCTGTCGGGCGCCGACGTGGCATGTAATTTGCAGAAAACCCCCTTGCTTTGCGGGGAAAAAGGCTCCTATGAGAGACGCTCTAGGACAGGGACCTAAAGTGGGAGCCCGCCGTGGCCACCGCCCCGGCCGCCTCTGACTCCGTCTGCCGCTGGAGACCGGCGGCGCTGCACCTCTACCCCCTCTCCCCTTTCCCTTTGTCCTTGCCCAAGGTCCCGTACAAAGTGCCCTTTGAGCGGGCGCGCCATGAGGCTAACGGCGAGCAGTGCGAGGAAGAGCACGAGCACAAGCACGGCAAGCTCGAGCGAGATGCAGGCCTGCGGTGACACTTGTCTTGCGGAGCCGGCGGTCGGCGCGCCATCCTTGCGGAAGACGTCGCGGCCTACTGAGGGCGGCGAGCGGATCTTGAGGCGCGGCGAGCAACCTCGCATCACGCCATTATACGTCGACCGCCGGCACCAAATTAGCTCGATTCCGAGCGCCCCCGGCCTCCTCCTCGACACCCCGGCTCCGCACGACCGCCACGAAGAGCCTGGACACCACCGCACCGACCGCCGCGACCTCAAGCTCGTCGCCCCCGTGAGCCGCGTTCCGGTGGCTGTGGTAGCAGCCCGCGTTGCGTCGAGCTGGACGCGGCGCGTCAGGCTGGAGCTACGGGAGGCCATCCATGGCGGCTTGGCGTCGGGCTCTGGCGAGGTAGGGCGCTGGGGCGTCGCGGTCAACGGGAAGGCGGTGGCTCGATGCAGGGACTCCGGCGTCGAGGGACGAAGGGGAAGGACAGATCCGAGGCTCTCCAGCGCGGATTGGCCGGGAACAAGGCGGCGCGTCGGGCTGGAGCTACGGGAGGCCATCAATGGTGGCTTGCCGTCGGGCTCCTGTCCAAAGGGGAAGAGAGGGAGCTCCGGGTGAGAGAGAGAAGAAAAAATGGAAGGAGGTAGAGAAGGAGAGAGGCAGGTTGCGGGGACGGCCTGGTCCTGTTCCCCGGTGGTGGTGCTCCGGTGGCCGGCCGGCGGCGAGGCGAGGAGGAGGCCGGGGCGGGGCGGGGCGGTGGTTACGGGAGCCGAAGGAGCTCGGGCTCGACGGGAGCCCCTCGATCTAGATCGGGCGCCACCGCGCGTGGGTTTTTTTTGCAAAAAAATGCCACGTCGGCACCCGACAGGTGTGCCCCGCTGGTCAGATACCCCGTCAATACGTGTTTATACACGGTTTAGACCTTTTTGTAACGGCTAGCCCCAGACTTGATACTGACACGTAAAAATTACCAAACTTGGTATCAATCTGCTTCCAATGCCCCAATTGTGATACTTTCGTACAATTAACTCTGTGGGAGGCAACCATGTTATGCTTTTGTTTCCTTTGTGTGCCAATGATGATGTTGCTCTTCGTAAAAAAAGGATGTTGCTCTTTGTAACCAGTATGCTTTTATTTTATTTTCTTAATGAAGTGCCAAGGATTGCCTTTACCATGTTAAGTTTATAAGTCAGTGAGTTGTTGTGCTGAAACAGAAAATTTCCTGCTATGTTTTATTTTGTCAGGTTTATTACACAATAAACATAGATAAGTGCTTCTTTTCTGCGGGGATACGTAAATGCTTTGTTAGGAATACTGTTTACGTCTTTACAATGTGCTTTGTTTTGACAGTTGCTCTTATACCTACCATAAACTTCTTATTGCAATTTTATTATTCCCCTTTGATATATGTGTGATAGAATTGTTTAGTATCGGTAGCCAATGATAAATTATAGTTTTTTGTAATCACATTAAAGCATGATTTAAATGTTATTTATACTAGAGAAAAGTCTGCATTTCAACCCTGAACTAACCACATGTTTTAACTTACAACCCCGAACTTTAAACCGGTTGAAATACACTCCAACTAACCTCGAGGTTAGAACACCCTAGTCTTGGTTTTGGGATGCTCAAGCGGTTTGACCACGTGACCGTGACTTGACACGCATACGTCAGCAGTAACTGCCGATAAAACAAGGTAGGGCTTATATGTAAAACAAAAAAAAACTAGTGAAGCAATCAGCACTTATACCCCCCCCCCCCTCTCTCTCGTTCCCATTATCCAGCCCGACCTCCACAAAGCTGTCGCCTCCCTGCGCCCCCGACTCTGCTGTTGGTCCTCCCTCTCACACAGGTGGACTAGGCCCACGCTGGCAAACTATAGCGATTGCGGCTATGGGAGCCCCTTAGTGGGATCTGCCTCTAATGCATCATTATAGTGTTCATGGGATTGTGATCGTAGGGCCATTTTTTTGTTACCTACCATGTTTCCCAACAACCAGGCACTGACCGGGCGAGCAGACAGTTTAGGGAGCCCGGTTGTAGATGTTGTAATACATGGTCGCGGCGCCTCACCTCTGCCTTGCTACTGTTCTTAATAAGGGCACATAAGGGGAGAATAGCTGGTCCTCCGACACCTCAGGTGCTACGGTGATATGAACTCCTGGAATGGCTGCAATTTTGCAAAAAGCCGCTAGGAGTTTGAAAATTGTGCATAGGTCGAGAGCCGCAGCCTCACATATGTCCTCTGATCTTAGATCCGTCGGCCCAGCAACCCATATCGCGATAGCACGTGGGCCTAGCACAGATATTCTCCCGGCACATAAAGGCATCTCCAAAGTGAACCCTCAAACCACCCTCATCTGTCCGGATCATGTTGTCTGGACGTGCTTTGCCATCCAACGCGGTCCTGTATCGATCCGCCGACCGGTCTGAACACGCTTTTTCCTGCAAATTTGAAGCAAGTTGGTGGGCTTTGCAGGAGTCTGAACAGCAATGACCACATAGGACTACACCACCATGCGACCACTCAAACCCCAGTCCGATTCCATTCTCTTCCACTCGCCTCGCCCCTTACTTTGCATCCATGCTCTCCTCCTCTGACGCCGCCGTTGTACCTCTTCGCCGCCACCCAGACATTGCCGGACGTTCGCAATCACCACCCACGCGCCCACTCGCCTTTTACTACGGCGCCATCCACCCAGGATCCATCCGCAACCAGGCATCCTCCGCCCCCATCGAAGACGTCCATGGCAGTCACCACGCCCAACAGGTGTTCGGTCAAATGCCATTGAGCTTATTTTCAAACTTCACGTCATTTCTTTAGAGTAAGAATGATGGCGGGGGTACTCGGTCATGGAGGATGAGTTGCTATGTGATGCGAGGTTGGCTGTATCCACGGATTTCGTAGGCATGAGCAGAAAGGGGCTCTTCGGGTAGTGCGTGCATGGTTCATTTCACGCTCGAAAGCACATTGCACACTACGACATGCACATCATCCATGAATGCAATGTGCAGTCGTTAGCGTATCGACGGTACAATATCTAGACCACCGTCGCCAAGTTTTGTGCGGCGGTTGATCGGACCGTCTGAAGGCAATGCGGCCATTGCGTGTAGCAGCCGTGGAGATAGTAAGTTTTGCTTCTTGTTGCTTGATTCATTCATTTACTCAGTGTTTGCACATTGTATAGCATGTACGCGTTGTCGTGATGTACCACAGGGTAAAGGGCAGATCATTTACGCACATACACTTTTGGGTGAAGCTCAAGGGACAGTATGAGTGGCACGACATGATCCGTTCATGAAAAAAGTGTTGAACATCCAGTTAAGCATTTGAATTTGAACTATTTCTCGTTGAATTTGAACTTGTACAGACTTATTTGCAATGCTATGTATGAATGGTTTGTGCTATTTTCTGTCCAGACTTTAATGAATTCCATCATGTTTGATGAATTTCATCCGGTTAATTGAAATGCGATTTGAAATGTTGCGGATAGCGATTCTCCTATCCCGCGGCGAATGGATGTGTTGTCCGATTTGATCACCGTTAGAGATGCCCTAATCCGCAAAGAGAAATTGCATGCTTACATTTTAGCTCAAATTAAAATAGTCTGCAAATACATACTGCATGCTTCCATTTTAAAATTCAGGACAACCGGATCGACCCTCCCTCCCTCCCGGTCGACGCGCTGGGCGACTGGGCAGAAACAAGCGAGCGTGACTCTACCCCAGATCCACCGGCTAGCTGGCCACGGATTAGCGGTGGTGGCGGCCCCCTGGCCGCCAAAGACGGTGGGGAGGAGAGTGCGCCTGGTGGCCCTGACTTCGTGCGGAGTAAGGCTCATCGGGCGGCGCACGGCAGCAGAGCTGAGAGGCGGCGGGCGGCGAGAGGAGGGTCGTGGCGGAGCAGCGTGATGGCTGGCAGGGGATCCGGAGCTCGGAGGGGTGAGTGGCCATGGGAGCGGCGGCGCGTGCCTGGAGGCGACGAGATGCGGCGCGAGGTCCGCGTCCGTGCGGCTTCCTGGGGCCGTGTAGGCGGAGCTGGCAGCGCCGTGGCCGTCGGTGGTGCTTCCTGGAGGCGGCGATATCCGCGGTGGAGCTACCGCCGGCGGCCATGGAGGGTGCTGCGGGCTAGATCTAGGCCCAGCCAGGGCCTGATCTGGGCTGGGGGCCGGCTTGTACGGCAGCTGTCAGGCGTGACAGCAGCGGTGCGGCGGTTCCATATCCTCACAGGAGGTGCTCGAAGGTGGGGGCTGCGGATGCTCGGCCAGTTCGGAGTTGGAAGATAGGTGGGCTCTCGTCGTGCGGGTCGTCGGTGTTCCGTGACGCATCGGCCACAACATTGAATTGCTGCGGCGGCGGCGGCGGTGTGAACAACGTGGATGGTTGCCCCATTTCGGTGGGCGACGAGGATGGTGTGCGACATTACAGACGAAAGTCTTGCTCGTCTTCGGTCCGAAAGCGGCGATGTGGCGCCGTGGGTGTCGTTCCCCTCCTTGGAGGCGTCGCCGAGGTGTGTCGACACCGTACTCGCTTCATTCCGGTTTGGTTGATGTCTCCGGGCGAAAGCCTAGGTTTGGAGTTGGACCGGCGGGATAGTGGTGTCCTCGACATCGTCCCTCTGTTGGGAGTATCGTGTTTGGAGACACAGCTTGGAGGTCCTAGGTTGCTTTCCTCCGGCGCTCGCTGCTATCCAAGATTGTTCTGCAGGGGCGCCATGCACACCTTCGCTAGCGCGTCCAAGACGACACCTTTTTTGGGACGGACTAAATTCCGCCATCCACCTCCTTTAGGATGGCGCGTCAACGAGGAAAGTCAAGATGGAGATGTTCTTCTTGGAGGCGGCGGCATTGGTTGAGACGCGGCCTTGTTGCTCAGTTTAGGATAGGCGTTTCTTGTTGTTGTTGGTGTGTGTGTGGGGCTGTCTTCGGACTAGCCGGTGTGGAGTGTTGTGACAGCGTTGAGTGCAACGGGCTGTCATTTTCTTATACTCAAACCTCTGCCTTCTATAAAGCTAAGGTACGTATTTTCCGTACTCTCGAAAGAAAAAAAGTTCAGCACAACCGACAAAAACAAAAGAAACCGGTCCCGCCACTGTGTGGCATCAATGCCGCGCAGAGAAAAACCAGCCAAGCAGTGACGATCACGGGTGAGCCGGCAATGCATGCAGCAGCCTTCTGTTCGACCGTGAAGGAGAGAGAGCCTGCCGACATACCACGGTCGACCGTGATATAAACGTGCGACTAATGAATTATTTTCTCTTGACCATCTGATATCTCCACTCGCTCGCCGGCCGCCTATAAATAAGACCCTCATTTCCACTCTCATGGCAAGCCAGCGCCCAGCGCGACACACACCTCCATTGCTCTGCCCTAAGTAGCCAGCAAGCTTTGCTCACTTTCATTTTCACTTGCGACTCGCAAGCTTTGCTCCTGAGACCAATGGCCTCCACCGCGGCGCTCCAGACGGCGGCCGTCTGCACGCTGCTCCTGTTCGCCGGACCGCTGCTCCCCACGGCCACGCCGGCGCCGCCGACCAGCTGCGCCCCAGGCGACGCAAAGTGCCTGGCCTGCTACAACAAGTGCGTGGAGCCCTGCCGGCGGGACCCGACCCAGTGCCGTGCGACCCTCCTCTGCGGGCCGAAATGCGCGCAACAGACGTCGAGCCCCCCTCCGCCGCCGCCGCCGCCGCGGGAGAGTGGCACTTGCGCCCCAACCAACGCGAAGTGCCAGGCCTGCGTCAAGAAGTGCGGGGACAGATGCCGGCGGGACCCGACGCAGTGCCGTATGACCATGTACTGCGAGCCCGGATGCGCGATACAGACGGCAAGCCACCCCCCGGCGAAGGACATTTGCGGCCCAACCAAGGCGAAGTGCCTGTCCTGCGTTAACAAGTGCAGGGAAACTTGCCAGGGGGACCCGATAAGTTGTGGCGGGCTCCAAGACTGCGAGACGGGGTGCGCGCACCAGAAGCAGTAGCTAGCTAGTCGAGTTCAAACGGGGGGAGAGCCGAGGCACACGCTCCACGCACTTTTCCCTTGCTTGTTTCATGTCATGTTGTCGTGTCGGTCATCGTGCTTGTTTTAGATTTCGTCTAGGCTTGTCATCACACTTGTCATGTCGGTCGTCGTTGTTGTTGTTTGTTTTACGTCTAGGCTTCTGTTGCAGCCGTTGCTTCAAAATAAGGGACTGGATGGATCTCATCGATCATCCGTGGGGTATCTAATATATGTACTAGTAGAAGCAAACGCGTACGTTGCTGCGCCGTTTGTGTGTTATCACTGGCAGTTTATTAGTTTAATGTCATATTTTCGGCCGAATTTCGTGTTTTGACCCTTTTTAGAAAGGATTTCAGGATCTGACCCCGTTTCAAATTTTTTTCGAGATTTGACCCTTTTACCTACCGCCAGGGAATCTAGCGGTAGGGTTAGATATCTACCGCTGTGGCATCCGGCGGTAGGAAACTTATCCACGCCGCCGGAGACGGCGCCATCCTCCTCCGTCGCACCCTACCGCCATGGGCCTGGCGGTAGGTCGTCTAACTTACTGCCAGGGGCTCAAGCGGTAGGGTCCGCGATTATTTGCCCCAAACCCCTGCCCCGCCCATCTCCCCCTCCCCCCCGTCGGCGGTTCTTTCCTTTCTCCCCAAAGTCGCCTCTCTCTCTCTCTCATCTCCTCCACTTCTTGGATCTTCACCGATTCTTCACCGTTTTGGCGGATCGAGATGGCCCGAGGAGAGAACCGTAAGCTCCTCCGATCCCTCCAATTAGTTTTTGCAAACTTGCTACCGATTTGACGCATTATTTGCTTGAAATCCCTCATGTTTTTGAACTTAGATTGATTTTTTCACCTAAGATTGATTGTAGTTGTAGTTCTTAGTTCTTTAGTAAGTAGTGGTATTGGATATGTACTCTAATCAATAGTTCATATGTTAGTGTGAAGATGAACCCTAGTTCATAATTTTTTTGTTAAAAAATTATGATGTATTGTTGATAAAGGGATGAACCCTAGTTTGATGATGCATGTTGATATGATGATATGCTCTAGTGTGAAGATGAACCCTAGTTTGATGATGCATGTTGATATGATGATATGAAGATATTGTTTGGAAAATTTTGTTTAAAAATATGAAGCTATGATGTATGTTGGAGGTTTTTTTTGATATGATGCATGTTGATATGATTTGATCATGTGTAGTAGATGTTGTTGGAGGAATATGCTTAAAATTTGATCTTGATATGATTTGAGTTCATTGTTTGTTTATGTATGCTTATGCTTATGGTGCTTTTGTTTATGAAACTCTATTAAGGCGGCCACCTCTTATGGACAACATCGGCTCACGGTCTTTGCATGTCGGGTGGGCATTCGACAAGGGTCATCGTGTCTGCTTTCATAGAGAACGGAGAGGTAAGTGATATGAAAGAAATTTTGATCAAAGTTCTCGGATTGATGAAAATGATTTTCTAATTTTTGCCGCTCACTTTTGACAGACGCTCCAGCCACTGCGCATGAGGGGTCACGGGGTTCATGGGCATATGGACTACGACGAGCGCCACGCTACCGTTCTTCAAGAGAGCCCGTCTGTTGGGTTTCGTGCTGCAGTTCAAGCGTCGGCCGTCGACGCTTGTCCACGCTGCTCTCACAGCTCTGATTGACCGTTGGAGACCGGAGACCCATTCTTTCCATCCGCCATGCGGGGAGATGACGGTGACCCTAGAGGACTGGGGATGATTCTTTGCAATGCCGATCGAGGGTCATGCACTCACCGGTCGAGTGGAGAGGGCTAAGCTGGCAGAGAGGGTCACCACCCTCATCGGCATCGCCTACCGCTAAGAGTAATCAGACATCCGGTGTGCCGTTGCCACAGCTCTCGAGCACCGGAGGACATGCCCCAAGGCGCAGATGAGGCGACTGTGGAGTTCTACGTGAGGGCCTATCTGTGGTATATTCTCTCGGAGGTCGTGTTTCCAGACAGCTCAGGAACTCGCCAACGGGCGTGTCTGTTCTTCCTAGCGGATCGGGATGCAGGGTACAGCTTGGGGGACGGCATCTATCGCCTACCTATACCGTTCGGTAAGAGAGTGTCTAATTGCGTACCTACCTACGAAAGTGTGTCCATGACATTTTCTTATATCTGATCCTCATTTGATGTTTTGCAGCTTGACGACGCAACGCAGAGGACGGGAGACAAGTCCAATATGGGTGGCTTTATGCAGGCCTTCTCCATTTGGATGTGGGAGCGGCGGTGGGCAAGGCGTCCGGAGAAGTTGCCAAGACGCCCATGGAAGACTATGGCGAAGAAGGCGACGAGACTCAAAACCCCACCGTAGCTTACGAGTGGGACGCCATCAAACTCTACATCGGCCTAAACAAGACTTCGTACAAGACCTACACCAACGAGTTGGACGCTTTGGCCTTGTCTGAGTATATGAACTTCGCCCAGCACCTTTCTCTTTGATTCCGCTTATTGACCGAGAGTGCGAACTTACCAAGGTATATGTAATAGGTAATCTGGTGGCCGTATCGACAAGAACGAGAGTGGGACTTTGATCTGAACGTGATGTGCAATGCGGATCGTGGTCTCTGACGGTGCATCGTGCCCATGATATGTGTGTACGCCGTCGAAAGTGGCATTTGCCACAACGCTGTGGCCACGCAGTTTGGGATTTATCAAGATACCCCACCGGCTAGCCCACCGATACCGGGCGGCCACGCGCTTCCACCTGTGAGCTCTTTGCTCTCCGTGAGATTATCATGTTTCTTGTTGCTTATGATGATCTCATTGCGCTTATGATGATTCTTGTTGCTTATGCCTTGCGGCATGAGCGGCGTAAGAATCGGTCGATCACGCATCGGGAGAGGAGCATAAGACTCATGTGACGGAGTGGAACCGACGGAGGTGGCATAAAGACGTGGAGAGGAGAGTGACTAAGCGGGATGATTACAGGGCCGACACATGAGGTGGTACGATGATGGCGGAAGCACCGTCTTCGCCTCGGGCCTCGATGCGGACGGCGGAAGACATCGCGAGTCGGAGTGGTCTGACCCGATGAACAGGCATACCAGACCGGCATCAGAGACATGCACAGTGGATTTAGGGAGTTTGCACCCCTCATCAACAGAGTGGTACATTTGAACCGACGGTTGTATTTAAAATATTTTATTCGTCAACGTGACTGACTTGCCGTTGCAGTCCGGTGAGCTGAACAGATGCATCTTTGAAGCCTCAGATGCACTAGGTCATCTTCCCGGGAGCGCACAATCTGAGACCAGAGTCAGGGGGACGATGAAGGTACAATTTCAGCCTCCTCGGAACAGATGCATCTTGTTCACTTGCAGTCGATCGATCTGAACTTATTATGACCTTGCTTCATTGTGAGTGCAGAAGTTCGTGGCAGCGTTGTCGCAAGCTGGTAGGGCTGCTTGGGTGTCTTTGGAGCTGGCCGATTGAAGCTCATCGACTGTAGCCACCATATTGTGGTATCATCGGCTCATCGAGCCATGCTCCCTCGCTGCCTAGGTTGGTTGGGGAGGAGGAGGATGAGGAGGAGGAGGAGGAGGAGGCCATATATGAAGAAGGGAGGAGGAGGATGAGAGCAACGGGAGGAGGAGTACGATGAAGATTATGGACCTCCAAAGCAACTCAAACGTCTCAAGCATCTCAGCTGCGAAGAAGAGGAATCAAGAAGAAGGATTTCTTTGAGTCCGACCCTTTCGAGAGACCGGTTCCTCGACGGCCCAAGAAGAAGACCGAAGAGTCTCGTTCAAAGAGTAACGAGGACCGTACCTCCAAGAGGGAAGGAGCAACCGATTATGCTCTTCAATAGTTGGCTCTTTTAGTTTCGTTGAACTTCGTTTGATTGAACTATTCGGATGGTTATGAAGCTACGTGGAACTATGTGTTTGCTATTTGTGGATCTATGTGTTTGCTATTTGTGAAACTATGTGGAACTCCGTTTACTAATTAGTTGAAGTTCGCTTGAAATGTTCTATGCACTTCAAATTTGTTAATGTGTATGTGATGCCCAAGTTTAATTGTTTGAGATCCGTGATATTGTTGTCATATTTGTGAAAATTGCTATAATATTATTGTCATATTGAATTTGAAAAGAAGCAAGCAAATGAACTTAAATTCATAAAACACAGGACCCTATCACCAAGGCCCCTCAAGTGTAGGGTCGACTACCTCATCAGGCAACTCAATTCTTCGTTACAAAATCGTTACACTGAGAAAACAAGACCCTACCGCCAAAGCCCCTGGTGGTAGGGTCAGACAGCCTACCGCCAGGGCAACTCAATTCTTTGTTACAGAATCGTTACACTGAGACAGGACCTACCGCCAAAGCGCTCTGGCGGTAGGTTTGAGACAACCTACCGCCAGCCTCTGGCGGTAGGTACTATCCACGCCAACAGCCAAACGGCCGCCGTCCCTCTGTCGCACCCCTAGCGCCATGGGCCATGGCGGTGAGGTTATCTAACCTCATCAGAGGTTCAAGCAGTAGCAAAGGGTTAAATCTCGAAAAAAATTCAAACAGGGGTCAGATCCTGAAATCCTTTCCAAAAAGGGTCAAAACACGAAATTCGGCCCATATTTTCCTTTAGGAGCATTCTCTAGTGAATATTTTCCTTTAAGAAAGTTATTTCTAACTAGCACAATGCCCCAGCGTTGCTACAGAGTCATAAAAAAAGAGAAGTTAGAGCAACTCCAGCAGACTCCACATCCCACCCCGACCCGCAAAATAACCGCCAAATGCGGGTCGGGGTGGAAAAACCAGCCCGATCAGACCCCGCATCCCGCCCCGGCTCGCAAAAATTTTTGAGGGACGCAGCAAAATCACGACCCCAAACAGGGAATACGCAGGTTCCCCTCATGGCGATGCGTTCTCGTGATATAAGCGGAAGCGGTTGGTGGGGGGTACATTTCAGCCCCCGCTTTTCCCACCAACCACCTCTCCTCTCCCCCCTCGCGTCGCCGCCGGGCCGCCGCCCAAGATTCCGGCGAAAGTAGACGGCAGGAGCATGCCGAAAGGCCGCCACGCGCACGAGGCCTCCCCTCCCTTCCCCCCTGCGTCGGCGGGCCGCCAGATTTGCAGATCTGCGGCACTTCATCGCGAACGCGGTTGATTTGGCTTGTCCGGCCGCGGTTGTCGCCACCAAACGATGGAGTGGTCGGGGAGCCTCTCCATGGACTGTGCAAGGCGCATCGCCGCATGCAGGAATCTGAGTTCATCCGCCCTTGCGCCGCACGGTTTGCGGGCATGGATTCGTCCGGCCGTCCCAAGACTCTGCGCTCGCCGCACAGCGTCTACGTGGCTTGCCGATGCCGCTCATACGGTCGCGATATTTGCTGACGGAAAGTGCTGCGGCTCACTGGCACGCCGAAGCACCCGGTAGGGGTGTTCTTCAAATGCGAAAACGACGGGGTACGTGCACTTGCGGTAGCTCATTTGATAGCTCATTCTTTAGTTCAATTGCGGTAGCTCACTTCGAACTTGCACATTCTTTTATGTAGGACGATGGATGCTCATTTTGGTTTTGGGAAGGCCAATACATTGATTTATTGATAGAAAGAAACTTAATAGATGTTGGTGCACTCCTTAGTACAATCGAAGGCAATGATGCGGCTGCATGTGCAACTAGAGGGGAAGCAATGTCTACTTCTGTCGAACCAAAGATGAAGAAAGAAGAATGCAAAATCAAGAATCCGCAGATAAACAATGAATACATGGAGAAGATATTAGTCCAACTTGTGGGAGCAGTTATGGAAGTTGGAAATCTTCTGAAATGCATACTTGTGGTTCTTGTTTTCTTTGGTCTTGCTATTCTGGCAAAGATTTGGTGATGTCTTTTGTTTTTTTTGGAAATGGGCGTACTCGCCTCTCTCTGCATCATAATGATGCATGCAGCCATCTTATTAAAAGTTCGCAAAGTATCACAAAGTCGTCAAAGTATTACAGCTCGCAAGTGGAGCGAAAAATAAAAATAAAGCAAAGTTCATGCTGACAATCACAACCGGAATGGCAATAAGAAGGATAAGCTCCCTAGACTCCTATCCTGTTATGCGACCGCCATCCGAAGCGACTGAATATAGCCCGTATACCATCTCCCACCGGTTGCACCCAAGAACCAAAGGCTCCTCGGATTCCATAGGAGTGAGTAAGGACCACGACGGATCCAAGCGGTAGCTCAAGATGACCTGCAAGAAAGTTAAATTGTGTTGTCTGTTAAATATCAAATCATTCCTACAATTCCATATAGCCCACAAGAACGCACATATTCCAATCCGAATCTGAGTCAGAGTATGTTCGACCCGATTAACCACATTCCAAACAACGATGCAATGTCAACTGGAGGGGTAATGTTGAAGGCTATATGAATCATTCTCCAAAGCAATTTGGCTAATGGGCATTCAAGAAATAAATGTTGTATTGTTTCATCATGATCACAAAAGCAACATCATGGACTACCTACCCATCGCCTCTTGAATAAGTTGTCCTTTGTAAGAATTACCTGTTTGTGGACAAACCACATAAAGATTTTAATGCGCAAAGGAACCTTAATCTTCCAAATATGCAACGATCTCGAGACTGGGCCAGAATTAATCAAATCCAGGTAGAAATATTTTACCGTAAAAATCCCATTCTTAGCTAGTTTCCATTGCGTGGAGTCCGGTTGGTCAGAGAGTTGAACATCTATCAATCTCGAACGTGTGCATCCATGCATTCCATCGCTCACCAACAAGTGCTCGTCTGAATTGAATGTTTAAGGGGATCGCATGTAAAACTGTGCCTACGTAATCCTCCTTACTTGCGCAATGTTATACAGGGTGGGATATTGTACGGCCAGGGGCGTCTCTCCTAACCACGTATCCTCCCAAAACCTTGTTGACATCCCATTGCCAACCAGGAATTTGACCCTCCAAAAGAACAGGTCCTTCACTCGATAAGCCCTTTCCAGAATGGCGAGTCCGTTGGTCTCATGGTAACCTGAGCGAGTGTTTTGGACTGGAGATACTTATTACGTAAAATCGGTGCCCACATGCCCTCCGGCTCTATCTCTAACCTGTAGAGCCATTTGCTCATAAGGCACTTGTTCTTGATTTCTAAGTTCTCAATACCGAGACCGCCCTGGTCTTTTGGTCGACAAAGAATGTCCCATCACGCGAGACGGTATTACCTCTTGGCCTCATCTGACTGCCAGAAGAACCGAGATCTGAAAAAATCAAGTCATTTCCGTACCCCTTTCGGAATTTCAAATAACGGTAGTAGGAACATCGGCATACTAGTCAGTACTGAGTTAATCGACACTAACCAATCTCCATAAGACATTAGCTTACCCTTCCAGCAGCTAAGCTTTTTTTCTATTCGATCTTCGATACATTTCCATTCTTTATTGGATAACTTACGGTGGTGAATCGGTATACCCAAATAACTAAGTGGTAAAGAACCCAATTCACATCCAAACAATTGTCTATATGTGTCTTGTTCGTTTTTGGCCTTCCCAAAACAGAACAACTCGCTTTTGTGGAAGTTTATTGCTACCTCTTGAGCACTGCGTTGGTTTTTCCCTTGAAGAGGAAAGGGTGTGCAGCAAAGTAGCGTAAGTATTTCCCTCAGTTTTTGAGAACCAAGGTATCAATCCAGTAGGAGGCCACGCCCCAGTCCCTCGCACCTACACAAACAAATAAAAACCTTGCAACCAACGCAATAAAGGGGTTGTCAATTCCTTCACGGTCACTTACGAAAGTGAGATCTGATAGATATATGATAAGATAATATTTTCGGTATTTTTATAATAAAGATACAAAGTAAAATAAAAGGCAATAGAAATAGCTAAGTGTTGGAAGATTAATATGATGGAAAATAGACCCGGGAGCCATAGGTTTCACTAGTGGCTTCTCTCAAGAGCATAAGTATTATGGTGGGTGAACAAATTACTGTTGAGCAAAATTGAGCATAGTTATGAGAATATCTAGGTATGATCATGTATATAGGCATCACGTCCATGACAAGTAGACCGACTCCTGCCTGCATCTACTACTATTACTCCACACATCGACCGCTATCCAGCATGCATCTAGAGTATTAAGTTCATAAGAACAAAGTAACGCTTTAAGTAAGATGACATGATGTAGAGGGATAAACTCATGCAATATGATATAGACCCCATCTTGTTATCCTCGATGGCAACAATACAATACGTGCCTTGCTGCCCTCTTGCCATCGGAAAAGGACACCGCAAGATTGAACCCAAAGCTAAGCACTTCTCCCATTGCAAGAAAGATCAATCTAGTAGGCCAAACCAAGCTGATAATTCAAGAGACTTGCAAAGATAACTAATCATACATAAAAGAATTCAGAGAAGATTCAAATATTGTTCATAGATAAACTTGATCATAAACCCACAATTCATCGGTCTCAACAAACACACCGCAAAAGAAGATTACATCGAATAGATCTCCACGAGAATCATGGAGAACTTTGTATTGAGATCCAAAGAGAGAAGAAGCCATCTAGCTAATAACTATGGACCCAAGGTCTGAGGTAAACTACTCACACATCATCGGAGGGGCTATGGTGTTGATGTAGAAGCCCTCCGTGATCAATGCCCCCCTCAGGCAGACGCCGGAAAAAGGCCCCAAGATGGGATCTCACGAATGAGTAAGGTTGCGGCGGTGGAATTAGGTTTTTGTGGATGCTTCTGTTGGTTTGGGGGTACGTAGGTATATATAGGAGGAAGAAGTACGTCGGTGGAGCAACATGGGCCCCATGAGGGTGGAGGGCGCGCCTAGGGGGGTAGGCACGCCCCCTACCTCGTGCCCTCCTGGTTGCTTTCTTGACGTAGGTGTCGGTGTCAAAACCGGCGGATCTCGGGTAGGAGGTCCCGATCTGTGCGTCTCGGCCGATGGTAACAGGAAGCAAGGGACACAGATGTTTACCTGTGTTCGGGTCCTCTCGATGGAGGTAAAACCCTACTTCACCGCTTGATTAATATTGAAGATATGGGTAGTACAAGAGTAGATCTACCACGAGATCGTAGAGGCTAAACCCTAGAAGCTAGCCTATGATGGTATGGTTGTAATTGTGATCGGCCTTCTAAGGACCAACCTCTCCGGTTTATATAGACACCGGAGAGGGCTAGGGTTTACACGGAGTCGGTTACAAGGAAGGAAATATAATATCCGGATCACCAAGCTTGCTTTCCACGCCAAGGAAAGTCCCATCCGGACGCGGGTCGAAGTCTTGAGTCTTGTATCTTCACGCTTCAATAGTCCGGACGATGTATATAGTCCGGCTATCCGGATACCCCCTAATCCAGGACTCCCTCGGTAGCCCTCGAACCAGGCTTCAATGACGATGAGTCCGGCGCAGCCTTTGTCTTCGGCATTGCAGGCGGGTTCCATCTCGAATATTCCAAAGTACACATTACGGCGAATAGTGTCCTAACTCCATCAATGTTGTACTCCTTGGCTTCAAAGTGCCTCAATAATGACCCGTCTCCACGTGTCGAATGAATGCGAGGAGCCGAGGTGTTTTTCAGATTTACCACCCTCAATCTTTTGGGCTGACCGCCTATTTGAAGAGACGGGATTCTCAAATCCAAACCTCACTCTTCCCCTCGAGCAAGCATCCAACAGAGCGCTCTGGAAAAACCATTCCAACATGGCCGGTCGCTAGAGCTCTTTTGCTCGCTCTCCTCGCTCCAAGCCGGGGGACTGTGAAGAGTGTTCAGTTCCCCATAGCCGTTTGATTGAGTTACAAATCCAAGGGTTTCTTCCACCAGCATTCATGGTCCCTGTCCGAGCCGGAATAGCCACCTATAATGGTGGGGAGCAAGCGGAGTGATCTCCGAATCCGTCTCCGGAGGAGCGGATATGCCTCATCCGCATCTGCTAAGGGGCGTTGGGTTTCCTATCCACCCGTTCCTTCATGGTCTCCTCGGAGTTCTCTGACCTCCAGTTACACACTCTTACCCCTGCCTCTATACTACATATAGTAGGGTACATTGCCCTTTGCGAGCTATTTTTAGGCTGCGAGCCTCACTTCGGGTTATGGAAGAAGATGTTCTTCCTTGTCCCCCGCAGCCAGGGAGAATCCCTATGTCAGGTGGGCGGGGCCGAAGTATGGCGCATTGCCGAGACCGAATACCTTTTCCGGCACTCCCAAGAAGGCACCAGAACTGGCCTTCAGAGTGGTTCTACATTGACGACGTTCCCCTTCCGGATCCGGTCCGGATAGGTCTCCCGATTCAAGAACGCCGCCCGAGGGCATCGCCTAAGCCGGGCGCCCCGAGGCCCCCAAGAGGAGGATACCAGGAAATATATTACACGATGAGCAGGATAAAATTCTTGGCCAACTCCGGACCGACGATAGTCGAGGTCATGGCAATATGCATAATACGGGAGTGCAACCACTTCAATATCGGGGGAAGCCCATGTGGCACTTCAACGGGGAAGATGATGCCACCCGCTGTGGCCATAAGGGTCCGGACTCCGCCACTGCTCTGGCAAGGATATTGTCCGATTTATACAAAGGCGAAGAGGAGGAATTAATTCACGTCAAACCGCGAGATGGATTCTCCATGTACAACCCTCTGAACTAGGTAAGTTGTCATTGGTAATCCCCAAGTGCAGGGAATCATCGTAGCAATTCCCAAAGGTGGAATGATAAGTATGGAGTGTCGAACCCATAAGAAGCCAAAGGTAAGATCAATATTCTCTCAAGCCCTATCTGCCACTGATACGACTCTACGTGCACCGAACGTTTGCTTCCAACTAGAAACAAGAAATAAAGCTATGTTGTGGGTATAAAGAGGATAACTTTGTATGATATCGGAGAGCTAAAATATAAAAGTAGGTGATGTTATCATAAAGTTAGAATATATTACTAAATAATATAAATAGCGAGTGTGGTATAATGATTGAACGGTGTGCGGAATTGTCCTAAGCAATTGTTAACAAGATCGATAGTCGTCATTGCAATTTCATAAGAGGGAGAGGCATAAACTAACATACTTTTCCTACTTGGATCATATGCACTTATGATTGGAACTCTAGCAAGCATCTGCAAATACTAAAGATTCATTAAGGTAAAACCCAACCATAGCATTAAAGCATCAAGTCCTCTTTTATCCCACGCAACAACCCCTTACTCGGGTTTGTGTTTGATCACTCCACGCAACCCACTATAAGTGAATCATGCATGTATTGCAACACCCTACAGCGGAATCCCTCACGCTATGCTTGGCGACACGTAAGGCACCATAGTACAACACCAATAATAAAACATACAACTCGTACCAATCTAGATCATCAATCAACTCAAGGACAAAAGATATCTACTCAAAACATCATAAGATGGCAACACATCATTGGATCATAATATGTGTCATAAAGCACCATGTTCAAGTAGGGATTACAGGGGGTGTGGGAGAGTGGACCGCGTAAAAGAGATGAGGATGGAGATGATGATGGTGATGCTGATGAAGACGATCACCGCGGCGATGATTCCCCTCCCGATGGCACTCCGGTGCCACCCACAGAGACCAGGAGAGGATCTCCCCAGACTGCTTCCTCCTCCATGGCTTTCCCCTCTGGTCCTTGGCCTTCATGGCGATGATGGCCCCTCCGAGATCCTCCTCCATGGCCTCCGGTGATGATGGCCCCCTCCGGCAGGGTGCCAGAGAGGGCCTAGATTGATTTCTCGTGGCTACAGAGGCTTGCGGCGGCGGAACTTCCGATCTAGGTTAATTCCTGAAGGTTTCTATATTTATAGGAATTTTTGGCGTTGGTTTCACGTCAGGAAGGTCTCCGGGCTGTCCACGAGATAGGGGGCCGCGCCCTAGGGGGGGTGCGGCCCCCACTCTTGTGGGCAGCCCGAGACTCTTCTGGCCCAACTCCGATGCTCCGTGGTCTTCTTTTGGTCTATAAAAAATCCTCAAAAATTGGCACGTCAATTGGTATCCGTTTGGTATCCCTTTTCTGTAAAACACTAAAACAAGGAGAAAAGGTAAAGCGCACTGGGCTCTAGGTTAATAGGTTAGTCCCAAAAATCATATAAAATGACATATAAATGCATATAAAACATCATAGATGGATAATATAATAGCATGAATACTTCATAAATTATAGATACGTTGGATACGACAAGCATCCCCAAGCTTAATTCCTGCTCGTCCTCAAGTAGGTAAATGATAAAAGAAATAATTTATGAAGTGTGAATGCTAGCAGGTGCACAAGTTTGATTAATGATAATTTCAATCACCTCTTCTAGCATCAATATGTGTCATAATAGTAGCTTATCTCATAAAACTTTTCATGATCAAGTAACAATCTATTCACAATGTCAAGCATGGTTCAGAAACCTCATTGAGAACTAACAAACTATAATCTCAGTCATTGAAGCAATTGCAATTTATCATAACATCGAGAAAGAGTCAAGAATAGAGCTTTTCAGCAAGTCCACATACTCAACTATCATATAGTCTTCTACAATTGCTAACACTCACGCAATACTTGTGGTTATGGAGTTTCAAATAGGACACCGAGAAAATAGGGCTTATTGTGTTGCCTCCCAACGTATTCACCTTTAGGTGATGTCAACAATAATAGCCCATGCTAACTTACATCCAATTGGATATATATATCATGATCTTTCAAACACGAGGAGCTTGCCAAAGGATAAAATGAAAAGGGGAAAGGTGAGGATCACCTTGACTCAAGCATAAAGTAAAAACATAAAGTAAAAGATCGGCCCTTCGCAGAGGGAAGCAGAGGTTGTCATGCGCGTTTATGGTTGATTCACAAAATCTTAATGCAAAGAACGTCACTTTATATTGCCCCTTGTATGTGGACCTTTATTATGCAGTCCGTCGCTTTTATTACTTCCACAACAAGATCGCATAAAGCTTATTTTCTCTTGCACTAATAAGTGGACATATTTAGAGAGCAATTTTTATTGCTTGCACCGATGACAACTTACTTGAAGGATCTTACTCAATCCATAGGTAGGTATGGTGGAGTCTCATGGCAAAAACTGGGTTTAAGGATATTTGGAAGCACAAGTAGTATCTCTACTTGGTGCAAGGAATTTTGGCTAGCATGAGGGGGAAAGGCAAGCTCAACATGTTTGGAAGGTCAATGACAATATACTTTAACTGAGATGTCAGAAAAACATAAACCATTATGTTGTATTCCTTGTCCAACGTCAACTCTTTTAGCATGTCATACTTAATGAGTGCTCCCAATCATAAAAGATGTCCAAGATAATATATTTGTATGTGAACCTCTGTTTCCTTATTACTTCCTATTAATTGCAACGATGACCAAAACTACGTTTGCCAACTCTCAACAACTTTTATGCCTCATATGTGTGAAGTCATCACTAACCATGTTATAAGCATATGAAACATATAAAAATTCAGATTTATGGCATTCAATTAATTTCCCCATTTACTCATAGGATATACATGAAGCTCATGAGTAAATGACAAACTACTCCAAAAGATATGAGTGAAGGACACTGAGTAGTCAAATAATTAACTAGCCATGGGAGGGTTCCCCCTTTTTTATTCAATAATTTAGATCCAGTGATTTTATTCAAACAGCAAGTAAAACAAAATAAAATGACATTGCAAGGATAGCACAACTCATGTGAAGAAGCAAAACTTAGGCTCAACCGATACTAACCGATAGTTGTTGAAGAAGAAAGGTGGGATGCCTAATGGGGCATCCCCAAGCTTAGATGCTTGAGACTTCTTGGAATATTATCTTGGGGTGCCTTGGGCATCCCCAAGCTTGAACTTTTATATCTCCTTAATTCCTCTCATATCATGGTTTCTCTTTTATCAAAAGCTTCATCCACACCAAACTCAACAAGAACTCGTGAGATAGGTTAGTATAAACCAATGCAAAACCTTATTATTTTCTACTGTAACAAAACACTAAAATTATTATTCAACATTGCATACTAAATGTCTCTGCATATTTAATACTCCTATCCTAAAATAGAATCATTAAACAAGCAAACATATGCAAACAATGCAAACATAACAGCAATCTGCCAAAACAGTATAGTCTGTAAAGAATGCAAGATTCATTAAACTTTCCTAACTCCAAAAATTATGAGAAAAATACTACGCTGTAGAAGATTTATCAGAGCTCAATATGCAAAAAGTTTCAACATTATACCATTCTCTGACTTTTCTAGGGAATTTTTGCAACAGCGGTAAACTTTCTGTTTTCAAACAGCAACATGTATACTAGCAAAATAAGCATGGTAAAGGCTATCCTTGACATTTTTATTGAAACTAAAGATGCAAAACACTATTCTAAATAACAGCAAGCAAATACTAACAAAAGAAAATGACGCTCCAAGCAAAACACATATCATGTGACGAAAAATATAGCTCCGAGTAAGGTATACCGATAGTTTTTGAAGACGAAAGAGGGATGCCTTCAGGGCATCCCCAAGCTTAGGCGCTTGAGTCTTCCTTGAATATTAACTTGGGGTGCCTTGGGCATCCCCAAGCTTAGGGTCTTCCCACTCCTTATTCTCCTCATATCCATATCTCACCCAAAACTTGAAAACTTCAATCACACAAAACTTAATGGAACTTCGTGAGATAGGTTAGTATGATAAAGAGTAAACCATGCACTTTGGTACTGTAAAAGACAAGGTTCATAATTGTTTTCACATAATGCCTACTGTACCATATCATTTCTACAATTTATATTGAGAAATATAAGCCATAGATACTAGAAAACAAGTAAACTATGCAATGAAAACAGAATCTGTCAGAAACAGAACAGTCTGTAATGATCTGAACAATAACCATACTTCTGCTACTCCAAAGGGTCCGGAATCTCCAACCCCTCCCCGCAGCCAGAGGACCCCGGAAGGGCCCTAGATCCAGGTCTCGAAGAAGATCCGGATATTACCGTGGAGCTTGTCAACGGGATATTTTATCAAGCGAGCTGCGATGGCGCCTCAGTGGCCATTACTGCCGACTATCCCGGACCGCTTCCTACGTCGCGTGTAAGCCAAGTCGAAAAACCCTATCCTCCGAAGAGGACTTCCTTCAGATGTCATGCCTTACCCTTGAAGCATCGTGTTTTTGCAGAGACGACGGTCGGAGGCGTGGGGCGAGCCCCTAGGGACTCGTCGGCCAAGGGCGTCTGGATCGGGCAGGCTCAAGAGGAAGGCGGTAAGGTCGACTTCGCCGCTTCTGAAGGTAAGGCAAAAACTTGTGCTGTGATTATGGTATTTTGAAGTATGACAGCACCCTTTGTGTCTTGGCAGGAAGAGGAGCAGCCGGACTATATCCGGGGATCCTGCCAACCACGCCTCCACCAGCCGGATTCCAGAACCGGCTTCGAGAGCGGAGGCGGGAGCGGGGCCGATGCCGCATAGTTCTTCAACAGAGAATGCGGATATGCTCTCAGCCACGAATTCCGAAGTAGAGAGCGCCATGAATCACCGGCGCCGACGGGCCGTACTTCGGAACAACGTCTTTTCCGAAGAGGCATTTAACGCCTTCAATTCGGGAGACGCATACATCCGAGCTGCTCAAGGCGGGCTTGCCCAAGCGACGGACCAGTATACCAAAGATATACGGGTAAGAAAATTTGATAAGCATGTGTAGCAGTAGCCCCTGAGACTTGAAACGGTTGGAACAACTATTTTAAGGATCAATTTATACATAGGTCCTTTTAGATAAGAATGAGCAATTGTCTCGGGAAAATTTGGAGGAATGCAAGGCCGAACTAAGGGCCGCATTGCCAAAGCTGGAGGAATCCAGAAAAGCCCTCCTCTCAGTAACAGTTGTCGCAATTATGCGAAGGTGCTACAATTAGGAAATGGCTGATATGACAAGTCTAACGAAAATTTCGCAAACAATCCCGAGGTGAACCGGAGGGCGTAAGAGAGGACGATCGCATCTCAAAAGGCAGCTGGAGGCTGGCGAGCGCATTCTTACGCGAGTTAGGCAAGAGAAGAACAATCTTCAAGATGCCAACGTCCAGCTGGACGTGGAGTTAAAAGATCTCCGTGCTCAGCTGGCGGACTCCGTGAAGGAGAAGAAAAGGCTTCGATGTGGCATTTACGGTAAGTGCCTAGACGAACTGTAGTATAGTTCGGCGAGGATGTATATTGAAAGAATTTTGCTTGCAGGACTATTAACAGGTCGCCCTGAGGAGGAGATGCCCTCATCTGCAAGTGATTTCTTGCAAGACCTTTACATGGCCTGCAGGCGAGCTCGGCAAGTGATGCAGTGTAGCTCAGGCTTTGTGGCCATCAAGCTTCTGCCCGAATGGCATGGGGAGCTTCGTGGATATGCTGCAAGGAGCACGCACGGCGGCGCTTTTGTGGAAGGTGTCCGCTTGCCGGCAAGGTGCAAGAGAAGCCTGGGCTATGGTGAAGACGCGCTACACCAAGCTGGACTAGAACCATATGGCCGAAGTAGGACCGGCGGGGCCCGATGGGCAAGAAATTCCCGTGAGTCTGGTATATGACCAAGTGGCATTAGCCGCAAAGTATTCTCAACAGGATTGTAAGCTAGATAGCCTGTTGGATGGTATAGAGGAGGAATATAGTCAGTCCAAGTGACTGTGTAATTCAATGGACATAAGTAGTCCCTAGCCAGATTAAAATCATTTGTCATGGGTGGACCTTTTCGCTTCAGCCCCCGGATCCTATAGTCCGGGGTGTGTCCGAATACCCACTCAGTTATACAAAACCGGGGTATGCGTGGACACCAAAGTAGGGGTCATAAGTGCTTGAACAGACAAGTACCCAACTAGTTATGTTATATTACATGGATAGTAAGAAACATCTTCCAGGAGAATAGTTCCGTTAGGGGTTCCTTTCCACAGGTAAGCATGCGACAATGCACATGTCCGGACTGCGAACGATTGCACAGGAGACAAAACTTCTGGGGATTTGTGTTATAATAAAGGAATACATCTTTTGTTCATCGACCGAATACTCTCTTAAGGAAGCTAGCTTTCGGCTTCACCCAGTCTGAGGTACACATCCGGCTGAACCGGTAGTAACAATCGCAGAGGTGCTCCCCTTACGCCCTAGCCGAATTAGCAGGAACGTAGGGGCATAAACACAAGAGCCAGCAACCCAGCTTGGCAACATCTTAAGTCATATCGATGCATATAATGGTGAAGAAAAGGCACATACGGAAAAAGAATGCATATGTGAGGCGAGAAAGCCATGTGAGTAATTATTTTTAGCTTCCGTATAGGAAGCCCGGTGTATTGCTTACACACTTAGTGCGGCCGGAGTGATCCGGAAATCCGCACTCGTATTGAATACTTTGTGTGAAGAGAGAAAAAGGTCGAGAAAGGAAAAGGGATGGAGCATAATTAAAAGGAGGGGTTAGGAGGCGAACATTGAGTTCGGGCGTTAGGGCGAGAATCTCCTGAGTCCGGCCGTGTTCCATGGGTTCGGCTCGAGTCTATTATCGGATGCATTACGTAAGCGGTACGCTCCTCCGGTGAGAACTTTGTCAATGACGAAGGGACCCTCCCACTTGGCTTTGAGCTTGTCCTTCTTCTTCTCCGGTAGGCGTAGAACGAGCTCGCCAATATTGTAAGTTTTGGCCCGCACTTCTGCGCCTTGATATCGCCGAGCCTGCTGGCGATAGAATGCGGAGCGGGCTTTTGCGACGTCGCGCTCCTCCTCCAGGGCGTCCAAGTTATCCTGCCGATCTAACTCGGCTTCCTTCTCTTCGTAGATGCGTACGCGTGGCGAATCATGTATTATGTCGCAGGGTAATACCACTTCCGTGTCGTACACCATAAAAAATGGTGTATATCCGGTGGTGCGATTTGGCGTGGTCCGCAGCCCCCAGAGTACGGAGTCGAGCTCCTCGACCAGCAAGGCGTGATCCGACTCGTCAAGGATCGTACTAGTCTGGGTTTGATGTCGCTCATGATGAGACCATTTGCCCACTCTACCGGCCGCTTGTTTGGGGATGGTAGACGGAAGCGTAATCAAGCTTAATGCTCATTTTGCGCACCAAGTTTTCCTTACGTCGGCTGTGAAATTTGAGCCATTATCAGTGATGATGCTATGGGGGACACCGTATCGGTGTACGACCCCGGATATGAAGTCTATTACCGGTCCAGATTCGGCCGTTTTGACTGGTTTGGCTTCTATCCATTTGGTGAATTTGTCCACCATGACCAATAAGTATTTTTTCTTATGGTTCCCCCTTTAAGAGGTCCGGCCATATCCAGCACCCAGACCGCAAAGGGCCAAGTTATGGGGATTGTTTGGAGAGCGGTAGGGGCATATGACTCGATTGGCAAAGAGTCGGCAACCAACGCAATGTTGGACAAGGTCCTGTCGTCTGCTCGGGCCGTCGGCAAGAGAAACCTGTACGGAAGGCCTTGATGACTAATGCTCGAGCAGCGGCGTGGTGCCCTTGATCCGGCATGGATTTCGGCCAAGAGCTGCCGCCCTTCCTCTTCGGAGATGCATCTTTGGAGTACTCCGGTAACGCTTTTCTTGTAGAGTTCCCTATCGTAGACTTTGTAAGCTTTAGAGCGCCGGACGATGCAGCGTGCTTCATTTTGGTCTTCGGGGAGCTCCTGCCTATTTAGGTAGGTCAAGAAAGGCTCAGTCCACGGGGGATTACAGCCATGATTTCGTGGGCCGAGGGCGTTATTTCGGTGGTAGAACCTCCGACTATGTCTGATAGTTCGGAATCTGGAGTGTATTCGGATCCGTGCTGGTATTGCCGGACTCCCCTTCCCATACTATGGATGGCTTGAACAACCGTTCCAAGAATATGTTAGGTGGGACAGGTCGCGTTTAAGCGCCGATCACGGCGAGGACGTCCGCCGCTTGATTGTTTTCTCGAGCCACATGGTGGAATTCGAGCCCCTCGAACCGAGCTGACATTTTGAGGGCGGCATTACGGTGAGGCCGCCATTTTCGGTCCTTGGCATCAAAATCTCCATTTATTTGTGATATTGTGAGGTTTGAATCCCCGCGCACTTCCAGGCGTTGAATGCCAATGGAGACTGCCATCCGGAGACCGTGCAATAGAGCCTCGTATTCGGTTGCATTGTTGGAGTCCGTGTATAATATTTGGAGGACGTATTGGACCGTGTCTCCGGTGGGAGACGTCAGGACTACACCTGCTCCCAATCCGGCCAGCATTTTAGAGCCGTCGAAGTGCATGATCCAGTTTGAGTATGCGTCGTACTCTTTAGGGAGTTCGGCTTCTGTCCATTCGGCAATGAAGTCAGCCAATACTTGCGACCTGATGGCCCGCCGAGGTTTGTATGTTATGTCGAACGGAAGGAGCTCAATGGCCCATTTGTCAATCCGGCCCGTAGCATCGCGGTTATTTATTATGTCATTTAGTGGTACTTCGGAGGCCACCGTAATCGAACACTCTTGAAAGTAGTGTCGTAACCCGGATGCCATGAACATCGCATATGCTATTTTTGATAGTGTGGGTATCGGGATTTGCATGGGGTTAGGACCGTGGACACGTAGTAAACCGCTTCGGAGCGGGTATTTGTATCCGGCTACCTCTCGTTCAACGACGAGCACCGCGCTTACAACTTGATGCGTTGCAGCTATGTACAGCAAAGATAGGTTCGTCCGATATTCGCGCCGTTAGTACCGGATTACCGCCAATAAGGTCTTTATTTCATCCAGTCCGGCGGCGGCTGCATCCGTCCACCACGAAGTGTTCTTGCATACCAAGAAGGCGGTAAAGAGGTAATGCCTTTTCTCCTAACACGGAGATAAAGCGGCTTAGAGCAGCCACGCATCCGGCTAGTTTCTAGATGTGCTTGAGGTGCATTGGTATAGCCAATAGTGATGAGCTCGGATTTTGCGGATTCGCTTCAATTCCTCTATTGGAAACGATGAAGCCGAGTAGTTTCCCCAAGGGGCGTAAAAACGCATTTTTCGGGTTCAGCTTGATGTCGTATGTCCGGAGATTGTCGAATGTAAGCCTCAAGTCATCTATCAGGGTTTCAACGTGTCTTGTTTTTATGACCACTTCGTCCACGTATGCCTCCACTGTTTTGCCGATTTGCTTTTCCAGGCATGTTTGAATCATGCGTTGGTAGGTTGCGCCGGCATTCTTAAGCCCGAAAGGCATAGTGTTGAAGCAGAAAGGGCCATATGGGCGTTATGAAGGCTGTTGTAGCTTGGTGGACTCGCCATCTTTATTTGATGGTATCCAGTATGAGTCGAGGAAACACGGTGAGTCGTGTCCTCTTTGTGGCATCATTGATTTGATCGATGCGAGGGAGGGGAAAGGGATCCTTGGGGCAAGCCTTGTTGAGGTTTTTAAAGTCGACACGTAGGCGCCAGGATTTGTCCTTCTTTGGTACCATTACCAGGTTTGCCAGCCAATCCGGATGCTTGATATCTCACGATGAATCCGGCCTCGAGTAGTTTGGCTAGCTCTTCCCCCATGGCCTGCCGTTTGGGCTCTGAAAACCGTCTTAGAGTTTGCTTAACGGTTTGTATCCTTTTAGTATATTGAGGATGTGTTCGCCAATCTGCGTGGGATGCTGGCATGTCCGATGGGTGCCAAAGCGAAGATGTCCCAATTCTCGCGTAAGAAGTCTCGCATTATGGAGTCCATCGAGGCTCGGTACCGTGTCTCGACGGAGCTGTCTTCGTGGGGTCCGTTGGATGGACTTGGAATTTGACTATCTCATCTGCGGGTTTAAATGAGGTGGACTTGGGTCGCTTGTCGAGTATCACGTCGTCCCTGTCCACGATGGCCCGCAGTTTTGTTAATTCTTCGGCTGCTAGGGCCTTAGATAATGCCTCCCGGGCTAGTGCTGTGGTTTTGTTGTGGGCGCGAAGTCGGCGTCCGGATCAACGGCTAGAGTGATGATTCCATTGGGCCGGGCATTTTAAGCTTCATGTACCCGTAATGGGGTATAGCTTGAAAGCTATGAACGCGTCCCCGCCCTAAAAGGGCGTGGTATCCGCTGCTAAAAGGGGCCACTTGGAACGTGATTTCTTCGGACCTATAATTTTCCGGGGTGCCGAATACCACGTCGAGTGTGATTTTTCCTGCACACCGCGCTTCTCGACTAGGGATAATTTCCTTGAAGGTTGTGCCGCTTTGTTCAATCGGTAGCTGTCAATTTCCATCTTCTTGAGTGTCTCTTCATAGATCAAGTTTAATCCGCTTCCGCCATCCATGAGCACTTTAGTGAGCTGAAAGCCGTCCACGATTGAAATTTGAGAACCAGGCGGCTGGTGCGGACAGTCCGGGATCGAGGTTAAATCACTTGGCATTAAAATTTATAGGAGTGTCGTTCGAGGGGTTTATTTTGGCCATATGGCAAATTTCCGTGGAGCTTCGATGAGCTTCGCTGGCGCCCTATTGTGTGAGGCAAAAGTCTCAAGACCGTTAGTACCGTAGTATTGTGCTTGTTGGCGGGATGTTGTTACGTAAGAAGGTCCTCGCCACTTTTTGCAACTTTGCGGAGTATCCAACATGCCCTAAGGCTACGAAGTTGGTCTTTGGTCCGAGTGCCGTGGAGTTTACATGGCCCATTGAGCCATTTTTCCAATACGGTTCCCATACAGGGTGGGCTTTGGTTTCTTGGGGATTGGATCGGCCGACTTACGAGAGTTCGCCCGTTTAGTTCAGACAAAGGCTTTGGTGAAAGCCGGACTGTCCCAAAATTCAGCTTTAGTTTTCCAGACGCTTTCCATCGCACAGTACTTCTGTACTATGATTGCTAAGTCCGCAAAGCATACTATGTCACGGCGGCTTATAGCATTCCTTTGTCCGTGCAGTTTTTGCAGAAGAGCGAGACTACGTCCTCCTCGTGGCAGTCCTCGACTTTGTTTAGCGCAAGGAGGAATCTGGCCCAGTAATGATGTACTGTCTCCTGGGGCTCTTGCCTGATATGGGAGAGACGATTTAAGCCCGCATGGGTGGTTATAGCTGAATCCGGATTCGATCCGATCTAGCACCGAGGGCATGGAAGCTTCCGAGTTCAACGGCTTCCGGGATTACGGGCTGCCCAATTTCTCCGGCCCGTGCCCGGTTCTAAGTCCGGGACCCGGGTCATATTATCCCCCGGGCGGGTGTCCGGCTCCGGGAGCTCGGCGATCCGGACATAATTCGTCCTCAAAATAGAGGGATACTCCTTGTGTAGTTCCTTCGATACCGCTATCTCATGGGTGGCCGACGGGGATTTAATGTCCCTTTGGTCGGGTTAAAGCCTGATCCGGTCATAGTCCGTTGCGACTCCCAAAGCGGCGATGCGATCCAAGAGCTCATTAAGGGAAGAGAGCTCTATCGGATCCATCTGTTCGGCGAGTTCTGAATTGATGTGAAGTTTATGCGTGATGACCCGAGAGGCCATCGTCGGTATGACGACCGATGGGGGCGGCCAAGACGAAGCCGCCTAGTCGGAGAGTTTGGCCTACAACCAGAGCTCTCCCACGGTAATGTTGTCCCTCGACGGCGAGGCGAGCCATCGAGCCTTGGCAAATGACGGCTACGTAGGAACTCTCAATGAAAGCACCAATGTCGGTGTTAAAACCGGCGGATCTCGGGTAGGGGGTCCCGATCTGTGCGTCTAGGCCGATGGTAACAGGAAGCAAGGGACACAGAGATGTTTACCAGGTTGGGCCCTCTCAATGGAGGTAAAACCCTACTTCTGCTTGATTAATATTGAAGATATGGGTAGTACAAGAGTAGATCTACCACGAGATCGTAGAGGCTAAACCATAGAAGCTAGCCTATGATGGTATGATTGTAATTGTGATCGGCCTTCTAAGGACCAACCTCTCCGGTTTATATAGACACCGGAGAGGGCTAGGATTTACACGGAGTCGGTTACAAGGAAGGAAATATAATATCCGGATGCCAAGCTTGCCTTCCATGCCAAGGAAAGTCCCATCCGGACACGGGTTGAAGTCTTGAGTCTTGTATCTTCATGCTTCAATAGTCCGGCCGATGTATATAGTCCGGCTGTCCGGATACCCCCTAATCCAGGACTCCCTCAGTAGGGTCCAAGTCCTCTGGATCACGTTTGTTCCAAAAATCACGTTCCCGAAGGTTTCATTCTGTTTGGACTCCGTTTGATATTCTTTTTCTGCGAAACACTGAAATAGGCAAAAAACAGCAATTTGGGTTGGGCCTCCGGTTAATAGGTTAGTCCCAAAAATAATATAAAAGTGTATAATAAAGCCCTTAAACATCCAAAATAGAATATAATATAGCATGGAACAATAAAAAATTATAGATACGTTGGAGACGTATCAAGCATCCCCAAGCTTAATTCCTCCTCGTCCTCGCGTAGGTAAATGATAGAAACAGAATTTTTGATGTGGATGCTACCTAACATATTTATCCATGTAATTCTCTTTATTGTGGCAAGAATATTCAGATCCATAAGATTCAAAACAAAAGTTTAATATTGACATAAAAATAATTATACTTCAAGCATACTAACAAAGCAATCATGTCTTCTCAAAATAACATGGCCAAAGAAAGCTATCCCTACAAAATCATATAGTCTGGTTATGCTCTATCTTCATCACACAAAATATTTAAATCATGCACAACCCCGGTTTCAGCCAAACAATTGTTTCATACTTTAGTATTCTCAAACTTTTTCAACTTTCACGCAATACATGAGCGTGAGCCATGGACATAACACTATAGGTGGAATAGAATGGTGGTTGTGGAGAAGAAAAAAAGAAGGAGATAGTCTCACATCAACTAGGTGTATCAACGGGCTATGGAGATGCCCATCAATAGATATCAATGTGAGTGAGTAGGGATTGCCATGCAATGGATGCACTAGAGCTATAAGTGTATGAAAGCTCAAAAAGAAACTAAGTGGGTGTGCATCCAACTTGCTTGCTCATGAAGACCTAGAGCATTTGAGGAAGCCCATCGTTGAAAAATACAAGCCAAGTTGTATGATGGAAAATTCCCACTAGTATATGAAAGTGACAACACGGAGACTCTCTATTATGAAGATCATGGTGCTACTTTGAAGCACAAGTGTGGTAAAAGGATAGTAACATTGCGCCTTCTCTCTTTTTCTCTCATTTTTTTGTTTTCTCTTTTCTTTTGGGGGGGGGGGGGCTCTTTTTTTTGGGCCTCTTTTTTTCATCTGGAGTCTCAACCCGACTTGTGGGGGAATCATAGTCTCCATCATCCTTTCCTCACTTGGACAATGCTCTAATAATGATGATCATCACACTTTTATTTACTTACAACTCAAGAATTACAACTCAATACTTAGAACAAAATATGACTCTATATGAATGCCTCCAGCGGTGTACCGGGATGTGCAATGACTCAAGAGTGACATGTATGAAATAATTTTGAAAGATGGCTTTGCCACAAATACATGTCAACTACATGATCATGCAAAGCAATATGACAATGATGACGTGTGTCATAATGAACGGAACGGTGGAAAGTTGCATGGCAATATCTCGGAACGGCTATGGAAATGCCATAATAGGTATGTATGGTGGCTGTCTTGAGGAAGGTATATGTTGGGTGTATGGTATCGGCGAAAGTTGCGCGGCACAAGAGAGGCTAGCAATGGTGGAAGGGTGAGAATGCGTATAATCCATGGACTCAAGATTAGTCATAAAGAACTCATATACTTATTGCAAAAATCTACAAGTCATCAAAACAAAGTACTGCTCACATGCTCCTAGGGGAAGGGTTGGTAGGAGTTAACCATCGCACGAACCCGACCTCCACTCATAAGGAAGACAATCAATAAATACCTCATGCTCCAACTTCATCACATAACGGTTCACCATACGTGCATGCTACGGGAATCACAAACTTTAACACAAGTATCTATCAAATTCAAAACTACTCTACTAGCATGACTCTAATATCACCATCTTCATATCTCAAAACAATCATGAAGAATCAAACTTCTCATAGTATTCAATGCACTTTATATGAAAGTTTTTATTATATCCCTCTTGGATACCCATCATATTAGGACTAGTTTTATAACCCAAGCAAATTACCATGATGTTTAAGACTCTAAAAATAATATGATAGTTCATCTATTTCTTCAAAATAAAACCACCGTCGTGCTCTAAAAAGATATAAGTGAAGCACTAGAGCAAATGACAAACTACTCCAAAAGATATAAGTGAAGATCAATGAGTAGTCGAATAATTATGTAACTATGTGAAGACTCTCTAACATTTAAGAATTTCAGATCTTGGGATTTTATTCAAACAGCAAGCAAAACAAAATAAAATAAAATGACGCTCCAAGCAAAACACATATCATGTGGTGAATAAAAATATAGCTCCAAGTAAGGTTACCGATGAAGGAAGACGAAAGAGGGGATGCTATCCGGGGCATCCCCAACCTTAGGCTCTTGGTTGTCCTTGAATATTACCTTGAGGTGCCTTGGGCATCCCCAAGCTTAGGCTCTTGCCACTCCTTATTCCATAGTCCATCGAATCTTTACCCAAAACTTGAAAACTTCACAACACAAAACTCAACAGAAAACTCGTAAGCTCCGTTAGTATAAGGAAATAAAATCACCACTTTTGGTACTGTTGTGAACTCATTCTTTATTTATATTGGTGTAATTATCTACTATATTCAAACTTCTCTATGGTTCATACCCTCCGTTACTACTCATAGATTCATCAAAATAAGCAAACAACACATAGAAAACATAATTTGTCAAAAACAGAACAGTCTGTAGTAATCTGTAAGTCTCGAATACTTCTGTAACTCCAAAAATTCTGAAATAAATTGGTGACGTGAGGAATTTGTTTATCAATCTTATGCAAAAGTAATCAACTTAAAAGCACTCTTCTGTAAAAAAAATGATAGCTAATCTCGTGAGCGCAAAGTTTCTGTTTTTTTACAGCAAGATCACATTAACTTTCACCCAAGTCTTCCCAAAGGTTCTACTTGGCACTTTATTGAAACAAAAGCTATAAAACATGATTACTACAGTAGCTTAATCATGTGAACACCCAAAAAATAGTAGGGGTAAATATTGGGTTGTCTCCCAACAAACGCTTTTCTTTAATGCCTTTTAGCTAGGCATGATGATTTCAATGATGCTCGCATAAAAGATAAGAATTGAAACATAAAGAGAGCATCATGAAAATATAACTAGCACATTTAAGTCTAACCCACTTCCTATGCATAGGGATTTTGTGAGCAAACAACTTATGGGAACGATAATTAACTAGCATAGGAAGGCAAAGCAAGCATAACTTCAAGATTTTAAGCACATGGAGAGGAAACTTGATATTATTGCAACTCCTACAAGCATATATTCCTCCCTCATAATAATTTTCAGTAGCATCATGAATGAATTCAACAATATAACCATCACATAAATCGTTATTTTCATGATCCCCAAGCATATAAATTTTATTACTCTCCACATAAGCAAATTTCTTCTCATGAATAGTAGTGGGAGCAAACTCAACAAAATAACTATCATGTGAGGCATAATCCAATTGAAAATTAAAATCATGATGACAAGTTTCATGGTAATCATTAATCTTTATAGCATACATGTCATCACAATAATCATCATAGATAGCAACTTTGTTCTCATAATCAATTGGAACCTCTTCCGAAATAGTGGATTCATCACTAAATAAAGTCATGACCTCTCCAAATCCACTTTCATAATTATCACAATATGATTCAACACCCCCCAAAATAGTGGGACCATTACTTCCTAAAGTCGATACTCTTCCAAACCCACTTTCATCAATATAATCATCATAATGAGTAATAGGAGCAACATCATTTGGAAGGGATACCTTTTTACCTTTGCTTCTCCGTCTTTTCTTTTTCTTCTTCGCATCATGTTTGGGTTTAATCCTCTTTTTGGAGCTCCTTATTAATGAGATTGGTTGAATAGAAAACTCCTCCTCGTTACCTAATTCATCATAAGAAAGAATAGGAGGATATTGGGAAATCTCTTCCCTTTCATTAGTATTTTCTTCATCTTCTATTTGTTTTCTTGTCTTTATGTAATTGGCAATATAAGGATTTTTAATGCAATTCACCGCACAATACATATAAATTTCCTCTAGATCAAAATCAAGAACTTTATCAAGGACAAATTCTGGAATGTCCTTAGTCATACGTTTTATTTCTTCATAACCCAAAAGCAAACTAAGTTCATTATGATGCACAAGGGAAATCAAGTCATCACAATTTTTGGACACGACTCGATCATGAAACAATTTGCATTAGAGATTTAAATGATCACGTTCATTGCAAAGTTCACAAGGATGGCAAAGAAATATTAAATTTTCAGCACAAGCATCTAGCCTCTCTTGCAACCATTTAGTTTCTAAATACTTATGCCTCTTGCAAAATCTATCTTCCCTATTTGGTGTGTGCTTGCAAGCTCTATGCACTCCACAAAAATTGACATGCTTATAAGAGACATTTTTATCATTACTAGTGCAATCATCATTAGCACTATGGATATTTAAAGAGTTCATACTAACAACATTGCAATCATGCTCATCATTCAAATATTTAGTGCCAAACATTTTAATGCATTCTTCTTCTAACACTTGAGCACAATTTTCCTTTCCATCATTTTCACGAAAGATATTAAAAATATGAAGCATATGAGGCACCCTCAATTCCATTTTTTGTAGTTTTCTTTTATAAACGAAACTAGTGATAAAACAAGAAACTAAAAGATTGGATTGCAAGATCTAAAGATATACCTTCAAGCACGAACCTCCCCCTTAGCGGTAGGCGAGAAAAGAGCACTGATGTCTACTACATAACCTTCTTCTTGTAGGCGTTGTTGGGCCTACAAGTGCAGAGGTTTGTAGGATAGTAGCAAATTTCCCTCAAGTGGATGGCCTAAGGTTTATCAATCTGTGGGAGGCATAGGATGAAGATGGTCTCTCTCAAGCAACCCTGCAACCAAATAACAAAGAGTCTCTTGTGTACACAACGCACCCAATACAATGGTAAATTGTATAGGTGCACTAGTTCGGCGAAGAGATGGTGATACAAGTGCAATATGGATGGTAGATATAGGGTTTTGTAATCTGAAAATATAAAAACAGCAAGGTAAACTAATGATAAAAGTGAGCACAAACGGTATTGCAATGCTTCGAAACAAGGCCTAGGGTTCATACTTTCACTAGTGCAAGTTCTCTCAACAATAATAACATAATTGGATCATATAACTATCCCTCAACATGCAACAAAGAGTCACTCCAAAGTCACTAATAGCGGAGAACAAACGAAGAGATTATTGTAGATGCACGAAACCACCTCAAAGTTATTCTTTCCGATCAATCCATTGGGCTATTCCTATAAGTGTCACAAACAGCCCTAGAGTTCGTAGTAAAATAACACCTTAAGACACAAATCAACCAAAACCCTAATGTCACCTAGATACTCCAATGTCACCTCAAGTATCCGTGAGTGTGATTATACGATATGCATCACACAATCTCAGATTCATCTATCCAACCAACACAAAGAACTTCAAAGAGTGCCCCAAAGTTTCTACCGTAGAGTCAAGACGAAAACGTGTGCCAACCCCTATGCATAGATTCCCAAGGTCACGGAACCCGCAAGTTGATCACCAAAACATACATCAAGTGAATCAATAGAATACCCCATTGTCACCACGGGCATCCACATAATACATACATCAAGTGTTCTCAAATCCTTAAAGACTCAGTCCGATAAGATAACTTCAAAGGGAAAACTCAATCCATTACAAGAAGGTAGAGGGGGAGAAACATCATAATATCCTACTATAGTAGCAAAGCTCGCGGTATATCAAGATCGTGCCAAATCAAGAACACAAGAGAGAGAGAGAGAGAGAGAGAGAGAGAGATCAAACACATAGCTACTGGTACATACCCTCAAATTTCGAGGGTGAACTACTCCCTCCTTGTCATGGAAAGCACCGGGATGATGAAGATGGCCATCGATGATGGATCCCCCCTCCGGCAGGGTGCCGGAACAGGGTCCCGATTGGTTTTTGGTGGCTACAAAGGCTTGCGGCGGCGGAACTCCCGATCTAGGTTTCTTTTCAGGGGTTTTTGTATTTATAGGAATTTTTGTCATCGGTCTCACGTCAGGGGGTCTCCGAGTCATCCGCGAGTCAGGGGCGCACGCCCATGGGGTAGGGCGCGCCCTCCACCCTCGTGGATGGCTAGGGACTCTTCTGGCCCAACTATTTTACTCCGGGGGCTTCTTTTGGTCCACAAAAAATCATCAAAAATTGGCACGTCAATTGGACTCCGTTTGGTATTCGATTTCTATATAACTCAAAAACAAGGAAAAAACAGAAACTGGCACTGGGCTCTAGGTTAATAGGTTAGTCCCAAAAATCATATAAAATAGCATATAAATGCATATAAAACATCCTAGATGGATAATATAATAGCATGGAACAATAAAAATTATAGATACGTTGGAGGCGTATCCTTTGCTCATTGCAATTCCCGACGGCATGGCCTAGCTCCTCTAGCTGCGAGTCTTCTTTGTAGGCGAGTCTGGGCGCTGCCATTTGGCGGGCGGCATGTCTGGCTACGACCTGCTGCTTCTCCCTGCTATCCCTTGGCGGCGCAGCCAGCTCCTCTAACTGCGTTCTTTGCTGCTGGCGAAGGGGTGCGAGCCTGACCTTCGGGCTGGTGGCGCCTTCTGGTCGGGGCTCTGCGTGATCGCCTCGTGTAGGTGGGTCGATTCATCCGGCGGCGTCGCCTCGAGCTATGGTCTTTGGCTCCGGTTTGCTGGTGTTGAGGTCATGTGGTCGATCCGGCGACAGCGTGTCTGCCGACACTGGTGGCGTGGTGGGCGCATGTGACCACGCGGGGCCTTTTGCCCGCCGCTTCTCCGGCCGGTGTTCTGGACGTGCGTCTTCCTGTGGCCACGGTTCTACGGCATCCTCTACGAGTGCGGTTTCGGCGTCGGCGTGCCGATAGCTGCGGTCCTTCCGGCTACCTCGGCTCGCGGTGTCCTCATAACTGATGGCCCCGGCCTTCGGATCTCGTCTTCCGGTTCCTTGCTTTCGGGGCGTTGCCCCTGGTGTCGTGCCCCCCTGCGTCGGTTCTCTACGCCTCCTGCCTCCACGACCATGTCCACCTCCACTCCACGCCTTGCCTTGTGCACGATTCATTGCTCGCGTCAAGGCGTCACCCGGTGGCGCCCTTGGCGACAAGTGTAGCCCCACACCCCTTCCCGAGGTGGCGCTTGCCAGTGACCGACTTGCTCATCTTCGGACTTCCGACTTCGGTGACTATGGGATTGCTTGGACTTAGGCGGGGCAAAGGCCACGCTTTCGGCTTGCCGTCTTTGGCGGCAGCGACACCCACGGGTGCGGTTTTCCTTCTTAGGGCGCTGCCATGGCCTTCATCGCCCCTCTTCGAGCTCGTGGGAAACCCTTGATGCAGTTCTTCTTCGGATTGGATGGCGGCGGCATCACGGTGTCGTTCTCCTTCTTGAAGGCGCCATCTTGATCGCTTCGCATGTGTCCCGTGGTTGGCTCTGGTGATGTTGGTTGTTGTGGTGGTTTCGGCCTGCCCCTCTACTTGAGGGCTTGTTGGGTTTAGCTGTGTTGTACCCTCTTATTCATTTTGAGCATCCTTTCTCTGCTCGATTGCACCATGTCCACGCCTTCTTGCGTTCGGGTATTGCGTTGTACCCTTCCTGTACTCATTCTAATTTCTTCTATCAATGAAATGATAAGCAAGCTTTGCGTATTCACAAAAAATATAGTAGCCCGGTTGTCCCTCGCCCAAGTTCCACCATAGTTTCACCATGTGTCCACATGTGAAGGTTGTGGGTCCACATGTGAACTCACCATCAACTCCAATCTTTATAAATAGGGAAGATAAACTGAATCGCCATAGGGCGTCTACTATGTGTAGTGGACTTGCAGATGATTGAGAAAGTGAAGTAAATATATTTTCGTACCGAGAGATATATTCGAGGAGGAAGGAGCACAACAATTTTTTCTTCCATCCATTGAGCGATGAATGATGTCAGGAAGTATTTTAATAAACAATTGCACAATGACCGATTATACATATTGTTTTTTAGGAACCTCGTCAGAGGGCGGGGAGCTATCGCACTAAATTAAGAAGAAGTGAGCTGGTCCACTTAATAAGAAAAACCAAACCCAACAAATCTTGATAGATCTGGGTGGTTATTATGGAGTATATCTTGTCTATTGATCAAACGCCACTACCTCTAATCTTGACATTGGAGATTAAACAGGTCATAGTGGTGGGATGTTGGTACCTCTGGTGGACACGCCGCCTTATAACACATAATGAGAGTTGCCCTTCCGATGGTAAGATGGCCTTTGTCGGTCTTAGCAATTACAAGCAACTATCAACGAGCCATGGCGAAGATAGTTGTGACAGAAGAGGAAAGATGGTTGAAGCCAGACCCAAAGTTCATCAAACTTAATGTGGACGCAGCCTTTTTTGCAGAGCAAGGAGTTGAAGCTACGGCAGCAATTATTAGAGATGAATGAGGTATTTTTCTTGCAGCTCAATGTAAGTTTATTCCATATGCAGCGGACGCAATGACATCAGAGGCAATGGCGATGAGAGACGGACTGAACTTGGCAAATAGCCTAGGGTTCCAGCGAGTTGAAGCAGAATCCGAGTCTCTAACGGTGATCAACTGCTGCTCCGGTTAGAGTACTTGGTGGGACGCGACGGCAGTGATATTCGCAGAATGTGTGGACATCTCTACCTTGATTGGGAAGGTCAACTTTAAGCATTGTTTTTTATCGACCAAATCAAGCGGCGCATGTGTCGCTAATTTTAGTTATTGTTATAAACTTTCTTCTAGTTGGACTAACGAGCCTCAGATTATACGATGAGTAAGCTTCGTGAGGCGTTGTATCTTTATGCATTAATCAATAAAGCTAGCCATGATGGCCTTTCCTCAAAAAAAGAAAAAAGAAAAACCAAACCCGAAAACCATACATGACAGGGTTAATTAAGAAAACCAGCGAAGAACACATACATCCAACCAAGAAAGTCTGTCTAAAAATCATAGCATATAATTTGTTACACAACCAAGAAAGTCTCGTTCCCACCGAGCTCACGTAGTCTACTTGCCTGGCCCAGACAGACAGCTAGACTGGGACCAAACTGTACTATTGAAAAAGAGTGAAGTCTATTTGAACCTTGAATTTATACGGCTGGTTGAAATCAAACCCTAACCTTTCAATCCCTGAAATCGACACCCTGGACTATTCGATCCCGTGCAATCTCGACCCCTCATCTGTTTGGCAGACCAGGAAAATGGTTATCCCAGCCGGGATCAACGGCTACTCTCAGTGACTACATTGGTCCACTTGTCAAATCCATCTTCCATCCCCAACCCTCTCATCTCGCTCGAAATCAGCACACCGTGAGAGGATATGTACGTGTGATACGTCTCCAACGTATCTATAGTTTTTGATTGCTCCATGCTATATTATCTACTGTTTTGGACAACATTGGGCTTTATTTTCACTTCTATATTATTTTTGGGACTAACCTATTAACCGGAGGCCCACCCGAGGTGCTTTGTTTTTTGCCTATTTGAGTTTCAAGAAACATAATATCAAACGAGGTCCAAACGGAATGAAACCTTCGGGAACGTGATTTTCTCACCTAACATGATCCAGGAGACTTGGACCCTAAGTCAAGGAAGCTTCAAGGAGGGCACGAGGTAGGGGGGCGCGCCCACCCCCAGGGCGCGCCCTCCACCCTCGTGGGCCCCACATTGCTCCACCGACGTACTTCTTCCTCCTATATATACCTACGTACCCCCAAACGATCAGATACGGAGCCAAAAACCTAATTCCACCGCCGCAACCTTCTCAGCACTCCACGAGATCCCATCTTGGGGCCTGTTCTGAGCTTCCTGAGGGGGGGCATCCACCATGGAGGGCTTCTACATCAACACCATAGCCTCTCCGATGAAGTGTGAGTAGTTTACCTCAGACCTTCGGGTCCATAGTTAGTACCTAGATGGCTTCTTCTCTCTTTTTTGATCTCAATACAATGTTCTCCCCCTCTCTCGTGGAGATCTATTCGATGTAATCTTCTTTTTGCGGTGTGTTTGTTGAGACCGATGAATGATCAAGATTATCTATGAACAATATTTGAATCTTCTCTGAATTCTTTTATGTATGATTGGTTGTCTTTGCAAGTCTCTTCGAATTATCAGTTTGGTTTGGCCTACTAGATTGGTTTTCTTGCAATGGGAGAAGTGCTTAGCTTTGGGTTCAATCTTGCGGTGTCCTTTCCTAAAGCTGACAATAGGGGCAGCAAGGCATGTATTGTATTGTTGCCATCGAGGATAACAAGATGGGGTTTTTATCATATTGCATGAATTTATCCCTCTACATCATGTCATCTTGCTTAAGGCGTTACTACATTTTCATGAAGTTAATACACTAGATGCATCTTTGGATAGCGGTTGATGAGTGGAGTAATAGTAGTAGATCTTGAGGCAGGAGTCGGTCTACTTGTCTCGGACGTGATGCCTATATACATGATCATACCTAGATATTCTCATAACTATGCTCAATTACATCAATTGCTCAACAGTAATTCGTTCACCCATCGTAAAATACTTATGCTCTTGAGAGAAGCCACTAGTGAAACCTATGGCCCCCGGGTCTATCTCCATCATATTAATCTTCCATCACTTTATTTATTGCCTTTGCTTTTACTTTTCTTTTCTTTTACTTTGCATCTTTATCATAAAAATACCAAAAATATTATCTATTAGATCTCACTCTCATAAGTGAGCCCGAAGGGATTGACAACCTCTAATCGCGTTGGTTGCGAGGAGTTATTTGCTTTGTGTAGGCACGAGGGACTCGCTGCGTAGCCTCCTCTTTGGATTGATACCTTGGTTCTCAAAAACTGAGGGAAATAATTACGCTACTTTGCTGCATCATCCTTTTCTCTTCAAGGAAATCCAACGCAGTGCTCAAGAGGTAGCAACGTGCAATGTAAATGCAGTACATGTTCACGGCGCTGACGAAGATGTTGGCGAACCTAGAAACACCGATACTCCGACGAGACCAAGAAGAGATGAACGACGTGGTATGTCGCGCATACCTTTGCGCCATCTGCAAAGAGACCATTCGCAAGCACACTCGGGCGCCACGTCGACGTATTCCGTGATCTCGACCATTACCTGTTGGCCATCTACAGCATGCAGCACTCCTTGCTCGATGGGCACATACCGTCTCCTCATCCAGGCCAACGCTTGGGAGCTCGCCACCGCGGTCACCGCGTCGGTCTTCGAATGCCCGCGCCGCCCCTCCCATTCTTCATGCACGAGTCTCAGAGATAGTCAATAGGCGCTGCGGCACCATGTTCGCTTCAGACGCGTGCTCATTTGTGTCTCCGCCCTTGTCCGTGCTCACCGAACGGGAAGTCTGCATCGAGGCGTCAGCAGCGACATGATCTTGTGAGGCGGATGTAGATGCGGTCGTGAGTCACAAATTCAACAACGACAAAAGGGCATGTACCACCGCTGGCGTGGAGGAGTGGCGACCCGGCAGCACGTCACAATGCAGCCCGTCCAAATGATCCCCAGCGCCTGTGCTAAATGCCCACGATAGTTCTCGGAAAAGAGAGATGGAGAGAAATAGAAAAATGTAAATATGACATGTGGGTCTATACACTACAAAAAAAACACATCCGTGACATTTTGGGCCGAACGAATTTTTTTTTCATCATACATATGACACTTCTATGACGATAATTGTGACAGAACCGGTATTATCATAGATGTGGTGGGCTCCTACTTCTATGACAAAAATCATGACATAAAATGGGATTTTCGTCCTGGGCCGGCCAGAGACACACCTGCATGACATTCTTTGGGCCGTCCATGACGGAAAAAACCGTGGTAGAAGCGAGGGAGAGGAAAATTTCGAGTTCCCGGTTACGGTGGGAGGTCGGGGGCCGAGCGATGCACGTTTCTCACGTACACGTACGCGCGTGTGTGTGAGGCGTTGGCTCTAAGTGAACCCGAGCGAGGCGTTGGGCTCTAACCCGAACCGGCGAGGACCGACTGCAGAACGCTACGCGTTCTCGAACCCGAAGCGATCGATCGGTGGCTGTTAGCGAACCCGATGGAGCAATTCGCCGCTCGCTGCTGGCGAAGCCGATCGATTGGATGAGCGATGAGCGTTGCGGGGGTTGGATGAGCGATGGCGTTGCGGGGGGTTGGATGAGCGGTGGCGGTGGCGTTGCCTGCGGATGAACAGGACCCGTGGAGTCCCGTTTTGCGATGCGCCACACCCTCCCGATGAACAGGACCCCGTTTACGACCATAGGAGGTCCGTTTCCTCCGTTTTGTGGTACGCCACACCCTCCCGATCGCAGGACCCTGTTTCGACCGTAGGAGGTCCGTTCGTCCGTTTTTGATGCGCCACACCTCCCGATCAACAAGACCCCGTTCGACCGTAGGAGGTCCGTTTCCTCCGTTTTGGCGATGCGCCACAGCCCTCCCGATCATCAGGACCCCGTTTCGACCGTAGGAGGTGCATTTCCTCCGTTTACGGTACACCACACCTCCCGATCAACAGGACCCGTTCCGAACGTGGGAGGTCCGTTTCCTCCGTTCTGTGATGCGCCAGCCTCGCTTCCATCGCCTGTTCCGTCCAAGCGGTTGGCTCCCACGCGTTCTGTTGGCTCCCGATGAACACGACGCATTCAGTTGCCACCCCATGAACACGACGCATTCCGTTGCCTCCCCATGAACACGACGCATTCCGTTGCCTCCCCATGAACACGACGCATTCCGTTGCCTCCCCATGAACACGAGCCCTCACCGTACGTATGCGCGACTAGGCGTTCGAGACCCCGCCCGTATGTACACATACGTGGCCGTATTTTATTTCTTGCACCCTGCCCGCTGTACGTATGTGTACATGCTACGTGTGCACCTCTACTACGACTGCGTCGCGCGCCTCTACTACGACACGCGTGCGGCGCTTACATCGACCAGTATGTATGCGCACACGCGTTGCGTCGGGATGACAACGCTTCGTGCACGCTTCGACCAGGTGGGTCCCGATCGGACACTTCCTTGCTCCGCAAAGATGTAGCTGGTGGGTCCCAGCGGTCGGGGCGAATTGTTTTGTTTTTTTGCCCTGACGCACTTCCTTGCGTGGAAGGTGTAGCTGTGGTCCCGGCAATCGGGAGGGCGAATGGTTTTGCCGGACGCACTTCCTTCGCGTGCGAAGGTGTAGCTTCTTTGGTCCAGCGTCGGGAAGCGAATCGTCGTTTTTGCGGACGCACTTCCTTGCGTGCGAAGGTGTGTAGCTGGTGGGTCCCGATGGTCGAAGCGAATTGTTTTTCGGACGCACTTCCTTGCGTGCGATAAGATGTAGTCAGTGGGTCCCGGCGGTGGGGGCAAATCTTTTTTTCCCAGACGCACTTCCTTTCGTGCGAAGATGTAGCTCGTGGGTCCCAACCGTGGGGCGAATCATTTTTTTTCGCGAAATCACGGTGGCCGTCCGATGGGTCCCCACCGCCGTGTGAAGGAATAATTATTTTGCGCGTAATAAGGAAGCACTTCATTGCGGCTGTAGTGGACTCCAGCTGTCGACCTCTCCACGTCTGATCCATGTCCGATGGAAGTCGTTCCTTGACCATATTGACCACGCCGCGCCGAGAGCACCACGGCGGTGGGCAATGACGGCGAGGGCTCTGAAGGGGACGACGCAGAGCTGTGGAAGACGCGCGGTGGATGCACACGCGGAGAGGAGTATGAGGGTTCGGTTGGTGTCTTTGCTGCCGCCCTTGCAGAATCTTGAGGGTGTGGGTGAGTGGAGGATGGCCTGCCCAGCCGGTGGGGAGTAGTAGAGGCGGTGAGGCCTCCGTGGCAAAGACCCGGCCACAGGAGGCAGGAGTAGGCGGCACGACCAAGGTATTTTGGGCGGCTGGAGCAAGAAGACGGAAGGTTGAAGAAGCACGACGGCCTTTGGATGGACATCGACGGTCCGCTAGCCGGCTAGAATCGTTTATATTGACTAAGTTGACAAAGCCCTTGGTACGTCAACTTAGTAGGCCCATAGGCCCGACTTCAAAGCAGTGCGCCCAGATGTCGAGGGAGGAATCATTTTTGGGCGGGTGAAGCTAGAATATCCGAGATTGAAGAAGAAGCCACGGCATCCGTTGGATGGACATCCAACGACCCTTCTTCTAGAACCGTGTGTTGACTATAAGTTGACAAAGCCTTGCATACGCGTCAACTCTGTTTTTTTAGGGGACGCGTCAACTTAGTAAGGCCGTAAGTTTGTGGCGAAGAACTCATAGCCCATTTGAGATTTGTAAGAATGTTTAGCCCATTTTTGAATTCTAATGGAATTTACTACAGCCCTTTTACAGTTTGTTAAAAGTACAGCCCATTTCAACCAACCGTTCAAAACAGAATTCAATAAAATTTCCCACATTTTGATGGGATCCGAATATTTTATCCCGAAATTTCTAGTCAGATTAAATACAATTTCAATATAAATTTATATTACGTAAAAATCCAATGAAACATTAAGCTTCGCAACAATTAATGAAATTAAAAATTTCAATATTCCAAAAATAATATTTTATAAAGTAATCACTGTTTGGTGCATTTTTTTATAGTTACTACCCAGTTTTTATAATCACACCCCATTTATTATTTCTTAAAGCCCATTTTCTTGTTAAGCCTAATGCATCCCTCCTAGGAAAGATTTGCAGCCCAGCGGGGCGGAGAATAAAACCTTGACTTTGCCTTGGTATTCCTAAAAAAAGTATAGCCGGGCTAGCCATTTTCAGCTTGAAAAAAATTAATATCTGGGTTGGATATCTGGCCTGGGCTAGACGGACCACAACCCGCCCAGTTAATACCTGCAGCGATGTTTTCGTTGTTGTTCAGAGGAGAAAAAATTAATATCCAGGGTAAACATCAAAAACTACTGCGGTGCTCACACCTCAAAAACAGAGATCTTGCTCGAGCTGCTTGGTCCCGGTAGCCGGCCGCTTCTTGTGCAATTCTCTCGTTTATTGACTACTCCCTCCTTTCCGGTTTATAATGCTCAATTCAAAATCTCACCAATCAAGGTAGATGGCGAGTGGTGGAATACTTTTGTAGTTTTGCAAAAGCACCTAATTAATGCTCTTGTTATCCTCAAAAAATTATATTTATCAATGCATTAATTGCAATGCATGCATGCATAAAGTATATGCATTGGTCAATTTTCTCTTAATACTTGCATGCAATGATTTAATGCACCTTGGAATCTGAACATGTGATGGAAAACAACCAAATTGAGCCTTATAAAATGGAAAAACTAAAATTTTGAGATAAGCCCTATAAACCGGAAAGGAGGGAGTTGATACGTCTCCAACGTATCTATAATTTTTGATTGCTCCATGCTACTTTATCTACTGTTTTGGACTATATTGGGCTTTATTTTCCACTTTTATATTATTTTTGGGACTAACCTATTAACCGGAAGCCCAGCCAGAATTGCTGTTTTTTTGCCTATTTAGGTGTTTCAAGAAAGCGGAATATCAAACGGAGTCCAAATGGAATGAAACCTTGAACATGTTTTTCTCACCGAACGTGATCCAGGAGACTTGGACCCTACTCCAAGAAGTAATAGAGGCGGTCACGAGGGTGGGGGCGCTCCCCCTACGGCGCGCCCCCTACCTCGTGGGCCCCCTGTTGCTCCACCGACGTACTCCTTCCTCCTATATATACCTACGTACCCCCAAACGATCAGATACGGAGCCAAAAACCTAATTCCACCGCCGCAACTTTCTGTATCCACGAGATCCCATCTTGGGGCTGTTAGGAGCTTCACGAGAGGGCCGTCATCACGGAGGGCTTCTACATCATCATAGCCCCTCCGATGAAGTGTGAGTAGTTTACCTCAGACCTTCTGGTCCATAGTTTGTAGCTAGATGGCTTCTTCACTCTTTTTGGATCTCAATACAATGTTCTCCCCCTCTCTTGTGGAGATCTATTTGATGTAATCTTCTTTTTGCGGTGTGTTTGTTGAGACCGATGAATTGTGGGTTTATGATCGAGCTTATCTATGAATAATATTTGAATCTTCTCTGAATTCTTTTATGTATGATTGAGTTATTTTGCAAGTCTCTTGAATTATCCGTTTGGTTTGGCCAACTAGATTGGTAGTTCTTGCAATGGGAGAAGTGCTTAGCTTTGGGTTCGATCTTGCGGTGTCCTTACCAAAGGATGTAAAGGGTTGCAAGGCACATATTGTATTGTTGCCATCGAGGATAACAAGATGGGGTTTTTATCATATTGCATGAGTTTATCCCTCTACTTCATGTCATCTTGCTTAAGGCGTTACTGCTGTTTTAACTTAATACTCTAGATGCATGCTTTGGATAGCGGTCGATGAGTGGAGTAATAGTAGTAGATGCAGAATCGTTTTGGTCTACTTGTCTTGGATGTGATGCCTATATACATGATCATACCTAGATATTCTCATAACTATGCTCAATTACATCAATTGCTCAACATGATAATTTGTTCACCCAATCGTAGAATACTTATGCTCTTGAGAGAAGCCACTAGTGAAACCTATGGACCCCGGGTCTATTCTCATCATATCAATCTCCATCGCTTTAATACTTGCTTTGTTTTTACTTTGCCTTTTACTTTTCACTTTGCATCTCTATATCAAAATACCAAAAATATTATTTATCATCTCTATCAGATCTCACTCTCGTAAGTGACCGTGAAGGGATTGACAACCCCTAATCGCATTGTTTGCGAGTAGCTATCGTTTTGTGCAGCTAGAGGGACTTGTGCGTGGCCTCCTACTAGATTGATACCTTGGTTCTCAAAAACTGAGGGAAATACTTACGCTACTTTCTTGCATCATCCTCTCCTCTTCGGGAAATCCAACGCAGTGCTCAAGAGGTAGCAAGAAGAATTTACGCGCCGTTCTTGGGAGTCTGCGCAAAAGTCAACCATACCAAGTACCCATCACAATCCCTATCTCTCGCATTACATTATTTGCCATTTGCCTCTTGTTTTCCTCTCCCCACTTCACCCTTGCCGTTTTATTCGCCCTCTCTTTCCCTATCTCCTTCTCTTTTTCCCGTTTGCCTTCTCACTTGCCTTTTGTTTGCTCGTGTGTTGGATTGCTTGTTTGTCGCGATGGGTCAAGATACTACCAAATTGTGTGACTTCACCAATACCAATAATAATGATTTCCTTAGCACTCCGATTGCTCCTCTTGCCAATCTTGAATCTTGTGAAATCAATACTGCTTTGTTGAATCTTGTTATGAAAGATCAATTCGCCGGCCTTCCTAGTGAAGATGCCGATACTCATTTGAATAGCTTCGTTGATTTATGTGATATGTAAAAGAAAAAAGATGTCGATAATGATGTTGCTAAGTTGAAGCTATTTCCTTTTTTCGCTAGAGATCGTGCTAAAGCGTGGTTTTTCGTCTTTTCCTAAAAATAGTATTGATTCTTGGAACAAGTGCAAAGATGCTTTTATCTCTAAGTATTTTCCTCCGCTAAGATCATCTCTCTTAGAACGATATTATGAATTTTAAGCAACTTGATCATGAACATGTTGCACAAGCTTGGGAGAGAATGAAATTAATGATAATGTGAATTGTCCTACTCATGGTTTGAATTTGTGGATGATTATACAAAACTTTTTATGCCGGATTGAATTTTGCTTCTAGAAATCTTTTAGATTCGGGTCATGGGAGGCACTTTTATGGAAATCACTTTAGGAGATGCTACTAAACTCCTAGATAATATTATGGTTAATTATTCTCAATGGCATACCGAAAGATCTTCTAATAAAAAGTGCATGCGATAGAAGAAATCAATGTTTTGAGTGGAAAGATGGATGAACTTATGAAATTATTTGCTACTAAGAGTGCTTCTACGATCCTAATGATATGCCTTTGTCTACTTTGATTGAGAATAATAATGAATCTATGGATGTGAATTTTGTTGGTAGGAATAATTTTGGTAACAACGCAGCATTAGAGGGACTTTTAATCCTAGGCCTTATCCTAGTAATCCTCCTAATAATTATGGAAATTCCTACAACAACTCTTATGGAAATTTTAATAAGATGCCCTCTAAATTTGAGAGTAGTGTTAAAAAGTTTATGAATTCACAAAAGAATTTTAATGCTTTGCCTGAAGAGAAATTGCTTAAAGTTGATGATTTGGCTAGGAACGTTGATAGAATTTCTCTTGAAATTGATTCTTTAAAGCTTAGATCTATTCCTCCTAAGCATGATATCAATGAGTCTCTCAAAGCTATGAGAATTTCCATTGATGAGTGCAAAGAAAAGAACCGCTAGGATGCGTGCTTCCAAAGATGCCTTTATTAAAGCGTGTTCTTCCAATTCCTATGAAAATCAAGATGAAGATCTAAAATTTATTGATGTGTCCCCCATTAAATCTTTGTTTTGTAATATGAATCTTGATGAAACTCAATATGATCTTCCTTTACCTAGAAGGCATTCTAAGAATTCAGAGTTTTTAGATCTTGATGATGAAATTGATGAAAGTGGGATTGAAAGAAATAAAAACCTAGATGTTGCTAAACCCACTATTTTGGATCTCAAGGAATTTAATTATGAAAATTGCTCTTTAATTGATTGTATTTCCTTGTTGCAATCCTTGCTAAATTCTCCTCATGCTTATAGTCAATATAAGGCCTTTACAGAACACATTGTTGATGCCTTGATGCAATCTTATGAAGAAACACTTGAGTTGAAAGTTTCTATCCCTAGAAAACTCTATGATGAGTGGGAACCAACTATTAAAATTAAAATTAAAAATTATGAGTTTTATGCCTTGTGTGATTTGGGTGCTAGTGTCTCTACTATCCCCAAAACTTTGTGTGATTTGCTAGATTTCTGTGACTTTGATGATTGCTCTCTAAACTTGCATCTTGCGGATTCCACTATTACAAAGCCTATGGGAATAATTAATGATTTTCTTATTGTTGCAAATAGGAATTATGTGTCTCAGTAGATTTTATCGTTCTTGATATAGATTGCAATCCTTCATGTCCTATTATTCTGGTAGACCTTTCCTTAGAGCGATTGGTGCAATTATTGATATGAAGGAAGGGAATATTAGATTCCAATTTCCATTAAAGAAAGGCATGGAACACTTTCCTAGAAAGAAAATAAAATTACCATATGAATCTATCATGAGAGCCACTTATGGATTGCCTACCAAAGATGGCAATATCTAGATCTATCCTTGCTTTTATGCCTAGCTAGGGGCATTAAACGATAGCGCTTGTTGGGAGGCAACCCAATTTTATTTTAGTTTCTTTGCTTTTGCTTCTGTTTAGGAATAAATAATCCATCTAGCCTCTGTTTAGATGTGGTTTTATGTTTTAATTAGTGTTTGTGCCAAGCTAGACTTATTGGATCTTCTTGGATGATAGTTATTTAATCTTTCTGTAATTTCCAGAAACTTTGCGCTCAGTGCCCGAATTATTAAAAATCACCAGAACATGATAAAATACTGATTCCAGTTGCTGCTGATCAATAAATTTTTTTTCTAGGTCTTCTAATATTGGTGGATTGTTTTGAGTTCCAGAAGTTTGCGTTAGTTACAGATTACTACAGACTGTTCTGTTTTTGACAGATTCTGTTTTTCGTGTGTTGTTTGCTTATTTTGATTAATCTATGGCTAGTAGAATAGTTTTTAATCCATAGAGAAGTTGGAATACAGTAGGTTTAACACCAATATAAATAAAGAATGAGTTCATTACAGTACCTTAAAGTAGTCTTTTGTTTTCTTTCTCTAACAGAGCTCACGAGATTTCTATTGAGTTTTGTGTTGTGAAGTTTTCAAGTTTTGGGTAAATTCTTTTGATGGATTATTGAACAAGTAGTTGCAAGAGCCTAAGCTTGTGTATGCCCATGTCACCCTCAATATAATCCAAGGACACCAAAAAATCAAAGTTTGTGGATGCCGGAAGGCATCCCCTCTTTAAATCTACTTCCATCGGTAATTTACTTGGAGCTATATTTTATTCACCACTATGTGATTGTCAAAACCGGCGGATCTCGGTAGGGGGTCTTGATCTGCGTCAAGGCTGATGGTAATAGGAAGCAAGGGACACGGATGTTTACCCAGGTTAGACCCTCTCGATGGAGGTAAAACCCTACTTCTGCTTGATTAATATTGATGATATGGGTAGTACAAGAGTAGATCTACCACGAGATCGTAGAGGCTAAACCTAAGAGCTAGCCTATGATGGTATGATTGTAATTGTGATCCGCCTTCTAAGGACCAACCTCTCGGTTTATATAGACAGGAGAGGGCTAAATTTACATGGAGTCGGGTTACAAGGAAGGAAATATAATATCCGGATCGCCAAAGCTTGCCTTCCACGCCAAGGAAAGTCCCATCCGGACACGGGCGAAGTCTTGAGTCTTGTATCTTCACGCTTCAATAGTCCGGGACGTTGTACGATCCGGCTGTCCGGATACCCCGAATCCGGGACTCCCTCGGTAACCTCGACGGGCTTCAATGATGATGAGTCCGTATGGCAGTCTTGTCTCCGGCATTGCAAGGCGGGTTCCTCCTCGAATACTCCAAAGTGGTCATCAAACACGTGAGACCGTGTCCGGGATCTGCAAGATAATCTTCATATGGTATAGATCTGATCTGCCGAAGCAATCTTCGTGCATCATGTCCTTGCATCGGGCTTGGTCCAACACGAATCGAGCCGCTTCCTCGCCCCACAACAACTCGTGTTGCGAGGCAGCTTTATTGGCACGCCCCGTCGAGGCGTAGATCGTGTTCCTCTTATTACAGGATTTTCCATCGAAGATGAGCATCGCTGCGGACCCCACGCCGCCGCCGCGATAACCCGGCGTGTTTTTAGATAAGCCTCAAACGGTCACAAGGGGACTCTTGATATTCACCCTCTTTATAAAGGGGTCGAGACCTCGCCTCTTTTTTCACCTTCATCGCGCCTTCTCGCACTTTCGAGTTCTAACACCCAAAACCTAAGCTCCACCCCTCAGGAATCCTCCAATATGTCCTGATCGACCCTCAAGGCGGTGGGTGGCCTCCTCAATTGAAGAGAAGGACATTGCGAAGCTTAGGGAGGTCGGATACCGACCGCGATATCCGCACAGGCTGCTCCAGGTAAGGTGTCATCCCCACGGGAGCCCAATGAGTGTGTCGTTTTCGTCCCACACTTCCTCCGTGGGTCCGGGTTTCACCCTCGATCCCTTCGTGAGGGGGCTCATGTTCTATTATGGGTTGGATTTTCACGATCTGGCCCCCAACGCTATCCTCCATATCTTGTCGTTTATTATCGTGTGCGAGGCTTTTCTCCATGTCGCCCACACTTTGGCTTATGGCTCAAGACCTTCAATGTGACGCCGAAGATGATCGAGGGGAGACATGTGGAGTCTTGAGGGTCTTGTAATAAGCGTGAACACCGATGCCCCATGGCCGCAGGCGCTACGCCGGCTCCGTCACGACGTCTCAAGTATTTCTCTACGATACCACGACGCCGGGATACCCATAACTACTCAGCGTAGATGGTTAGTGCGTATAAGCTTCGTGAGCCAACCGGATCAAATACCAAGACCTCGTTAAGCGTGTTAAGTAACATGAACGCCCGAAACAGAGGCAGGCCCACCTCTCTCCTAGGCGGTCACAACCTGCTGCCTGCCCGCCATACAAAGATCCACTCATGGTGCTCCACCGGCCGACCCGACTTTAGTCTCCACATGTATCATGTATAAGTATATAGTATATATACCCGTGATCAACTCCCGAGTGATCACGGCCCGATAGTATAGCACGGCAGACGGACAAGAAAAGTAGGGCCCATGATGAAGGTACTAGCATCCTATACTAAGCATATAAGATTGCAGTAAGGTAACAATGAAGTTACAAGGGCTATAAAGAAAGATAGGAGTAATAAAATAAGATAACATGCTATACTACTCTAATGCAAGCGGTATAGATAAGAGTAGGCGATATCACGGTGATCAAGGGGGGCTTGCACTGGTTGCTCTGGCAAGGGAGAAGGTCGTCACAACACCGTGAGTCGAGCGGCGGTGCGGCGTCGGTCTCGTAGTCTACTGGGAGAGAAGAGGGAAGAAACAATGAATACCAAGTAAACAGATGCATATCGATGCATGACATGCCAAGAAGCGATGCTAGGCGTGCCCTAACGTGGTATGAGGGTACTTGGTTAGGGGAAAAACATCCGGAAAGTATTCGGTGTTTAGGTTTTCAGGCGGGAAGGGCCGGGAGGGAAAAAGTTGCAGGTTCGATAGGTTAGAGGCGTGTGGTGGACGAGCGGATTGCGTGATCCGGATTCGTCTCGCCGCTCGAGCAACTTTCATGTTGAAAATATTTTAATCCGGATTACGGTTAAAAGATATGATTTTAAAAGATTTTATTAATTTACGGAATTTAATTAATTATTTAATTAATTCGAAAATGCATTTATGACATCAGCATGATGTCATCTTGACATCAAGGCCAATGTGGTTGACCGAGTCAACCCCCATGTGTGGGTCACGCATGTCATTCTCTACTATCTAATTAACCTAATCAGAGTTAATTAACATTAGTTAATTAGGTTAATTAGTGATTAGGGTTAATTAATCAGAATTAATTAGATTAATTAATTACTTAATTAATTAATTAATTAATTAATTAGTTAATTCGTTTTAATTCATTTTCATTTTCTTTTTAATTACTAAACCGTTCTGTGGGGGTGGGACCCCCATGTCATAGGCCCGTGGGCAACCCGCATGGCGCAAGTGGGCGACGTGCAGTCGGGCGCACCTCAGAGGATCGCGGCGGGCGCCCGCTACCGAGGCCAACGGGGTCGGGCGGCCGAGGCCACGACGGTGGCTCGAGGGGTCACAGCACCACGGCGAGGGCGGGCCAAGCAAGCGGCCGGCGATTCGAAGCGACGGGCGGGCCGAGTGGCAGAAACGTGGAGTGGCGAGCGCCAAGGGCCGCGGGGATGAAGGCCGCACATTGAGGGGGTGGCGCGGAGTCGTCGGAAGGGCCGGGGGTTTGGCACGGGGTGCGAGGGAATGACGATGATGCCTTGGTCGCCGGGAGGCGTCCGACGGGGGGAAGGAGAGGGAAGAGGCCAAGGCGGCGCCGAGAGCCCTTTCGGCGAGGAGAGGAACGTGGGTTTGGCGTGCATGACGGCCGGAGCCATGACGGGACTCCCAAGCTCACATGGTTCGGAGGGGAGGAGGAACCACGGTGGGAGGAGGCGAGCTCACAATGGCGTGGGGTCTAGGGAGGGGTTTTGGAGCGACGGAGGCCGGGCGAGGAGGCTGGGGAAGCCGGGCCGGCCGGGAGGTCAGGGTGGATCCATGGCGACGAGCGCTGGATGGGCGAGGAGGGAGGAGGACCCCAGGCGGTGGAGAGGAGGATGAGGGGTCCCGGCTGGCGGGCGGGGGCCGCCGCAGGTGGGCGTGGCGGGTCCTCGCCCGATCTGGATCAAGGGCGGGAGGAGGGATCGGGGTGGAGGCGTGGGGCGAGCGAGTGGGGGCGGCTAGGGTTTCGGCCTTGGGATTAAGTGGTTGTTGGGCCGCCCAGTGGAGGGCTGGGCTAGGGAGAGGGGCTGGTGGGAGGGCTGGCCGGGAAGAGGGCCGGCCTGTGAGGGGGCCGGGGGTTCCTCTCTCACATTTCGTTTCTCTTTTTATTTTCTTCTTTCTGCTTTTAGTTTATTTAAAATGCCAAAGCATTTTACAAAAATTAGTGCACCCCACCATAATTAGGTTTGCTATTTTAGACAACCCCGAACATCTTTAGTTTTGGTTTTGAAACTTTTATCGTTTGCTCTTGTTTTGAAATTGTTTTAGGCCGAGTTCGAATCAACGTGAGGTTTGGCACGATGTAAGGGGTGATTCTTGTTCATTAATCATCCGGGTGTTACAAATCTCCTCCACTACAAGAAATCTCGTCCGAGATTTAGGAGGTAGAAGGAAAGAGTGCGGGATATTCATCTCGTAGCCGATCCTCGCGTTCCTGTGTGGCTTCGCTCTTCGTGAGTGATTCGACCATCGGGACTTTGAGGAACTTGATCGCTTTCCCGACGTGTGCGGGCGTTAACTTTGGTCGAGAATGTGGACCGGATGCTCTTTATAGGAGAGGTCCTGTTGCAATTCGAGCACTTCATGGTCCACCGCTCGGATTGGGTCCTTGAAGCAGCGCCGGAGTTGGGACACGTGGAACGCCGTGAACACAGGGAAAGGTTCGGACGAAGCTCCAGTTGATAAGCCACTTTTCACACGCCTTTCGAGAATAGTGAAAGGGCCAATATAGCGAGGCGCTAACTTGCCCTTGATCCCGGCGGTGAGCACCCTTCATTGGTGTAGCGAAAGATAGGCCTTTCGCCAGAGTTGATAGACCATGTCTTTGTGATAGCGGTCATAATTACTCTTTTAGCGTGATCGAGCGGTCTTGAGATTCTCGCGAATAATGCGGACTTTTTTTCTTCTGGCATGTTGATAATATCGGACGAAGAGTGGGCGTTCCCGATTTGACCAGTTCAGAGGGTTCGCACTTTCGTCCATATAAGACTTGAAGGGGCCATCTTGAGACTAGCTTGATAGCTATTATTATAAGAGAACTCAGCATACGGAAGAGATTCCTCCCATTTCTTGCGAAGGAACGACACAAGCTTCAAGCATGTCTTGAGAATTTGGTTGACACGTTCAACTTGCCCTTGAGGCTGCGGATGAAATGCGATCTTGAAAGATAAATGAGTCCCCATAGCTTCTTGAAAACTTGACCGTAATCTTGAAGTGAATAGGCTGCCACGGTCCGAATCGATAACCGGTGGAATACAGTGAAGTGAAACAATTACGGACATATAGAGCGTTGCAAGCTGACTAGCGATGATCGTTTCTTTGACCGCCGGAAAATGAGCAACTTTAGAAAGCCGGTCAATGGCGACAAGAATAGCATCATTACCTTTTCTGCGATTTGGGAAATCCAAAGGACGAAGTCCATTTCAACATGGTCCCATTTCCATTGAGAGAATAGTGATAGGTTGCGGGGTTCCAAAGAGGCCTTTGATGTTCTCGCTTTGATACGACGGCAAGCGTCACACTCAAAGCAACATAGCGAGCGATGTCTTGCTTCATATTAGACCACCGTAATCTCTCATTAATATCTTGATACATCTTTGTACTGCCAGGGTGGATACATAGAGGCGTATCATGAGCTTCTTTCATAACCTTCTGAGTCATATTCAAGTTTTCCTTCTTACACGGCACCACTAGGCGGCCTTTCAAGTACAAGGCGCCATCATCAGCAATAGTGAAGGATGAGGGATTTCCTTTCTTGATGTCTTGTTTAATCTTGTAGACCTCGCAGTCAAATCCTCGCATTGTCTTTATGGTGCCCACGAGATCGGGTTCAACATGTGGTGGTATAGAGAGAACCCCGGGGAACAACACGGAGATTCATCTTATGGAACTCCTGAGAGGGGGAGCGAGTGCACCGGAGGAACAATATGGAGGTTCAGCTTTCTGAATTCTTCAACAAGTGAGGGCTGAACTTTGTGAACCTGAAGGTGGTTGCAGTAAGACTTGCGGCTCAAGGCATCAGCCATTACATTAGCCTTGCCTGGCGTATAGGAAATACCCAAATCAAAGTCTGCAACAGTCTCCATCCATCTCTGCTGACGGAGGTTCAGGTCTGGCTGAGTAAACAGATACTTCAGGCTTTGGTGGTCGGTGAAGATCTCGCAACGATTACCGAGAAGGTAATGTCGCCACTGCTTCAGTGCATGAATGACGGCAGCAAGTTCGAGGTCATGAACTGGGTAGTTCTCCTCGTGAGGGCGCAACTGTCGAGAGGCATAAGCAACCACTTTGCGCTTCCTGCATTAGGACACCGCCTAAACCTTGACGAGAAGCGTCGCAAAGAAATGACGCAAGTCCTTCTTAGTATCAAGAGGAGCTAGCATTTGGGGCAAGACGTCAACTTGTCTTTAAGTGCCCGGAAACTTTCCCGACATTTATCCGTCCATTGGAATTTGACGCCTTATGCAACAAAAGTTAGTCGAGGTCACGGCAATCTTGGAGAAGTTCTCGACGAATCGACGGCAATAGCTGGCGAGACCGAGAAAACTTCTGACTTGCTTAACGTTCTTCGGAGGAGTCCAATCGAGAATAGCCTGAACTCGTTTCAGGGTTGACGGCAATACCATCCTTTGAAATGACATGCCCAAGATAGGTTACTTCGGAAGCCGAATTCACATTTGGAGAACTTGGCATAGAGTTGATGCTCTCGTAGCTTTTCCAAAGACAAGACGAAGATGTTCCAAGATGTTCTTCTTCATTCTTGGAATAGATCGAGATATCATCCGGATAAACCACGCATTTAACTTGTCGAGGTAATCCATGAATATATAGTCCATCGGTAGAGAAGGTGGTCGGAGCATTGGTTAAGCCGAAGACATGACGGTGTACTCGTATGAACCATAACGAGTCACAAATGCGGTCTTGGGGATATCCTCCTCACGAACACGGATCTGGTGGTAACCCAACCTCAAGTCGAAGTTTCGAGAACACCGACGAACCAGCCAGTTGATCATAAAGATCATTGATCCGGGAAGAGGATACTTATACGAATGGTAGCTTGATTTATAGGACGGTAGTCTTGGACCAATCGGTTGGTCCCATCCTTCTTCTTAACAAAGAGAGAAGGTGCTCCCCAAGGAGAGCAACTTGGTAATGAAACCGCTTTGAAGAGATTTGTCGATTTCCGCCTTTAGCTCAAGGAGTTCATGCTGGCGGCATCTTGTATGGTCGCTGGCTATAGGAGTGCTGCCCGGTTTCAAGTCGATGACGAATTCGACAGCTCTAGCAGTGGGGAATCCTCGGAAGTTCTTTCAGAAAGACGCGTCTTGAAATCGCAAGCAGCTGTGAATGTTTTCAATTCCTCGAGGGTGCGGCGCTCAATGCATTCAATGCATAGAGCCTTGCCTCGGCATTTTGAAGCACGCATTTAGCATTGTAGCCACTATTTCATCGAAGGGTGGAGCAGATGGACGGTCTTAGTGGTGCAAACGATTGACGCCAGATGCGCTTTCAACCAATCCATCCCCAAAATGAGGTCGATGTTAGGCGTCTTGAGGATAATGGGGAGGCATAGAATTCCAGCCTTCGATTTCCACGGGACGCCGACGCCAACCATGGAGGTTTGACATTGTCCCAATGGAGTTTTTTACCACTACCGAGGAGTTCATCTCCTCACACTTAACGTCGATGTTTGTATGCAAAGTCTTCGACATGAATGAATGCGATGCTCTGAATCGAATAAAATGTATGCGGTGTAATCGAATTTACGAGGAGTGTACCCATCACAAAGAGCAGGCTGGTCTTGAGCTTCGCTCAGATCAACGTGGTTGGCTGAGCTTGCCCATAAGACTTGCTGTTGTTGCATGTTCCAGGTGTTTCCACGGCCACCGCCGGAAGGGCCACCGATTCTCGGGTTCTGGTTGCATTCTCTAGCACGGTTCTCGCCGACCGCACCAAGCACAAGCCATTATTGGGAGGGGAACAGGAGCTTGGGGTGGTGGAGCTGAAGCTTTGGCTGCTTAGTTGTAGGCGCACGAGGTGTAGCATAGTTCGCCTTTGAAGGCGAGGTGCATTTTTGGTACATACTGTTGGGAATCCATATCTTGCGCTTCGCGAGGACGGGCCAAGATGAGCCCGTGTCACAGTTATGCTGTTAGAGCTCTGGTATTCCCGCAGACCAGTTTCGACATTGATAGCTTTGTTCACCAAGGTGGCGAAATCAGCAAAGTCGTGCACTAGAAATGCGAGCTTGATGTCAGCTTGAAGGCCGTCACAGAACTTCTCCCCGTCTGCAAGTGCATCGGTTGCAATATCCTCTTCAAAGATAGCGAGACAAGTCCAGAACTCACCGATAGGCTTCAACAGCCTTGTTGCCTTGGGTGAGGTTATGAACTCACGCTTCTTCCGTCCATGACCCCTTGAGGGATGAAACGAGCACGGAAGGCAGCCCGGAAGTCCGGCCAGGTGATGAGTGTTCCAATCGGCAGAGTACGCCGTGGCTGTCCCACCATTGAGCTGCGGGCCCTTCAGAAGAAGGAAGCAAAGGTGACATAGCCGGTGGGCTACATCGCCAGACTCCATCTCATAGGTGATGTCACGGAGCCGACCATCGGCATCCGGGTTTGGGTTGAGCTGCGGTACACGCTGGGATTCAGCGTATGAAATCCTGCAGAGTTGTTCCGCTTTGGGTGCCGGTTCATATTGGGGCGAGGGAACTGAAGCCATCATGTTCTCCATGAACTGGCGATTCATCTCGAGTTGTTGGATCATACCAGCCATGTACTCAAAGCGGTGGTGGGAAGTTGGCACCACGACCATGACTCGCCGGCCTAACCATCCCGCTATTATATAACAGGGTAGTTCAAGCATTTGAGAAATTAAGGAAGAGACAGGAATCATTCATGATGAAACATGCATAATGAAAGCAAGATGATGGGAACTACATAGTAGTTGGCATATCTTACAAAAGGAATCATGCATAGAGTTCGATACATAGAGTCCAAAGACATAGACTACTACATCATAGGCGGCACGCAGTCAATGGCGAATACATCAAACACTAACAAACAAGCCTACATCACCCCACGCTGCATCGCTGGAGGTAGTCAGAGTCGAAGTCGATAGTGCGGCAGCGGATAGTCCTCCACGCCGGTGACTGGGGCCGCGGATACTCGTGTCTGTATCCGGACGCCCGTGTGGCGTGAAAGGGCCAAGCGCGGAGAGTAGCCTCCACGCCCGCCAACCGACACCCTGGGGCATCACGGTCCTGGCTGGGTAGATCGCAGAACGCGACAGCTCTCCGGATCGGACAAAGGGGTGCATCAGCGTCAGAGCACGGTAGAGGTGCTGACGGGTGATGTACAACTCGTGGCGAAGAGCTCGGTTAGCTCGATCCAGCCCATCGCGATGCGTAACAAAGTTCGATGGTGGAAGGGCTCTCTGGTGACCGATGGTGTAGGCAGCGGTGTAGTAACCCTCCTCACCAACATCGACGCGATAGCAGCAATGTGCCTGAAGGGGAGGTGTCCAACTCTCGATACCGCATCGAAGACGTGTCGAGCAGCGTAAGCAAAGCATCGTGGACTGCCATATCGATAGTCACTCCAACACCATGTGCGGTGTGCAGCCGCAGTGAGTGGACTCGTACTCCCGAGAGTAAAGGTGGACGATGGCGCGGCATCGCTTCCCCGGTTGTAGTCCTGGTACTCCTCATAGACGGTGTACTCAGGGTGCCAGCGATAACCCAGATAGGTCATCATCTCGGCTAGCACCGCAGGTGATCCCGAGGCACCAATGGCCGTCGTGTGGCGCACGACCTGCCTCGTGGGTTCCATCTGAAAACAAAGACGTTTCAAAGGAGTCAAATGACAGTGTGGAAATTGCTCAAATACAATTTCAAGAACAACTAAGGCTATGTCCAACTTTGGGGTGAATGCGGTCACGGGATCCTAGTGATAGTTAGTAAAATCGTTTAACCCGAGTAGAAGAGAGTTCAGAGTCCCAGAGTAAAGGTCGAGGAGTAAAAGATCCTAGTACCACCCGATGGCGACGTGGGCCCGTAAGGCACACAGCCAAGTTAGTAAAAGTTTTTGCAATGTCTAGACTCGACTTCAGCCAAGGAGTGTGGAAGGGGATTCTACAGCAATGGGCTCGATACCAATCTCAGACGCCTCGATTCAATCGTACACAAATCATGCACGCAAATGTATACGATCAAGATCAAGGACTCACGGGAAGATATCACAACACAACTCTACAAATAAAATAAGTCATACAAGCATCATAATACAAGCCAGGGCCTCGAGGGCTCGAATACAAGTGCTCGATCATAGACGAAGTCAGCGGAAGCAACAATATCTCGAGTACAGACATAAGTTAAACAAGGTGCCATAAGATGGCTAGCACAAACCGGGATACAGATCGAAGAGGAGCAGCCTCCTGCCTGGGATCCTCCTAGGTCACTCCTGGTCGTCGCCGCCGGGCTGCACGTAGTAGTAGGCGCCTCGCAGTAGTAGTCGCCATAGGCGGTGGCGTCTGCTCTTGGGCTCCATCGTCTGTTGCAGCAATTGGGTAGAGATAGGGGGAAAAGGGGAACAAGGCAACCGTGAGTACTCATCCAAAGTACTGCAAGCAAGGAGCTACACTACATATGCATGGATATATGTGTAAAGGGCCATATCAAGGACCGAATCTGCAGAAAAGCCGTAATAAGAGGGGATAGCTAGTCTTAACGAAGACTACGCTCGGACACCTGTCTTGCAACAGGTAGAAGAGGTCAAACCAAGTCCTCCAAGTAACTTCACATAGCAATAATCCTACCGCGATCCCTCCTCGTATCCCTGAGAGAGAGCGACCACCGGTTGTATCTGCACTTGGAAGGGTGTGTGTTTATCAAGTATCCGGTTCTAGTTGTCATAAGCTCAAGGTACAACTCCAAGTCGCCCTGCTATCGAAGATCACGGCTATCCAGAATAGATTAACTTCCCTGTGAGGGTGCACCATCTTACCCAAAGACGCTTGATCCCATTTGGCCGACACACTTTCTGGGTCATGCCCGCCGCGGAAGATCAACACGCCGCAGCCCCACCTAGGCACAACAGAGAGGCCAACACGCCGGTCTAAACCTAAGCTGCCACAGGGTCCGGGCCCATCGCCTCGAGCACACGCAAGACGCTATGTGACGCTGCCGGAAGTGCACCTAGCCTAACAGTGCTCAGTCCAATCCGGGCGCTACCGTCCGTCGCCGACGTCTCAAGTACTTGGTGATACCACGACGCCGGATACCCATAACTACTCCCGCGAGATGGTTAGTGCATATAAGCTCAGAGCCAACCCGCATCAAATACCAAGACCTCGTTAAGCGTGTTAAGTAACCATGAACGCCGAAACAGGCCAGGCCCACCTCTCTCCTAGGCGGTCACAACCTGCCTGCCAGCCCGCCACAAAGATCCACTGCTGGTGCTCACCACCAAATGACCCGACTTTAGTCTCCACATGTATCATGTATAAGTATATAGTATATATACCCGTGATCAACTCCCGAGTGATCACGGCCCGATAGTATAGCACGGCAGACGGACAAGAAAGTAGGGCCACAGATGAAGGTACTAGCATCCTATACTAAGCATATAGGATTGCAGGTAAGGTAACAACAGAAGTTACAAGGACAAAGCTATGCAAAGAAGTATAGGAGTAATCGAAACAGTAATATGCTATACTACTCTAATGCAAGCAAGATAGATAAGAGTAGGCGATATCTCAGCGTGATCAAGGGGGCTTGCCCGGTTGCTCCGCAAGGGAGAAGGGTCGCCAACACCGTAGTCGAACCGGCCACCGCAATGGCGTCGGTCTCGTAGTCTACCGGAGAGAAGAGGGGAAGAAACAATGAATACCAAGTAAACAGATGCATATCGATGCATGACATGCCAAGAAGCGATGCTAGGCGTGCCCTAACGTGGTATGAGGGGTGCTTGGTTGGGGGAAAAACATCCTGGAAAGTATTCTGTTTAGGGTTTTAGGCAGAGGAGCCGGAGAGGAAGGATTGCAGGTCTGATAGGTTAGAGGCGTGTGGTGACTTAACGGACCGCGATCCGGATTCGCCTCGCTGCTCGAGCAACTTTCATGTTGAAAATATTTTAATCCGGATTACAGATTAAAAGATATGATTTTTAAAAGATTTTATTAATTTCTAGAATTTAATTAATTATTTAATTAATTCGAAAATGCATTTATGACATCAAGATGATGTCATGTCGACATCAAGATCAACAGGGTTGACTGAGTCAACCCCGACAGGTGTGGTCCCGCATGTCATTCTCTAATATCTAATTAACCTAATCGAGTTAATTAACATTAGTTAATTAGGTTAATTAGTGATTAGGTTAATTAATCGTAATTAATTAGATTAATTAATTACTTAATTAATTAATTAATTAATTAATTAGTTAATTCGCTTTTAATTCATTTTCATTTTCTTTTTAATTACTAAACTGCTCAGGGGGGTGGGACCCCATGTCATAGGCCCGTGGGGGCAAACGGGCATGCAAGTGGCAGGGCGATGCCTTCGGGCGCACCTCAGAGGACGCCAACGCGCCATACCGAGGCCAACGGGTCGGGCGGCCGAGGCCACGACGGTGGCGAAGGGCTGCACCCATCTAAGAGGGTGGCCGGGCGGCAAGCTGGGCGCCCGAGGCGATTCGGCGACGGGCGGGGCAAGCAATAAACGGGGGAGGGCCGAGCAGCTGCACAAGTGGGTCATGCTGGTTTGAAGGCTGGCGAGGTGGAGTCGCTTAAGGGGGGTTTGCATGGGGGGTGCGAGGATGGGCGACGACGATGCCTGGTCACGGGAGGCGCTGGCCGACGGGGGAAGGAGAGGAAGAGGCCACAAGGCGGCGCCGGAGATTCAGCGAGTGGAGGAGAGGGAACGGGGGTGGGCGTGGGTCAGAGGCCGGAGCCCATGGCGACGGGCTCCGGCGACGGGTTCGGGAGGGGAGAGGGAACCACGGGGGAAGGGAGGCGAGCTCACAGCGGCGGCGTGGGGGCTAGGGGAGTGGGCTCGGTGGAGCGCGACGGAGGCCGGGCGAGGAGGCGGGGAAGCGGTCGCGGCGTGGGAGGCCGGGTGGATCCGTGGCGGGCCAGCGTGGGGCAGGAGGGAGGAGGGACCCCGGGCGGTGGAGAGGAGGATGAGGGGGTCCGGCGGGCGGGCCGGCCAAGCGGGCGGGTCTCGCCCGATCCGGATCAAGGCGGGAGGAGGATCGTGAGCGTGGCGTGGGGCGAGTGAGTGGGGCGGCTAGGGTTTCGGCCAAGGGGGGGTTAAGTGGCGGCTGTTGGGCCGGCCTGTGAGGGCTGGGCTAGGGGAGAGGGGCAGTGGGGAGGGCTGGCTGGGCAGGGGAAGGGCCGGCCCAGAGGGGGGGGGTTCCTCTCTCACATTTCTGCTTTTCTTTTATTTTCTTCTTTTCTGTTTTTAGTTTATTTAAAATGCCAAAGCATTTTACAAAATTAGTGCACCCCACCATAATTAGGTTTGCTATTTTAGACAACCCCGAACATCTTTAGTTTTGGTTTGAAACTTTTTATCGTTTGCTCTTGTTTTGAAATTGTTTTAGGCCGGGTTCGAATCAACGTGAGGTTTGGCACAGTAACCGGGGTGATTACTGTTCATTAATCATCCGGGTGTTACAGTTCTTTCCCAGAAGTATCCGATGTATGGCAGCGGAGGTGGTTTTATGTCACGACTCCCCAAGGCACAAAGTGGGTGGCTGCCCCCGAGTTTCGCACGGGCCCTCCGTCATGATTGGCGTCTTGGACGGGCGTGGGGCGGAATTGGGGGGCCCCGGTGATATACCAGATTGCCGCAGAACCGCATCCGGGAGCTTCTTGAGAGGGACATTAACCTTGTCAAAGATAATGCAAGTGATGTTAATCCGGCGGATGTTGTTGCGTTAACGCCGCCTCTCCGGATGTGGGAGTTCAATCCGGAGGTCCGCTGGATCGTCAAGCACTTCTTCGCTTGAAGCTCGAAGAGATGCGCAAATTATTCTTCGGACGAAAAGTAAAGTGTCCCGAGACAAAGACCGAGGATGCGGGCCTAAGCTGCAATCGCCTAGATACCCAAGTGAGTAAATTTGATACCGGACACCGTGTTTTGTATTTGTCGTAGGTGTTTATTCTGAAAATCATCCGCGTCCAGGAATGGCTCAGCAAGACGGAGAGAATCAGGTCCGGCGCCACTTCCCGAAGGCTCGCCCGCACCCACCATGGCCAAGATGCTCGACCGGGTACTCAGCAGGATGCCCCCGAGGAAAGACAAGAGGAAGGACGAAGAATCCGAACCCCACACGCTACGCATCCGAACCGGGGGAATTGTTACCTCCCCTGAGGAGGATAGTCGGAAGAGGAGGCTAAGGCCTCCTCCCCGCGCGGGAAGAAGAGGGCCACCTCCGAAGACTCGGAGACGGAGATGCCCAAGCCCGGGAAAAAGATAACACCAGAGGCTCTGCCCAACGGGCACCCTCACCGCATCGTGCCCACCAATGGGCCAGCCCTCCACCGAAGCTGTAAGTTAATTTTAATTTGAAGGTACCGCGTTCCTCCTAGATCAATAACCAGGATTTATCTGTCGCATGATCCGGCTAGCAGCCCTTCTCAATAGAGTTCGTCTTGAGGATCTTCCTCCGGAGATGATGGAGGCGAGACCCCACCCACCTCTCCGGCTCATGAAGCGGGCGACACCGAGGTGTCATCACGGAGGAGTCCGGATCCGTCAAGGCGGAAGCCAATCGTCGCCCCGAGCCCGTGAGCATTTGGCTCTGCGAGGGGCGATGGGAAGGGTCCGCATGCAGTTCGATGTCCGCCGGACATACCGACGGGCCACCGGAGCGAAGTTATGCTCTTGGAGGAGCACCGCTCATTAATGAGCGAGGTGCTCAAGAAGATTTCGTCCCGCTACAAGCTGTTTGAATGAAGCATTTGCAAGTCTCGCGAGAGGCTTTGAGGTATGTAGTGAAGAATACACTGCTTTTGGTTGTGAGGCACATATTAGGTGTGCTCCATATAGATAGTAGCCTCGAGACTCTGGTTGCCCGCCCTAGGGGCAAGCGGGGATCATAAATCAATGATTGCGTTATAAATTTGTGCAGTACTGTGAGTCGCACGCCACCGTCCGGTGGAAGTTTCCGAACTGACCAGGCAAATTCGATCGATTGATGCCGATATCACGCTGGTGAACAAGCGGCTAGACAAGTCACAAGGTATGTGCTCTACCTTCCTTTGTATAGGAAAATATGGAGGCGGCATAATATTAATGTAATATGTTCGGACTACAGATGGTGCTTTGCCGCCGTGGAGGCCCCGAGGGCGTAACTTGTCCAAGCCAAGGAACAAGCTTCGGCTTAGCAATACGGCTGCCCGAAGGCGGCCGAGGAACCGAGAGCCGAACAGTCGCTCATCGCCAAGCGAGGAAAAGATGGCCGAGATGGCTATTGAGTTAAAAATGCCATTGACCGGGTATGAGCTCCTTAAAAGGGAGCATAAGGATAGCTTGGCCGAAGCTGGACAAGGCATGCAATGCCACCAAGGAAATCTGGACTGAGCTCGGGGTGTGCGGGAGGAGCTTGAGGCGGTAAAATCTGGTTGGAGGTTCCTACTTGCTGCGGGACGAAGTTTTTCGATCCGGCACGTTCCTCCTGGATGGTATTTGGAGTCCCGCATGACGCCAGTATGTGATTTGGCGAAAAATGCTGATGCTGCCAAGTTCTTCGAGGGTCAGGGTGATAAGTAAGTGGAGAAGCTTTTACAGTCGCAATTCAATGCTCCCACTCGCCTATTGCCATTAAATGACAAGATGGCTGCTTTGTAGGGGAGCTTCACGAGCTGTCCGGTCTTGCAATGCGGTTCGTGATAGACCGCTTTTGGCGGAAGGGCTTAAGCCGGACGATTACTTTGGCCTGGTGCAGCAATTCCTTGGGGCCGTGCCTGGATCGATGCCATGAGGAGGTCGGCGTGCATAGAGGGTGCACGGATGGCTCTTGCCAGCGTTAAAGCCTATTGGACGGATATGGAGGCCAATATTATAGCGACCCAAGATCCGTGGGGGGCCAGATCCGGCTGAGCACTAATGGCGCAGTCACGAGCTGCCCGCCTAATAGAGGCGCAGTGCTCGAAGAATGTCTTATTCGAGTGATGAGTCGAATCGTTGTAAAAAACAATGTTACTTTGGTTATGAGGCTATATTTATACTTTTTGCCTGAAAGTATTGTTGTGTCCCTTGTGCGGCCGTTTACATATATATATATATATATATATATATATATACATATATATATATATATATATATATATATATATATATATATATATATGCATGTGTAATCCGAAAGATAGCGATCGTTATTTCATCCCCACGCAGGCAATGCGGGGTGTTCGCAAAAATATGCTTAATCACACTTGATCCAACGTCTTGGTCCATGAAGGAGGTGATCGTACGTCGAACTAGGCAACCGGACTATATAGGCTGTAACACTTTCGCAGCCATGGGAGTCTAATGTTGGGGCTACTATGTAGCCCTGTTACCTTCGCGTGCATCCGAATACGGGCGCTTGTGTACATGACCGGGAAACGGTCCTTCGTTAATGCGGAGGGATCCTAAAGATTCCAATAAGTCTTCGAGTGGTTGAACAGTCTCTCGCTGTATCATGACAGTCAGTTTTCGGCTTTCTCTACTGAGGTGCTCGTCCGGAATAACCAGGGCACAATCGCAGTAGTTCTCCTTTGGCCACCTTAGCCGATAGTAACTGAAGGTAAGGCGGCAAACCCAGGAGACGGGCAAACCCAACATTTGACCAAAGACATGATTCGGAGCTGCTGCATATAAGGCCAAACTCGTGACGCCGAACACTCCCAAGGGTATTCGGACTTTATAATAGTCGATGGGCTCAAGAATGCCCATTCGTTATAAACCCTGTTTTTCCAGGTACGTGCGTTAATCTGTCGTGGCGAGATGCCAAAACGGCAGTATCCTCTGTGGGTATGGGACCCATGGGATTGTTAAACAACAAGAGGCAATAAAAAGGTTTACACAGGGGCTTAATCTAAAAAGAAACCTGTTTAACGGGGCCCTGCTGCACGTCTGCGCCTTTGTCTCCGTTGTGCCGTATCCTAGAATGGTATCGCTACGGCGTTAATACGTGAATAAGAGAAAACTCGTGAGAAGAGTACAACGTAAGTATGGCGATGGATAATAAAAGTGTAAGATGTTGGCCTACCCATAAGGTTGAGCCAACTGTGGGACTATATTAAATATTTATAGCCCATGGTGTCCACTATGGGATTACATATACGGTGCCCTGGTTCAATTTTATCCGGGCGACCGGACTCGTCTAGCCGAGTTTGTGATCTTTTTAAGGACCAGTCATGTTTTCTGATGTTGTAGGCCACTTATAGTCCGGCCGCAAGGGCCGTCGCGTGTTCCTCTGCATGTGACGGGCGCTCTGTTAATCCGCTAACGATGATGACGCCAGTTGGACCGGGCATCTTAAGTGTAAGGTAGCCATAGTGTGGCAATGCGTTGAAGCGGGCGAAGGCCGTTCTTCCGAGCACTGCGTGATAGTCGCTTTGGAAGGGTGCGATGATGAAGAGTAGTTCTTCGCTCGAGTTGCACGGAGAGCCGAATGTTACCTCCGGCGACGGAGCCTGCGCTATGGGCTTCAACGCTGGTATCACCCCTTCAAAGGTGGTATTGCTTTGGTTGATTCTCGATGGGTCTATCCCCATCCCGCGGATAGTGTCCTCATATATTAAATCGAGATCGCCGCCGCCGTCCATAAGGACGCGGGTGAGATGGTATCCGTTGATTATCGGGTCAAGCACCAAGGCCTTTGATCCTCCGCGCCGAATACTAGTTCGGTCATCCGAGTTATCGAAAGTGATCGGATAAGGTATCTAGTGGTTAGGCGTGAGTATGATGTGTTCTATATCGAGCGTCTCTGCGGCGCGTTAAGTCGCGCTCTCCTCATGGATGTGTGAGTCCCGTGGATCATGTTCACTGTTTTAACCTCTAGCGGGAATTTTTCTGTCCTTCAGTGTTCGGCTGGCGAGGTTCATCCTCGTCTTCACTTGGTGTTTCCCTTACCTTGTGTTCGGCATTTAATTTTCCTGCCTGCTTGAAGACCCAAAGACTCTCGTGCGTGTGGTTTGCAGGTTTGTCAGGGGTGCCATGAATTTGGCATAGTCTATCTAGGACTCTATTCAGACCGGACGGTCCCTCTTTGCTGCCTTTAGATGGCTTGTTTTGCTGATTGGGTCGAGAGCCCCTAAATCCGGCATTAACCGTCGTGTTATCCGGGCTCTCTTCCTTGTTTTGGCATTTGTTTTATGACGCCTTGCGTAGCTTCCGTTGCCATCCCTTATTTCGGATGTCTTTGGGGTCGCTGGTGCCTTTACGGGCTAGCCAGCTATCTTCTCCCGCGCAAAAGCGGGTCATAAGGCTTGTTAGGGCTGCCATTGTCCTTGGTTTTTCTTGGCCGAGGTGTCTGGCGAGCCACTCATCACGGATGTTGTGTTTGAATGCCGCTAAGGCTTCGGCATCCGGAGAGTCAACAATTTGATTCTTCTTAGTGAGGAATTTTTTCCAAAGCTTGCGGGCGGACTCTCCGGGCTGTTGGACTATGTGGCTTAAGTCGTCAGCATCTGGAGGCCGGACATAAGTCCCTTGAAAATTGGCCCTGAAAGCGTCCTCAAGTTCCTCCCAGCTCCCAATTGAGTTTTTGGGAGAGACTTTTCAACCAAAGTGCCGAGCTGGTCCCTTTAGTTTGAGGGGAGATATTTAATGGCGAGAAGAAGGTCATCCCCACGAGCCATATGTATGTGCAGGATAAAGTCCTCGATCCAGACCCACAGTGCATCGTTCCGTCGTATTCCTCTATCTCCACAGATTTAAAGCCCTGTGGAAATTCATGGTCCAGTACTTCATCGGTAAAGAACAGGGGGTGAGCAGCCCCTCTGTATCTGGATGTGTTTTGGCATGTCGTCGGCTGTTGTTGTGTCCGGTGTTTACTCTGGACTTGTGTTCGATTGACGTAACCGTTTTGGTGACCGTAGTCCCTCGCCGGGGTGTGTCCTTTGGATCCGTAAATGGACCTGGCCGTGCCGGCTTTCTTATTCAGGTGTTCACGTGGATCGTGCGCGGCGTCGTTAGCCGCTTTGTTGCGGTTATGAGTTGGTGCGGCTTCGTCGTCGAATTCTGGCAGTAGCTTGCGTTTTGGATAGCTCTTCGTGTGGCGATCATCACCGTATCTTTCTTCAGTGTCTAGTACTTTATTCCATCTGCGCTTGAGCGTTTCCCCGCTGGATTTGAGCCGTTACTTCGCTTCTTTAGACTTCTTGCGGTGGCCATAAGCTTTTCTGCGGAGGTTATCTCGTTCCATGTGTTTTTCCGGGCTTTCGTCGATTATCCGGACTGTTTTTCTGTCTGCTTTTTTGATGACCTCGCCCATCGGGATCGTTGTCCTCGGGCGTCTGCCCGAACTGTTCGGGGTGACCTGGTTCGATCTGCTCCATCGCTTGGTCCGTATGGTCGTTGTTGCCTACGGAGTTGATTGTAGTGTCGATCCCTCTGGTGCTCTTGTCACTATTTTTACTGTTGCTGGACTTAGAACGGCGTTTGCGCCGTCGCTTTGGCTTTTGTCCGGGGGTTTTATCGTCCGGATTGTCGCCTTTGTCCTCTTTGGGCGATTCCACCATGTATATGTCGTGTGACGAGGGGGAAGTCCGGCGCCCCATAGATTCTGGATCTCCTCCGGCATCGTCGTCCATACCGTCGATGTCTTCGGAGTCGAAGTCAGGAATGTCGGTTAAATCATCGATCGTGGCTATGAAGTGGGTGGTGGGTGGGCAACGAATTTCTTCGTCGCCTGCTTCCCACTCGAACCGGACATAGTTTGGCCCAGAAATTTCTGTCAAATAGAGAGTTTTCAACGAGTTCAGCATGTCGCCCAAGGGCGAGTGCTGAAAGATGTCCGCGGCGGTGAACTCCATTACCAGAGCCCAACCTGGCTCGGGAGTGCGCGGACCGGACTCAACGTCCGGATACGAATCCGGGGGTCCGGAGTCATAGGCCACCGTAAAGTTAAGGCCTGTGTATGGCTCCATCGCCGATAGGTGTGCGGCCTGCGGGGTGGGGTCCAGCCCTCCATCCCCGTGCAACGCAGCATGGTCCGAATTTAGATCCGAGGCTACTGCGTGGGTGGTACTCGAAGCTTTGTCCGACAAAGAGTGCCTAAGCCGTGCTCGTCGTGTTGTCCCGTGCTCCCCGGGAGGAAAGTCTATACTGACAGCATCGCCGATGATGATTGAAGGGGCCATCGAGCTGACAAATGATTTACGACAGAAGGAACTCTCAATGAAAGCACCAATGTCGGTGTCAAACCGGGCGGATCTCGGGTAGGGGGTCCCGATGTAAAAGGCTAATGCCGATGGTAACGAGGAAGCAAGGGACACACATGTTTACCAGGATCGGGCCCTCTCGATGGAGGTAAAACCCTACTTCCGCTTGATTAATATTGATGATATGGGTAGTACAAGAGTAGATCTACCAAGAGATCGTAGAGGCTAAACCCTAAGAGCTAGCCTATGATGGTATGATTGTAATTGTGATCTTCCTTCTAAGGACCAACCTCTTCGGTTTATATAGACACCGGAGAGGGCTAGGGTTTACATGGAGTCGGTTACAAGGAAGGAAATATAATATCCGGATCGCCAAGCTTGCCTTCCACGCCAAGGAAAGTCCCATCCGGACACGGGCCGAAGTCTTGAGTCTTGTATCTTCACGCTTCAATAGTCCGGACGTTTTACACAGTCCGGCTGTCCGGATACCTCCTAATCCAGGACTCCCTCAACCACATGATATGTGTTTTGCTTGGAGCGTCTTGTATTATTTGTGTCTTTGCTTGTTAGTTTACCACTATCATCCTTGTTGTACATACCTTTTGAGAGAGCCATACATAAATTGGAATTTGATAGAATACTTTTAGAGCACGGTGGTAGATTTGTTTTAAAGAAACTATTGATCTCTCATGCTTCACTTAGATTATTTTGAGAGTCATTAATAGCATGGTAATTTGCTTAATATTAATATACTTGGTATTCAAGATATGTGGAACTTTCTTTTGAGTGCGTTGAATACTAAGAAAAGTTTGATGCTTGATAATTGTTTTGAGATATGAAGATGGTGATATGAGAGTCATGCTAGTTGAGTAGTTGTGAATTTAAAGAATACTTGTGTTGAAGTTTGTGATTCCGTAGCATGCATGTATGGTGAACCGTTATGTGATGAACTCGGAGCATGATTTATTTATTGATTGTCTTCCTTATGAGTGGCGGTCGGGGACGAGCGATGGTCTTTTACTACAAATCTATCCCCCTAGGAGCATGCACGTAATACTTTGCTTTGATAACTTCTAGATTTTTGCAATAAGTATATGAGTTCTTTATGACTAATGTTGAATCCATGGATTATACGCACTTTTTCCCATCCTTCCACCATTGCTAGCTTCTCTAATACAGCGCACTTTTCGCCGGTATCATACACCCACCATATATTTTCCTCAAAACAGCCACCATACCTACCTATCATGGCATTTCCATAGCCATTCCGAGATAATATTGCCATGCAACTTTCCACCGTTCCATTTATTATGACACGTGATGACCCACAAGTATAGGGGATCTATCGTAGTCCTTTCGATAAGTAAGAGTGTCGAACCCAACGAGGAGCAGAAGGAAATGATAAGCGGTTTTCAGCAAGGTATTCTCTGCGAGTACTGAAATAAGTGGTAACAGATAGTTTTGTGATAAGATAAATTGTAAAGAGCAGCAAGTAACAAAAGTAAATAAAGTGCAGCAAGGTGGCCAAATACTTTTTGTAGCAAAGGACAATCCTGGACAAACTCTTATAATAGGAAAAGCGCTCCCGAGGACACATGGGAATATCGTCAAGCTAGTTTTCATCACGCTCATATGATTCAAGGTTCTCGTACTTTGATAATCGATATGTGGGTGGATCGGTGCTTGGGTGCTGTTCTTACTTGAACAAGCATCCCACTTATGATTTAACCTCTATTGCAAGCATCCTCAACTACAACAAAAGTATTAAGGTAAACCTAACCATAGCATGAAACATATGGATCCAAATCAGCCCCTTTGCGAAGCAACGCATAAACTAGGGTTTAAGCTTCTGTCACTCTAGCAACCCATCATCTACTTATTACTTCCCAATGCCTTTCTCTAGGCCCAAATAATGGTGAAGTGTTATGTAGTCGACATTCACATAACACCACTAGAGGCTATACAACATACATCTCATCAAAATATCGAATCTAATACCAAATTCACATGACTACTAATAGCAAGACTTCTCCCTTGTCCTCGTGAACAAACGTAACTACTCACAAAGCATACTCATGTTCATAATCAGAGGGTAATAATATGCATAAAGGATCTGAACATATGATCTTCCACCAAATAAACCAACTAGCATCAACTACAAGGAGTAATCAACACTACTAGCAACCTACTAGCACCAATCCCGGACTTGGAGACAAGAATTGGATACAAGAGATGAACTAGGGCTTGGAGATGAGATGGTGCCGGTGAAGATGTTGATAGAGATTGCCCTCTCCGATGAGAGGAGCGTTGGTGATGACGATGGTGATGATTTCCCCTCCCGGAGGGAAGTGTCCCCAGTGAAAAGCTTCTGCGGAGCCCTAGATTGGTTCAAGGTTAGCCTCATGGCGAAGTGAGTCTCGTCCCGAAAGGTTCTCTTCTATTTTTTTTCTCATCGAAAGACTTCATATGGGAGAAGATGGACGTCGGAGAGCCACCAGGGGGCCCACGAGGTAGGGGGGCGCGCCCAGGGGGGCGCGCCCCCCACCCTCGTGAGCAGGGTGTGGGCCCCCTGGCCTTCATCTTTGGCGATGATTTTTCTTTATTTATTCTAAGGTATTCCGTGGAGTTTCAGGACTTTTGGAGTTGCGCAGAATAGTCCTTCAATATTTGCTCCTTTTCCAAATTGTAATTCCACCTGCCGCATTCTCCTCTTCATGTAAACCTTGTAAAATAAGAGAAAATAGCCATAAGTATTGTGACACAACGTGAAATAACAGCCCATAATGCAATAAATATTGACATAAAAGCATGATGCAAAATGGACGTATCAACTCCCCAAGCTTAGACCTCGCTTGTCCTCAGTTTAAAAGCCGATAACAATAAATATGTCCTCATGTTTAGAGGTAGAGGCGTCGATAAAACAAAATACTGACATGAAGGCATCATTATTATTTCATAACAGCAACATAAATAGATTTTGTGATATGATTACTCATGTTCAAGTAATGACCCATTCACAAAGCCAAAGCATGAATCAGAAACATTATTGAGCACTAACAATCATAATCTTAGTCATTGAAGCAATTGCAATTTGTCATAACATCGGAAAGAGTCTATGCCAGAGCTTAAAAGCAAGTCCACATACTCAACTATCATTTAGTCCTTCATAATTGCTAGCACTCACACGATACTTGTGGTTACGGAGTTTTAATCGGACACAGAGAAAGATAGGGGCTTATAATTTTGCCCCACAACCTTTTACCTCAAGGGTAATGTCAACAATAACAATTCATGCTCCCCCACATCCAATTAGATATGTATATCATACTATTTCCAACATGCCGAGCTTGCCAAAGGATAAAATGAAAAGGAAAGGTGAAGATCACCGTGACTCTTGCACAAGGTAGAGGATAATAATAAAAGATAGGCCCTTCGTAGAGGGAAGGAGAGGTTGCCATGCGCTTTTATGGTTGGATGCACAAAATCTTAATGCAAAAGAACGTCACTTTATATTGCCCCTTGTATGTGAACCTTTATAATGCAGTCTGTCGCTTTTATTAAGGCCCACAATAAGTTCAGACAAAGCTTATTTCTCCGCACTAATAAGTCATGCATATTTAGAGAGCAATTTTTATTGCTTGCACCGATGACAACTTACTTGAAGGATCTTACTCAATCCATAGGTAGATATGGTGGACTCTCATGGCTAAACTGGTTTAAGGTATTTGGAAGCACAAGTAGTATCTCTACTTGGTGCCGAGAATTTGGCTAGCATGAGGGGAAAGGCAAGCTCAACATGTTAGAGGATCCATGACAACATTCTTTATCTCAGATATAAGAAAACATAACTCTTTTTGTTGTCTTCCTTTTCCAACATCAACTCTTTAGCATGTCATATTTTAATGAGTGCTCCCAATCATTTAAGATTTCATTGATAATATATCTATATGTGAAACCTCTCTCTCCTTATTACTTCCTATTAATTGCAACGATGACCAAAGCTATATTTGCCAACTCCAACAACTTTTAATCATCATACTATTTCTATGTGGAGTCATTACTTACCAAGATCAATATAAACTCTTTGATTCTTTTTATCCCCTTTTTTATTTACCTAAGATCATGGCAAAGTAATCAAGCCCTTGACTCAACACTAGTCTTTATTATATAGCTCACGGACTCGATTACAAAGAAAGATCATAAAGCAAAACTAAAAACTAGATCATGCCACGACTTTATTCTACTAAATCAAGATACTACTAATAGGATAGAACTAAGAAAACTGTAAAGATAGGAGATGTGATGGTGATACGATACCAGGGCACCTCCCCCAAGCTTGGCAGTTGCCAAGGGGAGTGCCCATACCCATATGATTATGTCTCCTTTGTTGTTGGTGAAGAAGGTGGAGGTGTTGTCGATGATGCGGGCTTGCCCTTCTCGAATCTTGAAACGACATGTTGATCTATCCTGCAAGAGGACAACTTGAAACAAAAACACAGGATATTTGCGTGATACAGGAGTCAAAACCTTCGGGATAATATATAATGAATTTTTACCGACCAAAATACGTATCGTGCAAGGAAACGGAGTCCGGAGGGCACACGAGGTGCTCACGAGGTAGGGGGGTGCGCCCTTCACCCTCGTGCAGGCCTCGTGTCCTCCCCGGACTGCTACTTATTTTTCTATTTTTCTAAATATTCCAAAACGGGGAGAAATATTGCCTTAAAATTTGTTTTGGAGTCGGTTTACTTACCGTACCACATACCTATTCCTTTTCGGAGTCCGGAACGCTCGAAAGTGTCCTTTATGTACTCCTCCGGGGTCACGGTTTCAATAATATTAGTTTCAACATTTGTAGGATTACCCGAGATATAGTGTTTGATCCTTTCGACCGTTTACCACCTTCGGATTTGTGCCTACGGAAGTTGTTGATTTTTATGGCACCGGAACGATAGACCTCCTCGATAACGTAGGGACCTTCCCATTTAGAGAGAAGTTTTCCTGCAAAAAATCTTAAACGAGAGTTGTATAGCAATACGTAATCACCGACATCAAACTCACACTTTTGTATCCTTTTGTCATGCCATCTTTTAACTTTTTCTTTAAACAACTTGGCATTTTCATAAGCTTGGGCTCTCCATTCATCAAGTGAGCTAATATCAAATAACCTCTTCTCACTAGCAAGTTTGAAATCATAGTTGAGCTCTTTAATAGCCCAATATGCCTTATGTTCTAGTTCGAGAGGTAAGTGACAAGCTTTTCAATAGACCATTTTGTAAGGAGACATACCCATAGGATTTTTATAAGCAGTTCTATAGGCCCATAATGCATCATCAAGTTTCTTGGACCAATTCTTTCTAGACCTATTGACAGTCTTTTGCAAAATTAATTTGAGCTCTCTATTGCTCAATTCTACTTGACAACTGGACTGAGGGTGATAAGGAGATGAAATCCTATGATTAATGTCAGATTTAGCAAGCATCTTACGGAAAGCACCATGAATAAAGTGTGAACCACCATCAGTCATTAAGTATCTAGGGACTCCAAACCTCGGAAAAATAACTTCCTTAAGCATTTTAATAGAAGTGTTATGATCAGCACTACTAGTTGGAATAGCTTCCACCCACTTAGTAAAGTGAATCAACAAAGCAACTAGAATATGAGTGTAACCATTAGAGGCAGTGAAAAGGTCCCATATAATCAAAGCCCCAAACATCAAACGGCTCAATAACAAGTGAATAATTCATAGGCATTTCTTGACGCTCATCGATATTACCAATTCTTTGACATTCATCACAAGATAAAACAAACTTACTGGCATCCTTGAAGAGAGTAGGCCAATAAAAACCGGATTGCAATACCTTATGTGCGCTTTTGTCTCCAAATGATGTCCTCCATATAAGCTTCTCAAGTGACACTTGTGTAGGATCTGCTCCTGTTCATGCTCGTACACAACATCTAATGACACCATCTACTCCTTCTTTATAAAGATGTGGGTCATCCCAAAAGTAATGTCGCAAGTCATAGAAAACTTTTTCTTTGCTGGTATGTGAAGCTAGGTGGTATAAATTTAGCAACAATATAATTAGCATAATCAACATACCAAGGAGTGCTACGAGAAGTACTTATGACATTTAATTGCTCATCAGGAAAGCTATCATCAATAGGTAGTGGGTCATCAAGAACATTCTCTAGCCTAGACAAGTTGTCTGCAACGGGGTTCTCAGCTCCCTTTCTATCAACAATATGTAAATCAAATTCTTGAAGCAGGAGAACCCATCTAATAAGTCTAGGTTTTGCATCCTTCTTTCCATAAGATATTTAATAGCAGCATGATCGGTGTGAATAGTAACTTTGGAATCAACAATATAAGGTCTAAACTTATTGCAAGCAAACACCACTGCTAAAAATTCCTTTTCGGTAGTAGCATAATTTCTTTGAGCATTGTCTAGAGTCTTACTAGCATAATGGATAACATTTAATTTGTTATCAACTCTCTGCCCTAGAACAGCACCTACAACATAATCACTAGCATCACACATAATTTCAAAGGGTAAATTCCAATCAGGTGGTCTGAACAACAAAAGTGTAGACTAGTGCGTTCTTAAGTATTTCAAATGCCTCTACACAATCATCATCAAATACAAACGGTATATCTTTTTGTAATAAATTAGTCAGAGGACGAGAGATTTTTGAGAAGTCCTTAATGAACCTCCTATAAAATCCGGTGTGACCAAGGAAACTTCTTAAACCTTTGATGTCCTTGGGACATGGCATCTTTTCAATAGCATCAACCTTGGCTTTATCAACTTCAATAGCTCTTCGTAAACTTTGTGCCCCAAGACAATACCTTCATTAACCATAAAGTGGCACTTTTCCCAATTCAAGACAAGATTAGTTTCTTCACATCTCTGCAAAACTCGATCAAGATTGCTTAAGCAATCATCAAAGAGGAACCATAGACGAAAAAGTCGTCCATGAAAACCTCACAAATCTTTTCACAAAAGTCGAGAATATAGCCATCATGCATCTTTGAAAGGTAGCAGGTGCATTACATAAACCAAAAGGCATACGCCTATAAGCAAAAGTACCGAAAGGGCATGTAAAAGTAGTCTTTGATTGATCTTTAGCCAATACGTATTTGAGAGAAACCGTAATAACCATCTAGAAAGCAATAATGTGTATGTTTGCATAATCTTTCTAGCATTTGATCAATAAAAGGTAAGGTAATGATCTTTCTTAGTAGCTTTATTTAATTTATGGAAATCAATTACTATCCTATAACCCGTGATAATTCTTTGTGGAATCAATTCATCTTTATCATTAGGGACAACAGTAATACCTCCCTTCTTAGGGACACAATGGAGAGGACTTACCCAACGACTATCAAAGAACGGGATAAATTATACCTGCCTCCAGAAGCTTGAGTATTTCTTTTCTTACCACTTCTTTCATTTTAGGATTCAAACGTTGTTGAGGATCACGAACTGGTTTGGCATCCGCTTCCAAATTTATTTTATGTTGACATAGAGTGGGACTAATGCCCTTAAGATCATCGAGACTAAATCCAATAGCGGCACGGTGCTTCTTCAGAGTTTTCAATAATCTTTCTTCTTCATGCTCTGAAAGGTTAGCACTAATAATAACAGGATATATTTTCTTTTCATCAAGATAAGCATATTTAAGATTATCAGGCAACGGTTTAAGCTCAAACACGGATCACCCTTGGGTGGAGGAGGATCCCCTAGGATTTCAACAGGCAAATATTGTTGCAGAATAGGTTCCTGTTTAAAGAATACTTCATCTATTTCCCTTCTTTCATTCATGAACATATCATTTTCATGGTCTATCAAGTAGTGTTCCAAAGGATCACTAGGAGGTACTGACAATAGAAGCAAGACCAATAATTTCATCCTTACTAGGCAATTCTTCCTCACGATGTTGTTTACTAAATTTAGAGAAATTAAACTCATGAACCATATCATCCAAGCCAACAAGAATAAACATTCTTTTTGCAGTCTATCGTAGCATTAACAAAAGATTCAAGAAGGGTCTACAAAAAATAATGGGACAAAAGCTATCTTGTGGAGAACCAAGAACAAGGAAATCAGCGGGATATTTGGTTTTTCCACACAAGACTTCAACATCTCTAACAATTCCCATTGCAAATATAGTATCTCTATTGGCAGTTTAATTGTAACATCAATATCTTCTAACTCAAAGAAAAGTGATATCATGCATAATTTCTTTATATAAGTCAATGGGTATAACACTAGCACTAGCACCCATATCACATAAGCCATGATAACAACGATCTCCTATTTTAACAGAAATAACAGCACGCCTACCACAGGTCTATGTTTATCTCTATCATGTGGTTTAGCAATTCTAGCAAGCTTTCACCAGAGAATTGAATGACATGCCCATCAATATTATCAGACAAGAGATGTTTAACAATAGCAATATTAGGTTCTACTTTGACTTGCTCAGGGGGTGTATAAGTTCTAGTATTGCTTTTACGAACAACAGTTGAAGCTTTAACATGATCCTTTACTCTAACAGGGAAAGGTGGTTTCTCAACATAAGAGGTGGGAACAATAGGATCATTATAAGTGACACTCTTTTCTTCAACTTTAATAGGTGCAACTACTTTTACTTCTATGAGAGGATGATATTTAAACCACTTCTCTTTAGGGAGATCAACATAAGTAGCAAAAGATTCATAGAAAGAAGCTACTATCTCGGAGTCAAGTCCATATTTAGTGCTAAACTTACGGAAAATATCGGTATCCATAAAAGATTTAACACAATCAAACTTAGGCGTCATACCTGACTCCTTACCTTCCCGAGGTCCCAATCTTCGTAATTGCATTTAATTGCATACAATAAATTCCATTTGAATTCAATAGTCTTCATCATAAAAGAGCCAAAGACAAGAAGTATCGAGCATGGTGCGATTGTTTTCGTAAAGTCGAGCATAAAAATTCTAAAGAATTGTCACTTTTGAGAGCTCATGATTGGGACATGAATATAACATTGATTTAAGCCTCCCCAAGCTTGAGCCATGCTTTCTCCTTCATGAGGCCAAAATTATATATATAATTGCGATCACGATGAACAAGATGCATAGGGTAATACTTTTGATGAAATTCCAATTTCACTCTTTTATAGTTCCATGATCTCGTATCATCACATAGCCTATACCATGTCAATGCGTCTCCCTCCAAAGATAAAGGGAAAACCTTCTTCTTAACAACATCATCAGGTATACCTGCAAGCTTAAATAGTCCACAAATATCATCCACAAAGCATAGATGTTTGTCAGGATGCTTTGTTCCATCTCCCCGCGAAAAGTGTTAGCTAGCAGTTTTTCCATCATACCCAAGGAATTCCAAAAGGAGTTTCATTTTCAATAGGTTCAGTAGGTTCAGTAGGTTGAGGAGCAACCCTTGGTTTCAACCGGACGGGTGAAGATACCCTAACAAGCCCTCAAACAATTACTTTCCATAATAACAAGTGATGTAAAAATTTCTGCACACTAAATAAATTTTTCCTTACCAAATTCCACCTACCAAAGGCGCTTCACTCCCCGGCAACGACGCCAGAAAAGAGTCTTGATGACCCACAAGTATAGGGGATCTATCGTAGTCCTTTTTATAAGTAAGAGTGTCGAACCCAACGAGGAGCAGAAGCAAATGATAAGCGGTTTTCAGCAAGGTATTCTCTGCAAGTACTGAAATAAGTGGTAACAAATAGTTTTGTGATAAGATAAATTGTAAAGAGCAGCAAGTAACAAAAGTAAATAAAGTGCAGCAAGGTGGCCCAATCCTTTTTGTAGCAAAGGACAAGCCTGGAAAAACTCTTATAATAGGAAAAGCGCTCCCGAGGACACATGGGAATATCGTCAAGCTAGTTTTCATCACGCTCATATGATTCGCGTTCGGTACTTTGATAATTTGATATGTGGGTGGACCGGTGCTTGGGTACTGCCCTTACTTGGACAAGCAACCCACTTATGATTAACCTCTATTGCAAGAATCCGCAACTACAACAAAAGTATTAAGGTAAACCTAACCATAGCATGAAACATATGGATCCAAATCAGCCCTCATGGCAACGACATAAACTAGGGTTTAAGCTTCGTCACTCTAGCAACCCATCATCTACTTATTACTTCCCAATGCCTTCCTCTAGGCCCAAATAATGGTGAAGTGTTATGTAGTCGATGTTCACATAACACCACTAGAGGCTACACAACATACATCTCATCAAAATATCGAACGAATACCAAATTCACATGACTACTAATAGCAAGACTTCTCCCGTGTCCTCATGAACAAATGTAACTACTCACAAAGCATACTCATGTTCATAATCAGAGGGGTAATAATATGCATAAAGGATCTGAACATATGATCTTCCACCAAATAAACCAACTAGCATCAACTACAAGGAGTAATCAACACTACTAGCAACCTACTAGCACCAATCCCGGACTTGGAGACAAGAATTGGATACAACAGATGAACTAGGGTTTGGAGATGAGATGGTGCTGGTGAAGATGTTGATGGATATTGCCCTCTCCCAATGAGAGGAGCGTTGGTGATGACGATGGTGATGATTTCCCCCTCCTGGAGGGAAGTGTCCCCGGCAGAAAAGCTCACGAGCCTCTAGATTGGTTCCGCCAAGGTTCTCGCCTCGTGGCGTGAGTCTCGTCCCCAAAGGTTGCTTCTTATTTTTTCTCACCGAAAGACTTCATATAGGAGAAGATGGACGCTTGAGAGCCACCAGGGGGCCCACGAGGTAGGGGGCGCGCCCAGAGGGGGGCGCCTGGGCGCGCCTCACCCTCTCCCGAAAGGTGGTGTGGGCCCCCTGGCCTTCATCTTTGGCGACGATTTTTATTTATTTATTCTAAGGTATTCCGTGGAGTTTCAGGACTTTTGGAGTTGCGCAGAATAGTCCTTCAATATTTGCTCCTTTTCCAGCCCAGAATTCCAGCTGCCAGCATTCTCCCTCTTCATGTAAACCTTGTAAAATAAGAGAGAATAGCCATAAGTATTGTGACACAACGTGAAATAATAGCCCATAATGCAATAAATATTGACATAAAAGCATGATGCAAAATGGACGTATCAACACGCTCCATCATTGTCATATTGCTAGCGTGATCATGTAGTTGACATCGTATTTGTGGCAAAGCCACCGTTCATAATTCTTTCATACATGTCACTCTTGTTTCATTGCATATCCAGACATCACGGAGGCATTCATATAGAGTCATACTTTGTTCTAAGAATCGAGTTGTAATTGTTGAGTTGTGAGAAAAATAAAAGTGTGATGATCATCATTCTTTAGAGCATTGTCCCAAGTGAGGAAAGGATGATGGAGACTATGATTCCCCCACAAGTCGGGATGAGACTCCGGACAAAAATAAAAAAAAGAAAGAAAAAAAAGAAAAAGAGGACATAAAAAAAAGGAAAAGGCCCAAATAAAAACAATTAGAGAAAAAGAGAGAAGGGACAATGTTACTATCCTTTTACCACACTTGTGCTTCAAAATAGCACCAAGATCTTCATGATAGAGAGTCTCTCATTTTTCACTTTCATATACTAGTGGGAATTTTTCATTATAGAACTTGGCTTGTATATTCCAATGATGGGCTTCCTCAAATGCCCTAGGTCTTCGTGGAGCAAGCAAGTTGGATGCACACCCACTTAGTTTCTTTTGTTGAGCTTTCATATACTTATAGCTCTAGTGCATCCGTTGCATGGCAATCCCTACTCACTCACATTGATATCTATCGATGGGCATCTCCATAGCCCGCTGATACGCCTAGTTGATGTGAGACTATCTTCTCCTTTTTGTCTTCTCCACAACCACCATTCTATTCCACATATAGTGCTATATCCATGGCTCACGCTCATGTATTGCGTGAAAATTGAAAAAGTTTTGAGAATGTTAAAGTATGAAACAATTGCTTGGCTTCTCATCGGGGTTGTGCATGATTCAAATATTTTGTGTGGGGAAGATGGAGCATAGCCAGACTATATGAATTTGTAGGGATAACTTTCTTTGGCCATGTTATTTTGAGAAGACATAATTGCTTAGTTAGTATGCTTGAAGTATTATTATTTTTATGTCAATATGAACTTTTGTCTCGAATCTTTCGGACATGAATATTCATACCACAATTAAGAATATTTACATTGAAATTATGCCAAAGTATCACTTCGCATCAAAAATTCTCTTTTTATCATTTACCTACTCGAGGACGAGCAGGAATTAAGCTTGGGGATGCCTGATACGTCTCCAACGTATCTATAAGTTTTGATTGCTCCATGCTACTTTATCTACTGTTTTGGACTATATTGGGCTTTATTTTCCACTTTTATATTATTTTTGGGACTAACCTATTAACCGGAGGCCCAGCCCGTAATTGCCATTTTTTGCCTATTTCGGTGTTTCAAGAAACGGAATATCAAACGGAGTCCAAACGGAATGAAACCTCCAGAACGTGATTTTCTCACCGAACGTGATCCAGGAGACTTGGACCCTACTCCAAGGAACAAAGGGCGGTCACGAGGGTGGGGTGCCCCCGGCACGCCCCTACCTCGTGGGCCCCCTGTTGCTCCACCGACGTACTCCTTCCTCTTATATATACCTATGTACCCCTGACAGATCAAATACAGAGCCAAAAACCTAATTCCACCGCCGCAACTTTCTGTATCCACGAGATCCCATCTTGGGGCCTGTTAGTGAGCTTCATGGAGAGGGTCGTCATCACGGAGGCTTCTACATCATCATAGCCCCTCCGATGAAGTGTGAGTAGTTTACCTCAGACCTTCGGGTCCATAGTTAGTAGGTAGATGGCTTCTTCTCTCTTTTTGGATCTCAATACAATGTTCTCCCCCTCTCTTGTGGAGATCTATTCAATGTAATCTTCTTTTTGCGGTGTGTTTGTTGAGACTGATGAATTGTGGGTTTATGGTCGAGCTTATCTATGAATAATATTTGAATCTTCTCTGAATTCTTTTATGTATGATTGAGTTATCTTTGCAAGTCTCTTCGAATTATCCGCTTGGTTTGGCCAACTAGATTGGTAGTTCTTGCAATGGGAGAAGTGCTTAGCTTTGGGTTCGATCTTGCGGTGTCCTTACCCAAAGGATGTAAAGGGTTGCAAGGCACGTATTGTATTGTTGCCATCGAGGATAACAAGATGGGGTTTTTATCATATTGCATGAATTTATCCCTCTACATCATGTCATCTTGCTTACATGCGTTACTCTATTTTTAACTTAATACTCGGATGCATGCTTTGGATAGCGGTCGATGAGTGGAGTAATAGTAGTAGATGCAGAATCGTTTGGTCTACTTGTCTTGGACGTGATGCCTATATACATGATCATACCTAGATATTCTCATAACTATGCTCAATTTCATCAATTGCTCAACAGTAATTTGTTCACCCAAGTAGAATACTTATGCTCTTGAGAGAAGCCACTAGTGAAACCTATGGCCCCGGGTCTATTCTCATCATATCAATCCCCATCACTTTAATACTTGCTTTGTTTTACTTTGCCTTTTACTTTTCACTTTGCATCTCTATATCAAAAATACCAAAAATATTATTTATCATCTCTATCGATCTCACTCTCGTAAGTGACCGTGAAGGGATTGACAACCCTAATCGCGTTGGTTGCAGTAGCTATCGTTTTGTGCAGGTACGAGGCACTTGTGCGTGGCCTCCTACTGGATTGATACCTTGGTTCTCAAAAACTGAGGGAAATACTTACCCTACTTTGCTACATCATCCTCTCCTCTTCGGGGAAATCCAACGCAGTGCTCAAGAGGTAGCAGGAGTACATAGGTTGACAATGGTGTGGGACCGTGATGTCAGGAAACCAGGAGGAAGCAAAATAAATTATAGTTATATATATATATATTATAATAAGGAGGCACTTGCGACGTGAGGCTATGGACCTGGTGGGTCCCCATTGTCATCCTATCCAAGTAAAGTCATCTCCTCGCTCAAGGCTTTCCGCCTCGAAATAGCCAAGGCCGCCGCTTCGCTTTCGGCAAAAGGACGATTGTTCGCCTCTTCAAACGACACAAGTGTCGTCCGGTCCATCCATCCGCCAGACACATTAATGATACGCGGTTGCCGAGGCGGCTACTTCGCCGCCACACGTCCGTCCCTCCGCCCGCCCACCATTGCTATATAAACTGCTATGCCAGCCATAGCCACAGTCATCCGCATTCGTTCCCTTTCTCCTGTTCACACCACTACTGCCCACCATGGCTTCCTCGCGCTCCAGCGCTCTTCGGGATGGGCGGACGACGGACCACAAGGAGATGGCAGCCATTGCTGCCGGCCGGCTGGCAGCGAGCAGCCGGGAGGGCAGCTTGACATCCTAATGGAGAACATGGTAGTCGATGATCCGGGCGCCAACCCCTCCTCGCGCCATCCTCACCGGTGCATTGCACCATGACCATCGGCGCAGGCCCGTGCCCAATATATGGACATGGTGAGGCCGATGCGTGAGGAGCAGTTCCGGAGGCGAGGCCGACGCCGCCACAACCACCATCTCCTCCGTGAGCACTGCGCAGTGAGGAGCAGATCTCCATGGAGCGGGCGGCAGAGCAGAGGCGCTGCTCGGCATTCGCCTCCCGCCAAGGGCAGTCGGCCGAGCCAAGCAGATCGCATGCGGGTGGCGGAGGCTGCGCCCGCCTACAAGCAGGCTAGCAAAGAGGGCGGCGAAGCGGGCGAGGCAATCGCTTGGCGAGACCGAGGACGAGGCGGAAGGACAATGCCGCTCCGATGAGTCCCCACTCACCGGGCGTCGACGACGCCTGCCCGCCGAGGCCTTGGCGGCGCCAACAACGAGGCAGAGGACACCGCTGCTCGCCGAGGCCCCGCCCGCCAACAACGAGGCAGAGGACATTGCCGGCTCAGAGGCCCCACCCTACCGGCAACGTGGGGTGGATTTCCACCGCTCACGAGGCGCCGCTCACGGCAACGAGATAGAGGACATCGCCGGCTCGCCGAGGCCCGCCCGCTGCCAACGCAGGCCGTGCCACCTGTAAAACGAGGAAGAGTATAACACGGTAGGTCGCAGCCGCTCGGGTCCAAGTAAGGCCACCGCTGCTACCCTCCGGTTGAAGCCAAGCTAGGCGGGTTGACCATTGACGGCCGGTTAGCTTCTTGGCGGCGACGAGGAATCGGAGAGCTGCGCTGGAGAAGAACGCTGCTTCTACTTAACTGCCGGGTGCGGTTGGTTGATCGGGCACGTGGGCCCAACAGGCCACATGTTATTTACGAATCGCACTCGCATTTAAGTCTTGAAGCTTCTGCTCGGCTCGCGGGACACAGGTGGGTAGCTTCGATTAATTAATTATACCTCCAACAAGACCCCTTTTTAGTTTTTTTTCTAAAAGGAGGATGACTCGGGCCTCTGCATTCGGGAGATGCATGCGGCCTAAACACCCTTTTTAGTTGAAGAATGTATGAAATGTAATGAAATCCGGCATGTTTATATGAAATCCGACCGTATGAATGAATTTATTTTGATTAGTTCAATTCTGTATCCTTGGCATTGGATGAACATGCAAAACAATACGTACTAGCATTATTCCTGTGGTGATCACCACGTTTGCGGCAGTTTCACATGTACTCCCTCCGGTCCTTTCTAGTATGCATACAAGTTTTATACGCAGTCAAAGTATCTCTACTTTGACCAATCTTATACAAAAAAGTATGCACTTTCACAATGTGCTAAGTAAAAAGGAACATAAGGAGTACAAAGAGTTTGAGCAGCTTTTTAGCATTTACGTACATTGCAATCAAACACACGGGCCCGGCAATTCATAGAGAACATTCAAAACAATCGATGATTATGCATCTCAACTCACATGTCGGAGGCAATATTTACTTCACAACTAAAGAATAAAGAAAAAATTGATCGCCATTGGCGTGACAAAGAAAGGCGCCCCATTCGAAAATATCAAGCGAATATCTTGCTAAAATCAATGAGCAAAATTTGACAAGGTTGTCCCATTCCAAAATATCAAATGCCTACGATTGTGGAATGGACGGGGTTTGCCATCAGTTCGGACATTGACATGGCACCTCGTGCTAAATAAACCGGTATTCTTTTTTTGTGCAGTTCCACCAAAATCAACCAAATTCGCGCGTAGCTTGTATGATTTTGCCCTTATATGTTGCAACGCCTTGAACTTATGGGCACCTCCTTTCTTGTGGTGGAAATGAATGATTCGATGTATTCATGAACATTTTGTGCAGTTCCCGTTGAAATCAAGTTGAGCACCCCTGTTTGCACAAATACAAAAAAGTGATTAGTATAAAGCAAACTGTACTATGAATTGACTGTTTCAACAGGCACATACATGGTCCATGTAGAGCACACTTTTAGAAAAATGGAACTCACCAGAAAGAATCCTAGAACAACATTGTACTCGCAAGATCACAAAGAAAAAATGGAGATTTGTCGGTCCTTCCGAAATGAAGTTAGTTTGGTCTTGTGGGGAGTAATGTAACCATCCTTCAACTGCTCCTTCTGATGAGAAGATAGACAGGGCTTCTTCATCATGGCATAATCGGAACTAGTCACTTCACGTACTCCATATTCTTCTTCAGAGGAAGATGATCCCTGTTTGCTCGAAAAAAAGGAAAGGAAATATTTAAAACAGCACAGATGAAGCACTTCTGAAGGACAATACCACCTATTCATGACAAAGATTCTAAACAGTAGCACAACACCAATAGAGATGACAAAGCTCAATCATATGGCTGAAATCGGTGGGTGAGTACCAACATTTGTCGGGAGGCTGATTGTGTAGAGCATACAGATGAAGCACTTCTCCGAACCATCTGCTGCTATCTCACGGGGTGGCCATGCTTACTATATACTCCTCGATTAGTTTAATGTTTCCAACATCTTCTTGTGCATTTCCACTAAAATATATGGTATCTTCAAAGAAGATCCCTGTTTGCACAAGTAGAGATAATTGCGTATGGCATCAAATCAGTGGCAAAACAATTGCTCGCTCCAAACCATAGCAATAAATTAAGATGCAAAACTATATCATTACTTGTGTCATCACAGCCCAAAGGTTCATTACAGACCGAGAGTTGATTTTTTTTCTTCCGCTTGTTCTTCCCCTTCATCACTTGGTTCAATAATGCACAAGCTTCGCCTTCAATGTAAGATTTGGCATGTCAATTAGGGAGCACAAGTATAGTACTAAACTTAATTTTACGATGAAAGTGGCAAAATACAGGCTAGCCAGTTGTGAAATATCCTTATCTTACCTCAATGGGATATTACGATGCACATATGATTGGAAGTCTTGTCTCCATTTGTGCAGTTCACTAAAATCAAGCAACATTATCGCATAAGTAGCACAACATATGAAAGCACACTGCAGAATCATGTGAAAGAAGGCTAATCTTGACCTCTCATGATGCGGAATTCAAACAACTCACAAGAAGAAGATCTGAACCAAATTCGCCTTAACGGATAGGAAGTAAGATCTCCTCTTGTGCAGTTCCACTAAGATCAAGCAATCAAGCTAACGTTGTCGATTGTGACATTTTGGTTGAACTGCACAAAACACTCTTAAAACAAAAGTGTTTTGTGCAAAGGCAACAAAAGGTCACAATGGCAACGAGGTGAAGTAGATAACCCTGTTTACACAGAGGTGCAAAGGAAACAATTACTGGTCAATAACGGTGGATGACACAGAAGCCAACAAAAAGAAGCATCTTCCTTATCTAAATGGGAAAGAAAGCAAGACAGTAGCATTTCTCAAACGGTGGCATTGATTAATATTAACATAGAGATTATATTAACAATAAAATTCGTTAAACATGTAATTTGCTTTTAATCGTGGCATTGCATCAATTTTCCAAATGGGCATTATTGGAGGGTGTTTGTTTATAGGGACATTTTGGTGTAGGGACTAAAAAAACTCCATGTTAGTCACATCTAAACCAAACAGGAGGGACTTTTCGGGACTAAAAGTGGGCATTTGGGACTAAAGAAAGAAGACCCCGAGGGAGTCTTTTTGGGACCTTTTCCAACAGTTGCCCACACGCATCGCACCTTGTTTCTATTAGTTCATTACTAGGGGTAACATGGTCTTTTATCATGTCATTTAATAACCTCTAGTTCATGTTTAGTCCCCGGAACCAAGCGGTAGGGACTAGGGAGTTTTTAACCAAACAGGCCTTAGATTAACAACTGCTAATGAGTTGCATCGGGACGTGGATGCACCAGCACCATGTGCATCTACCGATGTACTGTGGTCATGCACAGTCTGTTGCAACAAAGAACAAACAACCAAGGAGCATATTTGTGTTGGTCCCAGTTTTGTTATCTTTAGACCCCTTCCTTATGTGAGCGCAGCAAATCTAGTCCTGCTCAAACTCTACATCCTTGTCCCTTCCTTTCCTTTTTGAACTAGTACTTTCGCCCCTTCCTTTCCTCTTTGAACCACGTCCTAGATTTATGCGATACAACTTTCCCCACTACTTTCCCCATTCCTTTCCTCTTTGAACCACGCCCTAGATTCATGCTATACAACTTCCCCACTTCATTTCCTCTTTGAACCACGACATATATTCATGATATATACAACTTTTCCCACAACTTTCCCCCAATCCTTTCCTCTTTGAACCACTTCCTAGATTCATGGTATACATGCAGCTAGAGCAATGCATGTGGAGTAAGCAAAATATACCTTAAGGTTCTTGGGGCGTGGTTCGGTGGGCTTACGGAGACTCTGCGAAGAAGAAGGGGTCGAGGCCTCCCACGCTGCCGCTGGGTGGAAAGTGAACATCAGTCCGATGAGTGGATTCCCTCCTCGCCGACGGCTGACAGCGTTAAGCCTCCTTCCCTTCCGGTGGGCCGGATCCTGCCGACTCTTTGAGCAGCAGTGAGGAGAGAGAGGCCAACGAAGTCTTGTTTAGATCTGGAGAGGGCGAGAGAGTGTGAAGAGAGCAACTACAAGCCCGAGGCTCCGGCGGAGAGGGCGAGAGAGTGTGAAGAGAGCAACTTACAAGCGCCGAGGCTCGGCGTGTATATATAGATTGGAGAGAGAGTGTGAAGCGTGCAAACCCTAGAAAACATTTTGACCAGTCAAAGAATCCTCCTGGCAAAAATTATGCTCAAGTGTAGTTATCGAACCCGAGACCTCAAGTTTGATGAGCGAACAGGCTAACCAGCTACACAACCCTCCCGTTATGTTCAACGAGAGGAAAATAACCTTTATACATTCCTGCATTCGTGTGATGGGCATGCCGTGTTTTTTCTGTGTGTGTGGGTGTCATTAGGATTTCAATCATAATCGTGTCGTGGCTTTGGTGGTAAGACTATCCACGGTGGTGCGTAAATAATGCAGCCTTAGTCACCTTACCTCTCTCCACGTAGTACGTTGGGTCCCACCGGTCGGAGGGTGAAACAAACAAATTAATAAGAAAAATTAAAAGCGCCACGGTGATGTATCTTACTACCTCACACATCTCGCCATCGCTGGGAACACTTTGTCCAATTGATCCCTCTGTTTGCTCGCGTACTATTTTAAGTGAATCCTTATTATAACATGCACACAAATTTTGGGCACTTGTATTCGACTTAAGTCTTACTACTCCCTCCGTCTAGGTGTAATAAGTCACGTTAGAAGGTGCAACGGGACCAAGGTGCGTGCGTGTGCGTGTGTGTGTTTAACAGCATGTGTGTGTTAGAGAGTGCGACAGATCGACCTACTCCTACAGAGATATGGTGTGTAGTGTACTATTTTAGCCACGAGTCGGTGCATCCTCTCTTTCCGGGCGTGTCTCGGGTAGGGACATGCGGACAACCGCCACTGCTTCGCTCGACCAGCTGGCCCACCCAAAGCCCCTCCATCGCTCACAGGCGCTTCCCGCTTCACTTTGAAAGCAGTTGGCTCCAAAGAATCGGTGCCGCATTCATGCCCGGGCAGAGCGGACGCGACCTCTCACCGGCGCAAGAGTGATGGTTGCTTCGTGGTCCAACTTCATTGCTGGGTCTATGTGATTTGACGGCTCATTGGTCTTTATTCTTGAGGTGGTAGGACTGCTGGATGTCCCACGCTTCGTGAAAGGAGTAGTAGATTACAATTTTCTCAATTCTTACAGCGGAGGAGTGCAAGAGTAGTGAAACACGCAGGCTCAAGTGATTACATGGCCCACCTCACACTATCACCGTGCGACACCTAACTCTTTACATAGTACTCCCTCCGCTCCTAAATACTACTAGATGAGTCCCGGCGTTGCCATGGAACAATGATATATCTCTCTCACAAGAAAATTATCGATTTCATAGAACTAAAAAAAATAATCTATAACCGCATGACAAATGTGGTAGCCAAACTAAATAAACTCCCATCATCATTTAGATCATCCCACGTAAGGAAAAAAGATCAGCCAACTCCTACTACATAATGGGATTATATTTTTCTTTTTGACATGTTAATGGGACTTAAAATCTCACTTACATGCATGCTACCGGTGCATGCTTGCATGCAGACATGTTGATGTGATTTAAAACCCACTCACATGCATGTGCCACGGTATTTCTACATGCTTGCATGTGGCTTAATCTTGAGCCTCTCAACGTCTAGATCGGGGCGACTATTACGATTGATTTACTTCATCTAACGGCTATGTCAATTTTGGATGATGTGGCTCAAGGAGAGGATAGAGAATTCCTAGTAGTGGGGGCTAGCTATTACTAGTAGATAAGTCTTTGTAGAGATTCCACTAGGTGAACTACATACGGAACAAAATGAATGAATCTACACTTAAAATGCATCTATATACATCCGCGCGTGGTTAATGGTGAAATCTCTACAAAGACTTATATTTAGGAACGGAGGAAGTACTAGTATAGTACTAGTACTTACTGTAATTTATCAGCGAGATAAATGTGTACAATGCTATGAAGCTTCCAGCACCTGTTACATGTATCTTGCGTCCAAGGTTGCCCGTTGCAACATTTCATCAAATACAAAGGAGACTTAACATGCATGCTATTGCATCTCAATGATTGATGATCATAGCAAATATGTACTCCTCCGCTCCAAAAATAAGTGTCTCAACTTTGTGCAAACTTTAGTACAAAGTTGTACTACTACTAAAGTTGACACTTATTTTAGAACAGATGCAGCTAAAGAAAAAAACGATCCATGCAGTCCCTAGCCCTTGAACCGTGAACCCTAACCTTTTCCCAATTTTATAGTTTGGCAGATTTTAGCTATCTTAGGACAAGTCAAGCAATCATCACACAATTCAAGCAAGCATGCAAAGAGTATATAGGCAGCGGAAATTAAAGCATGCAACTTGCAAGAAAGTAAAGGGAAGGGTTTGGAGAATTGAGGGAGTCCCGGACTAGGGGGTGTCCGGATAGCCGGACTATCGTCACGGCCGGACTCCAAGACTATGAAGATACAAGATTGAAGACTTTCCCGTGTCCGGATGGGACTTTCCTTGGCGTGGAAGGCAAGCTTGGCGATACGGATATGTAGATCTCCTACCATTGTAACCGACTCTGTGTAACCCTAACCTATCCGGTGTCTATATAAACCGGAGGGTTTTAGTCCGTAGGACACAACGACAACATCAACAATCATACCATAGGCTAGCTTCTAGGGTTTTAGCCTCCTTGATCTCGTGGTAGATCCACTCTTGTACTACCCATATCATCAATATTAATCAAGCAGGAGTAGGGTTTTACCTCCATCGAGAGGGCCCGAACACAGGTAAAAACATTGTGTCCCTTGTCTCCTGTTACCATCCGCCTAGACGCACAGATTCGGGACCCCCTACCGAGATCCGCCGGTTTTGACACCGACATTGGTGCTTTCATTGAGAGTTCCTCTGCGTCAGCCGTCGGTAGGATGCCTCGCCTCGTCTTTAAAGGCGACACCTTCGCCAAAGAAGCCTTGGCCATCGGTCGACTCTTCGCTTGGCGGTTTTCTCATGACCGCTAGTTCGCCATCACACCGACGATGACCTCTCGAGTCATCAAAACCAATCTTCATGTTAGTTCGAAACTTGCCGAACAGTTAGATCCGATCGAGCTCTCCTCCATAAATGAGCTCTTGGATCGCATCGCCGCCCTGGGAGTCACCACAGATTACGACCGGATCGGGCCTAAAACCGATCTGAGAGAGATCAACTCTCCCCAGGCTACCCATTATGTTGCTGTGGTAGAGGAGCAATGCGGCGACTCTTCTCCTACCTTAAGGACTAGTTACGTCCGGATTCCCGATCCCTCCATGCCGGATTCCTGCGGAGGGACGGATGTTGATCAAGCCCTGAACCTAAAGTCAGGCGGCGGGCCGGACTCATTGGATTGCACCCAAAAATCCAAAATTCCGTGTTCGGAAACTTCTCGGCTCTTGAGTCCTGAATTGGACGGGGTTTCGGATTTAGTGCCACCCGCCCACCCAAACATTGGCGACCTCTCTCGAATTCGGCAAGAGCCAGCTGAAACAGTACATCATTCTTGGGCCAGTTCCTCCACGGTTATGAATAGAATAAAGGACTGCCGAGAGGAGGACGCAATCCCAATTTTGCAATAATTGCACGGACAAGGAATCCTAAACACCATAAGTCGTCAGCGAAATTACACGCTTTGTTGACTTGGTGACCATAGTGCAAAAAATCTTTGCGATGGAGAGCGCTCGAAAACCGAAAGTAAATTTTGGGATAATCCATTGAATACACCTAGTCCGGAACAAAAGGGTGCATCATTATCAAGCACCGAGGTTGAATACCAAAAACCAAAACCCCCTAAAGGGTAATGCGGAACCGCATTGGAGGGTTGGCTAAACGGACCCTACAAAATTCATAGCCTGTAGGGCGCCGCTCCAACTCATAGCCTTGAGCATGTTGGATACTACGGCGGAGTCGCCAAAAGTGGCGAAGAGCTTCTAGCTAGAATCCCAGCCCAAAGAACACCAAGACGGTCTTAACAATCTTGAGACTTTCGCATCAAATAACATGCGAAACGACAACTCCATAACCTTGCCAAAGTCTACCAAGTAGCAACAATGAATCCATGGAGTGACACGGCTATTACCTTCAATGCGGTGATGAACCTAAATTCGAACTGCGGGCACCACCGCATTGGTTCTCAGCCCGAGATAGTAGACGGCTTTTCGCCTTACTAAGGTACTCATGGATGGCGGTAGCGGACTAAACCTCATCTATGAGGAAACTCTCCGAAAAATGAAAATAGACTGGAACCGCATTGAGCGAAGCAGCACAACCTGTAGAGGAATAATCCCCAGCCGGGAAGCATGCTGCACAGGAAAAATCACGCTGGATGTAGTGTTCGGCTTGCCGGACAATTACAGGTCCGAGGAGGTCACATTTCAAGTGGCCCCATTCAACAGCAGATATCATGCGATACTAGGACGAGAGGCATTCACAATTTTTCAAGCTATACCCCATTACGGGTACATGAAGCTTAAAATGCCCGGTCCGAACAGAATCATCACTCGCAAGTGATTCGAGCATAAGCGCTCCGGCGAAAATAAGACAGCCACACTAGCCCTCGAGGCACTATCCAAGCCCTAGCGGCCGAGGAACTCACCTTGATGCGCTCCACGGTGAACAGGGACGATGTGATACTCGATAAAAGATCCAAGTCCACTTCTTTTAAACCAGCGGATGAAATAGTCAAATTCCAGGTACACCCAACGGACCCTGCAAAAACGGCCTCCATCGGGGCACAATTAAACCCTGATGTAGACGCTTCACTACGAAAATTTCTACAAGAAAACTGGGACATCTTTGCCTGGCACCCTTCGGATATGCCGGGAATCCCACGTCACCGGCCGAGCATGCCTAAATATCCTAAAAGGATTCAAGCCAGTCAAACAGGCTCTTCGGCGCTTTTCCGGACCCAAGAGACAGGAGATGGGAGAGGAGCTAGCCAAACTTTTGGAGGCCGGATTCATCAGAGATATAAGACATCCGGACTGGCTAGCGAACCTGGTGATGGTACCAAAGAAGGATAAATCACTGGCGCCTATGTGTTGATTTCAAAGACCTCAATAAGGCTTGCCCAAAGGATCCCTTCCCTCCATGAATTGATCAAATCATTGACGCCACACGGAGGACCACGACTCATTGTGCTTCCTCGACGCGTACTGCTAGCACCAAATCAAGATGGCGGAGCCGCACCAAGCTGCAACAGCATTCATCACTCCATACGGCCCGCTCGCTTCAACACAATGCCCTTTGGGCTAAAAAATCTGGCGCAACATATCGGTAGCATGATTCGTATATGTCCGCCAACCAGATCGGCAAAGCGGTGGAAGCATATGTAGATGACGTGGTCGTCAAAACCAAACATGCCGAAACTCTAGTAGACGACTTGAGGCTCACATTCGACAATCTTCGAAAATATGACATCAAGCTCAATCCGGAAAAATGCGTCTTCGGCGTTCCAGCCGGAAAGCTCCTGGGCTTCATTGTGTCCGGTAGAGGAATTGAAGCAAACCCAGCCAAGATTCGAGCTCTGTCACAATTGGATATTCCAAAAGACCTCAAACAAATACAAAAATTGACGGGTGTGTAGCGGCTCTAAGCCGCTTTATCTCCCGTTTAGGAGAAAAGGCATTACCTCTTTACCGCCTCCTCACTTGACCGAACACTTTGAGTGGACGGATGCCACGGCCGGACTCAAAGAAATAAAGGCCATTCTGGCAACAAATCCGGTCCTGGCCATGCCCAACATGGGCAAACCAATGCTATTATATATCGCCGCAACACATCAAGTTGTCAGCGCGGTGCTCGTTGTCGAACGAGAAAGCAGACGGACACGGTTCCCTCGCTCAAAAACCGGTTTATTATGTGTCCACTGTCCTAACTCCATGCAAGTCCCGGTACCCACACTATCAAAAGATAGCATATGCGGTGTTCATGGCATCTCGGAAGCTGCGACACTACTTTCAAGAGAGTTCGATAATGGTAGCTTCCGAAGTACCTCTTAACAACATTATAAACAACCGCGACACGACGGGCCGGATTGCTAAATGGGCCATAGAGCTCCTTCCATTCGACATAACTTATAAGCCACGACGAGCTATTAAGTCGCAGGTTTTGGCCGACTTCGTGGCGAATGGACTGAAGCCGAACTCCTAAAGAGTACGACGCATACTCCAATTGGATCATGCACTTTGACGGCTCCAAAATGTTGGCTGGCACAGGGGAAGTGGCGTCGTCCGACGTCCCCAACCGGGACACGATCCAATCGCCCTTGAGATAATGTATACGGACTCCAACAACGCGGCGAATCACGAGGCCCTTACGCACGGCCTCCGGATGGCGATCTCCATGGGCATTCAACGCCTAGAGGTGCGCGGGGATTCAAACCTCGCAATATCACAAATAAACGGAGACTTGACGCCAAAGATCCGAAAATGGCAGCATACCGCAATGCGGTCCTAAAATGTCGGACGGTTGAAGGGCTCGAATTTCATCATATATCCCGTATAACAACCGGTAGCGGATATATTGGCACGCATCGGTGCAAAACGCGATGCCGTCCCACCCAATATCTTTTTTGGAACGGCTGTTCAAGCCATCCGTACTATGGGAAGGAGTCCGCAATAACAATCGGACCCAACCGCACCGCTGACGCCGAACACTCGACACAACCGGAGGCTCTGCCCCGATATAACACCCTCTCGCTCACGAAATAATGGCGGTTATCGCCCGTGGGCGGAACCATTCCTAGCCTACCTAACTAGGCAGGAACTCCCGAAGACTAAAATGAGGCTCGCTTGCATAGTACGGCGCTCTAAAGCCTATAAAGTCCATGAGGGAGAGCTTTATAAGAAAAGCACTACCGGAGTCCTTCAAAGGTGTATCTCCGAAGAGGAAGGGCGAAACCTCTGGCTGAAATTCATGCCAGGTGGGTGGGCACCACGCCGCAGCCGGCCCTTGTAGGCAAGGCCTTCCGTCTGAGGTTTTATTGGCGGACGGCTGGGCATATGCGAGGACTTAGTCCAACGATGCGTCGGTTCCCAGCTTTTGCTAACCAAAGCCACATGCCACCCACCGCCCTTAAAACTATACCCATCACCTAGCCGTCATGGGTCCTGGGGGCTTGACATGGTTGGACCCCTTAAGGAGGAACCCACAAGCAAAAATACCTATTGGTCATGGTGGATAAATTCACCAAATGGATAGAGGCCAAGCACATTAAAGCGGCGAATCCGGACCAGTGATAGACTTCATATCAGGGTAGTACACTATTACGGTGTTCCCCACAGTATCATCACTGATAATGGCACCAACTTCACAGCCGATGAGGTCAAACTATGGTGCAAGAACTGGGCATCAAGCTCGATTACGCCTCAGTCTATCACCCTCAAACTAATGGTCAAGTCGAACGGGCAAACGGTCTAATCATGAGCGGCATTAAACCCAGACTAGTGTGGTCCCGCAAGGAATCTAACACGCACTAGGTCGAGGAGCTCGACTCCGTACTCTGGGGGTTGTGGACCACGCCGAATCGCACTACCGGATTCACACCATTTTTTATGGTGTACGGCGCAGAGGCAGTCTTGCCCTGCGACATAATTCATGACTCACCTCGAGTGCGCACGTATGAAGAAAGAGAAGCCAAACTCGATCGGCAGGACAGTTTGGACAAATTAGAGGAGGAGCGCGACGTGGCAAAATTTCGTTCCGCATTTTATCAACAGCAGGCTCAAAGATATCAAAGCAGTGAAGTACGGGCCAAAGCTTATAACGTTGGCGAACTAGTTCTACACCCGCTGGATAAGAAAAAGGACAAACTCAAGCCCAAATGGGAAGGTCCCTTCATCATCGACCAGGTCCTGACCGGCGGAGCATACCGTCTGCGAAACGCATCGGATAACCGACTCGAGCCGAACCCATGGAACGCGGCCCGTCTACGAAGATTCTACGCCTAAGTGCCGGACTCCAAGTTCGTCTCCTTCCTCCGTCCGCATTCTTTATTTTTGTTTTTTGCTGTCTTTTAGTTCTCTCCTTCCTCCTTCTTCTTCTTGTAGCCTTTAGGGGCCCGTTTGCGCTTTTTCCGCACTCATTATTCCTGGGGGCTTCTTTAACAGAAGCTTATTTATACGGGCTTCATGCCCAGCACATGTGTTAAACTTCAGCATGTACCTTTTATTCGCCATTATATGCATCGATATGACTTAAGTTTTGGCCAAGCTGGGTTGCTGGCTCCTCGTGCTTACCCCTACGTTCCCGATTGTTCGGCTAGGTGGTAAAGGGAGCACCTCTTGGATTATTCTTGCCGGGTCACCGGATGTGTACCTCAGACTGGGTGAAGCCAAAGCTAAGCGTTCTTAAGGGAATATTGATCGGTGAATTGAAAGATGATTTTTAACTTTTTACCCATACGCCCTCAGATGATTTTCTCGCTTTCATAGCAGCCTTGACATGCACTTTAGGGCATGCACCCCAATGAAAAGGAACCCTTAACGGAACTATTCTCCTGGAAGATGCTTCTTACTACCCATGTAATATCGCATAACTAGTTGGGCACTTATGCGATATAGCAACAATGACCCTACGCCTTGTCTCCATGCATACCACGGTTCTTATATAACCGCGAGGGTATTCGGACACACTCCGGACTATTGGGTCCGGAGGTTGAAGCGAAAAGGTCCGCTACGACAAAAGATCTACAATCCGGCTAGAAGACATTTCTTTCATGTCATATTTTTACATAGTCAATTCGACTCATTGTATTCCTCCTCAATGCCATCTAATAGGCTATCTAATTCACAATCTTGCTGGGAATACTTGGCGGCCAATTCAACTTGGCCGTACATTAAGCTTCTGAGGGATCTCCATCCCATCCGGCCCCCACAGGTCCGACCTCGGCCATGTGGTTTGGGTCAACCGTGGTACCGTGTCTTCACCATGGCCCGAGCCTCCTGGGCGCCTTGACGGCAGGCCGACGATATCTTCCATAGCGGAAGCGCCGGCCACCCTTTGAAGCAGCTCCGCCAGCTCCCAATGCCTTGAGCGGGGAGATAGATGGCCACAAGGCTTGGCCGATGCCTTTCATCACCTGCCGGGACTCGTTCATGCAGGTAGCGCAATTCGGAAGGAGATCACCCGAAGAATTGGGCATCTCCTCCTCGGGGCGACACGTGAGTAAACCTACACACATGTTTATGTTAGTCGCCTTCCTCGCCGAACTCTTTCAAAGTTCGCTCAAGCACTCTTGAAAATGCCACGACGAAGCCGTCGATTCTCCTTCTGAGTCGGATAACTGGGCACAAACGTCCTTGATTCCTCACCCAGCTTGGTGTTGGCGTCTTGGAGGTTATTCTTCTCCTGCCGCACCCTCGTAAAGCACGCTCTCGCCAGCCTTTAACTGGCGTAAGAGCTGTTGCTTGTCCGGATCGATCCGGCGCCATCTGCCAATGTTTTTGTCGACTTTACACACGCCGCACTTCCTAAATTATTTATCTTTTGAAGCATATATTACCAGCTGGGGTCTTTGTAGCTCCCTCATGGCGGCTAGTGCGGCCTCAAGTTGGGCTTTGCACTCTTGGAGCTCCGGGACGATCGGGTATTCTTTTGTAAGATCCTCAGATAACAAATGATCCTTAAATCAGTTATTCTAACTATTTTAAGTCTCGGGAGACTCTTGGCATATATAACTATCAAATTTACATACCCGTATGTCCTTCACATACTTGCCCGTGGCTCTGGCTAGTCCATATTGAGCTGACGCAGGTGCGCATCTCGAATCAAAGGCATTTAAGGCCTCTGGGAGAAACACGCGTCACGAAGAACTGTCGTGGCGCTTTGTGGTTCAAAGCTCTCCACCTCGGAGTTGGTGGCGGACAACATGTCGGCATCCTCTGTCGAAGGAGCATCCGACGACGCCTCGTGCTCGCCTCCGCCTCCGGACCCGGCTTTGAAGCTTTGGTGGTAAAGGTTCGATAGGCAACCTCTCGGACTCGATCCGTGGCGCTCTTTCTGAAAAGAGTATCGGTGTTAGTACACCTTCGAGGAATCAATCACAGGAGTTTGGTGACATGCCATACCGTTCTTGGCGGAGTTTCGATCCGGACCGCACTCCTTTTCGACTGCTGGGGCCGCCTTGCCCTTTGTTGGCCCGGTAGCCCACAGGCTCGGCTTCTGCCTCAAAGGCACTTGTGAAACACCATTGGTATCACGGTGATAAAAAATAAAGCATGGATGGGTCGTTACCAGGATTTTGGGATCTCGGTCTCCTTTACCTGTGAGGCTGGAAATATTCCGGGGTAATCAGCCGTAATGGCTACCAACGCATTGTCGATGCTAAGTTGGTAGAATACCCCATCGATCAACTCCACCTTTATATCCGAATCCTCTTCGGAGGTCGGATCGAGGACCGCCCGGATCCTCGGGTTGTGGGGCGGGCTGTGTATCCTCTCCACAGTCCGGCAGTCTGCGCAAAAAAACCATGAAATGAGATATTTAACTACGGGAACATGGATCGGACAGATCACAAAGATGTTTGCTTACCCAGCTTCGAGGATTACTCGAAGAAAACTCCTTCAGTGGGTTGAGACGGAGGAAATCCTCCTCCTCTCCTTTGTACATGGCAGATAAGGTCTTCACCAGTTCGGTGACCGATTTCGGCCCTTTGCGGCCATGGCGGGTAGCATCGTCCTCCCCATTGAAATCCCACATGGGGTGGCCTCTGTATTGAAGTGGCTACACTCCCCTCATAATGCAGATTGCCATGACTCCTGGCATGGTCAATCCAGCATGAGCCAGTAACCTTATTCGGCTCATCAAATAACGGACGTCCTGGTCGTCTTCTCTCCAGGGGCTCAGGGGCGCCGCTTAGGCGCTTCTTGGAGGAGCATTGTTGAACTCCGGAAGGCCGATCCGAACAGGATCCGGCAGCGGGGCGTCCTCCATGTAAAACCATTCGAAGGCCAGTCTTGGACGCCTTCTTTGGGGTTCCGACAGGTATCCGGTCCGGCGATGCGCCATAACTCGGCTCCGCCCACTTGATATATTGACCCCTCATGAGAACGGGGTACTAGGCAGAATATTCTCTTCCACAATCCAAAGTGAGCCTCAACGCCCAAGAATAGTTCGCAGAGGGCCACGAAGCCCGGGATGTGCAGGATGGAAGCAGGAGTAAGATGGTGCAATTGGAGGTCAGAGAACTCCAAGAGCCCGGAGAAACGGATGGATGGGAAATCCGAGGCCTCTTACTAGATAAGAGATGAAGCATACCCGCTCTCCTTTAGAGGGATCGGGGACGCTCTCCGCTTGCTTTCCGCCCTTGTAGGTGGCAAGTCCGGCTCGAACCAGAACCAAGAAGGCTGGGGGGAGAAATCCCTTGGTTTGGAGTATAACTAGCTCGTTATGCGGGACTGAGCATCTCTCCCAATTTCCTGGCTGAAGGTTGGGAGCGCAAGAAGAGGAGCCGCGTCGACTGTCCATGATAGAATGGACTTTGGTGAGGCGCTCACGATGAAAGCTTGCAAAGGGGAGATGGTGTGACTCAGATCTAGATCCTTGCCCCTTTTATGGCGGCTCATTTGTCTTGACTAGGGGGTAATTGTAAAAATACCACAGCTGTTCACATTCATTCAAACACGTGGAAGATTGCCATTATTGGGTGTAGAAGCCGAAGAGCGCAGCATTTATCAGAAGCCGGACCCTATTTGACAAATATATGGAATTTGGAGAAGAACCCGCCTCGCAATGCCGAAGACAATCAACGTCGGACTCATCGTCATTGAAGCCTGGTTCGGGGAGACTCGAGGAGTCGGACTAGGGGTGTCCGGATAGCGGACTATCGTCACGGCGGACTCCAAGACTATGAAGATACAAGATTGAAGACTTCGTCACGTGTCCGGATGGGACTTTCCTTGGCGTGGAAGGCAAGCTTGGCGATACGGATATGTAGATCTCCTACCATTGTAACCGACTCTGTGTAACCCTAACCTATCCGGTGTCTATATAAACCGAAGGGTTTTAGTCTGTAGGACACAACGACAACATCAACAATCATACCATAGGCTAGCTTCTAGGGTTTTAGCCTCCTTGATCTCGTGGTAGATCCACTCTTGTACTACCCATATCATCAATATTAATCAAGGTGAGTAGGGTTTTACCTCCATCGAGAGGGCCCGAACCTGGGTAAAAACATTGTGTCCCTTGTCTCCTGTTACCATCCGCCTAGACGCACAGCCTGGACCCCTACCGAGATCCGCGGTTTTGACACCGACAAGGATTCAAACACAATTGAGACACGGATGTTTTTGGCGTGGTTCCGATAGGTGGTGCTATCGTACATCCACATTGATGGAGACTTCAACCCACGAAGGGTAGCAGTTATGGCGAGTCCACGGAGGGCTCCACCCACGAAGGGTCCACGAAGAAGCAACCTTGTCTATCCCACCATGGCCGCCGCCCACGAAGGACTTGCCTCACTAGCGGTAGATCTTCACGAAGTAGGCGATCTCCTTGCCCTTACAAACTCCTTGGTTCAACTCCACAATCTTGTCGAAGCTCCCAAGTGACACCTAGCCAATCTAGGAGACACCACTCTCCAAGAAGTAACAAATGGTGTGTTGATGATGAACTCCTTGCTCTTGTGCTTCAAATGATAGTCTCCCCAACACTCAACTCTCTCTCATAGGATTTGGATCTGGTGGAAAGAGGATTTGAGTGGAAAGCAACTTGGGAAGGCTAGAGATCAAGATTCATATGGTAGGAATGGAATATCTTGGCCTCAACACATGAGTAGGTGGTTCTCTCTCTAAATGGTAAGTTGGAAGTGTAGGTTTAGTTCGATGGCTCTCTTCATGAATGAAGAGGGGTGGAGGGGTATATATAGCCTCCACACAAAATCTAAGCGTTACACACAATTTACCAAACTTCGGTGGGACCGATTCAATGCATTTCGGTCGGACCGATTTAGTAAACCTAGTGACCGTTAGTGATTTTCGGTGGGACTGACATGCAACTCGGTGAGACCGATTCGGTTAGGGTTAGGGCATAACGTAATCTCGGTAAGACCGATTTTCGTAATAAGCTTTCCAGAGAGTTGGTCAGGTAAACTCGGTGGGACCGATTTGCTCTTTTCGGTGAGACCGAAATGTTACAAAAGGGAAACAGAGAGTTTACATTGCAATCTCGGTGGGACCGATTGCTCACTTCGGTTAGACCGAAATGTTATGAAGGAAGCAGAGAGATTATAATCCCATCTCGGTGAGATCGAGATCCCTATCGGTAGGACCGATTTCCTTAGGGTTTGTGGCAGTGGCTATGACTTTTGGAATCGGTGGCGCTGGATTGGAAGAATCGGTGTGACCGATTTTGGCTATGGGTTTAGGTCATTTGTGGATGTGGGAAAGTGGCTGAGGGTTTTGGAGCATATCACATAGCACATGAAGCAAGAGGCTCATTAAGCAACACCTCATCCCTCCTTGATAGTATTGGCTTTTCCTATAGACTCAATGTGATCTTGGATCACTAAAATATAAAATGAAGAGTCTTGAGCCTTTGAGCTTGCGCCAATCCTTTGTCCTTAGTATTTTGAGGGATCCACTTTCATCATCCATGCCATACCATTCATTGAGCTTTCCTGAAATAATAGTATTGGAATAGCATTAGCTCAATGAGCTATATGTTGTTATGAATTACCAAAACCACCTAGGGATAGTTGCACTTTCAATCTCCCCTTTTGGTAATTGATGACAACATATAGATCAAAGCTTCGACAAAAGATAATAAGAATAAAAACATCGTCGCTTTGAGAAGTATGTGATAAGCAAGAGCTTCCCCTAAATTTGTGCATAGTTTAAAATTTGCTTTGGACTGCAAATGCACAAGGAATTAGGCTCATGGGTTACTCTTCCATGTCACATACATCTTGGTGGAGCGCTCAAAATGATAAGTATTGAATACATGCACTCATCACCAAGAAAAGTGAATGATCACATAAGATAGATAAGATAATATCATCAAACATGCATAAGTGTAGCTTATGATCAAACACATGATCATCAATGTCTCACAAGCATAGTATCTCAATCAATCAAAAAGCAAACAAGTTTAAACCAACAAAGCAAGAGAGAACAAAAGCAACACTCTCTCTCTCTCAAAGCCTATGATCTATACATTTTTCTCCCCCTTTGGCAACAAGTTACCAAAAAGTTCATAGAAAATGCATAGTGCTAGATCGACTCTCAGGCTTGATCTTTAGTTGGTGGTGTCCTGATAACTCCAAGGACGAAGGCTTCAGTTGATGTAGAGGGTGCTGGAGTTGATCTTGAAAGCTGGTTACTTTGGAGCTGAAGGGCGATGGTAGGTCTTGAAGATGTTGCTCTAGTATGCAACGCTGGCACAACTGACCTCTGAGCTCTAGGCACTCTAGCAAAGACATTTGTGGTTGTCTTGCCCTTCCTCTCCTGCATGTCATCCTCAGTTGCTCCACAACCGATCGAATCTCGATTACTTTGACATCTAGATCATAGAATTTTTGTTCCATGATTCTTTCCAGGCTCTCACGATTACGAGTTAAGGTGGCCAACCCCTTCTCAATCCTCAGTGATGATGCTATCAAGTAACCAAGCTGCTCCTGCTTGTTATTCAAGAAATACTCATATGCCTCCTCTTGAGTTGGCATCTTGGCAGCCTTCTCCTTCCTTGCCTTCTCCTTCTTCTCTTGAGCTTGAACTGATGATGGGTCATCCTCATTCATGACAACCTCATTGTCTTCAAAGTGCGGATAGAGTGGAAAGTGTTCCCTATCCAATAGATATTTGCCAGTTCCCATATTTGAGTTGATCAATTCCACGAATCTGACGGGCATATCCACAGCTCCTCTTATGATCTCGCTCTGATCCTCTTAATGGTTTCAACTATAAGGCTCATAACTTTGAATTTACGTGGCACATCAAATAAATGCAACATATTGATGGCATGCCCTCTGATCATGTTGTGGTCACCGACTTGGGCAACAGAGTGTGGCTCGTAATCCAATTGATAGTAGGCAGCCACGACAATGTAAAGTGGACTGATCCAAAAGAGAAAGTCTCTACGGCTTTGTCTGGGATCTCCTTGTACATGTGTGCCATGGTATTGTGTCCCATTTTCTTCTTGGCATATACATCCAGATCATCATCATTTTCCTCTGGGGCATTTATCAGTTTTGCCCACTCCTCAACAGGGGATTGGTACCTTGTACCTTCAGACATCCAAACAAATTTTCCATCTGGGTAAAAATGTGCTGTGGAGTAGAGTTGCATGATAAGTTCATCATTCCAATTTGTGAGCTTTTGCCCAACAAAATCTGCAACTCCACAAGCAACAAAGCTGTCTTGCACTCCAGGATAGTGCTCTTCATTCTCCTTCATGTAGGTCCAGTCGACCCACCTCATATCACAAACTATGGGCTTCTTGTCCAATAAGATTGTCTCATAGAAGTCCTGTTGTTCCTTTGTATGGAACCTGTAATCAATGCAGTTCTTCTCCTTGTGGCATATGGATCTGCCATCCTCCATAGCCTCAATCCTCGAGTCTTTTCTCGATGTTCATGTCCTCACCACAGGATGGGCATCATTGTGATCTCGTTATCTTTGGCTTGAGCTTCCTTAGAACCTGTCCTTCTTCATCTTCCTCCTCGGCAACATCGAACCTTTGGGGCCTTATTCTTCTCGGCAATTTGGAATACTCCTGGTATTCCTCTTTGGTGCTGATTTGGCCTTGAGGGCAGCTTTGGGTGCTTCCTTGGGCTTAGATGTTGCAGCCCAGATTTAATAGCATCACCCATAAGCTTTGGTGCCTTTGGTGCTGGTGCAAGAAGCTCTTCCTCTTCCATCATGGAAGGTTGCTCAATAACTCCGCCATGGTCTTCTTGACCCTTTCCTTCCTCTTCTTGCCTTTAGCGGTGGCTCTTTGGGATCAGGACTTTCAGCAGCTTGAGTTGATGCTGGCCTTGGACATTGGTTGTCTTCCTGCAGGCCTTTTAATCTTCATGCCTGGCTTTATATCCTTTGTTGAGCCATATTCCTTCTTGAGCACCACTTTATTGGAAGTAGCCTCATCTTCTTGACTTTTGTAGTCCTCATCTTACGAGTCCGAGGTTCTCTTTCTCCTTTGCTCGGTAGCAGCCTTAGGCAGGTTGCTAGGAGTGCTTCGCTCCCTTCATCTCAAGTAATCTTGGAGGGACTAGTGCCCTCACTCAAGTGAATCTGCTTTCTGTGACACATTACATTGTCACTCACAGTGCGACATCTGCAAAAGCTGACTAGCTGACCTGTGAAGAGTTATAGATGAGATAGAGTGGATGAGCATCACAAAATGCAGAGATTTTTCAATAGAATGAGTCAAAAAATTCAGTTTTAGTTTTCCACAGAAAGAAATTCGGATCAACCGATCGTCAATCTCGGTGATACCGAAGCAGTTTTTGGAACCTAAACTGATGAACTTGGTTGGACCGAGTCACAGTTCGGTGGCACCGAGACTGCTAGGGTTTCACAGAATCCTAAAATCGGTCGCACCGATTAGTAATTCTCGGTCAGACCGAGAGTCACTTGTGCAATGGCATATGCCAAATCGGTGAGACCGAAGTTTTTCAACTCGGTGGGTCCGAGATGGTTTCGGCGGAAACCTAACCCTAAAAATTTGAATCTAATCTATTCTACGGACTACTTTGGCTGGATAGGATTGTTTCAATCGTGGCAAGAATCAATAAGAGTACAATGTGCTAGGAATCCGATGTGGATAGCACAAAGATCGAGTCCATACCCTAGAGCGGCGATGAACTCGCTACTACGCAACAAAGGGGGGTTGAATTCCGTGATTGGCGGTGGAGACCAATGATGTGAGGCGGTGGCGGCGAGGAGACGATCCAGAGACCTTCGATGGCGGAGGAGCTATTGCTGGGCGAAGGGGTTGGAGAAATTTCCAAAAAAAATCCGTGTCTATATAGCCCGACCACTGCCGGTGTGACCGAAAGTGGAACAACTCGGTGGCACCGAGATGCATAATCGTGTTCACATGACAACTCGGTGTGACCGAAAGTTCAAATCGGTTGCACCGAGATTGAAAACTCAGATCAACTTAATGATCTCAGAGGACCGAAATGGAGGAATCGGTCAGACCGAGAATCGCAAAGAGGTTTTAGAAGTTTAAGTCTATGACGAATCGGGACTCAGTGCTCCTCACACAGAGTGGTTCGAATCGACTTGATCAAGTTTTGTGATGTAGCATGAATAGAGTTTGAGACGAGAAAAGCATAGATAGCTAGAGAGGGTTCTTAGGCATTCTTGTCCATCCACTTGGCCAAAAGAAGAATGAACCAAACAATCAAAACAACAAGTGGATGTCCTTGAATGAGTAAAATATGCACCAACATGCTCACACAATAAAATGGCAAATGAAATATGTGGCAAAGCATGCACAACCAATTCTAGCATCTATCAAACAATTGGCGATGACTAGGTCATCTATATATGAGTATATTGACTTAAGAGTCAAATGAGAACATTTGATCATAGGTCATACTCATCGCTTTAAGCTCAAGTGGGGTTACCACTTTTACATAATGCATTGATGTGTTCACACCATTAGAGTTGCTTTGACTCAATTTTTTGAGTTAAGCTCCCCCTAGATGTGAGATCCCCCCTTTAGAGGGATAAACTAACCTTAGGTTTTGTCGATGATGACTACATGTAGGTGTTGAAGATGTGGATGCTCAATGTTGAAGTAGATCATTTGGAGCAATCCTTTGGAGTGAGTTGCACTTTCAACTTGCCTACATGGGTTAGTCCCACAAGGAACAAACAAGAATATCCATAGACATAGAGTGATGCACACACAAGATGATGTCCATGAAACCATTAGGTTACCTTGTCCCTTGCCTTACCAACATGAGGGTTTGTGACTCCTTGAACTAGTGCAAGATGTGGAAGTTGATTGCACTTGTCCTTGCCATAAAGATGTGAGTGAAGAATGTTGGCGGAGTCACCCTCAAGAACTCTCTAGTTCTTCTTCTTCGGGATCCACATCATCTTGGTGGGAATCCTTGGAGTTGTAGTTGTACTTGATGAAGTATAACTTGACGTAGTCTTGGGAATCCACTTGACCGAGACCTTAGGTGCTTCTTTAAATGCATCAATCTCTTCTTGAAGCTTATCCTTGCCTTTGTTATTGTGGTCTTGTGGAGGAAGATCATCTTGAGCTTGTGTTCCCTTGAAGGAAGTAGGATCATACTTCTCTTGTTGAGGAACAAACTTCGTCTTGGGTTATTGATCTTCTTCCCACTCAACTCCATTGGCATTGAACTTTCGTTCAAAACCAACACCTTGATTCTTCCGGTGTTTTCCTTGCTTATGCATAATTTCCTCGAATTGTTTACTCCCGGCAAGGCTCTTGTAAACACCTTTCTCTATAATTCCTTCAATAAGCTATTTTCTTGCTCAAGCGTAACTTGGCTAAGAGAATCATTAGTGGAATCAAGAGAACTACTATAAGCAACAATATTGGATTTAACATTATTATTGTTACTACTAGAGGAAGTATCTTTCTTGTACTTGTTACCAGACTTGACTTGAGGCATGTAAGTAGATAAGAGTAAATGCTTGGCAATGTAAGAAGAACTTTTCTTACGGAGATCATCATTGATTTCTTTTAAGAACTCATGCTCTTGCTCAAGATTGAGCTTTTCAAAGCGTAACTTCTCATGAGCCCTTAAAAGTTCTCGATGATCTTCGAAGATAGTTTCATGAGCCAACTTTAGAGTTTTTAGTTCTTTAGTTAGAAGCTCAATTTTCTCCTTATCATTGTCATTCGTTTGATTAGCATGATTAATTGACGTTTCATCATAGTATTCATCACTAGAGTTGTCAACAAGTAAATCATCATCCACAAGCAAGTCATCTTCATCACTATTGAAATCAACATACTCAGGATGTGTTACCTTTGGACCTTTGGCCATGAAGCATCTTCCAATTCCTTCATTTGGTGAATCAAATATGTCGTAGGAGTTGGTTGACACAAGTGCTAGACCGCAACACCTTCATCTTGAGTATGTTCGAGTCGGAGTGATAGCTTCTCTCGGAGTGATTAGCCGAGTCGAGTCGGATACCCATTCACCAACATGATCTTGATGTCTTCGCTTTGTGTAGCTCCTTGATGACTTGTCCTTCCTTTCCAAATCTTTGCTTCTCCATGAGGGTCTTCATTCATAACGATCATCTCTACTCCTCCTCTCTTGGTGGTGATTCTTCTCTTTGCTTCTTCTTTTGGAGAATATTCTCTTCTTTTGTAGGGTGCCGTACACTCATTGGAGTAGTGTCCGTGCCTCCCACAATTGTAGCAATTGGCGCTCTCGACTAGAAGATCTTTTATCATGATAAGACCTTGACTTGGAGCTTCTTTCTTTGCTTCTACTCTTGTAGAATTTGTTGAAGTTCTTCACCATTAAGCTCAATTCTTCATTGAAGGTTTGTTTCTCGATTGATGATGTGGGGCTTCACTTCAGGCTTTGTAAGCACCACTTGACTTGTTGTGAAGTTCCTCCTTATCCTTGAGTGACATCTCATGAGCAACAATTCTTCCAATGACTTCCGTTGGCTTGAGATTTTTGTATTTTGGCATCATTTGGATCAATGTGCACATGGTATCATATTTTCCATCCAATGCTCTTAGGATCTTCTTGATGATGAATCTGTCGGTCATCTCTTCACTCCCTAAGCCGGCAATCTCATTTGTGATAAGTGCAAGCCTAGAGTACATTTCAAATGACACCTTCACCATCCTTCATTTTGAACTTGTCAAGTCGACTAAGGAGCACATCCAACTTGGATTCCTTGACGGATTCGGTACCTTCGTGCATATCAATCAAAGTATCCCAAATTTCCTTTGCATTCTCAAGACGGCTGATTTTGTTGAATGCTTGAGGCACAATCCGTTGAAGATGATATCACAAGCTTGAGCGTTGTATTGCAGCATCTTCAATTCTTCCGCATTCGCTTCACGGTTCGGTTCTTCCCATCAAAGAATTCACCTTGCAAGCCAATACAAATAATTGCCCAAACGGCGGGTTATGTCCGAGAATATGCATTTTCATCTTATGCTTCCAACTAGCAAAATTAGTACCATCAAAGTAAGGACCTCTATGGTGATAATTTCCCTCGCTAGACGCCATACTCTCCTAGGTTGTGAAACCAAGGCTATGACCACCAAAAGCTATGGAAATCAAAGCAAATGGAGACCAAAGCTACGATACCACTTGTAGGACCTTGAAGTATGTCTAGAGGGGGGTGATTAGACTACTTGACCAATTAAAAACTTAACCTTTCCCAATTTTAGAGTTTGGCAGATTTTAGCTATCTTAGGACAAGTCAAGCAATCATCACACAATTCAAGCAAGCATGCAAAGAGTATATAGGCAGCGGAAACTAAAGCATGCAACTTGCAAGAAAGTAAAGGGAAGGGTTTGGAGGATTCAAACGCAATTGGAGACACGGATGTTTTGGCGTGGTTAGATAGGTGGTGCTATCGTACATCCACGTTGATGGAGACTTCAACCCACGAAGGGTAGCAGTTACTTGCGAGTCCACGGAGGCTCCACCCACTAAGGGTCCACGAAGAAGCAACCTTGTCTATCCCACCATGGCCGCCGCCACGAAGGACTTGCCTCACTAGCGGTAGATCTTCACGAAGTAGGTGATCTCCTTGCCCTTACAAACTCCTTGGTTCAACTCCACAATCTTGTCGGAGGCTCCCAAGTGACACCTAGCCAATCTAGGAGACACCACTCTCCAAGAAGTAACAAATGGTGTGTTGATGATGAACTCCTTGCTCTTGTGCTTCAAATGATAGTCTCCCCAACACTCAACTCTCTCTCATAGGATTTGGATCTGGTGGAAAGAGGATTTGAGTGGAAAGCAACTTGGGAAGGCTAGAGATCAAGATTCATATGGTAGGAATGGAATATCTTGGCCTCAACACATGAGTAGGTGGTTCTCTCTCGAAAATGGTAAGTTGGAAGTGTAGGTTTAGTCGATGGCTCTCTTCATGAATGAAGAGGAGGTGGAGGGGTATATATAGCCTCCAGACAAAATCTAACCATTACACACAATTTACCAAACTTCGGTGGGACCGATTCAATGCAGACTCTTCGGACCGATTTAGTAAAACCTAGTGACCGTTAGTGATTTTGATTGGGATTGACATGGAACTCGGTGAGACCGATTCGGTTAGGGTTAGGGCATAACGTAATCTCGGTAAGACCGATTTTCGTAATAAGCTTTCCGAGAGAGTTGGTCGGAGTAAACTTCGGTGGGACCGATTTGCTCTTTTCGGTGAGACCGAAATGTTACAAAAGGGAAGCAGAGAGTTTACATTGCAATCTCGGTGGGACCGATCGCTCACTTCGGTTAGACCGAAAGCGTTCTGAAGGGAAGCGGAGAGATTACAATCCCATCTCGGTGAGACCGAGATCCCTATCAGTAGGACCGATTTGCTTAGGGTTTGTGGCGGTGGCTATGACTTTTGGAGTCGGTGGCGCGGATTGGAAGAATCGGTGTGACCGATTTTGGCTATGGGTTTAGGTCATTTGGGGATGTGGGAAAGAAATAGAGGGTTTTGGAGCATATCACAAAGCACATGAAGCAAGAGGCTCATTAAGCAACACCTCATCCCTCCTTGATAGTATTGGCTTTTCCTATAGACTCAATGTGATCTTGGATCACTAAAATATAAAATGAAGAGTCTTGAGCCTTTGAGCTTGCGCCAATCCTTTGTCCTTAGTATTTTGAGGGATCCACTTTCATCATCCATGCCATGCCATTCATTGAGCTTGCCTGAAATAATAGTCTTGGAATAGCATTAGCTCAATGAGCTATATGTTGTTATGAATTACCAAAACCACCTAGGGATAGTTGCACTTTCAAGATGAGCATCCCTGTGGCAAATAAATTGAATAAGCGTGATTAGAATAAGATTACTAGGACTAGTTGATGAGACATAAACTCATCACAAATACAGTACGTAGAAGCCAGTAGAGGTATCCGGTATAAAAGGGGGCAAAGAAGTAGAGAAATATCCACGAGGGAGTGATGTGGGCAGTGGAGCAGTGGTGCAAAGCAGTTGTAAAGGGAGTTGTACACGAGGGACATAGCTCAACTTTAGGAGGGCGGCGGAGGCGGCAATCGCCCATGTCGCGCAAAGGAGCAAGGGACGAAGGCAACCTCACCGGCTTTGTGAGAGAGAACGGCGGGGACACCTGATCGGGACGTGTCGACGGTGGGTTTTCACCGTCGGCGACGGCCACCGTGATATACACTAAGCATCCACCCCTTCCCAAAGCGGCCGTGATCCGCCAGGATGTTAGAGATGTGGCCACGATCGTTTTGTGCGAGAGAGTGTGAAGAGAGCAACCCCAAAGAAGCAACCGTGTAGGCTGGCCCGTCGACTATGTATATAGTGGAGCGGTTTCCTTTTCTCTCCATATGAACCTATCATATTGCGTACGTAAGCATCGAAGAAAAAAATTATTTATAAATGACGCGGCACCTACTACTCGTTCTCCTATAACCTTGCGCTTGGCATCTCCAAAATATTAACCTTGCGATTGGCTCTTCGCCTCTTCGAGCAATAATGATAGTGCAGTATATATCGTTCTGGCTATATGGGACCGAATGAATTGCTGCACGTCCACCACGTGGGCGAGGGTTGAGGGGCGAGGGAGAGTGCTACTACATACGGAGCAAAATGAGTGAATGTACAGTCTAAAATACATCTATATACATCAGTGTTTGTAGTTCATATTGAAATCTACTAAAGGACATATATATTCCAAACAATATGATATAATCTCTATAACCAAGGTAGTAGGGACGAGGAGTAAACGGAGGGAGTAGTAAAATTTTCTCCTCGTCTCATGAGCCACCAAGGCAGCGCATGGGCGAGGGAGGAGCAAGCTTCACCTCATCCCGTGAGCCACCGCGTCTGGGCGGGGAGACGGCGTGACTAAGCAAGCTTCTCCTCATTCTGCGAGTTGACGGGACACATCAAAAGTACTCCAAAGTGTATAGAGCCTTGCCTCTAAGGTAGGCCCCACATGGTTTGCCTCTTTTTTAATTTAACATAACGTCAAGTCGCAATTTTTTGTTCACCCGTGGTAGACGATCCTCCCTCCACCAAGTGGACAACCAAGACACGTGCCAAAATTACCACGTGGGCTGCCTTTTTCATACGTAAATGAGCTCCACCGTGTACCCGCTGGTGTGGTTGGGAAAGAGATGGGAGTACATGCGCCGTGCATGCACCTCTTCTCTTCATGCACGTCCCCCACCTACGTGGGTGTGCGTGAGAGAATCTGAACAGCGTTCGTGAGTGTTTTTTGTTTTGTGGTGGGGGTGGGGTGGGGTGGGGTTGATTTCGTGAATTATTTGTGGAAATAGGTATCGATGACATCTCAAACAAAATTTTGCATGCAATGTGTGTGAAATGGAGGCCTATCCATATCATCATAGAGGGTCGGGCAATCCACGAGAAGAGAGGGAGGGGTCATAGCTATTGATAGAGTCAAAGAGAGGATCAAGTGGGTGGGTGCGAGATCGATGAAGAGAGCTATCAAATTTGTGTGTGTGTGTGTGTGCAAGTCAAAGATATAGGGGCGACCGGCTCACTGAACGTTAGAGGGCACATGTCAAGTTTGTGTGTGGCGGGGAGACATGACTAGAGCGCTTGATGTATCGGTGTGTGGGGGCGGAGGGGTGGGGGGAGGGGTGGCAGAGGCCTAACTATAGAGGTAGAACGACTCGTATATGTGTTCGAAGGATAGACCCAGCTATGTCTTGAGGGAGATCGCCGATATCCATACATAACTCAAGGACGGGAAATATGATGGGACAGAGAGAGAGGGAGGGAGAGGGAGGAGAGGGGTAGAGTCTTTGGATGGGTGATGGAGTTGCTTCTCGGAGATGTTGGGAGAGGCCTACTAGACAAACCCGAGGGTGGAACTGCAATGTTATCAATAAGAGTGGGGATGTGTTTACGTGTGTGCTGTGCGTGATAGATCTGCTTGGACGCATCCATGGATGATGAAGGGGAACCATGTGTTTGGTAAGCAAACCTAAGTAGATCGGTAGATCAATTGTTGTTTGTCGGAGGAAGGGAGAGACACAACTAATGAGGTAGATCGATCGATGTGTGGGTAAAAGCAGTTATAAGGACCTAGCTGGCTATATGTATAGCGAGAGATCGGTCGGTACGCCCATTTGTTAGAGGCAAATAAGGCCCGGGAGACGGGTAGACAGAGAGAATGGAGCTAGGAGGTGGTGCGAGAGGCCCAACTCCTAGCTAGATAGGGGGAGGAGTGTGCGGTTGTGAGATCAATGAAAAGGGGGGCGAGAGTTTACACATGTGTGGGACCGTATGAGAGACACGAGGCAAGGACACATAAAGGAGGAGATTGAAGGTGCGTGTGTGTGGTGGCGGGAGCATCATTGGAGAGGTTTATCGATCGGTGTATGTCGGAAAGGAGTTGTGGAGACTCGGGAAAACGACCTAAAGAAAAAATGAATGTGCCCGTGGATAGAATGCCGAGCGAGGGGAGGCGAGGAGGGCGTGTGCATGCACAAGAGAAAGTTAGTGGTAGCTACAAAGGTTAGAGGATTGTGTGGGTGTAAGAGACTAACAAAGATCATAATTTCATATGAAAGCGGATTCATATATTTGAATAGGAGATCATAGTGTTTTAAACATTGCATGCATGAATATAGCGGTGATACACGTGTTGTGCACATGTTATACCATAATGTGATAATGCATGGCGTTTGCAACTCACAGCCTAAATGCCGAACAATCTAAACCATACTATACATCAAACAATCTCACATTTTATTTGAATTTGTAATAATGTGTATGCGTTTGCAGCTTACAACTAAATATCGAAAGCAATCTAAACAATACTATATATCGAACATTCTCACATTTTATTTGAATTTGTGGTAATGTGTGGTGTTTGCAACTCACATCTAAATACTTGTAGGCGTGGGCGGGGCACCATACATAATTTGATAAACAGATTATACATATGAGACATGGTTGAGATTATGAAGATCTAGCTAGAGCTAGAAATGTAATGTGATTTGAAATCAAAATAATGTGGATTCAAGAAATCTAGTTCGAGTTCATATAGTACACATAGTTCATATGTAACTCGAGACTAATCATGTGGTGTCTTGTGAAGATAATACACAAACGATGGTTTAACTTGACAATAATGATGATTGTAGATCTTATTAAAATGCATAAACGAATTCAAATGCTTTGACTTCACAACAATCATTCTTGTAGATCTTATTCAAATTTAGTTCATATTGAAGCGGTAGTATATACGCTTGGAATGCACTAAAACGTTCATTTGAGTAGTAGGTTGCATGCATTATACACGTAGCGAAATATTTTGATTGAACATAACATGAATTCAAAGTTTTGAATGACATTTGTAGTGCGCATTGATTTGGTACAGTACACCGTTAGGCTTGTCCGAAATTTCAACCCGCGCCTTGTTAGCCGAAAAATTTAAGATATATCTTTATCTCGTTGTGCTCGACAACTCCCTCCATCACAACCCGCGCCTTTGCTATTCAAAATTACAACGCGAAAACTCCCACCTCCCGTGAAATCCCGACACGCTGAAATGCCCGTGGTACTCGAACCGGAAAAGAACCGCCTCAAATCGGTGGGGGTACTTTCACTTACTCCCCACATTTTGGAAAAGCGGCGTCTAAGCCATGGTTCCCGACTGCCATCCCATCCGCCCACCCATTCATACACCGAGGTCACGAAAACCTGCATTTAAACCCCCACATCTCGCTCCACCCGGCCACCCAGCCGGAGCCTCTTCCCTGACAACGTCGTCCACAGCAACACCTCGACGTCCCTCATCCACCGTACCAGATGAGGATCCGTCGTTGATCTCATCGTCCCGCCCGTTCAGCCACCCCGTCCTCTGATGACCCACAAGTATAGGGGATCTATTGTAGTCCTTTCGATAAGTAAGAGTGTCGAACCCAACGAGGAGCAGAAGGAAATGATAAGCGGTTTTCAGTAAGGTTTTCTCGCAAGCAACCTTGAAATAGTAGGTGATAGATAGTTTTGTGATAAGATAAATAGTAACGAGCAAAAAGTAAATAAAGTAAATAACATGCAGCAAGGTGGCCTGATCCTTTATGTAGCAAAGGACAAGCCTAGACAAATTCTAATAATGAAGAAAGAGCTCCCGAGGACACATTGGGAATTATCGTCAAGCTAGTTTTCATCACGTTCATATGATTCGCGTTCGGTACTTTGATAATTTGATATGTGGGTGGACCAGTGCTTGGGTGCTGTTCTTACTTGAAAAGCATCCCACTTATGATTAACCCCTATTGCAAGCATCCGCAACTACAACAAAAGTATTAAGGTAAACCTAACCATAGCATTAAACATATGGATACAAATCAGACCCTTACGAAGCAACGCATAAACTAGGTTTTAAGCTTCTGTCACTCTAGCAACCCATCATCTAATTATTACTTCCCAATGCCTTCCTCTAGGCCCAAATAATGGTGAAGTGTCATGTAGTCGACGTTCACATAACACCACTAGAGGAAAGACAACATAAATCTCATCAAAATATCGAACGAATACCAAATTCACATGACTACTAATAGCAAGACTTCACCCATGTCCTCGTGAACAAACGTAACTACTCACAAAGCATATTCATGTTCATAATCGGAGGAGTAATAATATGCATAAAGGATCTGAACATATGATCTTCCACCAAGTAAACCAACTAGCATCAACTACAAGGAGTAATCAACACTACTAGCAACCCACAGGTACCAATTTGTGGTTTTGATACAAGATTGGGTACAAGAGATGAACTGGGTTTTGAGAGGAGATGGTGCTGGTGAAGATGTTGATGGAGAGTGACCCCCTCTCGATGAGAGGATCATTGGTGATGACGTTTGTGATGATTTCCCCCTCTGGAGGGAAGTGTCCCCCGTGAGAACAGCTCCGCCAGAGCCTAGATTGATTCCGCCAAGGTTCCGCCTCGTGGCGGCGGAGTTTCGTCCGTAAGCTTGTCCACGATTTTTTCCAGGGTAAAAGTGATGATATAGCGTAAGATGGTCGCCAGAGGCCTACCAGGGGGCCCAGGAGATAGGGGCGCGCCCTGTAGGAGGGGGGGCGCCCCCTGTCTCCTCGACAGGGTGTGGGCCCCCTAGCCTATTTCGTTTGCTCATAATTTCTTATAAATTCCAAAAAGTTGTTTCATGGAGTTTCAGGACTTTTGGAGATCTGCATAATAGGTTTCCAACGTTTGCTCCCTTTCCAGCCAGAATTCCAGCTGCAGGCATCCCCCTCTTCATGATAAACCTTGTAAAATAAGGGAAAATAGCTATAAGTATTGAGATATAATGTGTAATAACAGCCCATAATGCAATAAATATTGATATAAAAGCATGATGCAAAATGGACGTATCAACTCCCCCAAGCTTAGACCTCGCTTGTCCTCAAGCGGAAGCCGATATCAAAAAATATGTCCACATGTTTAGAGATAGAGGTGTCGATAAAAATAAGATACGGACATGAGGGCGTCATGATCATTCTAATAACAGCAACATATATGGATTTTGTCATATGATTTCCTATGCTCAAGTAATAAGCAATTCACAATATCAAGTATGGTTCAAAAACTTCATTGGGAACTAACAAACTATAATCTCAGTCATTCAAGCAATTGCCATTTATCGTAATATCGGAAAGAGTCAATAATAGAGCTTTTCATCAAGCTCACATACTCAACTATCTCGTAGTCCCCTATAATTATTAACACTCACGCAATACTTGTGGTTATAGATTCTCAGCCGGACACTGAGAAAGATAGGGGCTTATTGTGTTGTCTCCCAACGTATTCACCTTTAGGTGGTGTCAGCAATAATAGCCTATGTCCACTTACATTCAATTGGATATATATATCATGATCTTTCAAACACGAAGAGCTTGCCAAAGGATAATAATAAAAAGGGAAAGGTGAGCATCACCTTGACTCAAGCATAAAGTAAAAGATAGGCCCTTCGCAGAGGGAAGCGAGAGTTGTCATGCGCGTTTTAGGTTTGATGCATAAAATCTTAGTGCAAAAACGTCACTTTATATTGCCCCTTGTATGTGGACCTTTAATATGCAGTCTGTCGCTTTTATTACTTCCACAACAAGTTCGTACAAAGCTTATTTTCTCTCGCACTAATAAGTCATACATATTTAGAGAGCAATTTTTATTGCTTGCACCGATGACAACTTACTTGAAGGATCTTATTCAATCCATAGGTAGGTATGGTGGACTCTCATGGCAAAACTGGGTTTAAGGATATTTGGAAGCACAAGTAGTATCTCTACTTGGTGCAAGGAATTTGGCTAGCATGAGGAGAGGAAAGGCAAGCTCAACATGTTTGGAAGGTCAATGACAATACACTTTAACCGAGATGTCGGAAGACATAAACCATTACGTTGTCTTCCTTGTCCAACGTCAACTCTTTTAGCATGTCATACTTAATGAGTGCTTCACAATCATAAAAGATGTCCAAGATAATATATTTATATGTGCACCCCTCTTTCCTTATCACTTCCTATTAATTTCAACAATGACCGAGGCTACGTTCATCAACTCTCAACAATTTTTATGCCTCATAATTTCTATATGTGAAGCTATCACTATCCATAAGATCAATATGAACTCTTTTATTGTTTCTATTTTCTCAAGATCATAGCATCATAGCAAAGCCCTTGAATCAACACTAATTTTTATTATAGATAGCACACGGACTCACTTACATAAAGAGATCACAAAGCAAAGCTCAAAACTACTTGATATCAAAACTTCAATCTACTAGGTCAAGATACTACTAAAAGGATCAAACTAAATAAAGCAGTAAAAATAGGAGTGTGATGGTGATACGACAAGGGCACCTCCCCAAGCTTGGCGATTTCAAGGGAGTGCCCATACCCATGTGATTATTTCTTGAGGTGGTGAAGTAGGAGTTGTTGATGTTGACTTAGTTGATGGCATAGACTTCTCCCTTAATTTGCTCTTGAGGACAGAATTTTGGTCCCTCAAATCATCAATCTCTCACTCCAGGGTTGATATCTTTTTGCATAGGTCCTGCTTATTTTCCTGCAAGAGACGAAAAGGAATAAACTCGATCTTTGTTTTCTTTACCATATCGGGGAGACTTGACTTTTTGAACTCCACGTGCATGTCCCAAGGTTGAGGTAATGGGGCTTCATCTTCATCTGAGCTCGTCTCCTCCTTCCCCTTGGGTTCATAGTCCTCTTCTTCCTCCGTGGTCCAACCATAGTGCTCCACATCTCCATAGACCTTAGGATTTGCTAGGTAATCATCCACATAGCTTTCTCCTTGAATCACAGGGACGACATGTTGATCTAAATCTGCAATGTGAACAGCTCGAAATGAAAATAGAGGATATTTGCATTGATACGGTGGTCAAAACCTTGGGAGTATATATAATGAATTTTTACCACCAAAATACGTAGAATATACAAGAAAAGCGGAGTCCGGGAGGCACACGAGGTGCCCACGAGACAGGGGGCGTGCCCTACAGGGGGGGGCCCTCCTCTCTCATGGGAGCCTCGTGTCCCTTTCGGACTACTTCTTTCTTCCTAAAATTCTTAAATGATCCAAAACTGATAAAAATTGCCATTAGAGTTGTTTTGGAGTCGGTTTACTTACCGTATTAATGCACCTATGCCTTTTGGAGTCTGGAACGTTCTAGAAAGTGTCTCTTATGTATTCCTCGGGGTTATGGTCTCAATAATATTAGTTTCCACATTAATAGGATTACGAAATATAATGTTTAATTCTTTGACCGTTTACCACCCTCGGATTTGTGCCTTCGAAGTTGTTGATTTTTATAACACCAGAATGATAGACCTCATCGATAACGTAGGGGCCTTCCCATTTTGAGAGAAGTTTTCCTGCAAAAAATCTTAAACGAGAGTTGAATAATAACCATAATCTCCTACGTTAAACTCACGCTTTTGTATCCTCTTATCATGCCGCTTAACTTTTTCTTTGAAAAGCTTGGCATTCTCATATGCTTGGGTTCTTCATTCATCAAGTGAGCTAATATCAAACAACCTCTTCTCACCTAAGCAAGTTTGAAGTCATAATTGAGCTCTTTAATAGCCCAATATGCTTTATTTTCAAGTTCAAGAGGTAAATGACATGCTTTTCCATAAACCATCTTATATGGAGACATACCCATAGGATTTTTGTATGCAGTTCTATAGGCCCATAATGCATCATCAAGTTTTTTGGACCAATTCTTTCTAGATCTATTCACATTCTTTTGCAAAATTAATTTGAGCTCTCTATTGCTCAATTCTACTTGACCACTAGACTGCGAGTGGTGAGGAGATGTGATTCTATGATTGACATCATACTTAGCAAGCATCTTACGGAAAGCACCATGAATAAAGTGTGAACCACCATCAGTCATAAGATATCTAGGGACTCCAAACCTCGGAAAAATAACTTCTTTAAGCATTTTAATAGAAGTGTTATGATCAGCACTACTAGTTGGAATAGCTTCTACCCACTTAGTAACGTAATCAACAAAGAACTAAAATATGTGTATAACCATTGGAGGCGGAAAAGGTCCCATATAATCAAAGCCCCAAACGCAAACGGTTCAATAACAAGGGAATAATTCATAGGCATTTCTTGACGTCTACTAATGTTACCTATTCTTTGACATTCATCACAAGATAAAACAAACTTACGAGCATCTTTGAAAAGAGTAGGCCAATAAAAACCAGATTGAAGTACCTTCTGTGCAGTTCTATCTCCAGCGTGGTGTCCTCCATAAGATTCAGAGTGGCACTTGCATAGGATTTGTTCCTGTTCATGCTCAGGCACACAACGTCTAATAATACCATCTACTCCTTCTTTATAAAGGTGTGGATCATCCTAGAAGTAATGTCTTAAATCATAAAAGAACTTTTTCTTTTCTTTGGTATGTGAAACTAGGCAAGATATATTTAGCAACAATGTAATTAGCATAATCAAGATACCAAGGAGCAATACGAGAAGCATTGACAACCGCTAATTATTCATCGTGAAAACTATCATTAATAGGCGGTGGGTCATCAAGAACATTCTCTAACCTAGACAAGTTGTTCCGCAACGGGGTCCTCGGCTCCTTTTCTATAAATCATATGAAAGTAAAATTCTTGGAGCAATATGACACATCTAATGAGTCTAGGATTAGCATCTTTCTTTTCCATAAGATATTTAATAGCAGCATGATAAGTGTGAATGGTGACTTTGTAATCAACAATATAAGGTCTAAACTTATCACATGCAAACACAACTCGCTAAGAACTCTTTTTCAAGAGTAGCGTAATTTCTCCGGCAAGATCAAGAGTCTTACTAGCATACGGATAACATTCAATTTCTTATCGACTCTTTGCCCTAAAATAGCACCTACAAAGATAATGACTAGCATCGCACATAATTTCAAAAGGTAAATTCAATCAGTGTGGCTGAACAATAGGTGCAAAGGATCAAAGCTTTCTTAAGTGTTTCAAAGGCTTCTACACAATCATCATCAAAGACAAAAGGAATATCTTTTGCAATAAATTAGTCAGAGGCCTAGAGATTTTAGAAAAGTCCTTAATGAACCTCCTATAAAAGCCGGCATGACCAAGGAAACTTCTAATACCTTTTATGTCCTTGGGACATGGCAAAATAGCATCAACTTTGGCCTTATCAACTTCAATACCTCTCTCGGAGATCTTGTGCCCCAAGACAATGCCTTCATTAACCACAAAGTGACACTTTTCCCAATTCAGAAGAGACTAGTGTCTTAGCATCTCTGCAAAACTTCGATCAAGGTTGCTCAAACAATCATCAAAAGAGGATCCATAGACGGAGAAGTCATCCATGAATACCTCACAAATCTTTTCACAAAAATCAGAGAATATAGCCATCATGCATCTTTGAAAGGTAGCAGGTGCATTACATAAACCAAAAGGCATACGCCTATAAGCAAGAGTACCAAAAGGGCAGGTAAAAGTAGTTTTAGATTGATCCTTTCACGACACGGGTATTTGAGAGAAGCGAATAACCATCTAGAAAGCAAAAATGTGTGTGTTTGGATAGCCTTTCTAGCATTTGATCAAAAAAAGGTAAAGGGTAATGATCTTTCTTAGTAGCTTTATTTAACTTACGAAAATCAATTACCATCCTATAACCTGTAATAATTCTTTGCGTGATCAATTCATCTTTATCATTAGGAACAACGGTAATACCTCCCTTTTTGGGGACACGGTGGACAGGGCTTACCCATTCACTATCGGCAACGGGATAAATAATACCTGCCTCAAGGAGTTTTAGAATCTCCTTTCTTACCACTTCCTTCATTTTGGGATTTAATCGCCTTTTGAGGATCTCTAACTGGTTTGGCATCTTTCTCCACTGAAATTTTGTGTTGACATAATGTGGGACCGATGCCCTTAAGATCATCCGTAGTATATCCAATAGCAGCCGGTGCTTCTTCGTAGTTTTCAATAATCTTTCTTCTTCTTTCTCACGAAAGGTTAGCACTAATAATAACAGGTATATTTCTTTTTCACAAGATAAGCATACTTAAGATTATCGTAAAGGTTTGAGTTTGAACACGGGATCACCCTTGGGTGGAGGGGATCCCCAAGAATTTCAACGGGAAGGTTATGTTTCAAAGACAGGTTCTTGTTTAAGGAACACTTCATCTATTTCTTCCCTTTCCTTCATAAACATATCGCTTTTCATGGTCTAACAAATAATGTTCTAACGGATCAGCTTGGAGGAACAGCTCTGGAAGCAAGACCAATAATCTCATCTTTACTAGGTGGTTCCCTTTCACGAGGTTGTCTACTAAACTTAGAAAATTGAACTCATGAGACATACCATCTATGCCAACAAAGGACAATGTTCTTTTCACAATTAATCTTAGCACTAGCAAGATGCAAGAAGGGTCTGCCAAAAATAATGGGACAAAAATCATCTTGTGGGGAAGCAAGTACAAGAAAATCAAAGGGTATTTAATCTTCCCACACAAGACTTCAACATCTCTAACAATCCCAATAGGTTTAATGGTGTCCCTATTAGCAAGCTTAATAGTAACATCAATGTCTTCCAATTCAACAGGGCAATATCGCATAATTTCTTTATATAGATCATAAGGTATCGTGACTAGCACTAGCACCCATACCACATAAGCCATGATAGCAATGATCTCCTATTTTAACAGTAAATAACAGAATGCCTACAGCAGGTCTACGATGGTCTTAGTATCGGGTCTAGCAATATTAGCGGTTTCACCCACGAAAGAGATAACATGCCCATCTAAGTCCTCATCCAAGAGATCTTTAATCATAGCAATACAGTGTTCAACATTAATTTTCTCAGAGGTGTATAGGTCCTAGTATTACTCTTACGAACAACAAATAAGCTTTAACATGATCTTTTATCCTAACGGAAAAGGAGGTTTTTCGACATAAGCAAGAGGGAATAATAGGATCACTATATGTAATGGTCTTTTCTTCGAATCGTAATGGGTGCAACTACTTTCACTTCAACAGGAGGATTATATTTAAACCACTTCTCTTTAGGGAGATCAACGTGAGTAACAAAAGATTCACAAAACGTAGCTACTATCTCGAGTCAAGTCCATACTTAGCGCTAAATCCACTTAAAAGCATCGGTATCCATAAAAGATTTAACACAATCGAACTTAGGTGTCATACCGACTCCTTACCATCGTCGGAACCCCAATCTTCAGAGTTGCGTTTAATTCTTTCCAATAATTCCCATTTGAAATCAATAGTCTTCAAAGATATAAGAACCAAAGACAGAAGTATCGAGCAGGTTGCGATTATTAAGAGAAAGTCGAGCATAAGAATTCTGAGTAATCATTTCCCAAGAGAGCTCATGATTGGGCATGAATATAACATTGACTTAAGCCTCCCCCAAGCTTGAGCTATGATTTCTCCTTCGCGAGGCCAGAAATTATATATGTAATTACGATCACGATGAACAAGATGCATAGGATAGAACTTCCGTGAAATTCCAACTTCAATCGCTTATAATTCCAAGATCCCCAGATCATCACATAGCCTATACCATGTCAATGCATCTCCTTCAAAGATAAAGGAAGACCTTCCTTTTAACAACATCATCGAGAATACCTGCAAGCTTAAATAATCCACAAACTTCATCCACAAAGATAAGGTGTAAATCAGGATGCAATGTTCCGTCTCCTGCAAAATGATTAGCTAGCAGTTTTTCTATCATAACCGAAGGAATATCAAAGTGAATATTTTCATAAAGTTCAGTAGGTTGAGGAGCATCTCTTTGCTCTTCTGTTTGGGGTGAACATACCCCAAACAAGCCCCTCAAAGGATTAATTTCCATAGTGACAAGTGACAGAAAATTTCAGCACACTATATAAATGTTTCCTTACCAAGTTCCACTCACCAAAAGCGCTACACTCCCGGAAACGGCGCGGAAAACAGTCTTGATGACCCACAAGTATAGGGGATCTATCGTAGTCCTTCGATAAGTAAGAGTGTCGAACCCAACGAGGAGCGAAGGAAATGATAAGCGGTTTTCAAGAAGGTTTTCTCCGCAAGCACCGAAATAGTAGGTGATAGATAGTTTTGTGATAAGATAAATAGTAACGAGCAAAAAGTAAATAAAGTAAATAACATGCAGCAAGGTGGCCCGATCCTTTATGTAGCAAAGGATAAGCCTGGAAAAATTCTAATAATGAAGAAAGTGCTCCCGAGGTCACATTAGGAATTATCGTCAAGCTAGTTTTCATCACGTTCATATGGTTCGCTGCTCGGTACTTTGATAATTTGATATGTGGGTGGACCAGTTTGGGTGCTGTTCTTACTTGAACAAGCATCCCACTTATGATTAACCTCTATTGCAAGCATCCGCAACTACAACAAAAGTATTAAGGTAAACCTAACAATAGCATGAAACATATGGATCCAAACCAGCCCATTACGGAGCAACGCATAAACTAGGGTTTAAGCTTCATCACTCTAGCAACCCATCATCTACTTATTACTTCCCAATGCCTTCCTCTAGGCCCAAATAATGGTGAAGGGTCATGTAGTCAACGTTCACATAACACCACTAGAGGAAAGACAACATACATCTCATCAAAATATCGAACGAATACCAAATTCACATGACTACTAATAGCAAGACTTCACCCATGTCCTCGGGGAACAAACGTAACTACTCACAAAGCATATTCATGTTCATAATCATAGGAGTAATAATACGCATAAAGGATCTGAACATATGATCTTCCCCCAAGTAAACCAACTAGCATCAACTACAAGGAGTAATCAACACTACTAGCAACCCACAGGTACCAATTTGTGGTTTTGATACAAGATTGGATACAAGAGATGAAGTAGGGTTTTGAGACGAGATGGTGCTGGTGAAGATGTTGATGGAGATTGACCCCCTCTCGATGAGAGGATCATTGGTGATGACGTTGGTGATGATTTCCTCCTCCTGGAGGGAAGTGTCCCCGGCAGAATGCCCGCCATGAGCCCTAGATTGATTCCGCCAAGGTTCATACCGTGGCGGAGGAGTTTAAATCCATAAGCTTGTCCATGATTTTTCCAGGTAAAAGTGATGATGTAGCGAGAAGATGGTGCATGAGGCCCACCGGGGGAGCCCGAGGAGATAGGCGCTACAGCAGAAGGCGCCTGTCTCTGGGCGAGGTGTGGGCCCCGCATATTTCTTTTGCTCATAATTTCTTATAAATTCCAAAAGTTGTTTCGTGGAGTTTCGGACTTTTGGAGATCCGCAGAATAGGTTTCAACGTTTGCTCCTTTTCCACCAGAATTCCAAATTGTAAGCATCCCCTCTTCATGATAAACCTTGTAAAATAAGGGAGAATAGCCATAAGTATTGACATATAATGTGTAATAACAGCCCATAATGCAATAAATATTGATATAAAAGCATGACGCAAAATGGACGTATCATCCTCCACCTCCAAGGAGCTGCCCCAATGTTCCCCTCGTCTTTCGCGCCACCTCCATTTCCACACCGCCGTTTTCACCTGCACCACCGGAAGAGCATCATCATCACTGTTTCCTCAGATGAAGTTGCGGCCTAATCGGCACCACCAAAGAGGTTGTACACTAATCGCCGCATTTTCTTCTTGATTCGATCTCACGGTGCTGCCGGCGCTCGATCCCGAAACCGACGGGCGCTGCTCCATCCACGGCGCGGCGTCGCTGCCACTTCCTCCACGGCGTCGCTTCCTCGTGGCGACGCCCACATCGCAGGAGCTGGCGATGCTTTAGCCCTCGCTTTCGCCGCTTCTTTTCTGCTCTTGCTCTCGGTCCCCTGCACTGCTCTTGCTTGCTTTCTTTGCTCTCGCTCTTGCTCTTGCTTGCGATGTTGTCTGATTGGCTACACTTGATCATTGAATCGACTTTTGGGTCGATCGATTTTCAAGGTGGGCTCACTGGGTGAAGGAAGAACCAGCTTAGCAGAGAGGAGGTCATGGAGAGGTACCCACTATCTATCTTAGGGTTCATGATGGGCGGTGGTCGCGGCGATGGCGGGCGTTAAGGGCGGGCGTGGGGGATCGCCGAGAAAAAGCTCTGCAGAGGGGCTAGAGGGATGGTCGGGCGGCGGACCGGTGGGGAGTGTTTGGCGAGGCGGCGGCGCTTGCGGCCTTGAGCGGCGAGGGCTCTTGTTTGGCCGGTGGTGGTGGCGGATCGGATCAAAGGTGGAGGTTGAAGATGAACCGCGGGCCCTTGATTTCGTGATCCAACGGACCGCAAAATCGACCGGCGAGATGAAAAGTCGGTCGACCGACGTGTAGCCTCACCTTGCTAGTGCGTTCGGTTTAAACTGACAAAATTCAGTTTCGACAAAGAAAATTCAGTTTTGACAGTTAGGTTCGGTTTGACAGCTTAAGTTCGGTTTAATGAGTTAAGTTCGATGTCGTGATAAGTTCAGGAGATGAGCAGCTGATGTATTTTACATCTAGCACTTTGTGGTTATGTATTTTACGTCATGTATTGGAGATGCTATTAGAATTCCACTCAGGTTAACGTTGTTCGTTGTCTCTCTTGTCACTGCTTCACCTTTCGGCGTCAGACAACTCACCGGAGCTGCTCCAACGACGAAACCCTCCATCACACGGAGCAGTGCCTCTGCTCCATCTCTAGACGCCTAAGATCTTCTTCCCTCCTCCGACAAAGAAAGTCAGCCGGAGCATCCTCACCGCCAACCCAATCACGCCGAGATCGACATGGCTTCGCCAAAGAGGTTGTACACTTGTTGCATCTCTTTTTACTCTACATGTTATATATATTGTCCATCGAGCACACCGATTTGTTCCTTTAGTGTCTCCTTGAAAGAAAAACGAGGAATTTTAATTTTCACTTGTCCTCCTTTTCAAATTCCTATTCATGAAGCACAAGACTAAGAGATAGTAGCATAATAGCATTATAACCGTCCATTTTCTTGTGGTTTGACTTAATCTCACCATGCTTCTTTGCATCCTGTGATCTTCCAATTGTTGTGAATCAAACACCTAGATTGGCAAAAATCCTGTGTTTTTAAATTCTCGGTTTTGCACGTGCATTCCTATCCTATTCTGTCTATTTCCTATCCCCGCATTGTTGGAATCCTCCAATTCAAAGCGAGCCCTTACAGAATAACTTCTCTTACAGATAGTTGTCAAAGAAAACCTTGCGTGGTTTGTCCCGCTCCTGCGTCGTCGTCCACCCAGCTCAAATTTCACCGCCCAACGAAGTAGGGTCCAAAGGCCCGAGGATCCGGCCTCAGAATCTTTCGCCGCCTCGAGATCTTTCTTCCCTTACCGGCAGCCATGAAAACTGCATTACCATCATCAACCGAAAGCGATGACCTCGAGGACTACACGGGTCCGCAAGAGAGGTCGCACTCTTCCGTGTCCGCTTCGTTATGCATCGCTTAATATTACATGCTACTTTATCGCCTTGTTCACCGATTAGAATGAGTTAGCTCCAAACTAATGGTCAAACTTGAGTTTTAAATGGTTGTGGGGTACATATCCGGGCTGCTATCAATAGTATCTATCTACTATCCGGTTAATCTCCGGTGTCTACTATGAGTTTCATGTTGGGTGGGAAACAAACAAAGAAAAAAGCCATTATCTCAGATTTATTAAGCTGAAGCCATTATCTACCGCTATTATTGGTTTTGGGTCTATCCATGTTGCTACCATCACTCTGGATTTCTGCATGCACTCCTTACATAATCTCACTATGTCTTATTCCTATGCATGACAGCTTATTGTAAACAATGGAACCGAACATGTAGAGCAAAAGAGACGAGCCTTATGCGTGGCAATATAATTTCATGCAGAGCGTCGCTCCATGGTAGGCGCAAAGGCAGCCCCCCTCCACGCATTTCGGATTGTAATCGAGAGGAAGATATCTGCTCGGGGGATTCGTAGGAGAAGATAACTCCTATTTACCCTCGAGGTCTTCGCTCTAACTTGGCATCTTGATGTTGGTTATATCATGCATATGGTGTCTTGCATTGCTTACTTTATACATCAAATATGTCATCCGCTTGGTTTAGACATCCTTTGTGCGAATTCCATCCGTTTAGTTTATTCATCATTTATGTGAATTATGCAACGCCACCTTGTTTAGCCAGGCATCATATATGTGAATTTTGCAATGCCATCCTACTTAGCTACCATCTTATATGTAAATTATATCGGGCCATCCTTTTTTTTTCGTTACATATTACATTTGTCAACAATGTTAGTACATTCAACTACTCTTCGTGTGCATCAGCCATTTGACACGGTGATGGCAAATTCTCGAGTGAAAACAAGGTCTTCGAAAGACTATGCTATCCGACGAAGCGCATATCTCACTGGTTACTGGATAGCTCCTCTAGGAGGATTCGAGAGACAGATGACCGGCCCTCCCCCGAGGTGTATGCTCTAACTTGGCAAGGTGGTTATGTTGCTCATATCGTGTGTATGGTGTCTCGCATTGCTATGCCATTTGATTAGTTTAGACATGCTTTGTGTGAATGCCACCTGCTCAAAGGTGTCTAATTACCATATATGTGAATTATGCATTGCCATCTTGTTGCAAGACATTATATATGTGAATTATACAATGCTATCTTGTTGCAAAGGCATTATATATGTGAATTATGCAATGCCATGCTGTTTAGCCAATCGTCATGTATGTGAATTATATCATGCTATCATTTTTTGTATTACGTGGTTCCATTTGTCGACAACGTTTGTATATTCAACTACTCTTCCTGTGCATGTACCATTTGAAGCGGTGATGGAAGTATCCTGGAGGAAAACAAGGTATTGAGAGCATAATGCTACCTTAGCTAAGACATCTTCTTTGACTCTGAGAGCTCCTCGGAGGAGGATTCAGAGGTGATGACCAGTCCCTATTTCCCGAGGTCTATGCTCAAACTTGGCGAGGTTATATTACCCATGTCATGCATGTTGTCTTGCATTGCTTAGTTTTTACATCATATATAGATTGCCATCTGCTTACTTACTTACTATATAAATCATATATTTGAATTATATCATGCCATCATGTTTACATAGTACATACACATCATCTATCTCGAATTATGGCATGGCAACCCATTTAATAAAGACATCATATAGTTATATCATCTCATCTGTTTAGTGTTTACAACATCATATTTAGAATTATGGCATTCTATCCATGAATGTATGTGAATTATGGCATGCCAAACTATTTAATAAACACATTATCTAGTTATGTCATGTCATCCTGTTTACATAGTCTCATATTTTGAACTATGTCTTTCCATCTTTTTTAGTTAGCCATCATAATGTGAAATTATGTCATACTATCCTGTTTAGTTATCCATCATATATGTGAAATTTATCATGCTATCCTGTTTGGTTAGACAACATAAATATGAATTATTTCATGCCCTCTTTTATTCCCCACTATCCATTGCACATGTCTATCATACAATGTCTATACTTTCAATTACTTTTCTTGTTTATCACCCATTTGAATTGGAGAGGCGTGATGGCAAGATCTAAGGGAGTAACAATTTCGTAAAAGATAGTGCTACCGGGCCGATGCAGATAGAACCACGGTTGTACTTGCCCAAGGACCGATTCCACCACACATAACCCAGATTCTCGCATGATTGTACCCCTACCGGTTGGACAGAAGAACCAGCTACACCCCTTCTAACCCCTAACCCCGACAGATAGTAACCTGGTTCCGATTGACACAGACTGTGTCCACCACAGAAAGCACCCAAACATGAGCGGTTAGTAAAGGGAACTGCAGTGCCCAAAGCACAAGGACCACCACTTCAATCCCAACTCAACGCTTAAAGGAGAAGAAGATTTGTTCTCAGGTCAGGTTTTGTAGCTATGGTTCATACTCCTTTGCTCTCGCATTACTGTATTTACTCATACCAACTATTTTCAAAAATGAAGGATGGAATTGAAACTCCAATGGCGCAATAGGTATGTTTTAAACCTGTTTTCTTTAAGCTGGTTTGCTTTGTTGTAACCTGCTCTATGTTGATTTCGGTTTCAATTGAATAAGCAGTTATGTTCTCATGTCATACACATTACAAGTGTTGTTATTGCTCTATAGTTACCCACACTTATATTACATCTATTCTTCTTTGTCTTGAACAAATATTATTTGAACTGTGTCTCTATCTTGATTTGGCAACAAAAACTAGAATGATATAGACCATAAAGTGACCATGGTACATAGATATATGTTTGTTTCATCTTGTTATCCCGTCCACTTTACTACTGAACTCATTTACCAAAATGAATTTCATATACAACATGGTAAACATGTGATGTGTCTCGCTTGTTTCTCTTTTAGAATGCGGACAAAATATTGGAGAACAACGATGCGCGTTATCCAATGGTAAAGGAAGTAATGCTGAGATAAGGTTCAAGATAGTGAGACATCCTGTTGGTCTCCAAGAAACTCTGATAAAACCATCTTGACGATGTGAGGGAACCCAAAAGTCTGTCTTGATGTAGTGTTCGAAAGCATCGGGTTAGTACCGCTGGCACAAGCTCTTGAACTTCTTTTTGAATCGGTTAAATCTTCTTGAGTCTCAACTTCAAGTTGAAAGACATCGATCAAATGTGCTGCGACGGAAGTCAAGGATCTGAGGAAGTCCTGCAGAATTCAGATGCATATTTTTCTGTGCAACAAAGAAGTTACTGGAGGATTTAAGCGCCAAACAAGAGAAAAGTTAATAAGCTTGCTAAGCATCTTGCCAGACATTATGGGTACCTGTGATATTGTTTCTTGAGATCTTACGAAGTGGTTTCAGTTCGGATTTGTTTTGTCATTGCGGCGTTTATTTGCGCTGGTCGCCAACTTTGACAACCGGTGTATATGATATGTCGCTTTGTTCCCTATATTTGCACCGTGGCGAACTTTGATGCCCAAAGTGGATGTAATATGTGTAATGTACCGTGATAGCCTAACATAAGTTGCTTGCTTATTTATTTCCTTGTTGTCTTGTTTATTTGTTTGCTTGTAGTCGGTCTGATTCTTTCTAAAACTAGGCCACAATAACCATGGGCTAATATTCTTTGTAGTGACCTTTGGGCCTCCTACGGGTCAGATGAAAGCGATGGGTCTTCTACGTCAGTAGAAACGATGAACCTTCTACGGTAGTAGAAACAATGGGCCTTCTATGGGTCGAGAAACAATGGGCCTTCTACGGTAGTAGAAACAATGGGCCTTCTACGGGTAGTAGAAACAATGGGCCTTCTACGGGCCGTATCATCAATGGGCCTTATCACAGTGATGACCATAACGGGCCATCGTTAATAGGTCGATTTGATGACGCTATAAAAGCCCAACGTATTAACGGACCACAAACGGGCCGATGTAACCATCGGCTGAATTTGGCCCACAAGCGAAAATGACGAACGGGCCGTAAGTAAATGAATGTCGGAAATGAGCCCAAGAATAAATGGGCTCGAGAAGGCCGAAAGATAACATTTGTCGGAAACGCCCAACCGAATAACGGGCCCTTAATGGGTATAAAGTGATATCTGAGTTCATTACGGGCGGTTTCACCACGGACCGTTAATGGGTGTAAAGTGATACATCGCTCATTGCGGGCCGATTTCACCACGGGCCGTTAATAGGCCAAGAGTTACATAGGGCCTCATATGGGCGAAAGACGTCATGGGCGGAAGTGAAAGCGGTGGAATCATATTGGATGGCCCGGATAGCGATCTGGGCCTAATTCGGATAGGGCGTAACGGGCCTTGGGTTAGCGAACGTAAATGGGCTATATCTTGAGCGGTGCCGTTAACAAAGGGCTTTCCATGGGCCGCCCGCCACCTTTTGACCAAGTCAAACGGGTCGACCTTTTCACAAGAATGGGCCTCGTTGGTAGTGCCACGGTCGACGATATCATAGGCGTATACATCCAATGAGTGGATGACATCCGTCCCCAACGATGAGTCGACACGTGTTTCCTCCGACCAATGATGATTTTACACGTGGAAAATCCCCATTGGTCGTGGCTGTTAACGGGTTATCGGATCCAAAACCTCGACCCGATAGCTTAACGGCATTCCGTTATTTGGATGCCACGTGTTTGGCCACCCTTGGACGAAAGAACTTCGTGACGCCGCGATTTATCGTCATGGAAGTGGACACTTCGTGATGATAATTTTGGTAATGTCATGGAACACTTCTATGATGCACATGTATGACTATCTTGATTCTGTCATAAATTTGTCATGGATGTACATGCATAACAAAAACGCGCGACCTCTTGTGACAAACACGTATCATCACGGAAGTGTATTTTTTTAGTGATATAGTCATGATGAGAGAGATTATCCGGCCGATTGTTATTTTCCCCAACCTGCCAAACTAGTCTGTATGCGGGTCTAGGGTTGGGATTCACCGGATCAGGAAATGCAGGGTGCTGATTTCAGGGATCGGGAGGTTAGGGTTTAATTCCGACGAGCCGTATGAATTCAAGGTTTAGAACAGAATTCACTCGTTGAAAAATCATCTTGGCAAGCATGCTACCAAGAGTATAAAAGGAGTTAGGAATAGAAGATTTCAGAAAGCAAACTGAGAATTTCTTTGTCTAGGTGTGCGCGTGATGCATGAACACAAAAAATATTTCAGAAATGTTACATGCTAGACTGAGTACAAATCTACAGTGCTATGATTTATTAAAAAATCAATTGATCGGTATCATGTAAAATCAGTCAAATATACTCCACAAGGGCATCTCCAAAGCGGATCCTCAAGCCGCCCGCAACCGTCCGGAGTGCACGGTCCGGACGTGTTGTGACATCGAACGTGGTCATGTATCGGTCTGCCAAACGGTCCGGACCACTTTTCCCCGCAAATCGGAACCAAACATGGAAAGCTTTGCAAGAGTCCGGACATCCACGTGGCCAATTAAAAGCCATCGCGTACCCCATGCCCGGGTTGGGCCGAGAGCAGTTTACAATTGTCCATTAATTACTTCGCATTAAAAACGCATATTTCTTCCTTATTTGTTAATACTCCACATTAAAAGTGTAGATTTAGTGCTCCGTTAATTACTCCGGATTAACTAGCTTGTTGGATTAAAATAGGGAAGTAATCCGCATTAATTGCCGCACCTAAAATTATGGCGTAATTCTTTTGCCATAATTATATTGTTGGGAAACGTGATAGAAAACAAAAAAATCCGTCCTACGATCATCGAGGAACATTACATGAAGATGCATTAATGGTTTGGATTTGATCGTTACCAACTCCGAAGCGGAAGAAGACGAGTCGGTGTAGATCGTACCTGGAGTCCCTCGGACCGTAGATGAACGATCCCGCGAATAGCCCACGAACAGTCCCTCGGACAAAAGATCGAAAGCACGGCCTTTCTACGAGTTGCAAGCGTATGATCTTCATGATCCGATAGCGCTTCGTCGTACAGAGCTAATCGTCACCGTAGAATTAGCGAGGGAAGATTAAAACCACATCAGGCTTCTAATTATGAGGATTAGAGAATATAAGTCAAGCTCTAATTAATCAACTAGGAGTCTAGGACCAAATAGAACTAGAGAATAGAGGAGACTCCAAAAGTTGTGTAGAGAAAAGGTGCAGAGCCTCTAGTGTACATAAGTTAAAGGGGAGAGGAGGGGGGCACAAGGAGGAGAAGGACTCCCCTCCTTGCACCGGCCAAAGGGAGAAGGGGGAGTCCTTCCCCCACCCCAATTCGGCCTCCCCTAGAGGGAAAGGGAGAGCCTCCCCTCTTGGGCCCTTGTGGCCCAAATTGCCGTCCATCTCTTGGTCTTTTAAGACCCGTTGATAATTAATTAATTATAAAATCCTCCTAGTGAGCCTTTTATTATTAATTTAACATCTCCAAAAACATTTTCCACCTATATATATTATTTATCGGTAATACCCGGTATTGCCCGATAAACTCTGAAACCCTTTTGGTGACCCTAAAACACTCCGGTTCCTCTTGAAACTATTTTCAATATTAACAAAACTATTTTACAAATAATTCCTCGTCACTCTTAAGCTTGTGACCCTGTAGGTTCGGTAAAACATAGACATGAACAAAACCCCTTTGTTCAATGATCGATAGCGGAACCGTGCACGTCTATATCGCTCCCTGAGTACGCCAATGCCATTCGAGTGAACCTTTGGTTATCATGTGCTATTCCCTTTGCTTTGTGATACTTTATAAAACCCGAGGTGAGATGTATCGGTATCCTCTTGAGTCATACACATGCTCATTATACCATTACCCTCGTTACCAGTGTTCTTCTTCTTTCTCGTTGAAATGTTCCGGCATCCCCGTGACATAGTCACCTATGTCTCGCCAGACGATGATGGATGCCGTCACACTGAGAGGGCCCTAATAATATCTCTCCATCATTCGAAGAGCAAATTTCACTCTCGAGCTATCTAGTCCCTTGTCAAACTTTCCGACGAACCTGTAAGTTGTCATCATGATCATCGTGTTATAGATGATGTTTGAACAACTCCAGAGCTCATCGTATGGTAAGAAATGACTACGATGATCTCATGGTCTAAGTAATTAAAACACATATTAACACTCTGTGTTATAAAAAGTAGTTGGTAATTACATGGAATATGCATCTGTACTGGATCGATTCGGAACCTATTTTAGGTGTAAAATGTCAACAACTTTTCTATAACAAAAAACACTTGGCATGTAGTAATAATATTACTCTCCTAAGGGGTAATTAGAGAGCACAAGGTGGAATCTCAAACAAGAAGGGCTGCAGCATAACTCCTTAAGTGATGCTAATTTTTGCCTAGCTGCTTCATGTAGTCTGAACAGAGGCCGCAGTTGATCGACTTGCCGTCCTTCCTCAACAAGACACCTAGTTAGACGGGACCTTAGGAGAATACCAATTTGACATGGACTGATTTGCAACATGGAGGTTGAAATATTTTTAGAGGCCTGCAAACAAAAACAACAACATGGGTTATGGAGAGGAGCTCCTCAAGATGAGCTACGGCTGTCGTCGCCGTCTGAAGCCTAGCATCGTCTTTGGCTATTTGCCTCACCTCAGCTCAACTCAACCGAGAAGACTCCACTGCCTCATCATGCCCACATCCTCAAGTCACCACACTCCCGCCGAGAGAGGGATCGCCATGAATCCGCTGTTGGCGATCTGATTGAAGTCGCACGAACAAGGAAGGAGTAAAGTCGCACGAGAGACGACTATGGACACCGAGAGAGCGGTGCAGCGAGATTATTATTGGACATCGGCCCGCCATGGAAGAACGCTGTAGGAGACGACATTGAGAAAAAAAAAGTAAGGAGACCAACCGTGTGGGGCTGCGAGGAAGTGTACGGGGAGTGGAGGACAACTACGCCGAAGCAAGACCCGATGGAGCTTCGCCGGGAGCCGGGATCGAGGGCGGAGGCGGCGCATGGCGATTTAACAGAGGAGCAGCTTCGGGGATAGGGTTCGCGCCAAGCGAGGAAATCGCTTCACGACGTTGACTGGACTGGGCCTTCTATCTTGAGCCCGATTCTGAGATGAAAACTGTAGCTCATTCTGTGGAGCAGCAGCCCACGATACGGTGATTCTTACGTGTGTGACGACGCGGACGACTGAAGCAAATCCTGCGCGTCCACACACATGATCCGACGGCTGAGTGATCTAAATCGCTGTGGAGGCTCATAGCTAGCTCTGTTTTACTGTTTTACAATTTCAGATAATATTATCTCAAAGTATAACAAACAAATTTAGATCGATTCAATATGATCGTTCTTTTAACGTCATACTCTCAATGTTGTTTTAGGAATATTGTTACACTTAACGATATCCTAAGATCTGGAAAACATGGTCACCAACAACACTATAGTTAGTCGTAGAGGCAATACTAGGAACCTTATGCTATCATTTATTATTCCACACATGCATATGAGTTTCCCACTGAATCACATATTCCAAGATCATAGCAGTTATAGCATAGAATATGAACTCTTAATTATGAAAATGAAAATATAACAATATAATATTATTGCCTCTAGGTCATATCTCCAACATATACCTCAAATGGCAGAAGGTTGATTCAAATGATAGAAAGTTGATTTCTATTCGGCGGAAGGTGGATTTTCTATTGGTGGAAGGTTAATTTGGCAGAATTAATTTCTTCAAAATCATTAATAGACACGGATGTTTGCGGCTACGGTTGGATGGTCGGCTTCCACATCATGTCCTCGGACCACGTCCGGACATAAAACGGACATATACCAGAGCTATTTGCGGGTTAGCTTTGAAGATGCCCTAGCATGCAAAACTATGCAAAAACATAATCCACAACTTGTCTACTCATAAGAATCATAAGACGCAAAATTATATTAAGAAGGTCCACGTAATCAACATGAGAACAGTTGAAGGGTAACTTGAACTGAGTCCCGCTTCTGCACACCCCATCACTAAACGTATAAAGGATATTATGGACCTTTCACAAATTGTAGCCACTTTCATATATAAAACATATATGCCGTAGGTTCGTACAATTCTCAGCGCACACCCCTCCCTCATGGGCTCAGCCCATTTAGTATTTTTTAGTTTTAAACTTCAAAAAGATAGATGTCCAACCTGGGATTTGAACTATAGATCCCATGGACTATGTGTAAGCCACAAACCATCTAGGATAGCTAATCTAGAGGGCCTACTAACCTTGTTTTCTTCTTCTTGTGCGAGATAGATAACGACTAAGAAAAAACCACAACAATTTCACTCCTTGTTTTTTTTGTTCTTTATGCATGGTATTCGCTCGGATTTATATTTTACCTTTTTTGTTCATAAAATACAAATTTTGTATTTTATAAAATTGTGCAATTTTTTAAAAAAATATTCATGTCTTTCAAACTTGCTTAGAATGTCAAAACACGAATATTTTTTTTAAAGAGCGAATAAAATTTTGAACACAGTAAAAAAATATAATTCCAAAAAAATCAGAAAAAACGAATAAAAATTGAAATCTTTTTATTTTTTAATTTCCCCGAACAATTTTTGAATTTGTGTAGATATTTTTTTAACAGGAACATTTTTAAATTCCAAACAAAATTTGAAATCACGAACACTATTTGAAACTCCCCAAAGATTTTTTTAATTTGTGAACAAATATTGAAAAAATAGATTATTATTTTGTACTTTGTGAGCGAATTTGAAAACGGGGACATTTTGGAAACTTTAAATTTGTTCTGGAAAGTGGACATTTTTTAAAACAGGGACACTTTTCCAAACTCTGAACAAAATTTGACAATAGAAATATTTCCAAATTTGCTAACATTTATCTGAATTGTGACATTTTTTGATTTTTTTTACATTGATTAATAAATAAGAACAAAAAGTACAACCTAAACAATATTTGGAAATGCTGAGCATTTTCTGGATTTTTCGAACATTGGTTAATAAATATGAAAAATTGGAAATTCTGAACTTTTTTTGAAAGAATGAAAAAAAATTATAAAACGTGCAAAATTTGAAAAACATGAAATATTTTTATATTCTGAACAAAAAAATGAATTCTGAATTTTTTAAATTATATGAAATAAAAACAATAAACAGAAAAAACGAAAAGTCAAAGAAGACACAAAGGAAAAAAATAAACAGAAATCGAAAATAGGATTGAAGATAAAAAGAAAAAAGAAAAAAAAAAGAAAAACGCATGCACATTATGACACGTCCGGTCATTTTATCACCCTTTTTTGACTGAGAAGCTTCAGAAAATGTCAAATTTGTCGAAAACCAAAATAACTTGACATGGTGCCTTTAATGGGTCATATAAGATCGTGAAAAGTATAATTAGGCTCATTTGATGGATGCCGAATAAAAATGCTCGCAAACTGACCCTTCTCGCCTACCCGAATACGCTTTGTTGAACATGATCTATTTTTAAAATTGCATGAAATGACCTCAATTTTTTTCAGTAGGTTAGCATGGCCATAGTAGATATTGATACCAGGTTTGCACAAATTCTGATACTATATACAAGTTACGTCATGTCTAGTCATTTATCAGCCAGTTTTCATCGAGAAAACTCCCGACGTTTGAACGAATAAAATTTCAAGAAACGTCCAGGTCTTAATCCCTTTAATACGTCTAGTGTGTCCCATAAAAAAGAGTAGTAGCAATCGAGAACAACTGCATGATACTAGATGCATACGGCCGTGCGCACGAACGAGGTACACGTAACTAATCGCATGTGCCCTTCAAGCACGGCGGGGTCACGCTGGCGCGTCGCCGCCCTGCCGCGCGTCGCCACCTTGCTCCCGCCCGTTCCAGACGCTTCGCCACTCGCCACGACGCCACCGAGCCGCCCCTATAAGATAAGCCACCGTCACAGACTCCCATCAGCTCACAAAGCGAAACAGAAGAAGCACCCACACAGAGAAATCCAAACCACACTCGACCGTCGCCACTCTCTGCTGATACTATCACACCCAAGCTAGCAGTCATGATGGCTTCACGAGCCGCCGCCGCTCTCCGCACGGCCGCGCTGCAGGGCGCCTTCCGGAGGTCGGCCTCCACCGCGGCGGCGCACGCCGAGAGGCCCAAGGCCAAGCCCATGGGCGACTACGTGCCGGTGTACGTGGCGCTGGGGATGATCGGCCTGGCGGGGGCGCTGGGGCTGCACACGGCGCGGCAGCAGCTGGCGCACGCGCCCAACGTCCGGGTCGACAAGCGCAAGCGCGAGACGGTGCCCGAGGTGGCGGACCCGGACCTGGCCCTCGACGAGGCCGAGCGCTTCGTCGGCGGCTCCGTGTTCCGGAAGGTCGCCCACGTCCAGGACGACCGCTCCCTCACCGCCGGCGTCGCCGACCCCGTCGCCGACTACCCGTACGACCTCACCGTTCCTCGTTCCATCGATTGGTTATCACCTCCTGCGCGCACAGCGGTGGTTTGATTGATGTACGCGACTGATGTTGGATGATTTGTGTTCCTCAGGCCGAGGAAGGCGGTGACGCTCAAGGACGCCGGCGTGGACCCGCCGGGGATCCCGGAGCCGAACAGGGAGGGCGTCCTCGACAGGATCTTGAAGAAGAACACCGCTTAATTTTGGAGAGGGGGAGCAGGCAACAGCACGCTTCAGCTTCAGACCCTTTCTTGCGTTAACTAGCTAGATTTGCGTTTGAATAGTCAGATCGGCTGCACTTTTTCTGGAAGCCGGTCCATGTATCGCGAACGTGACACGTGATGATGTTGTACATATGTATCCAGTCATATCAAGAACTCAGTTTGTTCTGGACAATAAACTATGCACCTGCGCCGCGAGGCGTGATGTTGTTTTGAGTTTGAAATGCTAGGTTTTAGTATGATCTGAAGGATCATTAATGCGTGCTGATGCAGAGGCTGGGGTAATCCTCCTTTTCTAGCATCCGAATAGGCCCGAAGATGTATGTATGTATTGATGAACTGAAACGAGAAAAGAACAAAACCCCGAACTGGAACGAGAAAAGAACGGATAAAAAACACAGTAAGCAGAAAAGTGGAAGATAATACGAGGAACATGAAGATAAAACAAGGAATGGCCTGAAGATGTATGTAATGAACTGGAAGAGGAACATGAACAAGAAAAGAGCAGACAATGAAAGATCATGCCGCAAAGATACACAGAACATGAAGATAAAACGAAGGTAGAGATCGTGGCATGAAGGTATCAAAAACATGAATCCGAGTAGAAGCATAAACAAACTGAAACACCCAGCAAGATGATGATAATTAGAATAGGGACCCACCACAAGTGGCACGCTCAAGTGAAGATCTTGAAGCGCCATGAAAGTCTTAACTGTACTTTGTAAAAGCAAAGGACAGAAAATGAAAAATCCATCAAAGATGGCTAAGATCAGATACGGGCTTCACAAAAGCTTCAGACACGGGTCATCATGATGATTATGCATCAACATATAGAAAAAGAAGAGTCAGTCCAACAACAAAGATGAACAAACAACGATGGATCATGAGCACTCGAACAAACAGTGTTGGATCATGAACACTCACTGAAATGCCAGGCAAAGGCAAAACACTAAAAAAAATGAGCACTCGCTCAAAAGGCAAGGCAAAAGCACTGGATCAACTGAACGTTTCATTGGTCTCAATCTGATCTTAAGAATATCTTTCTTAAGGGTGATCTGCATGATAAGATTTACATGCAGCCATCATCTGAGTATTCTGTCTGGTGGCACTGTCTACTGTTTTGTAGATCTCTCTATAGCCTTAAAGATTTACATGCAGCCATCACCTGAGTATTCTTCTGTCTAATGGCATTGTCTGCCTTTTTGTAGATCTCTCTATGGCCTTAAACAAGCCTCTTACGCCTGGAGCATTTTGCATTGGCTTTTGAGCGAGTGGTCTCTTTTTTTTAGTGTTTTGCCTTGGCATTTCAGCGAGTGTTCATGATCCAATGCTGTTTGTTCGAGTGCTCACGATCCAGCGTTGTTTGCTCATCTTCGTTGTTGGACTCTTCTTCTTTTATATGTTGATGCATAATCATAATGATGACCCCGAGTAGATTGCTTTTGTGGACCCCGTGTCTGATCTTAGCCCTCATCCCAACTTTTTTTGGATTGAGGTCTTCTTTATCTTTGATGCAGAAGGAGTAGTATAGTTCAGGCTTTTTTAAGAGTTACTGGTTGAAAGAAAAACATGTGGACTTTTTGTAATACAGCTTGAACATGGTATACAGGTTGAATATAATAGTTGAATATTTTTCAAATTTATGACATATCTTATTTGAAGATATGTTGAACATTTGTGGAATTCATGGTGAACATTTTTATAATACATAGTGAACATATTTAAACACATGCTGAACATTTTTCTTTTTTTTTTGCGAAAAATAGGGAGATTTCATTACTCAAGGCGGCCTTTCAGCCATACACAAATTTACAACTTTGTCTGTGCCCGTACCAAACCAAATGGCAGTACGGGGTATACTACGCCCATAGGCTGCGAGGCTATGACTAACTTTATTTTGAGTGCGCCTAATATGCGTAATCGAAATCTTCCGTGGGTCCTCTAAAATGAGTAACTGGATGCCTCGCACAAGTGTCCTATATCTTGAGCGGTCATCAGGGCTCGCCTTTAACATCGATACTGCCTGAGCGTAGTCCAGCTCAATGGCAATGGGTAAGACAGTCCGGTATGCTGAACATTTTTCAAGATTGTTATTAACATTTTCGTAAAACAAGTAGGCATTTTTAAGTGTTTATGAACATTTTTTGGATGAAAGAATTTTTTTCTATATGTTGTAAATAATTTTAAAAATCGGGTGAACAAAATTTTGCATTTGTTATGTTATGAATATTTTTTAAAGCGTGAAAAGAAAATGAGACCAGGTGACCAAGATCCCACCTCACCAGCCCACATAGACAGTCCAGATGGCTCCTGGCTCCGCGGACCGAATAGGCCCATCCAGACCCAAAGAAGCCCGAGGCAGAGAGAGCCTAGCGAACGCGGGCAGAGGATAGGGAGAGAAGCAGCCAGACGCCCATCGCTCGCTCCCTCTCCCTCCACTGGCCGCGGCCATGAGACCCTCCTCCTCCCCCTACCCTCTCCCGCCTCCCCCGACTTGCTCGTCCCGCCTCCCCAGCTCCGCTGCTTCTTCGGCCTCCGGTGGTCTGCCCCCCGCGTCCAGGTAGGCCCGCCCCCAACCTCAACCTGGCGCTAGTTGTTCGGCTGTAGGAGCAGAGAGGGTTGGATAAGAGCGATGGTTTTGAATCTTATTATGCTGTCCCTCCGGCGCAGGTCAGGAGGCAATTAGACGCGGGTGCAGGAATTGTCAGTGGTACGCGTGGATGCGGTGCGCGATTCAGGTTAGTTCGAGGCTTGCTTTATTTATGATGCCGCTGCTGTTAGGAAAAAATGCTGAAAATAAAATCAAAATTACAGTAATAATGTTGGTGAGTGCCGATGTTGGTAGTTTGCTCTGATGATTTGCGACTTGACTCATAAGTAACTTGTACCACTGGTAGTGAGTACTGAGTACCTTTGGGCGATGAACTATGATGTTAGTAAGATGCCGGTCCAGTTCATGAATAGGTAATGTTAAGTTGGTAGCGAAACATAAAGTCGTGATAAAACAAAAAAAAAGTTGATGAGACTAGTTGGGTTGGGTATGCTTGGTGAAAATTTACCTTGATTGAAGCACTCACATTTTATTGAGTGTGTCCAATGTGAACATATTTCGTGCCCTGATGAATCCCCTTTTTTCTCACAATTTACAGAGCGCCTGCTTCCAGTGCGTCCCAGCCTTGTTATAGCTCCATCGTCATTAGAAGCGACAATTCTCAAAATGCCGATTTTCCACGTAACTACTCCAAAAGGGAGAAGAAACCATTTCCTATACCAGTACTGGAGTTAAGGCGCCGAGCGAGACAGAGGATGAAGGAAGCTGAAGGGAAGCCTAGGGGGCCGCCGCCACCTCCGAAAAATGGATTGCTGGTCCAGAGACTAATACCAGAGGCATACAGAGTGTACAACGCAAGAATTTCGCTGATCAACAACTTGAAGAGGCTGATGAAAGTAGTACCGGTGAAAGGCTGCAAGTAATTATCTTGTCCTGTTTCTTTTTCCTGATAAGTATGCTCTTGAAATCATGCTAAGGGTAAAATTCCTCATTACATATCTATCACACTGGACAGAAGAGGTCTGTCTTCATGCTGTATAATCTGTAAAGCACCATAGTATGATAGGATTTGTATAAACGACAGATAAAGTACCTCACATACACGTGTTCCATTGGCAATATAATTAAGTTATGCCAATGCATATAATTAACTTACCTTTTCGTCTAGTAATATGACATGAACCATGTAGGATGGAGGTATCTAGATGCACAGTTGAAGTAGTCTGCTTCAGAGTATTCTAGAAGGTTGTTTCTTGTGTACCCCGTTGAATACATACATTTGCATGTGTGCGTACATTACTGAATCCAGTTAAGGCATCTCCATTTGGTTTTATCAAAGCCTCCATTGAGTCAAAATGACAGAAGTTTGGACTTCATGTTTATTTCTTGAAGAAATCTCTGTTCATGTTAAAATTTAATCCTGTGATGGTATTTGATAATTTGAAAATGATTTAGTTCATAAGTCATAATGCTGTGGTGCCCTGTGCTTTTTTTATGTTGTGTTGTGTCACATTGACAAAATTATATTGATACACATGACTATTTCACAATTTGCCAACTTATGTACCCTTAGGTTGTCTTATGCATTTGTTCAATCCACTATGCCGCTCATGTGCACTCGTGATTATCAGTGAGATCTATGATTTCTTTACTGTTGCTATGTAGGAAATAATGCCTGTTTCCGGTGCAGATATTGCAGTGAGATACACGTTGGATCTGTTGGACACCCTTTCAGAACATGCCGAGGAATGTCTTCTGATAAACGTAAGGGAGAACATGACTGGGGAAGTACTTTTGTTGAAGCTGTTTTCTTGCCAGTTGAAGCTTACCACCTAGAGGACCGTCTAGGCCCGCGTATCCCTCATGACCAGAGGTTTGAGGTGCCCCGCGTTCCTGCTCTTGTGGAGCTTTGCATCCAAGCTGGTCTCGACCTCCCTGAGTACCCCACAAAGCGCCGAAGAAAACCAATTATTAAGATCGGAAGGAAAGAGTTTGTTGACGCAAATGAAGATGACCTGCCTGACCCGGAGCCTGACAAATTTAAGGAGCCAATTCTCGAAGAAGTATCCGACGATGAGATTACCCCTCCGTCGAGCCCAGAGGAGACGGCTGCTCTTGCCGAGGAAACACTCGAAGTGTGGGAGACACTCCGAACGGTGCCTTGAGGCTCATGAAGAGGTATTCAGTGAGGGTGTGCGGATACTGTCCTGAGGTGCACATTGGAGCGAGTGGGCATAAAGCGCCAAGAATTGTGGAGCCTTCAAGCACCAGCAGAGGAATGGACAGCATGGATGGCAGGCGGCGGTGCTCGATGACCTAATACCGCCTAGATACGTCTGGCACATGCCGGAATCTGGGGAGTTGCAGAAGGAGCTCAAGATCTTCTATGGGCAGGCGCCGGCTGTCGTTGAGATATGCATTCAGGGCGGCGCAGAAGTGCCGGAGAAGTACAAAGCCACAATGAGGCTAGATATAGGGATTCCCTCCAGTTTGAAAGAGGCCGAAATGGTCGTCTGAATGGAAATGTGGTGTTTACGTTGTGTACGATTGAGGTCAAGAAAACCTCAAGCTCCATTCGTGCTGACCATAGGTTCATTATTATCTTACTCCATGTATATAGCGGGAACTTAGCTTAGTCAGATAATCTGGTAAGTTTTGTTTGTTTCAGATGTGAATTAACATTTACCAGATGTTTCTTTGTCTGAGGAATGTCATGGCCAGTGGCCACTACTTACAACGATGGAATTGGGGCGCACATGCTGATGCTGATATGTGTCTTACATGCGGTGTGCTACATGAACACTTTTGTGTCAAATTCAGAACCAGTGCAGAATCTAGTATTTCTAGTTCAGATTTTTTTTCTTAATGAAGTTCCACTACTTACTTTCATGAAATGATCAGCCAAGTTTTTTATTTTATTTAATAGTTTTCTATCCTATTAATCGCTTAGCCTTTCAATGGTGAGCGCTGTAGTACTATTTAAATTGAAAATAAATGATAATCGTAACTGCCTCGTAAGCTTGATGGAATATTTTCAACTACTATTGTAACATTTTCCTACTTCCTTAAAAAAACATTTTAATCCAAGAAACAAAACATTTTGCAGTTGCAATGCAAACATTCTTACAAGCTATGTAAACACTTTCTTAGATAGCTATACTTTTTTCACTGTGTGTCCATGTCATACATTTTCTGTGATCTACTGAATGTTTTGTAAAAAACTTGTGAATATATTAATTTTAGTTCACTAATAGTATTGACATATTATAAGTGTGGCCGATTTTTTAGTAGCTATTTTGTGCTGCAAATAATGCTTGAAGTTTTGTCTTTCATCCTTCTATCTTTTCAGGAAACTGTTAACATCGCTCATCGGTATTTGTTTTTGCTTATCGATGAAGATCGAAATTGGATTAAAAAAATTCATTGATAAATCAAATAATTTTCCAATGTAAAAGAGCACCAGACCAATTTGAAAATAATAATAATAATAAGAAGGAACATAGCTCCAATAAAGGGAACCCAAGTATTTGCTATGGCATAGTAAAAAATCTCATTGTTCTCGCACTGTTGAACTTCATACTATGCTATATTACTCGAATTATTTTATTCATTACTCAACCAACTGTGATAAGTCCATGCATATGCTATTTTTTTTTTATCTAGCTATATGGTGTGTTCGGTGGAATTCCTCCGCACATATAACACTTGCATCCCTCGGGTACGCACGTGGCGGATGGGCCACCGGGTGGGGAGATAAACTTCTTGCAGTAAGATAGGCATTCGGTGTTGTTACATTTGCCCTTCCTGATGATGTGTTTGCATACGGTCTTAGAAGCTGCCATAGCTAGATATCAAAAGGGAAAATAAGGTATGTTAGACAATCATGCAATATATACATATGTCAAAAATTCACACACATTACTAGTGTAGATAACTAGGCACTAGAGTGCTTGGTATTGATCGACTAGATACCCGATGATAGAATTAGGAGGGAAAATGCAAGGAATAGAATGTGTGTGCTCCTCATTTCTTGGTCTACACTGAACTCTAGGATTGAGTTGCTAATATGGTGCTTGTTGTGCCCCTTTGGACTACTAGTGTGGAATTGAAAGGCAAATGATGCTTCCTTTATAGTGGGCAAACACTTGTAACCGATGAAGATAAGGTCACATTAATCGCAATACATTAATATGATTCATGCTGAAGAAGGGATCAACGATATTAATTAAGTTCTTTAAAAGGATCAACTCGATGGTATTAATTCATGAACAAAATAACAACAATTTAATCTAGGTGGGGTATTGTGGCGAATTAGCACACACTGAGGATAATAACTGGAAAATGTTTTAAATATTTTTTCTGTTTTTTTCCTCCCAAAAACTAGGTGTGCAAGCACAAGAAGAGTAATTACTGACATTGGCTATACGGCAAAGTACGAACACAATGACTTAAATCTCATTGCAAATGCAAAAGGAAATTATTTTATTTGGAAAATATATTGTAAAAATCATGAATATTTCAAACTAGGTAACAAGAATTGGGGAAAATAATAATACTCATATTGTTTTATCTATAGCACATATGGATCATATAGACAAGGATATCATTTATGCATCCTACATTGTAGTTCCTAAGTTCCAAAATGGAAGCAATGGAGTGAGAGAGGGGATGAGGCAATCAACAAATTTCGAGCATTCAGTAGACACTAGGAGGCTTAAAATTAGTAAAAATTAAGGACATAAATTTATAAGAAAAATAAAATAAAATATTGAAAAACTAGTAATAGGTTACCCTTTTGAGAGGTTAGAGTTAGATGTCTCCGACACATGGCACAACCGAAACCACGGGCTATGTCATTTATGTCATTACGCACGTAGGAAACCACATATAAGGAATTCAATGTCAGACAAAGGCTTAGCATGAAATCGTCAACTATGAGCCTAACCTCCAATTCATGTTCCAACTGGAGCCCACAAACATACAAGACCTTCATGAAACACTCATCCCATGACCTAAGCTCTTTGATAGTCTTGGGGTCGAGGTCTAAGGACAAGATGGTGGGTGAATTGTACTATCACTAGGAAACATGCCCGTGCGTTGCAATCCCGTTGCAACGGGATTGCAAGTACAACAATTTTCAGTGATTTATCATTTACTATTTTGAGCTATTTTCAACTATTTATCATTTCAAGTTTTGTTTCCACATGCTAGTCAATTAGCAAAAAACAAAAGTTTGAAGTATTAATATTAATACCATTTGTTGTATATCATTATCTTTATAGATTGAAACTATAAGAAAATGAAAAATCCACCTATCAAATAAATTTGTATTGAAACATTCAACATTTAGCTTTATTGCCAATAAGAAATACACATTGGATGCATGCCTGGAATCAAGAGATGCAGTGATTTCCTGCCTTGCACCGTTAAAATAGGTCTAGCGTGTCGTGTACACGTACCCTGTACGTATGTATTTGTATATGCTGATTGTTATATATAGAAAGACGTGGTGAGGCTTTATCCCATGGGAAACCCTAAACCCTATTCTCAAACTTGGTTTCAGAGCCTACCCTAGCCGCCGCCGCCTCTCCTCCCACCACCGCCCGTCATGCAGTTTTTCGCTGACGCCATGATGTCCACCGCACCGCACCCACGATGACTCCTCCTCCGCTCCACGCTCTCCACCCTCTCCGCGTGGCTCGCCCGGACGCTCTCATTATCGCTTCTACCCGCCAAGGCCGGCTCCACCCCCGTCCTTCCGCCGATCGCGGTCTCCCTTGACCGCAGCAACTTCATGCTATGGAGGGCTCTTGCCCTCCCCAACTTCGCCGACGTTCGCCTCCACGGCTTCCTCTCTGGCTCGGCCAACGCGCCGGTGCCGACCGTGATGACAGGCACCGGCGAGGCCGCCCGTACCGTGTCCAACCCTGAGTACGAGCAGTGGTGGATGCTGGATCAGAAGGTTCTCGGGCATCTCCTTGGTTAGATGAACGTGGAGATCTCCGCGCAGCTCATCGGCTGCAGGACGGCAGCCGCCACCTGGACGGCCGTGCACACCATGTTCGCCACCGAGAATAGCGCCGGCGTGCGTAACCTCCGGCGCCAGATCCAGGCGCTGCGGAAGGGAGATCGCCCCGCCGACGAGTATATGCAGAAGGTCAAGGCCCTCGCTGATGCGATGGCCGCCGCCAGCTCTCCTCTTCGTGACGAGGAGATCATCGACTACATGCTGACCGGGCTCGGCTTGGCCTTCAACCCCATCACTGCTTTGATGAACTTCGCGGGCGTGCCCATCACGTTTCCCGCGTTCTACTCCAGTGTCCTTCACTACGAGGCCCTTCAGCAGCAGCAATCGGAGCTTGAGGATTGGCAGTCCTCCGCCAATGCCGTGTCCCAGCCGGTCTACCACAACAACCCCGGTCGCGCCCCGACTCACAGCGAGCGGCCGCCCTTTTTGGTTCTCTCCCGCCCGGCTCGGGAGGATACGGCTCTGGTCAGGGCAACGCCCCTGGCCACAACAACAACAACGGCGGCAACAGCCGCAACGGAGGAGGAAACGGAGGAGGCAACGGGGGCGGCCGCCGGCGCTGGCGTCCCCGGTGCCAGATCTGCAAGAACTGGGATCACGAGGCCGGCGACTGTCGTAGCCGCTATGATCATGACCACCGCTCCGCCAACTCCGGGTCCACCTCCTCCTCCCATGAGCCGCCACACTGGATCCTGGACACGGGTGTGACGGACCACCTGACGAATGATCTCGATCGTCTAAACTTCCACGAGCGCTATGGCGGGAAGGATCAAGTGCAAGTGGCAAATGGTGCAGGTTTGTCTATTTCAAATATTGGTCACTCCACCATACTCGGTTCATCTCTTCGTCTACGAAATATTCTTCGTCTCCCACATATTCATCAACATCTTCTCTCTGTTTATCGTCTCATTCTTGATAATGATGTTTTTGTGGAATTTCACCGTTTCTTTTTCCTTGTTAAGAACACGGCCATGAAGAAAATCCTTCTTCACAGTAGATGTCATGGCGGACTCTACCCCATCCCGTTTAGTCGCTAGCGTCGTCCTCCTCCAACCGCCAAGTGTCTCTCACATCAAGACCACCCCGTCCAGTTGAGCACTAGCGCCCTCGGTCATCCCTCGAATAATATTGTTCAAAACATTGTTAGGAATAATGATTTAGTGTGTTCTTCTGAACGTCAGACTTCCGTGTGTGATGCTTGTCAGCGTGCTAAAAGTCGACAATTGCCTTGTAATTTATCACATCATATTTCCACTATGTCTCTTGAGTTAATTCATTCTGATGTTTGGGGGCCTGCTATTGCCTCTTCCGAAGGCTATAAGTATTACGTGAGCTTTGTTGACGATTACTCTCGTTTCTCTTGGATTTATCTCCTTAAGCACAAGTCTGACGTTGAGCAAGTATTTTATGCTTTTCAGGCTCATGTTGAGCGTCTTCTCCACACTAAAATCATAGTTGTTCAGTCAGACTGGGGTGGTGAGTATCACCGATCGCACCGTTATTTCCAACGACCGGAATCTCTCATCGTGGTGTCTTGCCCGCACACCTCTCAAAGAAATGGCATTGCTGAGCGCAAACACCGTCATCTTGTCGAAACAGGTCTTGCCTTGCTGGCTCATTCTTCTCTCCCATTGCGTTTTTGGGATGAAGCTTTTCTTACGGCATGCTACCTTATTAATCGCATGCCTACACATGTTCTTCAACAAGATACACCCATATATCGTCTCCTTAAGGTGCACCCCGATTACAAGTTTCTTTGCACTTTTGGGTGCGCCTGCTGGCCTAGTTTGCGCAAATATAATGCACACAAGCTTGCTTTCCGTTCCACCATGTGTGTTTTCTTGGGCTATAGTCCGATGCATAAGGGATACAAGTGTCTTGATCGTTCCACGGGACGTATCTACATCTCTTGTGACGTCGTTTTCGACGAGTCTGTTTTTCCCTATGCCACTCCTGGGGTCACCGTCGATGTCTCTTCTTTGGCTGATGTTCTTTCTTTTCCTCCCACCGAACCGCCACGGGTGATCATATGCGCAAATACTGACTTGTCCTATTTGTCTCATCGACACGCTGTTTCAGCCCCTGTTGCTTCTTTGCAGGATCCTTGGTTGCTCCATCACCGGGCGATCGGCGTGCATGGCGCATGCACGCCCTCACTGCCGCCGCGTGGCCGCGCCGCACTACCGGGAGATCGACGTGCATGGGACATGCCCGTCCCCCCGCCCCTCGGCTCCCACGTTGCCTGGCCCGGCCACCGTGTCGTCCGGCCTGGCTAGCCCATCGACTGCCGTGTCGCCTGGCCCGTCCGCTCCCACGCCGCCTGGCCCGGACGGCCCGTCTTCGGCCTCGGCTGCGCGCGCTGACGCGCCCCTGTCGCTTGCTCCGGTGATCGAGGATGCTGCTCCCTCGTCGCCGCCGCAGCTCGCGTCGCCTTCTGTTGAGGGCAGCCCTGCTCCCTTGACCGTGACGCCTCCAGCTGCTCCTGCACACACCATGGTTACCCGCACATGCGATCATACTCGTCGTGCTCTTGTTCCTACTGATGGGACCATCCGCTATGATCCCGTCGCGCGCAGATTTCATGCGGTGCTGTCTCTCACCGTGATGCTCTTCGTGAGACTGCTGGCGTATCGCGCGATGATTGATGAGCTCACTGCCCTTCATCACAACAAGACTTGGGTTCTTGTGCCTCGGCCGCGCGGAGTCAATGTTGTTGGGAGCAAGTGGATCTTCAAGACCAAACACCGTCCAAATGGCTCTATTGATAAGTACAAAGCTCGACTGGTCACTCGTGGTTTCACCCAGCTGCTTGGTATTGATTATGGTGATACGTTCAGTCCGGTCGTCAAGCCGCCACCGCTCGCTGGTTACGGCCTTGGCTGTGTCTCGCGGTTGGACTCTTGGCAGATTGATGTCGCTAACGCTTTCCTTCATGGATATATCTCCGAGGACGTCTATATGCGCAGCCACCTGGTTTCGAGGATGCTTTCGTTTTCCCTCGCATGTGTGCAAGCTTCAAGTAGCGCTCTATGGACTCCAGCAGTCTCCTCGTGCATGGTATGCTCGGCTCAGTGCCCATCTTCTCGAGTTGGGTTTTGTCTCCTCCAAAGCAGATACCTCTCTGTTTTTCTTCCGGTATCGTGATGTCCAGATCTATATGCTTGTCTATGTGGATGACATTGTCATTACCAGATCTTCTCCACGTGCGGTTGATGGTCCTGTTCATGCCCTCGCTGCCGGCTTTTCCTATCAAGGATCTTGGGCCGTTGAGTATTTTCTTGGTGCAGAAGCGTCGTACAATCTGTGGGGATGACATTGACTCAACGGAAGTATGCCTTGGATCTTTTGCATCGTGTGAGCATGGAGAATTGTAAGCCTACTTCCACACCGCTGTCTACTTCCGATCAGGTTGCACGAGTGTCTGGACAACCTCTCAGTACCGATGATTCCTTCCGGTATCGTAGTGTTGTTGGTGGGTTGCAGTACTTAACACTCACTCACCCGGATATTTCGTTTGTGGTGAACAAGGTGTGCCAGTTTCTCTCCCAACCCACTGATGCTCATTGGGAACATTGCATACAGGGATGAAGTTTCGTAAGGCTGTCTCTACTAGCAATAGTATCTTCACTGATGCAGATTGGGCAGGATGTCCGGATGATCGACGATCAACTGGCGGTTTCGCCATATTCGTTGGACCGAACCTCATTTCCTAGAGTTCGAAGAAACAACCAACAGTGTCGCGATCGAGCACAGAGGCTGAGCACAAAGCCTTGGCGAATGGAGCTGCTGAAGCCATCTGGGTAGAGTCACTACTCAAAGAGCTTGGAGTGTCTCAGCAGCATGTTCCAATTCTGTGGTGTATAACTTAGGGGCCACATATCTGACTGCCAACCCAGTTTTTCATGCGCGTACCAAGCACATCGAGATTGATTTCCACTTTGTGCGCGAGCGTGTTGCTTCTGGAGCTCTTGAAGTCAGATTCATTTCTTCTAATGATCAGCTGGCTGATGTGTTTACTAAACCAGCCACCAGACAGATGCTAGACCGTTTTAGTACCAATCTAAACCTTGTACTGAGTAGAAGTTCAGATTGAGGGGGAGTGTTAAAATAGGTCTAGCGTGTCGTGTACACGTACCCTGCACGTATGTATTTGTATATGCTGATTGTTATATATAGAAAGACGTGGTGAGGCTTTGCCCCATAGGAAACCCTAAACCCTATTCTCAAACTACCAAAACAACAATCTTGATTATTAAATGCTGAAAGCGAACATCACTTCAAGCAACACACAATAGTGTTCATGTTTATAAATATACAGAGCATCATAAACCTGTCGCACACTGACAAGCACGACGATCAGACCGCGTTCAACTGGAGCACGTTACGGCATTGAATTCTCGGAGTTTCGAACCGTGGACGTGATGCAAAAAGGATGTCTCCATTGCCATCGATGAAAAATGCAATTTAATTACAAGGCCTGGCTCAGCCGAACCGTTTGCATTTGGGAGCTGGGACGTCGTCACACTCCCACACAGGTGCATACAATTAGCGAACGATTTGTTTGGCCATCGTCAATGGGGCGGGGGCTCCACCGCCGTCCTGAAGAGCAGTATGTAGACCTTATCAACAGAGAAGTACAAGAATCCGCCCCTGGCGTGCGTGACGTATGAACCGAAGCTCGTCCCCACGATGCAGTGCCAAGCCGCGCCGTAAGCAGTGTCGAATTCCTGTCACATAGGATAATAATAAGCGAAATTGTACATGAGGATAGGACCACAATGTTTGATGATTTTCTAACAAATAATGCGAGCGTCCGGTTAAATTGTGAATGACATTAGAAGAAGCAACGGCCAAGTTGGCAGGAGCATTTGGGCTTGGCCGATGTGAGTATTCAGTGCCCAGAAGCCAGAACAGTCTGATCGGCGCGTATATTCTGGTCAAACTTTGCTTATGCCCTCCTGTGTGGTGACACTGACAGCCACATGATTGCAACTTTGGAGTGTTCAATTTATTAATTGCTCTAATCGGTGGTTAGCCACGCGAATGATCGCCTAGGTGTTGGGAGCCTGATGCTCCAACTGCCAATGATGACAAGCAAAACAACAAACCCATTTTCAGACAGCTGCAGAGGGCAGCCGACTCGATACACTCCATCTAGGTAGTAGCAGTAGCATACAAAACGGGAGTGGTGTGGTGATCATAACGCGGAGGATCTATCCGCACTTTCGACACGAATGCAGCTCAATCCTTCAAGGCGGATACAAATGCAGAAGCACATCGATCAATTATCACTGCATTGCCGCGAGAGTACAGTCGAACTTCCTCCCGGAATCAGAGCTGCTCTACGAAAGTTCCTAGCAAGCTAGCAAGATGCTGCACTCGCTGCACAATCACGAGTATTATAATCGGCGGCTAGAAGGCAACAGGGCCAAATACTCCTACTCCTACTAGTAGCAATCATGTACGTACGTGCTGCCAATCCGCCGCGTCTGACGGTGCATTTTTTTGGGAGCAGAGGACAACGCGGCCGGTTCCTGGCCAAGTGCGCTAGCAATCTTGGAGACGGCAATGGAGCTCTAGTCATGGTTAGTTACCTTCTTGAGGGCGAGCGCGAGGCGCTTGGGCTCGAGGCGGCGCGGGAAGTGCGGCATCCCCGCGAGCTCGTCGCGGGCGCAGCGGAACGCGCGCCGCTGCAGCGCGGGCGGCATGTCGGCCGCCACCACCCGCACCACCGCCTTCCTCTCCGCGCCGCCGCCGTCCTCCTTCTTCGAGCCGCCCTCCTCGGCGCCGGCGTGGCCGTCCTCCCCGAGCCTGGCGACGCCGAGCAGCGACCTGATGACGCCGCCCCGGCGCCCCGCCTCGCCCTGGCCTCCTGCTCCCTCATACTCGCGAGTCACAACTCACAGCCGGGAGTGTTGTTTGCCGAGCGGCGGGCCGGGAGGAGGGAAACGAGCTGAGCCGAGCTGAGATGGCTAGTGTGCTCGAGTATTTCTTTGTGAACGCTGTGCGGCGGTTGGGGCGGCTTTTTGTATTGGGGCGGGAGAGGATGCGGCGTTGGGGCTCGTTAAAGTTGGCGCCGTACTCTGATATCCCGTTTTTATTATCATTTGTTTTCTTGGCCTGCCGGGAAGCCCGCCGGTGGGATCGCCGACGCGACGCGACGCGCACGGCCGAGCTCCGGGGCGGCGCACGATGGTTGTGTTTCCTTTTACCTCGGCGAGGCGCGCGCGTGGCGTTGGGGACGACGGCGAGCGGCGAGACCCGGAACGTGCACCGGCTGCCAGGGCCACCGGGCGCACGGTAGGATAGGACTGCTGCACCGTGCACCATACTGTCCCGCGCAGTGGTTCAGTGGCCAGTTTTGTTAAGTCCGAGTCGACTGACATTACTATATGGGCGACGCTACGAGTCCATCGGCGGATCCGCGCGATACGTCCGCCATCTCGATGGTCGTTCGATCTACGCACGCGCAGCCGTCCGATCGATCTCCTGGCACGTGGCTCGGTCGCCTCCCCCACTCATTAATTCCTGAAATAACAGTCGAGTTGCAGAAACAAGCACTTTGTCCCGGCCCCGACAAACCTGCACCCAGCGCGGCGCCGCCCCCAACCACCGCAAAATCAGCCGCCGCCGGCGTGGGGGGACCTCCATGGCGCACCACATCGCGCGCCAGATGGTGGGATCGGACGCCAATCTAGCTCACCGAGGACCGCTGCTTGGAGAACGGGCGCGGCCATCTTTCTCAGCTCCAAGTGCCGCTGGGGGGCTTTCGCCGCGAGCTGGATCTTCGACTTGGTTCACAAATCCCTCGGTGGTGTTTCCTGAAGCTCCATCCAGCAGATCCCATCAACAATCTTGGTGAGATCCTGTTTACGAAACACTATCTCTATTCCACTCAAACATGAACACTGTGTGAAAAAACAGAGCAATGAGCCTCCCAAGTTTTAGTTGCACATGAGCCTCCATATTTCCTGAAACATTAGCTCTGTTCAACATGTCCTGCCTGTTTGTATCTATGAAACATGAGACTCGGAAAAATTTAGTTGCATTGGTTGATGCCTCTGGTTAATGCCCTTGGTTTCATTGGTTAGTTGCCCTGCTCCAATTTTATGAAACTTGTTAATGCCTCTGGTTTGATTTCATCGGGTATGTTGTTTCAGTAAAAAAAAACACATTGCATGTTTCTGTTAATGCCCTGCTCCCATTGTGTGATTTGATTGTGCATGTTGCATGTTAATGGGACCCCTGAACATGTAGAATTTCTGTTGGTTTGATTATGTTGCATGTTTCTGTTGGGTACCTGAATTTTTGAAACAAGAAAAAAATTGCTGATTCCATGGAGAGATGAAATGACTGTTGCACAACAACTCTGTTGCAGGAACATGGAACTGAAGGGGAAGGGAGCTATGTCCAAGGCAATTTTTCTGTTGGTGGTGGTGAAGATTCAGAGGGATTGTTGTTTGCTGAAGATGCAATCCAAGATGATTCAGATGATGGAGATGTTTCGTCGCAGCCACTGCCGCCCTATGTTGGGATGGTGTTTGACACAATGGAGGATGCTCAGAAATTCTACAACGACTATGCCTTCAAGTTGGGGTTCGCGACACATATATCTACTTCAAAATTCATCCAGAAGAGAGGTCAGAAGAAAGAGGATGCAATGCTGATAAAGAGGGTCTTTGAGTGTGCGCACGCTAGAAAGCCCGTTAAAACGGAAACAAGTAGCACATCAGAGAGCATTGCAACGGAAAACAGCAACTCTAGTATGCAGCATAATGTTGTGACATGCATTTTCATCTGAGTTTTGTTTTCAGTACAACCAGTTTTTCATTTGGCTTGGTGTATTCAGGTTACAGGAAAAATAGCTTGTTTCCTGTTCATGTTAATGTTACAGGAAAAATAGCTTGTTCATGTTACAGGGACATGATGTTCCAGGGATGCATCCATGAAAAAATAGCTAATGTATTAAGGTTACAGGAAAAACATAAATCTTACATGAAGGACCTTTCACTTGGTGATGTTACAGGAACATGTATTCATATGTTGATTTTGCTAGAGTATAATATAGATCAAAAGGATCATGTTACAGAGACACAATGGATATAGAATATTTTGTTGCCATTGAAAGATTTGTCATGCAACAAGTGCTCCCATACACCAAAATGATACACCAGTGTGCAACAAAAAACTTGATATGAAACACACATCAGGAACAGGTAACTACCATTTTATTTATCATGTCTACACTGTATATTGCTGTGCAACACCGGAACATTGGCGACAAATGGTTGCATCGATAAAGCTCCAAAGATACAAAAAGAAGAGGGAAAAGGAGGCATGCCCCAGCATGACACATTCTTCTCCAAAAAGCTTTAGTTCCATCGACTACTAGAGAGCTCGGTTACAACCATGTCGCACACACATGCACCGAAAAAAATAGGCCTAAACTACTAGCTAGGTCTTGTTGCGGTTGACGGTTGACTTCAATCGACGACTTTTTCAGCAGGGCTTGGAACTCATCCTCTGAGCTGAGGGTGTTTTGCGGGTGTCTGAAAAGCTTTGCCGCAATGTACTTCTGGAAGTTGAGCAAGGAGATTGTGTCCTAAGCATACACATCAAGAAAAACACATAATTAGAAACTACTAGCAAAGGGAAAAGGCACTGTTGCAGAAAAATATGATTTTCACAAAGAAATGATTCTAGTGTTGCAAAGTGTTTCTTTACTACTAGTGTTGGAGAGTGTTTCTGTACTACTAATGTTGCATGGGTTGCATGGGTTTCAAAAAAAATGAGTCCGAGTCATACTGTACTAAATGGCTTCAACCCCTTGGAAGTTAAATTCTCCATGTATAAAATAGCAAAGATGCCACAATCAAATCTGCCAGAAAAAAATAGGAAGGAAAAATGAGAACACAAAAGTCAGATGAAGTTGCGAAAAAATGTAGAGTTGCGAACAAATAAAAGGGGGTTGATACGGGAATGAAGGGTTGTACATGAAGCATTGGTAGATGACCACCAATCAGGAATTTCAGTTTACCATCATTCCTCTTATCCTGGTATTTTTTAACTTCCCTCATCACATCAAGCAGAATATGCTCATCCCACTCGAACTCATAGACATCACTCATGTCTCGTAACGTGTGGAGATATTCTAGAGGCACCATGTTTTCTGTCCCAGGAGCTAGGACCAATGATAGGCAGAGCAAAACCCATGACCTATCAATGGTCTCCTCATCGTCGTCATCCGCTTTTGATAGAACAACTACTGTAGTGGCTATCAGAGCCCTATCACCATCCAAATACACATCTCGGAAATCTGCTTTGCCCCTCTTGCCGAATTCTACCGGCCTGCTACCAGATGGAACATTGAAAATCTTCTTAACCATGTCTTTTGTGAAGTGTATTTTCTTGCTATCATTAATCCTGGGTAAAAACATATAAAAAATAGAAAATTAGTAGATGTTGCGAAGAAAGAAAAGTGCTATCCAACAGATAGAAAACAGAAAAAGACATGGTTAAAAGAAGGTACTCAAAAGAAACATACTTGAGCAGATGCTTCTTAGTGTCAATCCTCATAACTATGAAATTGGCAAGCCCTTCTGGGGGAGGAAGCAAAGGAGAGATGTGCAACAAATCCCCAAAGCTAGACTTGCTTAGTACATCTCTTTTCTTCACTTGGATGGAATTGGCTATGTCGCGTAGCCGCTTTGCTGATCATCGAGTTTGGTAGATGGGCATGCTGCGAAACAAAAACAAAAAGTAAGCTATGAACATTCATATATATGCAAAAAGGAGGCTATGAGCATGCATATATCCTAGTAGTTGCCACATAAAAAGCTATGAAGCTACAGGAAAACAAGTACAAAAGTTTAGAAGAATAAAATCATGAAGCTACAGGCAATCCACTACAAAATTCAGATGAAAGAGCTATGAGCTCCAGGAAAACCAAGCACAACTTTAATCCTGCAACTCCCACAGCTCATGCGTCCATTTGAAAACAAACAAACTATAATGAACTCAAAAAAATGCAACACCAGCAAGCTCTCACAACTCTCACCAATGTTGTTCTTCATAGACAGTGGCAGAAACAATGTAACTCAAACAATGATTCAAAATAATGCTACAAAATGTTACAAAACCCTGAATGAAACACATGTGCTGAACATCCTTTACAGCAAAAATGGTTCTATCATTTCTGAAATTCACTACCAAGCATGATGCTACAGGCAATCCACTAACATTTCTGAAACACATCTGCTAGTCTGTGATGCTACAGGCAATCCACTACCAAAAATTCAGATAAACATGGAGCTATACACACAAAAATCAACTACATAAATCAGACATTGCTATGCGGCGGTAAGAAGGTACAACAATGTTAAGAGCTGCATAAATTTCAGAAACAAAAACTGAACTCTGCAACACCGGCGACCACCTCGTCTCCTACTATGCCGGCGACCACCTCTTCCTATTACACCGGCGACCTCCTCTCCTAGTACAAACTACCATACCTCCTCCTACCACAGCCGCGGAGCACCACCACCAAAGCCGGGGAGCACAATGACAAAACACATGGCGGAGCACAAAAATTGCCACCGCGACGGGGCACCACCACCACCCCGTACCACCGCAGGGGGAGCACCAACCAGTCACCGCCCTACCACCGCAGGGGAAGCACCAAACCACCGCGTCCCTCGATTCGTCACTACAGGATGCATACCTGCCTGAGTAGACGTCTGCCGCTGCGGATCCAGTCGTCGTCGCGAGTGCGGCCGGTCTGCCGCAGTCGCCTATCTGCCGTCGACCTCCCGCCGTCGCCCTCCCCGCTGCGGGATCTAGCCACACCTCCTCGCTTTGAAACAGCCCGTCAGTTGCAAAAGCCGTTTCTGAAACAAAACGCATGAATAGTTCAGCTGCAGAAACGTGGCATGGGTGCCGGTGCTCTCGTCCGTCTGATCAAAAGACGATCCGACGGACACGGAGCCGACGGACGCGCGCGAGTGATCAGGCGGCTGAAGGTAAGCTTTTTCCTTATTATATTCTTTTAATCTTGCATGAAGATTGGTATAAAATTATTATTTTTTAGTTTTTTTATTATTATACACTATATCATTCGACTGAGACTTAGTTAAGTCTCATACGGCTGAGACCTAGCCACACTTTTCAATAGGAATAATGTAAGGATGGTACTACGGCTGCTTCAGCGGTCCGTCCTCGCTTCACCGTGGTGTTCAGACGAAACATGGCATGGTATATGTGACTAAATATGAGACGCGTCGAGTTGTGCAGTGCGTGCAGACACTGGGTTGCTTGTCCATGGTATGAAACTACGAAGAGCACCTGGTTCCAGGTTTGATCGGCGAAACCAGCAAAATGAGTTCCGGAGGAAGAGTTCCTCCAAGGAAGCTCCTACTAGCAGCCGGGCGCTCTTTGGCCCGCTCTCATGCGCACGACCATAGTAACTGCATCAAACGAACTTTCCTGACTAATGAGTAGCGCGGAGTGTTAAGAACTATGAACCGCCATACATTTGAACATTTTTTGAAATTCCGGACGCGCTTTTATGAGAAAACAGAATACATTTGAAAATGAAGATTTTTCAAATTTACGAACAAAATTTTGAATATTCAAACATGGTTTTGAAAACATGAACAATCTTGAAACACTGGCATTTTGAAATTATGAAAAGAAATTAGAAAATGAGAACCAATTTTGAAACTCCGAACTTTTTTTAAGACGCGAACAAATTTTCAAACTGCGAACAATTTGGAAGAAGTGAAAAAATGTAACTTTGAACACTCTTTTAAAGCACACACAAAATTTTAAATATTAAACATTTTTCGAAATTGTGGACATTTTTCATGATTTTTTTAAACTTCAAACCTTTTTCGAAAAGGCGAACAATTTATGAAATTCCGGATATATATTTTGAAAAGGTGATTAATTTTTGAAAAAGTAAAAAAAATCTGGAATTTTTAACATTCTTCGTAAAAATGAACAATTTTTCCTTATGTTTATTTTTCTAATTTTTAAGAAAAATAAATAAAAATAAAAATATATGTAAATTTGAAAAAGAAACAGAAAAAGGAAACGGAAAAATGAAAAAATAAACAAAATAAAAAGAAAAGCTAACAAAACCGGTATATAAAAAAACATCACTTCAAAAACACGTCTTCCTCACTGTGCGAAAGTGGGCCGGCCGAATTCTCGCACTTGAGGGGATCACCTATGCGAATTGTATCCCCTAAAAAAATTGTGTGAATGGTCAACAGTTTGACGCTATAAGCGTCAAATATGACTTTCCCTCCTCCCGGTGCCTTAAGCGCCATGGAGAGTTTCCCGCGCCACCCTTCATGGGCGCACCCAACAAGGAGGTGATCGCTCGCTCGCTCGCTCGCTGGTTTTCCTGGTTCGTTGGGTGCGGTTAACCGGTCCACCATTGACTTTTCAAGAAAAATCAATTCTAAAAGGAATTTAAAAAATATTCATCAAATTCAAAGGTATTTGTGATTTTGAAATAAAAGCTCACGAATTCAAAAAAGGATCGTGCATTTAAAAAAATCACTAATTTTGTAATAGTTCATCGATTCTAGAAAAAATAGAATTTGAAAAAAGTTTATCGATGTTGGGAAAAAATTCATGAATTTGAAAAACTTCATGAATTTTGAAGAAATGAGGATTAAAAAATCCCGTATTGAAGAAAAGTTAACATGTTTTGGAAAAAAGGTTAATGAATTCATAAAAAAGTTCACATATTTGAAGAAAGTTTTTGAATTGGAAAAAAGTTCCTGCATGTAAAAAAAGAAAAGAATAAAAATAAAAGGAAAAACCAGAATTGAAACAGTCCAGTAAACAAAACAAAAAACAACGGGAGCTTCAGAAGCTTCCCAAAAGCGGAAGCTTACCTTGCGTGCATAACGGGCCAATCCATCCTACACCTCTCGAAGCGGGGTGTGTGTGCGCCGTTTACGAACAAGGATGTAACCGATACTGCGGGCGCCAAATAGGAGTTGGGTTCCAGAGGTTCGTCCAAGTGGTTGGTTCTATCTCATGGCCCGGGCATAACAGGCGGCCCATGTGCAAATAGCATTAGTTAGCTGCTTTCATGTGGAATGGCCCATGTGGTTGGTTCGAACCGATGTTGACTGCTCATCCGGTCGCGTTGCTCTAAGTAGCATCAACGTTGTGGAGTCACATCTGCTTCGGAGTTGCGCTGGCCGGCATGAAAGTGCGGCGACCTCTTCGCGTGGAGAGGGTTTTGGTGGGAACAGGGCGCCGGTTGTGTACGTGACCGCTGTCCGGATGCGTGCAAAGCCCCTGATTTGCGAGGAGGGACAACATGACCGGTCCGCGGAGTAGCGAGGTACCACATTAGACATTTGGCCCAGACGGTTGCGCGCGGTTTGAGAGTCTTTGTTCGAGATGCCCTAACGTCGAAACTCTTTGTTAGTTCGTATGATTGCTCTGCAGATAGGTTTTGGATCATCGATCTGTGCCATTTTGGTCCTCCTATCTTATCGGAGCCACGACACGATCACAAATTCACAAGGACGGCAGGACTATTCTTGTGCAACAAGCGGGCCAACGCCCATTGCATGTCAGCGTCCGATCAGACCGTTGCCCGTTTGTCTCCCCGGAGGCAGTAAACTCGTTCCGTTCACTCACCCGCAGCATCAGCATGCAACTTGACCAGCATTCACTCATTCTCTCAGACGACCGTTACTTGTACTTACTACCTTCCGTGATTCCCCTGTCGCCGCAGCACGAAAGTCTTCCCCATCTCCGGCTCTCCGGCCGGTCACCTGGCAAATGCCAAAGGCATGCGACGCGCGGCCATTCCCAAGTAAGCAAACCATAGCACCACGGGTGCAGCCGCCGCCCGCGCGCATGCAGGCCATGTGGCTCCGGCCGTCGGGACTGGCACGCAAAGTGGACGACGCGACGCCCCCGTCCGTCCGTCCGGCCACACCCCACCCCTCCCCGCTAGCCGTTAGCCCGTTACACATCGATCGATCGGCGGCCATGGCCGCAAGGATCCAACCATTTAATTCCCCCTCGCGCACGGCAGAGCATGGTACGCACGTATAGTAGCATCGATCTGCAGGTCTGTCAGTCGCCACGCTTCTCTTCCACAGGTTCTTCTTCTTTGGCAGCCAGCACGCACAGCACGTACTACGCTTTAACGGCTCTCCTCCCGTCGGCCTCGCCCCCTTGCGTTCGGGCGGCCCCATGCATCGTGCCGTAGGCCGTAGCTACGGGCTATGGTCCCTTTTTTCCACCAGGCCCAACGGTCAGATTCGGCGAAGCTGCTACGGATGCGCCAGTGATGAGCGCGCTAATGACAAGATCGTCGTGTTTGTCGTCATGAGCTCATGGCAACGTAGATTGCAACGCACGGAGGGAGTACTCTGTATGGACCATGGATCATTCGGCGAGGCTGGGCTCAGAGCCAAAAACTCCGCTAGTCATTAATTAACAGCACTGCTATACACACGATGGTCAGTGGACGATTTGTGAAGCACAATCAGATCAGCTCGTCCATGCACAATAGTAAAAGTGAAGTAGTCGGCTGGATTTGGCTGTCGTTCCATTGTCGTGCACGGAGTTTCGTCTGCCTAGTAGTTTCGTTAATTAATTAGCACTCGTGGTTACCAGTACAGTATCCAGGTTCCAGATTGCGAACATGACCACATTTTATCCGTAGCAGTACAAAAACTGTACCGCTAGTCAGCTTGGTAACTATAGCTAGCGAGCTTTGTTTCAGAGACCTACTCCTAACTAATAGGGCTAATCAGGAGCAAGAGAGAGAGAGAGAGAGAGCAGGAGTGACGGCGGAGCCCGAGAGAGAAGAGCAGTGATGAATCACTGACCGGCACGGACAGGGCACGCTGAGCACCGGGCCCCGCCGTCGTAACTGCTGCCCCGGATGACCGTTTCTCCCATCTACAACACCGCCGTCCTGTACTCCTGCTGTGATGAGTGAGTGCCATGCATGCTGCGTCGATCACTGATCCATCGTCGCCAGACGAGAAGTGGAATTTTTTTCCCCTCAAAAGAAGGAGGGAGAACCGGAATATTTCCCGAGCTTTCTTTGATCACACCAAAGCTCTTCCAGATCCCCGCAAGAAGAGACATTGCGAAACCATTTCATCCGTTCGATCTGGCCAAATGAAGGAGCTTAAGCCGTTGGTAACCACTTTAGGAGTGTCACGTCACACTTACTCCGGTGGAGCAACGGCCAAAACGAACAGACCAACCGACGGCACAGATGTCTGCAACTGCAAAGGGAGTAGTCCTTACCCTTACTGCACATTGAAGCCTTCAGCCCCAGGCCAACCAAGCCACCGGCGCCGCAACGTTCGCCACGTCCACGTGCCGCCGCCCCATTGGCCTCTGCCCGGCATCCTAGGCCTCCTTCCCCTCCGGTCACTCCATCGGTTCACTCATGCGCCAGTCAGGCCAACTCCACCGCGTGACCCTATCTTGTCCGGCCCCGTTCTTTTGAGATAAATAAAAGGGACAAATGCGATGCGGTCACATGACGGGTTCAACCCATCCGTCAAGCTTTGTGTCCGTGCCGACTCATTTCGGCGCAAACTTGCGCCGGATTTGGTCGGGCGACAAATGAATCTGACGCTCGAACGTCTGCTGCCGGGTTGCGTGGCAAAGCGGCCACCTACCTCCCACCGCCAACATAAATGCGCGACGGCAAAGCGGCACCACCACCGTCATCCGTGACAATGACGGGTCGGGCGCCCTTCTTAAACGGGACCCGTGGACCGGTCGTCGTCCTCATCCCCACACCGCCCCTCTTCGCCGAAAATCGACACGCCCAAACCCTAGCCACTCGACTCGAGTCGCCCGGCCGGGCCAGCCTATGGGTCCGTGGAACGCAAGGGAAGCACGACAACGAGGCCGCCTCCTCCGGCCGCCATGGATCCGCGTGAAAAGGAGGAGCGTCACACCGCCGCACTCCTCCCGTCGAGCCTCGCGCCCCCCTTCACCATTGCCCCTAGGCCCTCCGTGAAGCGCGACCGCAAGACATCTGGGCAGACGCAGCCGGAGGTCTGGGAGACGAGGACGCCGGTCTCGTGGAGCGACGCCCGCCTCCCCAACGGGTGGCACCTTCTCCGCATGAGCCGGGTCCCCATCCCGCCAAGCAGCGACCGTGTGGCACGCGCGATGAGATCAACCGCCGCCGCCTCCTCCCGATTTGTGACCACGACCACGGTGTATGCCCCGACTCGCCTGGGGACACATGGCTCCAGAGCACGACGTGCGGCGCGAGTCCTACTTCGCCGGCACCGTGTCGGGGCCGCGGAGGCCACGTGCAGAGCCGCGCCGGCACCTGTATATGTTTTATGTTTTTTTAAAATGCGTTTATTTGTTTTTTTAATTATTTTATTATAGTTTTATAGTTTTTTTTGTCCACCCCGACACGATTTGGGGTGCGGCCGCGTGGTGAGCGCACGCACGACCCAACGGACACAGCCGGACACGGACGTATCCATCGACGCCTCAAAGGGACAAATTCGGGCCAATCCGAAAGTCCGTTTGGGGTCGCGCGGTGGAGTTGGCCTGACACGCCGTATTTAACCTCCCGCCCGTTCGGCTCCGACACCACCTCACCTCACTCACCTCGCCTCCGCCGGCCACTATTAAACCACGGCCTGCTGCTGACTCCAGTAGACACACCTCACTCACCTCCTCACTCACTCAGTCGTCGACGGTGCTGCAAGCAGCTAGTGAGTGCTGCATTGCCACTGCATTAGCTTAATCACTTCCGGTCAGCCGCAACGCCGGCTTCGTAGCGGTTGCCGGTCAGGGCAGCAATGGGGCTGTCGTCTGTGCTTCTGCTGGCGCTGCTGCTCTTGCCGGCGGTGGCGTCGGCTGGGCATCACGACTACGGCGACGCCCTCCACAAGAGCATACTCTTCTTCGAGGGGCAGCGCTCCGGCAGGCTTCCTCCCGACCAGCGCCTCCGCTGGCGCCGCGACTCCGGCCTCCACGACGGCGCCGCCGCCGGCGTACGACTCTCATCTCATCTTACTACATTGTTCTGCTTTATATTTTCTTTTGTACAAAGATGTTCATGGGTCCATGGCAATGCGCCATGCTGCTGCTGCAGGTGGACCTGACGGGAGGGTACTACGACGCCGGCGACAACGTGAAGTTCGGGTTCCCGATGGCGTTCACGGCGACGCTCATGTCGTGGGGGCTGATCGACTTCGGCCGCAGCTTCGGGCCGCACAAGGAGGAGGCGAGGAAGGCGGTGCGGTGGGCGACGGACTACTTCATGAAGGCGACGGCCAAGCGCAACACGGTGTACGTGCAGGTGGGTGACGCCTCCAAGGACCACTCCTGCTGGGAGCGGCCCGAGGACATGGACACCCCGCGCACCGTCTACAGGGTCGACCCCTCCCACCCGGGCTCCGACGTCGCCGCCGAGACCGCCGCCGCCCTCGCCGCCGGCTCCATCGTCTTCCGCGACGCCGACCCCGTCTACTCCCAGCGCCTCCTCGACCGCGCCATGGCCGTAAGTTCTCGACTCTGACGACTCAAATGTGCTGTATGCGTCAGCTGCTCTGACACTCTGAAAAACAATGAACAAACGAGCAGGTGTTCAAGTTCGCGGACAGGTACCGGGGCGCCTACAGCAGCAGCCTCCACGCGGCGGTGTGCCCCTGCTACTGCGACTTCGACGGGTACCAGGACGAGCTGCTGTGGGCGGCGGCGTGGCTGCACAAGGCGTCCCGGAGGCGGGAGTACCGGCAGTACATCAAGAGGAACGAGGTGGTGCTCGGCGCCAGCGACTCCATCAACGAGTTCGGCTGGGACAACAAGCACGCCGGCATCAACGTCCTCATCTCCAAGGTATCATACTGCATCACCACACCACTCCACTGTCTCCTCTCCACGCGGCACAACATTTCCTGAGAATAAGAAACATTGGCACTTTGGCTGTTTGCACCATCGATCTTTGGTTTCCCCGCAGCGCAAGTTATGCGATATTCCTTCCGAATGCAACTTTGGCCTTTGTATGCAGTACAGCTACTGACGATATAATGATAAAAGAGTACACATAAGCTAGCAAGCCACTCGATCTAATGATTGACTGTCTTGCCTGCTGCTTTTTTACACCTTTAAGCTTTGCATGTGGATTCAGTTAGCTTCTTACGATGCATATGCATATGGCCACATCTTGCCAGCGGATCAGCCATTCTGAAATTACCCTGACGGCTGATTACTGACTCTGCATGGTGCCCCGGTTCAGATTAGATTAATCAATGACCATGACCAGGCAGTAGTATACTAACTGATGGAGTGTGCATGCATTCTGATTATGGTAGTGCACGGTGGTGGCGTACCGGTACCACCGAGACGAGGAGGATGCTTGTCTGTTCTATCTTGGCCTCTCCTGTGCTCCGCATGCTGCCGGCGCAGCAAGCGGTGGCAGCACTTTTCAGGGGCTCACGGGTCCTCACTCTTGACTTGTCATGCCAGTCCAGAATCTGAATCCCCATGTTCTTCCTGCCAGTTGAATCAAAGTTACTAGATCATGCCTGAACTTGTTGCCAATGAGTGATATTTTCTCGTGTTCTTTACTGATCAGGAGGTCCTGATGGGGAAGGACGAGTACTTCCAGTCCTTCCGCGCCAACGCCAACAACTTCATGTGCACCCTCCTCCCCGGCATCTCCGACCACCCCCAGATCCAGTACTCCCCAGGTTTGTTGCATCAAACACAGCAAGAAAAAGATGTTCTCTTCTTGTGAACTGGTGGAGTAATCAAGAAATGGGATGCAGGCGGGCTGCTGTTCAAGGTCGGGGGCAGCAACATGCAGCACGTGACGTCGCTCTCCTTCCTCATCCTGGCCTACTCCAACTACCTGAGCCACGCGGGCGCGCACGTCTCTTGCGGCGGCGGCGGCGGCCGGACCGCGCCGCCGACGAAGCTCCGGCAGGTGGCCAAGCGGCAGGTGGACTACATCCTCGGGGACAACCCGCTGCGCATGTCCTACATGGTCGGCTACGGCCCGCGGTTCCCGCGCCGGATCCACCACCGCGGCAGCTCCATCCCGTCGGTGGCGGCGCACCCGGCGAGGATCGGGTGCAAGGCCGGCGCCGCCTACTACGCCAGCGCGGCGCCCAACCCGAACCTGCTGGTGGGCGCCGTCGTCGGCGGGCCCAGCGACGCCACCGACGCCTTCCCCGACGCGCGCGCCGTGTTCCAGCAGTCCGAGCCCACCACGTACATCAACGCGCCGCTCATGGGCCTCCTCGCCTACTTCTCCGCCCACCCCAACCCCGCCGAGTGGGCCGACGACTAAAACCCAGCAACAGGAGGATGATATATATATGAAAAAAAGATGCCTCTGACTGACTTCGGCGTACTGCAGGAGTAGTGCACTAGTACTAAGCTTTAGCGTCATTCATTTGTTTGGTTTAACTGTAACTAATTAATTATTATCGACAGCCATTTCCTCTCCTGCGGAAAAGAAAAGATCAGGCTGTATCTGCAATGTTATACTTGTAAGAGTTGCTGTGCTAGAATATTGGCACTATGTAAAATGTTTATCAGCAAAAGAGCTTCTAGTTTCTCTGACGTCTAGGAAATGTTTACCAGTGGCCACGGAAAGACAGGAAAAGATACTCCCTCCGTTTTTATTTACTCTGTATATTAGAGTTGGCGGAAGTCAAATTCGTAAAGTTTGACCAAATTTGTAGTAAAAAATATAAATATTTATTACAACAAATCTATCTGATGCGAAAGTACATTCAATAATGAATATAATGGTATTATTTTGTTATTGTACATGTTAATATTTTTTTGGTCTATAAACTTTGTCAAAGTTTAGAAAATTTGACTTTGACCAAAGCCGATGAGATCACACTGCAGATGCTGAGTACTTGTAAGTGTTGTTATAGTACTTGCAAGATGTAAGATTTAGCGTGCCGAGGCCAACTCTAACCGATCCCCTATAATCGGTTAGAGAAGTACTTCTCTCGGGACCTAGCCGAACCCCTAAAATCGTTAGAGTAAAATTTATCCTTCACCGCTTATCCCGCACCTATTTACTCCACCGCTCCACGACCGAGTAAAAAAACTTCACCCTCCTCTCCCACTCGTCCTCTCCAATCCTCATCGTCCCCCGTCACCCCAATGGTCGGATCCCGTGGCCACCAGTCCCCACCGCCCGTTTGCAGTGTGGATCCATGCTGCTACAAGCACAGCAAAGGCTCGTCTACTCGCCATTCTTTGAGACACTGCGACCTTTTCGGTGGGCTTGCTAGCTTCCTCGACCTCCTCGCGCCGCCACCGCCGCAGAGGAAGTACCTCGGCATCCGACAGAGGTCGTGGTGGACGTGGGTGGCCGAAATCACGGACCAAGAGACCCACAAGAAGCATTGGGTGGGCTCTTTTCACACCACCGAGCTCACCGCAAAAGGAGTACGACCGATGGCAAGTTTGGGTGCATGGTGCCGCCGCCTGCCTCAACTTTATGTCGGGCGAGAGTCCGCTGTAAGCCTCACGCCAGCTTGGGTGTCTTGTTGTCGCGGTGGTTAGGGAGCGCAGGGGAGCGCATCCTTGACGGAGGCCGCAGACGAGGAGTACATGGCGGAGCTCCGCCGCAAGTACCCCGAGCTGGTGAAGGCGGAGCGCGGGGCCAATGGGGAGGTCATCGTCCTCTCGGACAACGAGGAGGAGGGCGGCGTAGAGGGTGGCGAGGAAGACGGCGGCCTGGAGGACGACGAAGATTTTAGTGTTGAAGAATGGCGATGCATCTTCCCCGACACCAGCGACGATGGCATAGGGCTGGACCCCATGGGCGATGGGATGTCGCGGTCGGATTGGCTTGCCCTCTATAAGGGTGACGATGATGTTTAGTTTTAGTTTAAATTCATGTTTAGTTTTAAATTCATGTTCATGTTTAGATTTAAAAACTAGACTATGTTTAGCGGATGATTATGTACATTATGTGTCGAATTTTGGTTGTTTAAATCGAATCTAGGTTCAACTTACGAAAATTTCTTTCTACTCCATTAAAGTTAAGAGTCGGTTAGGTCCGACCAAAATATAGTGCAGTAAAAATCCTCCACTAAAATTACTCCGCCGATTTGCTCCTCTATTTTTAAGGGATCGGTTAGAGTTGACCTAAGTACACTGCATCGATACTAGCTTAGTAAGGGAACTAGAAGCACTATTTAAAAATGTTTGGGTCTCGCTATATGCGAGGCGCTAGAAAAAAATATGGGCTAATCGATAATTTCAGCCGTCGGATATAAGATCAAGGGCGGGTCTGCTTTCTTCTTCCTCCCACCTGCCTTCTTTCTTCGAACTGCCGCAGCCGCCAGCCTAGCCGCGTGCTTCCACCACCTGCGGGACGCCCCCGCGCAGCCTCGTCGCACTATTCTCCCTAGCCCCGGCACTGACGGAGATTTTCTCCGGCAAAGTTGCACCACTGCCCCACCACCGCCGCCGTTCTTCCGCCCCACCCTCACCGTAAGATAGATGGTGGGATAGCCTGCCAACGAGCTCCTTCCTTCTCTCCGGCCTTCCTCCGAAGAATTTTTTTGGCCGTCTCAAAATCGAATGACCCAAAAGCTAAAGTCAGTAGACTGTGTTTAGCTAATGTGAAAATGTTTCGTAAGTCAACTCAAAAAGAAAGAGGAATTGTTTAGCAAGTGGAATATAAACAGAGCTTCTAGTTCCTCTGACGGTTCCGAGGAAATGTTCACGGGTGGCTATAGCATCTGAACAGATATAGAGAGAAAAAGATGATGACCGCAACTATCAGCCGTAGAGATCACATGGCAAGCTTCTGTTCACGGGCGGCTACCGATCGAGGATCCACTTTGATGAGCCTTTCTGGTGTGCGTAGAGTACTTTTTTGTCTCTTGCTTCCTGGTAGCCCTCTTTTTAAAGATACGATACACTGACGACATGATCAGGTCACCAGGATCTTGCATCTTGTAATGGAAATTCAATGAAATTCTGCTGCTGTATGAGGTCATTGTCACAGCGAAGAAACGGAAATTATTTCGATCATCCTTGCGACTTGGGATACAGAAGAACGGGATCACGTCATGGCACTTGATGTGGTAGTGATTCAATTCATCAATACAATCATCGCTCATCAATTGCATCCGCGTGTGAAAATTAAGGAGGGAAACGGAGCAGAAAAAATGACAGAAGAAGAAAGAAAAACAGCGTGCCCATCTGAAACCATTTCCACAGTTCCACTCAATCGTAAGCACTCAAGCTCCGCCGCTGCAGATGTCGGTGAGCAGCACCGGCAGCCTCGCCAGCGACAACGACCCCTGGGCAGACCTCCGCAGCTTCCACTTGGCCCTCTGATCCTCCACGACCGCGGTAGCCGTCGCGGACGACGACGGTAGCACCCTCCCGTTCTCGAACAGCGGCACCGTCACCTCCCCGCCGTCGCCGGAGAGCTGCCGCTCCATGTGCAGGAAGTGGGCCAGCGACGTCGTGCCGCGGACGTCGTCCCTGCACAGCCGCCACCAGCTGGCGCCGCGGCGCGGCCTCCACCTCCGGCGCCACGTCCAGCCCTCCTCCCCCGGCGCCGACTCGCGGGGCCTCTCCTGCTCGCCCGCCGCCTGCTGCGTCTCCGGAGGCCGGTCCTCCCCGTCCGCCAAGGACACGCCCATGAGCGTCCCCAGTGTCGTGCTCCGGTCCCGAAAGAACGAGCATGTGGACTGCGCCGAACGGATTAAACCGCGCATGTCAATGGAACACGAGCATCGGAGCATGAACACCAACAAGATTGACTCAGCGCGTGCGCACCTCGGTGTCGATGTCGGAGGAAGAGGACGACGACTCGGCGGAGGGCGAGGAGGGATCATGCCGGCGTCGTTGTCCATCGGCGTCCTTCCTTCCCTCCCCTTCCGGCGAGAACGTACGCTGCGATGCTCTGCGGCAGTGGGCGTGACACTGTAGTGGGCGATGGATGTACTTGCAAGATTTGTCCCCTCCGGCGTCGAGGGCGGGGAGATTCGCGGGCCGGGACGGTGGTGCTTTATGCGCTGCGAGACGCAGACGCAGGTGGTGGCAGTGGCGCCAGGGCAGCAGCGGGTCAAGGGAGCCCTGCGGCGGCCGGCCCCTGTCCGTGACCGGTGAGACTTGTGAGTGAATGCTCGAGCCCTGAGCTTTTGACTGTTGTGTGTGGGTGGGGGAAGGGTACAAGCAAAACCTGCAAAGGCGTTTAGCGTAGGCTGATTATATTAAGCGACTTCCGAGGCGTGCTTTGACTCTACTGTTCCTGAACACTTGGCACCGTGTGGCCATCCAATATACTATATATTTATTTTTGAAAAAGGATGTGACCATCCATATGGCCAGGAGCTACTGTTTCAGCCTATGTTGGACCAAGCGAAGAGCTTTGCGCCGGCGTGGCAAAGGGGATTGATTCACCGCCGGGTCGTCTGGCGCTAGTGAAATCGGTAATTTCGGCTAAACCGATTCATCACTTCATGATTACGGAAGCTCCTGTTTGTGTGTTGGAAGAGATCGAACAATGGATGAGAGGTTTCTTTTGGGCTGGCAAGGAGAAGGCCCATGGTGGGCAATGTCTGATTGCTTGGGTTGCGGTTTGCAAACCTACTTATCTGGGTGGCCTAGGTGTTCGGAACCTGCAGCTGCAAGGGCTAGCTCTGAGGGTGAGATGGGAATGGCTACGCAGAACGGACCCTGAAAGGCCTTGGCAAGGCCTGCCAATGACGGAGGACAGAGATGCCCGCGCAGTGTTTGATAGTCTGGTATGCATCTCGGTGGGGGAAGGCACTAAGGTTTTGTTTTGGCGAGACCGTTGGATTCATGGTTTCTCTGTGAAGGATATTGCACCATCTATTCTTTTGAAGGTGGATACGAGGACGGTAAACAAGAGAACGGTAGCGGAGGGATTGGAAAATGGGAGGTGGTGCGGGATTTATCCGGAGATCTCGGCTTTGGTGACCACATGCAGCTCATCCATCTCAATCTCGCGATTAGTTTGGTCCAATGGGACGCCTCGCGACCGGATGCCTTTTCGTGGCCTGCTGATCCGCTGGTCGTTATAATCGCTTCGGTCGACATATCAACGGCTTTGTCTCGGTGCAATTGTGGTGCCTTATGCAGCTTGTATTTGGAAGAGTTGGGCTTTGCTTAAGTGCAAAATCTTTGCTTGGTTGGCGGTGCAACACCGTATTTGGACCTCGGATAGGATAACGAGGCATGGGCTACAAGATCGTCCTTCTGCATGCTTTACGTGTCTGCAAGAGGAAGATAACGCAGAGCACATACTAGTCCAGTGTGTGTATGCGAGGGAGGTGTGGCATTTCATGTTTGATGCTTTGGGCTTGCAGGCAACCATTCCGGATGTGCAGGACCAACTCTTGGATTGGTGGTTGGCACAACGTGCAAGATGGAGCCGTGACGCCAAGAGGGGCTTTGACACGGTGGTGATTGCGGTGATTTGGGCACTATGGAAGCAGCGTAACGCGAGAGTCTTTAATAGGACTAACCAGCTTAATGCGCCGGATTTGGCGAGGTCTATTCTTGGAGAGCTGCGGAGTGGAAGGTGGCGGCCTAGGAGGAGGACGTTTACTGGGTTACGTGGAGAAAGTAGGCTTGCGATGAGTTTGGGGGTGTGTTGGGGTGTTTGCCTTGGGGGTTTGCCTGTATTCACCCAAGGTCTCTTGGACATTGTTTTTTGCTCTCTTCTATAAAAGTAAGGCACGCTTTTCACGTGCTCCCGAAAAAAAACTCTGAGGGCTAGAATCACTGTTTTCACCCTTCGATGATATTCGCTAGTCATTTTACTTCAGATTTGTGTTAAGTCAAATTTTACAAAGTTTGACCAAATTTCTAGTAAAAATAATCAACATCTACAATATCAAATATATATACTATGAAACTACATTTCAAAATGAATCTAATAACATTGATCTGGCATTGTGAATGTTTATACTTTTTTCTATAAGCTTGGTCAAAGTAGAGATAGATTGACTTCGAACAAAACTTACATGCAGACTAAAAATGACCGGAGGGAGTAATATTAGCAAAACAATGACCCTTCTTCCAAAACATTTCAATGATTTGACCATTTAGCTACCGCCAGGCACTAGAACGGTATGATATACAAACTACCGTTATAGTCAGTGGCGGTAGCCCTAGGCCTACAGACGGCGCCACATGACAAAAGTCTACCACCAACTCCAAGGGCCGCAATGGTAGCCTTCGCACCCCTACCGCCGAAGGCAGCCACACGATCAGGTTAGGGGCGTGCTTGGTTCCTGGCCAAGTTTTCACGTTTCCGCCCATCCTGATCCAGAGTGTGGCTGCCGCATTATATCAATAGATGTCTTCACATATGATGTTTGGTTGAAGTCTGAAAGATGCAAATACCTGGCGTTTGATTGCTCACGGCCTAATATTGTGGTCACCTTTTCTTCACCAGTGGTGACCTTACTACAAACTACAACTATACAGACAACACCAAACATAGTTTCAGTCCTAACTACTAAGCAAATGGCAGTTCCTCCTGATAGGCCCATCTACTAACTAGTGCTAGTTATATGGACAGGGGGAGGTTCATCAATGTAATCAAGGGTGAAGTTCACCATCTTCTTCTTCTACTTCTTCTTATTATTATCTAGATCTTTGTATTACCTCTAGCAGCTCACATTGGCTTAGCCCACTCCAACCTTTTGCACTTCCAAGCTTCATTATAATGTGCCTTCACACCATGGCCTTGGTCAATATCGTCAGCGGTCACATCATCCTCATTGGTCAGATACTCATCAAGACCAAACCCTAAGATCCAGTTATGAAGAATGCAAGATGCAAGAACATGGTTGCTTTATTTATAAAGTGGGGCGAAAGCCAATTTCAAGAGTTATGAGGAATGCAACATGTAAGAACAAGCTTAATTTGGGTGGAGAAAGGGTTGAATGGCTTATAATCAACGATCTTAAATCGGTTCTGCAAAGCACCAAATGCCCTCTCAACCGTATCTCTAAGGCTAGAGTGTCTGGGAAATGGTTGTCAGAATCGTGATTCTGAATCGGCTCAGAGCTCCAATGGTATGATCGCAAATCATAGAATCTTAACTATCATAATCGTAAAAACATAGATTCTACTAACCAAAATCATAGAATCAGAGTGGTTAGTTTGGATCGTAAAATCGTAGAATTGCACAATAGAATCATAATTCTGACAACCTGGCTGAGTTTGAAAAAAATCCATGGCAGTGTTAGGAAAGTTCTTTGTAGAGAGCTAATGAAGATGGTATCTGGTTTCTCGAAGGATAGAAGAACCCCAGACTGACAAGCATATCCAACATCTGCTAGGTAGAACTTACCACCACGAATAGTGGTCCCATCAGATTGAGTCATGTTGTCACCAAGATTTTTTGCATCATGGTTGATCCTTCCAAGCCAACTAACACATACTTGAACTTGAGATTGAAATCAAGAACATCAAGCACATTTTGGCTTGTATAGTGCTTTCTACCTTTGTATGTTGTAGCCTGTGACCTCAAAGACTCTAACAGTCACATGTGTACCATCAATTGCACCAAATTCAATCCTATGATGGCATGAACAAATTGTTATATTTCACAACAATACATGAAGGAAATATGCCTTAGAGGCAATAACAAAGTTGTTATTTATATCTCCTTATATCATGAAAAATGTTTATTATTCATGCTAGAATTGTATTAACCGGAAACTTAGTACATGTGTGAATACATAGACAAACAGAGGGTCACTAGTATGACTCTACTTGACTAGTTCGTTAATCAAAGATGGTTAAGTTTCCTAGCCATGGACAAAAGTTGTCATTTGATGAACGGGATCACATCATTAGAAAATGATGTGATTGACTTGACCCATCTGTTAGCTTAGCACGATGATCATTTAGTTTGTTGCTATTGCTTTCTTCATAACTTATACATGTTCCTATGACTATGAGATTATGCAACTCCCGAATACCGGAGGAACACTTAGTGTGCTATCAAACGTCACAACGTAACTGGGTGATTATAAAGATGCCCTACAGGTGTCTCCGATGGTGTTTGTTGAGTTGGCATAGATGGAGATAAGGATTTGTCACTCTGATTGTCGGAGAGGTATCTATGGGCCCTCTCGGTAATGCACATCACTATAAGCCTTGCAAGCAATGTGACTAATGAGTTAGTTAGGGGATGATGCATTATAGAACGAGTAAAGAGACTTGCCGGTAATGAGACTGAACTAGGTATTGAGATACCGACGATCGAATCTCGGGCAAGTAACATACCGACGACAAAGGGAACAACTTATGTTGTTATACGGTTTGACCGATAAAGATCTTCGTAGAATATGTGGGAAACAATATGAGCATCCAGGTTCCGCTATTGGTTATTGACCGAAGATGAGTCTCGGTCATGTCTACATAGTTCTCGAACCCGTAGGGTCCGCACGCATAACGTTCGGTGACGATCGGTATTATGAGTTTATGTGTTTTGATATATCGAAGGTAGTTCAGAGTCCCGGATGTGATCACGGACATGACGATGAGTCTCGAAATTGTCGAGACATAAATATCGATATACTGGATGACTATATTCGGATACCGAATGAGTTTCGGAGGTCACTGGATATATCTCGGAGTGCCAGAAGGGTTATCGGAACCACCGGAGAAGTAATGGGCCTTATTGGGACTAGGGGAGAGAGAGAGAGGGGCTTCCAAGGGCTGGCGGCGCGCCCCCCATGGGCCTAGTCCGAATTGGACTAGGGGGAGGGGCGGTGCCCCCTCCTTCCTTCTCTTCCCCCTCTTTCCTTCTTCTCCTAGTAGGACAAGGAAAGGGGGAGTCCTACTCCTACTAGGAGGAGGATTCCTCCTCCTTAGGCAAGACGATGAGGGGCCGGGTCGGCCTCCCCCTCCCTCCTTTATATACGTGGGAGGGGGCACCCTAGTACACACAAGTTGACAATTTTTTAGCCGCAAAGCGTGCCCCTCCACAGAAACACATCTCGGTCATATCGTCGTAGTGCTTAGGCGAAGCCCTGCACCGGTAACTTCATCATCACCGTCACCACGCCGTCGTGCTGACGAAACTCTTCTTTGGTCTCAACTGGAACAAGAGTTCGAGGGACATCACCGAGCTGAACGTGTGGAGATCGGGAGGTGCCGTGCGTTCGGTACTTGGATCGGTTGGATCGCGAAGACGTTCGACTACATCAATCACAAGCATTAAACGCTTCCGCTTTCGGTCTACGAGGGTACGTACACACACTCTCCCTGCTCGTTGCTATGCTTCTCCTAGATAGATCTTGCGTGATCGTAGGGATTTTTTTTGAAATTACTGCGTTACCCAACAGTGGCATCCGATCCAGGTCTATGCGTAGATGTTATATGCACAAGTAGAAAACAAAGAGTTGTGGGCAATAGTCATACTGCTTACCAGCATGTCATACTTTGATTTGGCGGTATTGTTGGATGAAGTGGCCTTGATCGACATTACGCCAGACGCTTTACGCCGAGACTAGTTCTACCGACGTGCTTTGCATACAGGTGGCTGGCGGCTGTCAGTTTCTCCAACTTTAGTTGAATCAAGTGTGACTACGCCCGGTCCTTGTTGAAGGTTAGAACAACACACTTGACGAAAAATCGTTGTGGTTTTGATGCGTAGGTAAGAACGGTTCTTGCTCAGCCCGTAGCAACCACGTAAAACTTGCAACAACAAAGTAGAGGACGTCTAACTTGTTTTTGCAGGGCATGTTGTGATGTGATATGGTCATGACGTGATTATATAAATTGTTGTATGAGATGATCATGTTTTGTAACACAGCTAACGGCAACTAGCAGGAGCCATATGGTTGTCGCTTTATTGTATGAAATGCAGTCGCCATGTAATTGCTTTACTTTATCACTAAGCGGTAGCGATAGTCGTAGAAGTAATAGTTGGCGAGACGACAACGATGCTTTGATGGAGATCAAGGTGTCAAGCCGGTGACGATGGTGATCATGACGGTGCTTTGGAGATGAAGATCAAAGGCACAAGATGATGATGGCCATATCATATCATTTATATTGATTGCATGTGATGTTTATCCTTTATGCATCTTATTTTGCTTAGTTCGACGGTAGCATTATAAGATGATCTCTCACTAAATTTCAAGGTATATGCACCGTTGCTACAGTTCGTCGTGCCGAGACACCACGTGATGATCGAGTGTAATAAGCTCTACGTTCACATACAACGGGTGCAAGACAGTTTTGCACATACAAAATACTCGGGTTAAACTTGACGAGCCTACCATATGCAGATATGGCCTCGGAACACTGAGACAGGTCGAGCATGAATCATATAGTAGAAATGATCAACATAGTGATGTTCACCATTGAAAACTACTCCATCTCACGTGATGATCGGACATGGTTTAGTTGATATGGATCACGTGATCACTTAGATGATTAGAGGGATGTCTATCTAAGTGGGAGTTCTTAAGTAATATGATTAATTGAACTTTAATTTATCATGAACTTAGTCATAGTAGTATTTGCATAACTATGTTGTAGACCAATAGCTCATGATGTAGCTCCCTCGCTTATTTTTGATATGTTCCTAGAGAAAACTATGTTGAAAGATGATAGTAGCAATGATGCGGACTAGGTCCGTGATCTGAGGATTATCCTCATTGCTGCACAGAATAATTATGTCCTTGAAGCACCGCTAAGTGACGGACCTATTGCAGGAGCAAATGCAGACGTTATGAACGTTTGGCAAGCTCGGTATGATAACTACTTGATAGTTTAGTGCGCCATGCTTTACAGCTTAGAACCGGGACTTCAAAAACGTTTTTAACGCCACAGAGCATATAAGATGTTCCAAGAGCTGAAATTGGTATTTCAGACTCATGCCCGAGTCGAGAGGTATGAGACCTCTGACAAGTACTTTGCCTACAAGATGGAGGAGAATAGCTCATCCAGTGAGCATGTGCTCAGATTGTCTGAGTACAACAAATCGCTTGAATCAAGTGGGAGTTAATCTTCTAGATAAAATAGTGATTGACAGACTTCTCTAGTCACTATCACCAAGTTACTGGAACTTCGTGATGAACTATAATAAGCAAGGGATGACGAAAACAATTCTTGAGCTCTTCGTGATGCTGAAATCGACGAAGGTAGAAATCAAGAAAAGTATCAAATGTTGATGGTTGACAAGACTACTAGTTTCAAGTAAAAGGGAAAAGGGAAAGAAAGAGGAACTTCAAAGAAGAATAGCAAGCAAGTTGCTGCTCCCATGAAGAAGCCCAAAGCTAGACCCAAGTTCGAACCGAGTGTTTCTACCGCAAAGGAAATGGTCATCGGAAGTGGAACCGCCCTAGATACTTGGCGGATAAGAAGGATGGCAAAGTGAACAAAAGTATATTTGATATACATATTATTGATGTGTACTTTACTAGTGTTTATAGCAACCCCTCAAGATTTGATAATCGGTTTAGTTGCTAAGAGTAGTAACTAAAAACAAGAGTTGCGTAATGAACACAGACTAGTTATGGGCGAAGTGACGATGTGTGTTGGAAATGATTCCAAAGTTGATAAGATCACCATCGCACACTCCCTCTACCTTCGAGATTAGTGTTGGACTAAAATAAATGTTATTTGGTGTTTGCTTTGAGCATGAATATGATTGGATCATGTTTATTGCAATACGATTGTTCATTTAAGTCAAAGAATAATTGTTGTTCTGTTTACATGAATAAAACCTTCTATGGTCATACACTTAATATAAATGGTTTATTCTCGATCATAATGATACACATATTCATAATATTGATGCCAAAAGATGCAAAGTTGATAATGATAGTGCACCATATTTGTGGTAATCGCCGCTTAGGTCATATTGGTGTAAAGCGATGAAGAAACTCCATGCTGATGGGCTTTTGGAATCACTTGATTATGAATCACTTGATGCTTGCGAACCATGCCTCATGGGCAAGATGACTAAGACTCCGTTCTACAGAACAATGGAGCGAGCAACAGACTTATTGGAAATAATACATAGTGATGTATGCGGTCCGATGAGTGTGGAGGCTCGCGGTGGGTATCGTTATTTTCTAACCTTCATAGATGATATGAGCAGATATGGGTATATCTACTTGATGAAACATAAGTCTGAAACATTTGGAAAGTTCAAAGAATTTCAGAGTGAAGTGGAAAATCATCGTAACAAGAAAATAAAGTTTCTACGATCTGATCGTGGAGGCGAATATTTGAGTTACGAGTTTGGTCTTCATTTGAAACAATTTGAAATAGTTTCGCAACTCACGTGTATCCGAACATCGTAACCGTACTTTATTAGATATGGTGCGATCTATGATGTCTCTTACCGATTTATCACTATTGTTTTGGGGTTATGCATTAGAGACGGTTGCATTCACGTTAAATAGGGCACCATCTAAATCCGTTAAGAAGACACCATATGAACTGTGGTTTGGCAAGAAACCCAAGTTGTCATTTCTTAAAGTTTGGGGCTGCGATGCTTATGTGAAAAAGCTTCAACCTGATAAGCTCGAACCCAAATCGAAGAAATGTGTCTTCATAGGATACCCAAAGGAGAATGTTGGGTACACCTTCTATCACAGATCCGAAGGCAAGATATTCGTTGTTAAGAATGGATCCTTTCTAGAGAAGGAGTTTCTCTCGAAAGAAGTGAGTGGGAGGAAAGTAGAACTTGATGAGGTAACTGCGGTATGCCTTCTCCCGAACTGGAAAGTAGGTCATCACAGAAATCAGTTCCAGTGATTCCTACACCAATTAGTGAGGAAGTTAATGATGATGATCATGAAACTTCAGATCAAGTTACTACAGAACTTCGTAGGTCAACCAGAGCACGATCCGCACCAGAGTGGTACGGTAATCCTCTACTGGAAGTCATGTTACTAGACCATGAACTTATGAACTATGAGGAAGCGATGATGAGACCAGATTCTGCGAAATGGCTTGAAGCCATGAAATTTGAGATGGATCCATGTATGAAAACAAAGTATGGACTTTGATGGATTTGCCCGATGGTCGGCAAACCATAGAAAATAAATGGATCTTCAAGAGGAAGACGGATGCTGATAGTAGTGTTACTATCTACAAAGCTCAAATTGTCGAAAAAGGTTTTCGACAAGTTCAAGGTATTGACTACGATGAGATTTTCTCACTCGTCGATGCTTAAAGTTTGTCCGAATCATGTTAGCAATTGTCGCATTTTATGAAATCTAGCAAATGGATATCAAAACTACATTCCTTAATGGATTTATTAAAGAAGAGTGGTATATGATGCAACCAGAAGGTTTTGTCAATCCTAAAGGTGCTAACAAAATATACAAGCTCCAGCGATCCATCTATGGACTGGTGCAAGCATCTCGGAGTTGGAATATATGCTTTTATAAAGTGATCAAAGCATATGGTTTTATACAGACTTGCGGTGAAGCCTGTATTTACAAGAAAGTGAGTGGGAGCACTACAGCGTTTCTGATAAGTATATGTGAATGACATATTGTTAATCGAAATAATGTAAAATTTTCTGGAAAGCATAAAGGAGGTTTTGAAATGATTTTTTTCAAAGAAAGACCTCGGTGAAGCTGCTTACATATTGAGCATCAAGATCTATAAGATAGATCAAGACGCTTGATAAGTTTTTTCAATGAGTACATATCTTGACAAGATTTTGAAGTAGTTTAAAATGGAATAGTCAAAGAAAGAGTTCTTGCCTGTGTTGCAAGGTGTGAAGTTGAGTAAAGACTCAAAACCCGACCACGACAGAAAATAGAAAGAGAATGAAAAGTCACTCCCTATGCCTCAGTCATAGGTTCTATAAAGTATGCTATGTTGTGTACCAAACCTATTGTGTACCTTGCCATGAATTTGGCAAGGGGATACAATATTGATCCAGGAGTGGATCACTTGACAACGGTCAAAATTATCCTTAGAAGACTAAGGAAATGTTTCTCGGTTATGGATGTGACAAAGAGTTCGTCGTAAAGAGTTATGTCGATGCAAGCTTTGACACCGATATGGATGACTCTAAGTCTCGATCTAGATACATATTGAAAGTGGGAGCAATTATCTAGAGTAGCTCCGTACAGAGTATTGTAGACATAGAAATTTGCAAAATACATATGGATCTAAATGTTGTAGACTCGTAGACTAAAATTTCTCTCACAGGCAAAACATGATCATACCTTATTACTCTTGGGTGTTAATCACATAGCGATGTGAACTAGATTATTGACTCTAGTAAACCTTTTTTGAGTGTTGGTCACATGGCGATGTGAACTATGGGTGTTAATTACATAAAGATGTGAACTATTGGTGTTAAATCACATGGCGATGTGAACTAGACTATTGACTGTAGTGCAAGTGGGAGGCGAAGGAAATATGTCAGAGAGGCAATAATAAAGTTGTTATTTATATTTCCTTATATCATGATAAATGTTTATTATTCATGCTAGAATTGTATTAACCGGAAACTTAGTACATGTGTGAATACATAGACAAACAGAGTGTCACTAGTATGCCTCTACTTGACTAGCCCGTTAATCGAAGATGGTTAAGTTTCCTAGCCATGGACAAAAGTTGTCATTTGATGAACGGGATCACATCATTAGAGAATGATGTGATTGACTTGAACCATCCGTTAGCTTAGCACGATGATCGTTTAGTTTGTTGCTCTTGCTTTCTTCATAACTTATACATGTTCCTATGACTATGAGATTATGCAACTCCCGAAGACCGGAGGAACACTTAGTGTGCTATCAAACGTCACAACGTAACTGGGTGATTATAAAGATGCTCTACAGGTGTCTCCGATGGTGTTTGTTGAGTTGGCATAGATCGAGATTAGGATTTGTCATCCGATTGTCAGAGAGGTATCTCTGTGCCCTCTTGGTAATGCACATCACTATAAGCCTTGCAAGCAATGTGACTAATGAGTTAGTTACGGGATGATGCATTAAGGAATGAGTAAAGAGACTTGCCGGTAATGATATTGAACTAGGTATTGAGATACCGACGATCGAATCTCGGGCAAGTAACATACCGATGACAAAGGGAACAACATATGTTGTTATACGGTTTGACCGATAAAGATCTTCGTAGAATATGTGGGAACCAATATGAGCATCCAGGTTCCGCTATTGGTTATTGACTGGAGATAAGTCTCGGTCATGTCTACATAGTTCTCAAACCCGTAGGGTCCCTACGCTTAACGTTCGATGATGATCGGTATTATGAGTTTATGTGTTTTGATGTACCGAAGGTAGTTCGGAGTCCCGGATGTGACCACAGACATGACGAGGAGTCTCTAAATGGTCGAGACATAAATATTGATATATTGGATGACTATATTCGGACACCGGATGAGTTCCAGAGGTCATCGGATATATATCAGAGTGCCGGAAGGGTTATCGGAACCACCGGAGAAGTAATGTGCCTTATTGGGCCTCGGGGAGAGAGAGAGGGGCAGCCAAGGGCTGGCCGCGTGCCCCCCCATGGGCCTAGTCCGAATTGGACTAGGGGAGGGGCGGCGCCCCCTCCTTCCTTCTCTTCCCCCCTCCTTCCTTCTTCGCCTAGCAGGACTAAGAAAGGGGGGAGTCCTACTCCTACTAGGAGGAGGATTCCCCCCCTTGGCGCGCCTATGAGGGCCCGCCGGCCTCCCCCTCCCTCCTTTATATACGTGGGGAGGGGGGCTCCCTAGTACACACAAGTTGACAATTGTTTTAGCCGTGTGCGGTGCCCCCCTCCACAAAAACACATCTCGGTCATGTCGTCATAGTGCTGAGGCGAAGCCTCGCGCCAGAATCTCATCATCACTTTGTCACCACGCCACGCGTCGTCTTGTGAAACTCTCCCTCGGCCTCAATCGTATCAAGAGTTCGAGGGACGTCACCGAGCTGAATGTGTGCAGATCACGGAGGTGCCGTGCGTTCGGTACTTGGATCGGTTGGATTGCGAAGACGTTCGACTACATCAACCGCGTTACTAAATGCTTCCGCTTTCGGTCTACGAGGGTACGTACACATAGGGCTGGAAAAAAGCTCGAAGCTCGTGAGCTAAACAAGTAGCTCGTGACTCGGCTTGAATCGACTCAAACTCGAAGAATAACGAGTCGAGCCGAGCTTTAGTTTAAGATCGTTTATAGACCAAGTTAAATGAGCCAATCTCACGAGTACTCGTGTAACTCGTTAGGCTCGATACAATAGATCAGCCACTCCCAATACAAAGAAAGATCAGCCACTAAACAACCCACGCCCCAAGCGCACAAACCCAAGGCCCAACTGTTGAAGGCCTAGCCTCCTAGGAGACTCATGCGTTACAAGGAAATTACAATTGTTTAGTGATATATATGTTTAATATATACATAATCATTTTTATCATATTTGAGGGCTTTATGTTTATATCTTTAACAAGCTTAACAAGCTAAACGAGCCAGCTCGCGAGTTATACGAGTCGAGCCAATCTTGGGTTTGAGCTCTTTATAGTAACGAGTCGAGTCGAGCTAGCTCGTTAACGAAACGAGCTCTAGTGAGTCGAGCCGAGCTGGCTCGACTCGACTCGAATTCCAGCCCTACGTACACACACTCTCCCCGCTCGTTGCTATGCTTATCCTAGATAGATCTTGCGTCATCATAGGGATTTTTTTTGAAATTACTACGTTACCCAACAATACAATCATGTCATGTCTTGAACTAGAAGTTAGTACCACTCAGCTTGAAATATGGATAAGATCTATACCTCATTTGTATCTTGGAAGGAGTTTGACCAGTAGGTGACTTGATCATCTCTCCTCTGGGCTCGCCAACCACATAGAAGACTTTCTTGAAACACCAAGATGTTGTCTCATTGGATCTCTTGAATGTGTTGTGAATCACTCAGAACCTCTAGTTATGACCTACAACAAGAGGGAAGTCTGCTACTTACTATCCCACAGAATGCTACATTTTAGCAACTCACTCTCCCTACACATCTCCACAAATGCAGAAGTGGGTCTTCTCACTCAAAACATGTTCACAACCTCTACGTTATTACATCTATAGATGTAGTTCAGATTCATTGTCCTCTCCCTATGTATCGAGAAACATTGGAGCACATGTGACCATGGGCCTGTAATTGCGATGAACCGCTCTCTTGTGGATCAACATGAGCCAAACCGTAATCACATATATGAGTGTTGCTGCTTAAATGTAAATCTTAATTTGTTTGTCCTAGTGAAATCGATGTTATGTAAGTAACAAAGAAATCGACCTTACACCTTACCTAACGACCTAAGAGCATCTCCATTGGCGCTTCCAACAAGGCCCCCAGCGACTTTTCGCCGCGGCGTAAAAAATCGCCCGATCGCGCCTCTAAGGGCCCAATTTTCGCCGCTCGGGCGAAATTGGCGCCGGCGGACCTAACCCAACCCGGCGTCTTTGAGGCGCTTAGTGCCGGGCGAATCGTTTTTGGCACGAAAAATCCGCGGGCCCTCCTTGCCAGCGACTCGTCTCGCTTCTCGCTGCTTCATCGTCCTCGTCGCCTCGTTTCTCGCGACAAATCAATGCTAAAGCTGCCGCGCGCTGCCGCGCCAGTCAGCCTCCGCCATTGATGCCTCACGGGCGGCGCAGTGAAGGCTTGACGACGCGCGTCCCCGCGCAAGCCACGCGTAGACGAGGCGGCCACGCGTGCTCGCGGGCGCCCGCTTATATAAGCCGACCCGGTAGCGGCTGAAAGCGGGCGGCGTCAGAGATCGCAGCGATCCGCGCCTCCCTGCCGCGGGCGGCGAGGGAGGGGCCGCGCTACGTCCCCGACAGCCCCCTCTGGGAGCTGTACTTCCGCCGCCGTCATGCCGAGAAGCTCGAGGCCACCAACGGCGTCGTGCCCTCCGGCAGGCTCAACTCCGAGGGGCGGCGCTGATGGTGGGGCGTGCCCAACCGCACGATGGAGGCCGTCCTCGAGTACATCGAGGGCGGCAACACGCCGAGGCTGGAGTACCCCGAGCCCCCGTCCTTCTCTCGCCGCCGTGGGAGCTCGTGGACGCCGAGGCGCATGGACCCCGGGGCGTCCTCCTCCTCGTACGGTCGGTCGACCGGCTCTCCCTGCCTCCGCCCCGCCAAGCCGGAGCCCCAGGACACGCTTGTCAGCCGGCGCACCCGCAGCTCCGGTGTCCGCATCGCCGACTCTACCCCCGCTTCTGGCCGCCGCCTCGTCCTCGTCGCGCCCAAACCGGAGCCCAGCCTCTCCCCAGAGTTCGAGGAGCTGGCCCGGCGAGGCTTCTCCGACGAGGACGCCCTATGGTGGGCGCGCAACGACTACCTCCGCGATGAGATGGTCCGGCAGCTGGGCCACGAGAGATCGCCGCCGCAAGCGTGGGGCGCGAGGGCGAAACGCTGCCGTCGTGATCCTCGACAGCGACGACGACGAGGACGCCGCCGGGCCATCCAATCCGCCGCGCCAACCGGGGGAGGGTTGCAGCAGGGACGGCGGCCGCGGAGGAGGCGACGACGACGACGATGATGGCGGCGACTACACGCGGTTCTACAGCCTCCTCGGCATGTAGAACGGCGACGAGCGGTGATACGTCTCCAACGTATCTATAATTTTTGATTGCTCCATGCTATATTATCTACTATTTTGGACCATATTGGGCTTTATTTTCCACTTTTATATTATTTTTGGGACTAACCTATTAACCGGAGGCCTAGCCCGTAATTGCTGTTTTTTGCCTATTTCAAAGGTTTCAAGAAACAGAATATCAAACGGAGTCCAAACGGAATGAAACCTTCGGGAACGTGATTTTCTCATCAGATATGATCCAGGAGACTTGGACCCTCGGTCAAGAAAGGAGGGAGGCGGCCACGAGGGTGGAGGGCGCGCCCCTCGAAGCTCCACCGACGTACTCCTTCCTCCTATATATACCTACATACCCCCAACAGATCAGATACGGAGCCAAAAACCTAGTTCTACCGCCGCAACTTTCTGTATCCACGAGATCCTATCTTGGGGCCTGTCCCGGAGCTCCGCCGGAAGGGGAATCCACCATGGAGGGCTTCTACATCATCATCATAGCCTCTCCGATGAAGTGTGAGTAGTTTACTTCAGACCTTCGGGTCCATAGTTAGTAGCTAGATGGCTTCTTCTCTCTGTTTGGATCTCAATACAATGTTCTCCCCTCTCGTGGGAGATCTATTCGATGTAATCTTCTTTTTGCGGTGTGTTTGTTGAGACCGATGAATTGTGGGTTTATGATCAAGATTATCTATGAGCAATATTTGAATCTTCTCTGAATTCTTTTATGTATGATTGGTTATCTTTGCAAGTCTCTTCAATTATCCGCTTTGGTTTGGCCAACTAGATTGGTAGTTCTTGCAATGGGGAAGTGCTTAGCTTTGGGTTCAATCTATGTGTCCTTTCCCAAAGGATGTAGGGGCAGCAAGGCACGTATTGTATTGTTGCCATCGAGGATAACAAGATGGGGTTTTTATCATATTGCATGAATTTATCCCTCTACATGATGTCATCTTGCTTAAGGCGTTACTCTGTTTTCATTAACTTAATACTCTAGATGCATGCTGGATAGCGGTCGATGAGTGGAGTAATACTAGTAGATGCAGGTGAGTCGGTCTACTTGTCTCGGACGTGATGCCTATATACATGATCATACCTAGATACTCTCATAACTATGCTCAATTCTCACAATTGCTCAACAAAGAATTGCTCACCCACCGTAAAATACTTATGCACTTGAGAGAAGCCACTAGTGAAATCTATGGCCCCTGGGTCTATTCTCATCATATTAATCTTCCTACGCTTTATTATTGCTTTGCTTTATACTTTGCCTTTTATTTTACTTTGCATCTTTATACCAAAAATACCAAAAATATTATTTATCAACTCTATCATATCTCACTTTCGTAAGTGACTGTGAAGGGATTGACAACCCCTAATCGCGTTGGTTGCGTTGAGCTATTTATTTTGTGTAGGTACGAGGGACTTGCGCGTGGCCTCCTACTGGATTGATACCACTGAGCAAAATACTTACGCTACTCTGTTGCATCATCCTCTCCTCTTCGGGGAAAACCAACGCAAGCTCAAGACGTAGCAAGCGGCGAGGCGAGGGAGACGGCGGGCCTAGTAGTGTGTTTTTTTCTTTTTTGTAACATATTTTAAATATGTATGAACTCTCGCCGTGTTTGGTTGAATTTGGTTTGAACTTGCCGAAATATGTATGAACTCGACGAAAATGGTTGAATTTGCGCCGTGTTTCTGCCGCACTTTAAGTTTCACAAAATTCCGTGGGCGCCGCGACTGGGTGGCATCACGCCTCAAAGGCTGCTTATACGGTGCGCCTCAGGGCGATTTTTAGCGCACCTCCTGGGGGGCCAACGGCTGGAGATGCTCTAAAAGTGGAGGCATGGAGGGTGGTTGTATGTTGCTTACCTCCATGGGAGATGACGTCGAGAACCTGTCGGTGCCAGAGATGGACGAAGGGGACAAGTAGCTGACGGAGGGGAGGAGCACGTCCGATGCATGATATCTTGGTTCACGCTCCTATTGGCACTCTAGATCTAAGTTGTTGCCACCGCCGATGCCGATAACTGATGTTTGATTTTCCCTCCCACTAGAGATGAGCAACTAAAAGCGGGTGAGACAAGATTTTGCGCCAGAAGATTTTCGTCTTTTGCCATCTCCATGCATGCTCCCCACGTACGTCGTTCCCCCACCTTGTTATCGCCTTATCGTGTCTCCAAGGATACCGTGGATTCAAGTTTTCCGTGTGAGCCATACAATACTTCAAGTATCGTGCGAGTACGGGCTTACGCCTCGCGCGAGCAACCAGACGGGTTATTTTTGCACCCACTGAGCCTATTTGGAGTGGGTGCGAGCAACGAAACACGCCCTAAGTCTCATTTGTTTATGGCTGATGAGCAAAAAACACCACATTGCACACAACAACACAACACACGTCCCTAGTAGTACATGTACCACGTTCTTAATTTGATGCATGCATTTGTCCTTTCATCCTCAGCAAGCCGTGAGGCTACTCATAGTGAGGAGTATCATACATTAGTATTGTACATGCATATGATAATAAGGTATGATACTACCTCCATAGTGCATAGTATCATACATGATCATATTTATTGCCATGCATGACACAAAGTGAAGGAAATATGCCCTAGAGGCAATAATAAAGTTATTATTTATTTCCTTATATCATGACAAATGTTTATTATTCATGCTAGACATGATACATGTGTGAAGACATAGACAAACAGAGTGTCACTAGTATGCCTCTACTTGACTAGCTCGTTAATTGAAGATGGTTATGTTTCCTAACCATAGACATGAGTTGTCATTTGATTAACGGGATCTCATCATTAGGAGAATGATGTGATTGACTTGACCCATTCCATTAGCTTAGCACTCGATCGTCTAGTATGCTGCTATTGCTTTCTTCATGACTTATACATGTTCCTATGACTATGAGATTATGCAACTCCGTTTACTGGAGGAACACTTTGTGTGCTACCAAACGTCACAACGTAACTGGGTGATTATAAAGGTGCTCTACAGGTGTCTCCAAAGGTACTTGTTGGGTTGGCGTATTTCGAGATTAGGATTTGTCACTCCGATTGTCGGAGAGGTATCTCCGGGCCCACTCGGTAATGCACATCACTATAAGCCTTGCAAGGATTGCAACTAATGAGTTAATTGCAGGATGATGTATTACGGAACGAGTAAAGAGACTTGCCGGTAATGAGATTGAACTAGGTATTAAGATACCGACGATCGAATCTCGGGCAAGTAACATACCGATGACAAAGGGAACAACGTATGTTGTTATGCGGTTTGACCGATAAAGATCTTCATAGAATATGTGGGAGCCAATATGAGCATCCAGGTTCCGCTATTGGTTATTGACCGGAGACGTGTCTCGGTCATGTCTACATAGTTCTCGAAGCCGTAGGGTCCGCACGCTTAACGTTTCGATGACGGTTATATTATGAGTTTATGTGTTTTGATGTACCGAAGGTAGTTCGGAGTCCCGGATGAGATCGGGGACATGACGAGGAGTCTCGAAATGGTTGACACGTAAAGACCGATATATTGAACGACTATATTCGGACATCGGAAAGGTTCCGAGTGATTCGAGTATTTTTTCGGAGTGCCGGAGAGTTACGGGAATTCGCCGGCGAGTATATGGGCCTTATTGGGCTTTAGGGGAAAGAGAGAGGAGAGGCTGGGCGCCCCCAAGGCCTAGTCAGTCCTAATTGGACTAGGGGGAGGCTGCGCCCGCCCTTCCTTCTCTCTTCTCTCTCCCTTTCCTTGACTCCTACTCCTACTACTTGAAGGGGGAATCCTACTCGGTGGGAGTAGGACTCCTCTAGGGCGCGCCATAGAGAGGGCCGCCTCCCTCCTCCACCTCCTTTATATACAAGGAGGGGGCACCCTTGAGACACAACAATTGATCGCTTGATCTTTTAGCTGTGCGGTGCCCCCTCCACCATAGTCCACCTCGATAAGACTGTAGTGGTGCTTAGGCGAAGCCCTGCGTCGGTAGAACATCATCATCGTCACCACGCCGTCGTGCTGACGAAACTCTCCCTCAACACTCGGCTGGATCGGAGTTCGAGGGACGTCATCGGGCTGAACGTGTGGAACTCGGAGGTGCCGTGCATTCGGTACTTTATCGCTTGGATCGTGAAGACGCACGACTACATCAACCGCGTTGTGCTAATGCTTCCGCTTTCGGGTTCACGAGGGTATGTGGACAACACTCTCCCTCTCGTTGCTATGCATCACCATGATCTTGCATGCGTAGGAAAATTCTTGAAATTACTACGTTCCCCAACAGTGGCATCCGAGCCAGGTTTTATGCATAGATATCATATGCACGAGTAGAACACAAGTGAGTTGTGGGCGATATAAGTCATACTGTTTACCAGCATGTCATACTTTGGTTCGACGGTATTATTGGATGAAGCGGCCCGGACCGACATTACGCCAGACTACGCTTACGAGACCGGTTCTACCGACGTTCTTTGCACACGGTGGCTGGCGGGTGTCGGTTTCTCCAACTTTAGTTGAACCGAGTGTGGCTACGCTTTGGTCCTTGCGAAGGTTAAAACAGCACCAACTTGACAAACTATCGTTGTGGTTTTGATGCGAGGTAAGAACGGTTCTTTCTCAGCCCGTAGCCATGACGTAAAACTTGCAACAACAAAGTAGAGGATGTCTAACTTGTTTTGCAGGGCATGTTGTGATGTGATATGGTCAAAGCATGATGCTAAATTTTATTGTATGAGATGATCATGTTTTGTAACCGAGTTATCAGAATCGGCAGGAGCCATATGGTTGTCGCTTTATTGTACGCAATGCAATCGCCCTGTAATGCTTTACTTTATCACTAAGCGGTAGCGATAGTCGTAGAAGCATAAGATTGGCGAGACGACAACGATGCTATGATGGAGATCAAGGTGTCGCGCCGGTAACGATGGTGAACATGACGGTGCTTCGGAGTTGGAGATCACAAGCACAAGATGATGATGGCCATATCATATCACTTATATTGATTGCATGTGATGTTTATCTTTTATGCATCTTATCTTGCTTTGTTTGACGGTAGCATTATAAGATGATCTCTCACTAAATTTCAAGGTATAAGTGTTCTCCTGAGTATGCACCGATGCCAAAGTTCGTCGTGCCTGCACACCACGTGATGATCGGGTGTGATAAGCTCTACGTCCATCTACAACGGGTGTAAGCCAGTTTTGCACACGCAGAATACTCAAAGTTAAACTTGACGAGCCTAGCATATGCAGATATGGCCTCCGGAACATCGAGACCGAAAGGTCGGCGTGAATCATATAGTAGATATGATCAACATAATGATGTTCACCATTGAAAGCTACTCCATTTCACGTGATGATCGGTTATGGTTTAGTTGATTTGGATCACGCGATCACTTAGAGGATTAGAGGGATGTCTATCTAAGTGGGAGTTCTTAAGTAATATGATTAATTGAACTTAAATTTATCATGAACTTAGTCCTGGTAGTATTAGCATATCTATGTTGTAGATCAATAGCTCGCGTTGTTGATTCCCTATGTTTATTTTGATATGTTCCTAGAGAAAAACTATGTTGAAAGATGTTAGTAGCAATAATGCGAATTGGATCCGTGATCTGAGGATTATCCTCATTGCTGCACAGAAGAATTATGTCCTTGATGCACCGCTAGGTGACAGACCTATTGCAGGAGCAAATGCAGACGTTATGAACGTTTGGCTAGCTCAATATGATGACTACTTGATAGTTTAGTGCACCATGCTTAATGGCTTAGAATCGGGACTTCAAAGACGTTTTGAAACGTCATGGACCATATGAGATGTTCCAAAGAGTTGAAGTTAATATTTCAAGCAAATACCCGAGTTGAGAGATATGAAGTCTCCAACAAGTTCTATAGCTAAAAGATGGAGGAGAATAGCTCAAGCAAAGGAGCATGTGCTCAGATTGTCTGGGTACTACAATCACTTGAATCAAGTGGGAGTTAATCTTCCAGATAAAATAGTGATTGAAAGAATTCTCTAGTCACCATCACCAAGTTGCTAGAACTTTGTGATGAACTATAATATGCAAGGGATAACGGAAACAATTCCCAAGCTCTTCGTGATGCTGAAATCGACGAAGGTAGAAATCAAGAAAAAAGAGCATCAAGTGTTGATGGTTAACAAGATCACTAGTTTCAAGAAAAGGGCAAAGGGAAATAAGGGGAACTTCAAGAAGAACGGCAAGCAAGTTGCTGCTCAAGTGAAGAAGCCGAAGTCTGGACCTAAGCCTGAGACTAAGTGCTTCTACTGCAAAGGACTGGTCACTGGAAGCGGAACTACCCCAAGTATTTGGCGGATAAGAAGGATGGCAAAGTGAACAAAGGTATATTTGGTATACATGTTATTGATGTGTGCTTTACTAGTGTTTATAGCAACCCCTCGGTATTTGATACTGGTTTAGTTGCTAAAAGTAGTAATTCGAAATGGGAGTTGCAGAATGAATAGAGACTAGTTAAGGGTGAAGTGACGATGTGTGTTGGAAGTGGTTCCAAGATTGGTATGATCATCATCGCACACTCCCTATACTTTCGGGATTAGTGTTGAACCTAAAATAAATGTTATTTGGTGTTTGCGTTGAGCATGAATATGATTTGATCATGTTTATTGCAATACGGTTATTCATTTAAGTCGAGAATAATTGTTGTTCTGTTTACATGAATAAAACCTTCTATGGTCATACATCCAATGTAAATGGTTTACTAAATCTCGATCGTAATGATACACATATTCATAATATTGAAGCCAAAAGATGCAAAGTTAATAATGATAGTGCAACTTATTTGTGGCACTGCCATTTAGGTCATATTAGTGTAAAGCGCATGAAGAAACTCCATGCTGATGGGATTTTGGATTCACTTGATTATGAATCACTTGATGCTTGCGAACCATTCCTTATGGGCAAGATGACTAAGACTCCGTTCTCCGGAACAATGGAGCGAGCAACATATTTGTTGGAAATAATACGTACTGATGTATGCAGTCCGATGAATATTGAGGCTCGCGGCGGGTATCATTATTTTCTGAACTTCACAGATGATTTGAGCAGATATGGGTATATCTACTTGATGAAACACAAGTATGAAACATTTGAGAAGTTCAAAGAATTTCAGAGTGAAGTGGAGAATCATCGTAACAAGAAAATAAAGTTTCTACGATCTGATCGTGGAGAAGAATATTTGAGTTACGAAGTTTGGCCTTCAGCTTAAAAACAATGTGGAATAGTTTTACTACTCGTGCCACCGGAACACCACAAAGCATAATGGTGTGTCCGAACGTCATAACTGCATTTCTTTATTGGGTATAGTGCAATCTATGATGTCTCTTACCGATTTACCACTATCGTTTTGGGGTTATGCATTAGAGACAGCTGCATTCACGTTAAATAGGGCACCATCTAAATCCGTTGAGATGACACCTTATGAACTTTGGTTTGGCAAGAAACCAAAAGTTGTCGTTTCTTAAAAGTTTGGGGTTGCGATGCTTATGAGAAAAAGTTTCATCCTGATAAGCTCAAACCCAAATCGGAGAAATGTGTCTTCATAGGACACCCAAAGGAGACAGTTGGGTACACCTTCTATCACAGATCCAAAGGCAAGATATTCATTGCTTATAATGGATCCTTTCTAGAGAAGGAGTTTCTCGCGAAAGAAGTGAGTGGGAGGAAATTAGAACTTGATGAGGTAACTGTAGCTGCTCCCTTATAGGAAAGTAGTTCATCACAGAAATCTGTTCTTGTGACTACTACACCAATTAGTGAGGAAGCTAATGATGATGATCATGTAACTTCAGATCAAGTTACTACTGAACCTCGTAGGTCAACCAAAGTACGATCTGCACCAGAGTGGTACGGTAATCCTATTCTAGAGGTCATGTTACTTGACCATGATGAACCTACCAACTGTGAGGAAGTGATGATGAGCCCAGATTCCGCGAAATGGCTTGAGGCCATGAAATCTGAGATGAGATCCATGTATGAGAACAAAGTATGGACTTTGATTGACTTGCCCAATGATCAGCGAGCCATTGAGATTAAATGGATCTTCAAGAGGAAGACGGACGCTGATAGTAGTGTTACTATCTACAAAAGCTAGAATTGTCGCAAAAGGTTTTCGACAAGTTCAAGGTGTTGACTACGATGAGAGTTTCTCACTCGTATCTATGCTTAAGTCTGTCCGAATCATGTTAGCAATTGCCGCATTTTATGAAATCTGGCAAATGGATAAACAAAACTGCATTCCTTAATGGATTTATTAAAGAAAAGTTGTATATGATGCAACCAGAAGGTTTTGTCAATCCTAAAGGTGCTAACAAAATATGCAAGCTCCAGCGATCCATCTCATGGACTGGTGCAAGCATCTTGGAGTTGGAATATACACTTTGATAAGTTGATCAAATCATATAGTTTTATACAGACTTGCGGTGAAGCCTGTATTTACAAGAAAGTGAGTGGGAGCACTATAGCATTTCTGATATGTATATGTGAATGACATATTGTTGATAAAAAATAATGTAGAATTATTCTGCAAAGCATAAAGGAGTGTTTGAAAGGAGTTTTTTCAAAGAAAGACCTCGGTGAAGCTGCTTACATATTGAGCATCAAGATCTATAGAGATAGATCAAGACGCTTGATAAGTTTTTTCAATGAGTACATACCTTGACAAGATTTTGAAGTAGTTCAAAATGGAACAGTCAAAGAAAGAGTTCTTGCCTGTGTTACAAGGTGTAAAATTGAGTAAGACTCAAAGCCCGACCATGGCAGAAGATAGAAAGAGAATGAAAGTCATTCCCTATGCCTCAGCCATAGGTTCTATAAAGTATGCCATGCTGTGTACCAGATCTATTGTATACCCTACCACTAAGTTTGGCAAGGGAGTGCAATAGTGATCTAGGAGTAGATCATCGAACATCGGTCAAAATTATCCTTAGTGGAATAAGGATATGTTTCTCGATTATGGAGGTGACAAAAGGTTCATCGTAAAGGGTTACGTCGATGCATGTTTTGACACTGATCCAGATGACTCTAAGTATCAATCTGGATACATATTGAAAGTGGGAGCAATTAGCTAGAATAGCTCCGCAAGTGCAGCATTATTGACATAGAAATTTGCAAAATACATACGGATCTGAATGTGGCAGACCCGTTGACTAAACTTCTCTCACAAGCAAAACATGATCACACCTTAGTACTCTTTGGGTGTTACTCACTTAGTGATGTGAACTAGATTATTGACTCTAGTAAACCCTTTAGGTGTTAGTCACATGACGATGTGAACTATGGGTGTTAATCACATGGTGATGTGAACTATTGGTGTTAAATCACATGGCGATGTGAACTAGATTATTGACTCTAGTGCAAGTGGGAGATCAAGGAAACATGCCCTAGAGGAAATAATAAAGTTATTATTTATTTCCTTATATCATGATAAATGTTTATTATTCATGCTAGAATTGTATTAACCGGAAACATGATACATGTGTGAATACATAGACAAACAGAGTGTCACTAGTATGCCTCTACTTGACTAGCTCATTAATCGAACATGGTTATGTTTCCTAACCATAGACATGTGTTGTCATTTGATTAACGGGATCACATCATTAGGAGAATGATGTGATTGACTTGACCCATTCCGTTAGCTTAGCACTCGATCGCTTAGTATGTCGCTATTGCTTTCTTCATGACTTATACATGTTCCTATGACTATGAGATTATGCAACTCCGTTTACGGAGGAACACTTTGTGTGCTACCAAACGTGACAACGAATCGGGTGATTATAAAGGTGCTCTACAGGTGTGTCTCCAAAGGTACTTGTTGGGTTGGCGATTTGAGACTAGGATTTGTCACTCCGATTGCCTGAGAGGTATCTCTGGGCCCACTCGGTAATGCACATCACTTAAGCCTTGCAAGCATTGCAACTAATGAGTTAATTGTTGGATGATGTATTATGGAACGAGTAAAGAGACTTTCCGGTAATGAGATTGAACTAGGTATTATGATACCGACGATCGAATCTCGGGCAAGTGACATACCGATGACAAAGGGAACAACGTATGTTGTTATGCGGTTTGACCGATAAAGATCTTCGTAGAATATGTGGGAGCCAATATGAGCATCTAGGTTCCGCTATTGGTTATTGACTGGAGACGTGTCTCGGTCATGTCTACATAGTTCTCGAACCCGTAGGGTCCGCACGCTTAACGTTTCGATGATGGTTATATTATGAGTTTATGTGTTTTGATGTACCGAAGGTAGTTCGGAGTCCCGGATGAGATCGGGGACATGACGAGGAGTCTCGAAATGGTCGAGACGTAAAGACCGATATATTGGACGACTATATTCGGACATCGGAAAGGTTCCGAGTGATTCGGGTATTTTTCGGAGTACCGGAGAGTTATGGGAATTCGTCGGGGAGTATATGGGCCTTATTGGGCTTTAGGGGAAAGAGAGAGGAGAGGTCAAGGCCCCCAAGGCCTAGTATGAATTGGACTAGGGGAGGCTGCGCCTCCTTCCTTCTCTTCTCTCTTCCCTTTCCTTGACTCCTACTCCTACTACTTGGAAGGGGGGGATCCTACTCCTGTGGGAGTAGGACTCCTCCTAGGGCGCGCCATAGAGAGGGCCGCCCTCCCTCCTCCACTCCTTTATATACGGGAGGGGGCACCTCTTGGAGACACAACAATTGATCGTTTGATCTTTTAGCCAGCGGTGCCCCTCCACCATAGTCCACCTCGATATCATCAGAAAGGTGCTTAGGCCAAACCTGCGTTGGTAGAACATCATCATCGCTACCACGCCGGCTGCGGTTTATTAAAAACTCTCCCTCAACACTCGGCTGGATCGGAGTTCGAGGGACGCCATCGGGCTGAACGTGTGCTGAACTCGGAGGTGCCGTATGCTCGTACTTGATCGGTCGGATCGTGAAGACGTACGACTACATCAACCGCGTTGTGCTAATGCTTCCGCTTTCGGTCTACGAGGGTACGTGGACAACACTCTTCCCTCTCGTTGCTATGCATCACCATGATGTTGCATGTGCGTAGGAAAATACTTGAAATTACTACGTTCCCCAACACAAAGTACCATAGCATTTAACATGATACGGTATCTACCTATGTTACTCTAACCCTCTCTCTCTTTTTTATTTTTTTTGCCACATCAGCGTGTTTGCTATTCTCGAGTGCATGATACCGGCTATGATACCACCACTATGGCCAGCCTGAGCACACTGAGACACTAGGGGTCGACTGAGCTATTACTCCTAGTGTATGTAATTAATTAACCTTGCTTATGCATTGTTGTTGTGCACTGCTCAATGTATGTAATAAATCCAGACATATTTTCATATGAGCATAATAATTAATTGTTTAACGATTTTGATCGACTAGCTAGATGCCTAATGATAGTCAGACATTGTGTGTGGTGGTAGCAAAACGGGTAGATCAAAAAAATACTTTTGAATTAGGATCATTTCTTGCTAAACTTCTCATTAAAAATAAACAATGATTTTTGCCTCTGGAGTGCTAGCATTTTAAATAGGACTAATGTGCACGTGCCCAATAGCTTGCTCCTGATAATCCGCTTTCGCTTGCTTTGTTTCTCCAGACTACCTTTTTATTGACATGGACATATACATGAATCCAACGGCTCACATAACCACTCCATAATACTCGGGATTCACTCTTTGCTCATTTCCTAATCTTGCTCATCAAGGGCCAGTAGAAACAGATGCTCCCGTTGCTTGCCAATGGAGATGATTGAACAAGCAAGGCCCCTTCAATGTGTATTCATCTTGGAGTCTAACACCGTGTTTTGATTGTGACCATGTGATTCAATTGTCGTTGGTATATTGGTGTGATTTGAGCTCCTTCGTCTTCGCCTATAGTCTGGGTAGACCGAGAGGTGGAGTCAAAGTCGACACAAGCCAAAGATGATGACTTCACCAAAGAGGTTACAGTTGTAAAGCGACGGCAAGTCCACACTAGAACGATATAAAACACGAAGTCTAATGACCTAGTTGAAGAAGGGTAGGGGTGCTCACGATCACCGGAAGAGGGTCATGCTCCCAGGGCTATAACAATGTTCAAACTCCGTTATACTAAACTCATTTCATGCCTATATCCCTATTCAAGTTAGCATTGCTAGAGCTGCCAAGCAATCAAATCAAAATCCTGACATGTCAATGTTGGCCTTCACCAGATCTGGGTGGATAATGATCAACATGGAAGGAGGCAGAGGCGGTGTCGATCGCTCTCACATTTCCTTTCCGAGGGGTACTGATCCACTCATCACCACAATATTTGCCCTACGTGAGTGGTTTTTGTACGCATGTGGTGATGGAGATCGACTGCTTAGAGACCATGAACCTCTGGTCGACACGTCACAACTCTAGATGGATTGTGACACCTATCTTAGATGAAATAGGGAGAGATCTCCATGTTTTGCCTATTTTTCGGTTAGGCATGCTAGGAGAGATGCTAATAATTCGGCATATCTTTGCGTGCCGCCAAGCTTGTTTGCACTCTGATAGTGTGCGACTGCTGGTTCAGTGAAAGCCTGGACTTCTTTGTAAATAGTATCCTAGGGACGCGGTGTTTTGGCTCCTAGGTGCATATCCACCTATTGTCTAAATACACATTTTAAAAAGTTGAAAAAATTGAAACAAAAATCCCATGGGTATATCCGGACATTCTATGTACATGCACAAAGTTTCGGTGAAAAACGACGTTTTTTGTGGCTTGTGTAAAAAAGATAAAGAAATGCAAAATGAATAGTTGTAATGAAGCATCAGAAATTGTGTTTTTTACACAACCCACAAAAACCCTCGTTTTTCACCGAAAACTTTGTGCACGCACATAAAATGTCCAGATATACATGCGATTTATTTTTTCCGGAATTTTCAACTTTTCAAAATGTGTATTTAGACAATGGATGCATATGCATCTAGGAGCCATTGCCAATTTCTGGTATCCTAGCTGATTGTAATGGACTTGCTATCAATCAATAAAGCTCCCAAAGTTCACGTAAAAAAAAACTTCTTTTGCCACGAATATTTAGAAGCACTCATGTACATATGTTGTGATTGCACACCGGAGCTAGAAGCCTAAAACTCCTTGTGCTAACACAAGTGCCATACAAATAGACCTATAAAAAGATACGGTTTTGCTAAAGCACATTTAGATGTACTATAAGTATTGCACATCTAAGTCCTATGTCATTAATCTTACGTTACATTTGTGTGGAAATTTTCTCTTCCTTTTTCTTTTCCTCTTTTGTATTTGATTCACTCACTTAGTGCACATCTAGATGTGTCCTAAATAAACCCAAAAAGATATACATTCTAACATACCACTGCCTTGCATTCGAGAAAATCAGGAAGAAAAAATGTGTCGTTGCTAACGCCTCTCTTATCAGATTCATATCTTCCTAATGCAATCGATCATATTATAACTTCCTTGAATCAAGATTGATCAATATGAATCACTAGGTGAGTTTGCATAGGGAAATCACATTGAAACATTTGGTGGAATTAAATTCCCGGATCATCCTCTCAAGTTCTAATCAGAAAATAACTAATCCCATTACAACTTGTAACGTAAAAAACTGGTCCCACTTTACACTTGCCGGTAAGTACGCGCATCTATGAAGGAAGGAGAAGCATAGACAGATCGCAGCGCGAACGGATCACGCGCTCTTGGGGGCCATCATGGCCTTGAACTCGTCGAAGGAGAGGACGCCGTCGCCGTCTTGGTCAAACGCCGCGATCATCCTGGAGCACTCCTCTAACGTGTGCTTCTCCCGGCCGAGCAGCGGCTGGAGAAACGCTCGGCGCAGCTCATCGGGGGTGATCACCCCGTCGCCGTTCTCGTCAAACTTCGCGAACGCCGCCGGCAAGTCCTCCGAGCCCCCGCCCTTGAGCAGCGCCCCGAGCTCCTCGATGCTGATCAACCCGTCCCCGTCGCTGTCCGCCTGGGCGACCATCTCCTGTGCCTCCGCGTCCGTGCAGCCCCAAATCTCGCGTATCTCCGCGGCCGAGATGCGGCCGTCCCCGTTGGTGTCGTAGCGGCGGAAGATGCGGACGAGCTCCGTGTCGTGGTCCTTTGCTGCTGGAGGGGCGGTGGCCCGAGGAACCGGCGGCGGCTGCGATTTGCGGCGGAAGGGGGAAGAAGCGGCGGAGACAGCTTGACCCATGGTGATCGATCGAGCTAGGTGGGTTCCGTGCGGCGTGCGTTTCCGTGTGTTGCGATGTGGGGTTTTGGGCTCTGGTGGATTGCGGGAGAGGGTTTAAGCCCGTCTTAGATATATAGGGGCTCTCTCAACCGCGTGGGTTTGGGCTCGGATCGGCGGAGGCTACGAGTACCAATTACTTTTGGTTTCGGCGTTAACAAAATTGGAATTAATGCGCGTTGCATGTTTGTGAACCATGGTAAATATTGTTTCCGCGTCCATCTCTGCCACAAACGTGTTCTAAAGACGCGTAATGGATTTTGTTTTTGGAATATATGCAGCGTATTGATGATTGAATTTTGAAAATGATAAATTCCGAACGTTTAAATCTATAATATCTAAATAGTTCATCCCCACTAATCTATTTCTCTTGACATGCAGCCTATCCACCTCAGCAGCCTTGCCACATCATCACTTACTTTTAATTATTTTGATCATGCAGCTCACCACGTCAGCATAAAAAAATCATGTTTTTTTTCGTGTGATTGACTGTCCGAGAAGCGAAGACGTCAAAAGCCCATCGCTCTGTCTCTTCGCATCTCTTCCGTTTCCACCTCCCCGTACGCATCCATTATCTCATCCTCTATTTCCCATCTCCCCACCCGATGCATCAATGCAACAGCGAATCTCCTCCCCTCCCCTCCCAAGCGGTTCTCCATCACACAACACCAGCAACAACGCCGGCGTTTCAGTTTGACACGAGGGACACGGCCGGAGACATCCCACTGTGGACGATGCCCACCTCCACACGAAGCGAAGCCCGACAGCAACATCGCCGCGCTCCCCGGCGTGCGTCGACGCGGTGCCCTCCGGCGTATCTACCCGCCACACGGCTGCCTAAAGCAGCGGCAGCAACATCTACGCGGTATGGTCTACGGCAATTGGCCCCTACGCCTCTGCCCGTGTCCGCGGCTCAGATGGCCCACGTCCATGGTCACTCACGGCGCGCGGCGCATGGCCTGGCGGCACTCGGCCCTTCACTGATCCCGGTGAGGCCAGTCCCGCGGCATGGCTGCCGACGGCAGCAGCGGCGCACGGCCCGGTGCGACGACATCTGACCCCTGCCGCCGCAGCAGGGATGGATGACCCCTTTTTTGCAACCAAGCTCTGCCAAAAAGGTGAGGGGGTAATGTTATTTGTTTCTGCTGCATCGTTGGAAGATTTGATCCAAAATTTGTCAGGTGTTGAATCTTAATCATCTAAAGTTTGATAAGGTGAGAGAGATCCCAAAATTTATTCTGCTGAAGGTGTTTTGTTCAAAAATTTCGCCATGGTATTTTGGACGACGTCAACATTTAATCAGAAGAAGATTCTTGCATTGGGCAGGTAATAAGAGGTACGTAGCATACTTTTCAATGTAGTGATTCATGCATTTGGTTGAATACATTTATTTCAGAGACTATCACCAGTCAAAATGTGTGGTGTGGTCCTTTAGGTTCAGGGCATTAGATGGTGCATAATTCATGTATGTTGCGTGCATGCGTGGCCGAGCTGGTACAGGAGACGGTTACACTATTCGTACCACCTGATCGCATTATCAAGCTCACATTATGGTACTGATCAGTGACCATCACCTACATGATTTTGTTCCTAACTGACAGGCTGATCGCAGACCAAGCTCGGGTGGAAGAAGGGGACCAAGGTCACGTTCGAGGGCATGGGTTCGGTTTTCTTCTTCTCATTAGACGAAATCAGCATATGCACCTATGGCCTTAGCTATTTTACCATTATTTCTTCCACCCTTTTTATTTGTAGAAATCCAGGAAGGACGATTCATGTCACATATGAACATCCCTGTACTTATTTTTTTTTCCAGATTATCATGTATATCCTGAAGATTCATCTATATTCATCTCCCGTGGATGGTTAAACATTGTGAAGTTTATATTGTGAGATATAATAGTTTAAGGATTTTTCTATACATGGTTGGTTTCGAAATACTAAGCATGTTTAAATAGGTTTGAGAGGTATGCTATTCTGAACTCTGAAGCCCTCTTAATGGATTCTTTTTATTGGAAGAATTATGCTATTTACTTTTGTTAAGCATGTTTCCCATTCTATTCCATTTCATAAAATACTTCTTAATTTGACTTGATATATATGTTCTTTCAGGAGGGAGGAAGGTTTAGATGTTATGTCTTCACAATGTTAGCTGCACTTGCATGGCCATAGAGCATTAGTATCTCAGTTCATTGTCTTCTGATAATGATGCTTGTAAATAATTTGCAATCTCCATTGCTGATAGTAGGATTTGTAACTAGGTATCAGTGAGCTACTAAAGTGATATAGTTTTTACTCTGATGGTGTCTTAAGTCACCACTCGCAAAGATTTGTAGGTGGTAGTAGTCACTTCATGTTGTATTTGTTTTGCAACCTGCAGATTATGTTTGTCCTTTCAAGTTATGTTTCCATGCTAAATCCGGTAAGGAAGAAATAGTTTAGGGCCAGTGATTTTATGTATGGCTTTGGTTTACATATATTTCAGGGGGAAATTGCACAACAAGAAACTCCGTTTGATCATTATAGACGCAACTATTTTTTTGAGCTTTGTAAACAACTAATTTTGTTGATCGTCCAGGAGCTATACTTTAGTTTTGATTGCACAAGATAGCAACCAACTCAATATTCTCATTTGCACTTCATGCAATCTCTTAAAAATTATTAACCAAACATACCGCATCAACGCGCGGGGTTTCATCTAGTTTTAAAGCATGGCAATCAGAACATTTTTCATCACAACTTTAGTTCACGCGAGGTTGGCAAACATGACAATTTTCTGGAAAAAAACCCGAACTGGGACAAAGTTGCCATGTTTTAACAATTAAATTTGCCACCTCGGGTCAACTAAACTTGCCATGGAAAAATGTTCGGGATGACATGCTTAAATCCGGACGTTCGAGATTTATCGGGCCCCTTGATTTTACAAAGTACCGATGCTGTATGCATCACGGCTAAGAAATTCTGAAAATAATGTACTCCCTCCATAATAATTACGTAAGATGTTTTTTATGCCCTATGCAAAACCAAAAAAGTCTTACGTTTTGGTAACAAGGTTGTATCTATATCTATACCAATATAAAAAGATCTAAAGGGGCAGTGGCGGAGCTTACTGGAGAGCAACCTGGGCCATTGCCCCCCCCCCAAGCCCATGAGAAAGCTAGATATATTCCCTACTATTCCGCCCATATGCCAGTTAAAATCAGCCTAAAGTCATGTTTCTTGCCCCTCCAGCCTATTTGCCCCTCCACAAAATCAGCCCAAGCTCCGCCACTGCAAAGGGGCAGATCCAATTAATCTCGGCCATCAAATCATATCAATCCAATGACCTAGACTGCTTCAATGTCGAGCGCTCAACACGTTTAGCGTGTAGTTAACTTCATGCAAAAAATAATGCTAATCACATAATAACACGCAAATAATATCCTACTTAATATCCGCATGCACTTAATATACTTCCAAATTAACGTGCATTGCACGTACACATTGACTAGTGCTAGAAGCTGAAGACGCGCTTTGCCTTGCCGTTTAGTCCTTCTTCGTTGTGCATTGGGCCTTTCTTTTCTTCTGTTTGTACACCTCAAGAAATTCAGTGGGCTAACCCATGAACATACAATCCATGGTATTACCAAAACTTCATTTTCTTAGCATAATGTTGTTTTTCAACACAAAGTAATTCATTTTCATAAAAAAAGGTTAAAAAAATACTCCTTCCATCCCATAATATAAGAGTGTTTTTGACACTATACTAGTGCCAAAAATGCTCTCGTACTATGCGACGGTGGGAGTAACTTGCTTCATCACCACTTCAAGAAACTCCACATGATGAATAGAAAATGTGCTAATTTGGCTATTGTTGTTGTCACTAAAATCATTGGCATATATTGGGTTAACACAAAAATATGTGGTGCTTGTTCTCTGTCCTTATTGAGGGGCTCCTCTTAGATCAATTATTACTTGATAGTCATGTTAAACACATAGCTAGTTCCATGAAGAACATGGTGACAACTCCATATTAGAGTCCGAACATAACGACCTACTACTTAATTGTCCTTGTCAAGGAACATAGACTACTGAAGTGAAGGAAAAATATAAAATCATGACATGAGTCTTCATTTCTTGTTTATTTAGAGCTTATGAAATAAAATACATTCAAATATAATGAGTGTTGGAGAAAACAAAAGGTTGTTTATATGTTCATTTAATATGCACTATTAACTACCACTAGTACATCGAACTGCTACACAAACGGTTTTTAACCATTTTCCGCGATGGCATTTTAAACCGTCGGTAGTGAGTGTGGGCGATAGGGGGGTCCTTCCCACACGACCCATAAATTGTCAGGGATAGGAAGTAGGAATGCATACGTTTTCTAGAACAAAGCGTATGCGATGCCGGCCCCTATCCCAAACGCTATTCTTCACACAACTGTTTGGGATATATCTAATATCCCAAAAGCTCCATCCTTGCTACTCGTGTGTGCTGGCATTACCATCACAGTCGGACTTCTGTGGTTTTACCTAATACCAGGCGCAGTCCAGGCACGAGATTTTTCTAGGCACGTACCAAACTGGCTCTACGTTTACGATGCGCGCCACATCACAAACAGTACATGATTATAAACTGTGTACGATAGGACGACAATCACACACATTTAGTTTTCCCGCACCATTTGTGATATTGTCTGACATTACACACGTTTTGCAAACGGCAACAATGTGCATGGTTACACACTTTTACTCTTCGTGAACCGTGTCGGATTATGATGTATATTGCACACGTTGTGCTTTACAGACCGTGTGCGGCATAATGACCTGCAGAGCGTATTTTCACCATAATTTAATTGCTGCTATTTAAAATTGTAGCGAATTTCAATTTGTAAGTAGGTTATAACTTCATTCATATCCATCAGGTTCACAACCGATGCATTATTTGATTCACACGTACATATGTTCAAGAATTACATAAAAAGAGAATTACATAAGCACCAAATAAAGAATGATAAACTAGGGTTGTATACTTACACTATTGAAGATGGTAAAGAAAGAGGCGAGAGATATTCTGATTGCTGAAAAAGGTGAACCGGAATGCCTGTATTGTGCTCTCCTCGATGTAGAAGGCACACACGACTCTAGTCCAACCCCTTGTGATGGTCGGCCGCCAATCATGTAGTTTGAGAGGTAATCTTGAGTAAACCGCTTGGGATCCAATGTAAAGGAAAAAGATTCAGACATTGTCATCGACACCACTCATTATGAGCAGTAAAAAGAAGGCTACATAGTTCTTACTTACCATGCTGCAGTTCACCGTTGTCTTGCATAAAGTGTAAACCAATAATTTGATTGACATCTTTTGACCCATTTTAATAACAATATTTATCGGTTTCCTCTCTTGAAGCTGGTTCATGAATATCTCATTGCCACATACGCAGAAAGGGTCGAAGCATGGATCTTTGCCAATGACATATGTACCTAAAAGCAGCAAGTTAATATTAGAAGCTAAACAACAATTACACAATGATGTAGTACAACACTCCCTCCGTCCCATTATATAAGATCTTATTACATTCAATATACTTACATATTGGATGAATTAACATCTTATATTACGCGGCGGATGGAGTTTTTATTAGATTGTTATAAATATCGGCCGATTAACTGCAGTTAACTGCTACTGTGTTGTTGTTGTTCTTGCTGCTCTTCCATGTATATCTAGATATCATCAGAACATTAAGATAACACTCTTCCTTGTTGACATGTAGCCTGGGATTGCATATTTAGTCATTCCGTACAATGCATGTTGCTATGTAGCCTCAGATATATTAAATATGGTCCTACTTAACCTACCGATAAATGGGGTTATAGATATATTCAGTGAAATGTCCGATTCAACGATTAATTCCTTATCAGCCCTCGGGCTATATGGTACCAGCTACCGATATCCTGAAAAGTGAGTATGTATAAGCAATGCGATGAAACTAACCTTGATGGAAAACAACAGATGTTCCCAATATTGTCCTGTGTGAGTACATCTAAAAGCATATTAAGCACAACAGGCTAAACATCAACCAAATATATCTATGATAGACAACATAATCTCCAAATGATAGCTTCAGTGTGCAGGTTTAAGCACACTAGTTAAGCAAAAAAAGAAGTGGAAAGGTGTGTTAACTGCAACAGGCATAACATTTAAAAACAAGCAAATATAGTCATTCAAACTGGTATTGTGCAGGTCTAAAATACACTAGTTTTTGTCAGAAAAACGGAAAGGCATGTTAACTGCAACATCCTTAACAACAACCGAACATCGATCTCCTCATCCTCGCCGCCTGAGGGAGTCCTGGATTAGGGGGTCCTCGGGTGTCCGGACTATTGGATATGGGCCGGACTGACGGGCCGTGAAAATAAAAGCAGAGGACTTCTCCCCCGTGTCCGGGTAGGACTCCCATATGCGTGAAAGGCAAGCTTGGTGTCCGGATATGTTATTTCCTTCCTTTACAAACTGACTTTTGATACATCTCCAACGTATCTATAAGTTTTGATTGTTCCATGCTATTATATTAACCGTCTTGGATGTTTAATGGGCTTTATTATGCACTTTTATATTATTTTTGGGACTAACCTACTAACCGAAGGCCCAGTGCAAATTGTTGTTTTTTTGCCTATTTCAGTGTTTCGCAGAAAAGGAATATCAAACGGAATCCAAACGGAATGAAACCTTCGCGAGGATCGTTTTTGGAACAAACGCAATCCAGGAGACTTGGAGTGGACGTGAAGGAAGCCACGAGGTAGGAGGGCGCACCCTGGGGCAGGCGCGCCCCCACCCTCGTGGGCCCTTCGTAGCTCCATCGACCTACTTCTTTCGCCTATATATACTCATATACCTCGAAAACATCCGGGAACACCACGAAACCCTATTTCCACCGCCGCAACCTTCTGTACCTGTGAGATCCCATCTTGGGGCCTGATACGTCTCCAACATATCTATAATTTTTGATTGTTCCATGCTATTATGTTATCCATCTAGAATGTTTTATATGCATTTATATGCTATTTTATATGAGTTTTGGGACTAACCTATTAACCTAGAGCCTAGTGCCAGCTGCTTTTTTCCTTGTTTTTGAGTATCGCGAAAAGGAAAACCAAACGGAGTCCAATTGACCTGAAAATTGATTTGAGATTATTTTTGGACCGAATAGCCCACGGAGCATCGGAGATGGGCTGAGAAGAGTCTCGAGGCACCCACGAGGGTGGGGCGCGCCTACCTCGTGGCCGCCTCGGAGACCCGCCTGACTTGTTCTCACGCCAAAACCTCTTATATATACAGAAACCCCCAGAACATAACCTAGATCGGGAGTTCCGCCGCCGCAAGCCTCTGTAGCCACCAAAAACAAATCGAGAACCTGTTCCGGCACCCTGCCGGAGGTGGGATCCCTCACCGGTGGCCATCTTCGTCATCTTGGCGCTCTCCATGACAAGGAGGGAGTAGTTCACCCTCGGGGCTGAGGGTATGTACCAGTAGCTATGTGTTTGATCTCTCTCTCTCTCTCTCTCTCTCTCTCTCTCGCTCTCTCGTGTTCTTGAGTTGGCACGATCTTGATGTATCGCGAGCTTTGCTATTATAGTTAGATCTTATGATGTTCCATGCTATTATATTATCCATCTAGAATGTTTTATATGCATTTATATGCTATTTTATATGATTTTTGGGACTAACCTATTAACCTAGAGCCAAGTGCCAGTTTATGTTTTTTCCTTGTTTTTGAGTATCGCGGAAGAGGAAAACCAAACGGAGTCCAATTGACCTGAAAATTGACGGAGATTATTTTTGGACCAGAAGAAGCCCACGGAGCATCGGAGATGGGCCAGAAGAGTCCCGAGGCAACCACGAGGGTGGGGCGCGCCTACCTCGTGGCCGCCTGGAGACCCGCCTGACTTGTTCCCGACGCCAAAACCTCTTATATATACGTAAACCCCGTAACATAACCTAGATCGGGAGTTCCGCCGCCGCAAGCCTCTGTAGCCACCAAAAACAAATCGAGAACCTGTTCCGGCACCCTGCCGGAGGTGGGATCCCTCACCGGTGGCCATCTTCGTCATCCTGACGCTCTCCATGACAAGGAGGGAGTAGTTCACCCTCGGGGCTGAGGGTATGTACCAGTAGCTATGTGTTTGATCTCTCTCTCTCTCTCTCTCTCTCTCTCTCTCTCTCTCGTGTTCTTGAGTTGGCACGATCTTGATGTATCGCGAGCTTTGCTATTATAGTTAGATCTTATGATGTTCCATGCTATTATATTATCCATCTAGAATGTTTTATATGCATTTATATGCTATTTTATATGATTTTTGGGACTAACCTATTAACCTAGAGCCACGTGCCAGTTTATGTTTTTTCCTTGTTTTTGAGTATCGCAGAAAAGGAAAACCAAACGGAGTCCAATTGACCTGAAAATTGACGGAGATTATTTTTGGACCAGAAGAAGCCCACGGAGCATCGGAGATGGGCCAGAAGAGTCCCGAGGCACCCACGAGGGTGGGGGGCGCGCCCCCTACCTCGTGGCCGGCTCGGAGACCCGCCTGACTTGTTCCCGACGCCAAAACCTCTTATATATACAGAAACCCCCAGAACATAACCTAGATCGGGAGTTCCGCCGCCGCAAGCCTCTGTAGCCACCAAAAACAAATCGGGAACCTGTTCCGGCACCCTGCCGGAGGGGGGATCCCTCACCGGTGGCCATCTTCGTCATCCTGGCGCTCTCCATGACAAGGAGGGAGTAGTTCACCCTCGGGGCTGAGGCTATGTACCAGTAGCTATGTGTTTGATCTCCCTCTCTCGTGTTCTTGAGTTGGCACGATCTTGATGTATCGCGAGATTTGCTATTATAGTTGGATCTTATGATGTTTCTCCCCCTCTATTCTCTTGTAATGGATTGAGTTTTCCCTCTGAAGTTATCTTATCGGATTGAGTCTTTAAGGATTTGAGAACACTTGATGTATGTCTTGCATGTGCTTATCTGTGGTGACAATGGGATATTCACGTGATCTACTTGATGTATGTTTTGGTGATCAACTTGCAGGTTCCATTTGTGAACTTATGCATAGGGGTTGGCACACATTTTCATCTTGACTCTCCGGTAGAAACTTTGGGGCACTCCTTGAAGTACTTTGTGTTGGTTTGAATAGATGAATATGAGATTGTGTGATGCATATCGTATAATCGTACCCACGGATACTTGAGGTGACATTGAAGTATCTAGGTGACATTAGGGTTTTGGTTGATTTGTGTCTTAAGGTGTTATTCTAGTACAAACTCTTGAATAGATCGATCGGAAGAATAACTTTGAGGTGGTTTCGTACCCTACAATAATCTCTTCATCTGTTCTCCGCTATTAGTGACTTTGGAGTGACTCTTTGTTGCATGTTGAGGGATAGTTATATGATCCAATTATGTTATTATTGTTGAGAGAACTTGCACTAGTGAAAGTATGAACCACGGCCTTGTTTCCTAGCATTGCAATATCGTTTGTGCTCACTTTTATCATTAGTTACCTTGCTGTTTTTATATTTTCAGATTACAAAAACCTATATCTACCATTCATCTTGCACTTGTATCACCATCTCTTCGCCGAACTAGTGCACCTATACAATTTACCATTGTATTGGGTGTGTTGGGGACACAAGAAACTCTTTGTTATTTGGTTGTAGGGTTGTTTGAGAGAGACCATCTTCAACCTACGCCTCCCACGGATTGATAAACCTTAGGTCATCCACTTGAGGGAAATTTGCTACTGTCCTACAAACCTCTCTGCACTTGGAGGCCCAACAACGTCTACAAGAAGAAGGTTGCGTGAGTAGACATCAAGCAATTTCTGGCGTTCTTTGGGGAGGTGAGTGCTTGAAGGTATATCTTTAGATCTTGCAATTGAATCTTTTAGTTTCTTATTTTATCACTAGTTTAGTTTATAAAAGAAAACTACAAAAAATGGAATTGAGGGTGCCTCATATGCTTCATCTTTTTAATATCTTTCATGAGAATAAGGATTTCGATAATTGTGCTCAATTGCTAGAGGAAGAATGCATTAGAATGTTTGGCACTAAATCTTTGAATGATGAGCATGATTGCAATGTTGTTAGTATGAACTCTTTGAATATCCATAGTACTAATGATGATTGCACTAGTCATGATGAAAATGTCTCTTATAAGCATGTCAACTTTTGTGGAGTACATAGAGTTTGCAAGTACATACCAAATAGGGAAGATAGATTTTGCAAGAGGCATAAGTATTTAGAAACTAAATGGTTGCAAGAAAGGCTAGATGTTTGAGCTGAAAATTTAAAATTTCTTTGCCATCCTTGTGAACTTTACAATGAACGTGGTCATTTAAATCTCCAATGCAAATTGTTTCATGATCGAATCATGTCCAAAAAATTGTGATGACTTGATTTCCCTTGCACATCATAATGAACTTAGTTTGCTTTTGGGTTATGAAGAAATGAAACGTATAACTAAGGATATGCCAGAATTTGTCCTTGATAAAGTTCTTGATTTTGATCTAGAAGAAATTTTTATGTATTGTGCGGTGAATTGCATTGAAAATCCTTATATTGCCAATTACATAAAGAAAAGAAAACAAATAGAAGATGAAGAGAATACTAATGGAAGGGAAGAGACTTCCCAATATCCTCCTATTATTTCTTATGATGAATTAGGTAACGAGGAGGAGCTTTCTATTCAACCAATCTCATTAATAAGGAGCTCAAAAAATAGGATTAAACCCACACATGATGTGAAGAAGAAAAAGAAAAGACGAAGAAACGAAGGTAAAAAGGTATCCCTCCCAAATGATGTTGCTCCTATTACTCATTGTGATGATGATAATCGCTATACTATTGGTGCTATCCATACTGTTAATGATGAGAGTGATTATGCTTATGATATGAAAAGGCCCAAGCTTGGGGATGCCATGTTTGATGAGAATGATATGTTTGAGAATTTATTTGCTGCAATTAATGTTTGTCCCAAGCTTGGGGATGTTATGATTTATGAAGATGATATTTTTAACCTCACAAGTTTTGATATGCAAATTTATTATGATAATAGCATGCCTCCTATTTATGATGACAATTATGGAAGTGGATTTGAGAGGTCATGACTATATTTAGTAATGATTCCACTATCTTGGAAGAGGTTTCAATTGATTATGACGAGAACAAAGTTGCTACTTATGATGATTATTGTGATGACACTTATGCTATAAAAAGTAGTGATGATACTCTTTTCATGATTATGATTACCCTTTTCCTGAACATTACTCTTTTAATGTAGAAACAGTTTATAGTATTCGAGTTTCTTATGATACTCCCACTATTCCGAATGAGAAGAATTTTTCTTATGTGGAGAGTAATAAAAATTCTATGCTTGTAGATCATGAAAAGAATGCTTTATGTGATGGTTATATTGCTGAATCCATTCATGATGCTACTGAAAATTATTACGAGGAAGGAATATATGCTTGTAGGTATTGCAATAATATCAAGTTTCCTCTCTATGTGTTGAAAATCTTCAAGTTATGCTTGTTTTGCTTTCCCTTGCTAGTAGATTCTTGTTCCCATAAATTGTTTGCTCACAAAATCCCTATGCATAGGAAGTGGGATTAGACTTAAATATGCTAGTCATATGCTTCATGATTCTCTCTTTATGTTTCAAATCTTATCTTTTATGTGGGCATCATTGAAATCATCATGCCTAGCTAGGGGCGTTAAACGATAGCGCTTGTTGGGAGGCAACCCAATTTTAGTTTTGTTCTTTGTTTTTGCTCCTGTTTAGTAATAAATAATTTATCTAGCCTCTGGTTAGATGTGGTTTCATGTTTTAATTAGTGTTTGTGCCAAGTAGAACCTTTGGGAAGACTTGGGTGAAGTCTTTATGATCTTGCTGTAAAAAACAGAAACTTCAGCGCTCACGAGATTAGCTGCCAGTTTTTACTGGAGAGTGCTTTTAGGTTGATTTTTTTTGCAGATGATTAACAGACAAATTCCTCAGGTCCACCAATTTATTTCAGAATTTTTGGAAATCCAGAAGTATACGTTTTATACAGATTACTACAGACTGTTCTGTTTTTGACAGATTCTGTTTTCTATGTGTTGTTTGCTTAGTTTGATGAATCTATGAGTAGTATCGGAGGGTATGAACCATAGAGAAGTTGGAATACAGTATATATTACACCAATATGAATTTAGAATGAGTTCATAACAGTACCAAAAGTGGTTTTATTTTCTTATACTAATGGAGCTTACGAGTTTTCTGTTGAGTTTTGTGTTGTGAAGTTTTCAAGTTTTGGGTAAAGATTCGATGGACTATGGAATAACGAGTGGCAAGAGCCTAAGATTGGGGATGCCAAAGGCATCCCCTCTTTCGTCTTTGTTCATCGGTAACTCTACTTGGAGCTATATTTTTATTCACCACATGATATGTGTTTTGCTTGGAGCGTCATTTTATTTTCTATTGTTTTGCTTGCTGTTTGAATAAAATACCAAGATCTGAAATTCTTAAATGTTGGAGAGTCTTCACATAGTTGCATAATTGTTAACCTACTCATTGATCTTCACTTATATCTTTTGGAGTAGTTTGTCATTTGCTCTAGTGCTTCACTTATATCCTTTTAGAGCACGGCGGTGGTTTTATTTTGAAGAAATAGATGAACTCTCATGCTTCACTTATATTATTTTGAGAGTCTTTTAGAACAGCATGGTAATCTTCTTTGGTTATAAAATTAGTCCTAATATGATGGGCATTCAAGAGGGATATAATACAAACTTTCATATAGAGTGCATTAAATACCATGAGAAGTTTGATACTTGATGATTGTTTTGAGATATGAAGATGGTAATATTAGAGTCGTGCTAGTTGAGTAATTGTGAATTTGAGAAATACTTGTGTTGAAGTTTGCAAGTCCCACAGCATGCACGTATGGTAAACGTTGTGTGACAAATTTGAAGCATGAGATATTTCTTTGATTATCATCCTTTGTGTGGAGGTCGGGATCGCGCGATGGTTAACTCCTACCAACCCTTCCCCTAGGAGCATGCGTGTAGTACTTGGTTTTGATGACTTGTAGATTTTTGCAATAAGTATGTGAGTTCTTTATGACTAATGTTGAGTCCATGGATTATACACACTCTCACCTTTCCATCATTGCTAGCCTCTTTGGTACCGTGCCTTGCCCTTTCTCACCTTGAGAGTTGGTGCAAACTTCGCCGGTACATCCAAACCCCGTGATATGATACGCTCTATCACACATAAACCTCCTTATATCTTCCTCAAAAACAGCCACCATACCTACCTATTATGGCATTTCCATAGCCATTCCGAGATATATTGCCATGCAACTTTCCACCGTTCCGTTTGTTATGACATGCTTCATCATTGTCATATTGCCTTGCATGATCATGTAGTCGACATCGTATTTGTGTCAAGGCCACCATGCATAATTTTTCATACATGTCACTCTTGATTCATTGCCCATCCGGTACATCACGGAGGCACTCATATAGAGTCATATTTTGTTCTAGTATCGAGTTGTAATTCTTGAGTTGTAAGTAACTAAAAGTGTGATGATATTCATTATTAGAGCATTGTTCCATGTGAGGAAAGGATGATGGAGATTATGATCCCCCCCCACAAGTCGGGATGAGACTCCAGACGAAGAAAAAAAAGAGAAATAAAGAGAAAGGCCAAATAAAAAAAGAAGGCCCAAAAAAATGAGAGAAAAAGAGAGAAGGGACAATGCTACTATCCTTTTACCACACTTGTGCTTCAAAGTAGCACCATGATCTTCATGATAGAGAGTCTCCTATGTCACTTTCATATACTAGTGGGAATTTTCATTATAGAACTTGGCTTGTATATTCCAACAATGGGCTTCCTCAAAATGCCCTAGGTCTTCATGAGCAAGCAAGTTGGATGCACACCCACTTAGTTTCTTTTGTTGAGCTTTCATACATTTATAGCTCTAGTGCATCCGTTGCATGGCAATCCCTACTCCTCGCATTGGCATCAATTGATGGGCATCTCCATAGCCCGTTGATTAGCCAAGTCAATGTGAGACTTTCTCCTTTTTCTCTTCTCCACACAACCCCCATCATTATATTCTATTCCACCCATAGTGCTATGTCCATGGCTCACGCTCATGTATTGCGTGAAAATTGAAAAAAAGTTTGAAAATACTAAATTATGAAACAATTGCTCGGCTGAAACTGGGGTTGTGCATGATTTGAGTATTTTGTGTGACGAAGATGAAGCATGGCAAAACTATATGATTTTGTAGGGATGAGCTTTCTTTGGCTATGTTATTTGAGAAGACATAATTGCTTGGTTAGTATGCTTGAAGTATTATTGTTTTTATGTCAATATTAAACTTTTGTCTTGAATCTTATGGATCTGAGTATTCATGCCACAATAAAGAAAATTACATTGATAAATATGTTAGGTAGCATTCCTCATCCAAAATTCTGTTTTTATCATTTACCTACTTGAGGACGAGCAGGGCCTTTTCCGGCGCTCCGCCGGAGGGGGAATCAATCACGGAGGGCTTCTACATCAACACCATAGCCTCTTTGATGATGTGTGAGTAGTTTACCACAGACCTTCGGGTCCATAGTTATTAGCTAGATGGCTTCTTCTCTCTCTTTGGATCTCAATACAAAGTTCTCCTCGATCCTCTTGGAGATCTATTCGATGTAATACTTTTTGTGGTGTGTTTGTCGAGATCCGATGAATTGTGGGTTTATGATCAAGATTATCTATGAACAATATTTGGTTCTTCTCTGAATTCTTATATGCATGATTTGATATCTTTTTTAGTCTCTTCGAATTATCAGTTTGGTTTGGCCTACTAGATCGATCTTTCTTGCAATGGGAGAAGTGCTTAGCTTTGGGTTCAATCTTGCAGTGTCCTTTCCTCAAAGGATGTTAGGGCAGCAAGGCATGTATTGTATTGTTGCCATCGAGGATAAAAAGATGGGGTTTATATCATATTGCTTTAGTTTATCCCTCTACATCATGTCATCTTGCTTAATGCGTTACTCTGTTATTATGAACTTAATACTCTAGATGCATGCTGGATAGCGGTTGATGTGTGGAGTAATAGTAGTAGATGCAGAATCGTTTTGGTCTACTTGTCACGGACGTGATGCCTATATACATGATCATGCCTAGATATTCTCATAACTATGTGCTTTTCTATCAATTGCTCGACAGTAATTTGTTCACCCACCGTAGAATTTGCTATCTTGAGAGAAGCCACTAGTGAAACCTATGGCCCAGGGTCTATTTTCCATCATATTAATCTCCCGTCAACTAGCTATTTCTGTCGCCGTTTATTTTGCAATATTTACTTTTCAATCTATACAACAAAAATACCAAAAATATTTATCTTATTATCTCTATCAAATCTCACTTTTGCAAGTGGTCGTGAAGGGATTGACAACCCCTTTATCGCGTTGGTTGCAAGGTTCTTATTTGTTTGTGTAGGTACTAGGGATTTGCATGTAGCCTCCTACTGGATTGATACCTTGGTTCTCAAAAACTGAGGGAAATACTTACGCTACTTTGCTGCATCAGCCTTTCCTCTTCAAGGGAAAACCAACGCATGCTCAAGAGGTAGCAACTTTGTACATATCTAGGCCTCTCCGGTGTGTATATAAACCGGAGAGGTTGATCCATAGAGATCATCAGAATTCTCATAGGCTAGATAGCTAGGGTTTAGCCATTACGATCTTGAGGTAGATCAACTCTTTTAACCCCTATACTCTTCGAATATAATCAAGCAGGAGGTAGGGTTTTACCTCCTTTAAGAGGGCCTGAACCTGGGAAAACATTGTGTCCCCTTTATTCCCTGTTACCATTGATGCTTAGATGCACAGTTCGGGACCCCCTACCCGAGATCTGCCGGTTTTGACACCGACATTGGTGCTTTCATTGAGAGTTCCGCTGTGTCTCCAATAGAAGGATCGATGGCTCGACTCGTCATTGGTGACGATGCTGTCTCCGAGAAAACTTTTCTCCCGGGTCAACTCTTCGTGTTTGGCGGCTTTGCTGTGCGTGCCAATTGAACTGGTCACCTTAAGCAGATCATGTTTGGAAGTTTGAATTACATCGCTGATATCCGAGGAGACTTGATCTTCGAAGGGTTCTCGGCCTTGACCGCCACTCCTTGTCTACATGAAGGAAACTTGACGGATCTACCATTAGATTCCACTCAAGGATCGACTCACGGGCCTACACTGGCCTTAGATCCAGAGCAGACCACTCTATCCGAAGACGGAAGGATAAACCCCGTCGGACCCTCTCCCGTTGCGGAGCTTCTCGCCGGAGACCCGGAGGTGATGATGCTATCAGCAAGCCCGGATTCAAACAAAACTCTCCCGTCGCCGGAAGCCGGAATCCTCTCCGGATGCCAACTCCGAACTCTCGAGGTCTGCGTCCACTGAGCTTGGTCAAGGGGCTATTACCGAATCCAGCTCCGCAGATCCTCAGTCGCCTTTCCAGCTTTCGCTCCTAAATGAGGCGCTGGACCTAATGCGATCTCTCGCCATCACGGAAGAGTTACTTCTGAACTACGCGCAGTCTGAACTGGTGGCTGAGTGCGTGGAATTTTACTCCCAACCCACCACTGATACGTCTCCGTCGTATCTACTTTTCCAAACACTTTTGACCTTGTTTTGGACTCTAACTTGCATGATTTGAATGGAACTAACCCTGACCGACATTGTTTCAGCAGAATTGCCATGGTGTTATTTATGTGCAGAAACAAACATTCTCGGAATGACCTGAAACTCCACGGAACGTCTTTTCCAAAATAATACAAAATCCTTGCCAAAGATGAAGACTAGGGGGCCCACACCCTGTCCACGAGGGTGGGGGGCGCGCCCTCCCCCCTAGGGCGCGCCCCCTACCTCGTGGGCCCCCTGACGCTCCACTGACCTCAACTCAAACTCTATATATTTGCTTTCGGGGAGAAAAAAATCATGGAGAAGAAATCATCGTGTTTTACGATACGGAGCCGCCGCCAAGCCCTAAAACCTCTCGGGAGGGCTGATCCGAGTCCGCTCGGGGCTCCGGAGAGGGGAATCCGTCGCCACCGTCATCATCAACCATCCTCCATCACCAATTTCATGATGCTCACCGCTGTGCGTGAGTAATTCCATCGTAGGCTTGCTGGGCGGTGATGGGTTGGATGAGATTTATCATGTAATCGAGTTAGTTTTGTTAGGGTTTGATCCCTAGTATCCACTATGTTCTAAGACTGATGTTGCTATGACTTTGCTATGCTTAATGCTTGTCACTAGGGCCCGAAAGTGCCATGATTTCAGATCTGAACCTATTATGTTTTCATGAATATATGTGAGTTCTTGATCCTATCTTGCAAGTCTATAGTCACCTACTATGTGTTATGATCCGGCAACCCCGAAGTGACAATAATCGGGACCACTCCCGGTGATGACCATAGTTTGATCAGTTCATGTATTCACTATGTGCTAATGCTGTGTTCCGGTACTGTATTAAAAGGAGGCCTTAATATCCCTTAGTTTCCATTAGGACCCCGCTGCCACGGGAGGGTAGGAAAAAAGATGTCATGCAAGTTCTTTTCCATAAGCACGTATGACTGCATTCGGAATAAATGACTACATTACATTGATGAATTGGAGCTAGTTCTGTGTCACCCTATGTTATGAATATTACATGATGAACCTCATCCTACATAGTTATCCATCACTGATCCAATGCCTACGAGCTTTCCATATACTGGTTTACGCTTATTTACTTACCCGTTGCTACTGTTACAATCACTGCAAAACACCAAAAATATTACTTTTGCTTTCATTACTCTTTTGTTATCATTACCATTACTATCATACTACTTTGCTACTAAATACTTTCCTGCAGATATTAAGTTATCCAGGTGTGGTTGAATTGACAACTCAGCTGCTAATACTTGAGAATATTATTTGGCTCCCCTTGTGTCGAATCAATAAATTTGGGTTGAATACTCTACCCTCGAAAGCTGTTGCGATCCCCTACACTTGTGGGTTATCAAGACTAATTTCTGGTGCCGTTGCCAGGGAGCATAGCTTTATTCTTTGAGTCACTTGGGATTTATATCTGCTGGTCACTATGAAGAACTTGAAAGACGGTAAGACAACAATTTATCCCTCAACTACGAGGGGAGGTAAGGAACTGCCATCTAGCTCTGCGCTTGATTCACCTTACATTATGAGTAAGCTTGCGACACCTAAACCTGCTTACGCTTATTCGCTCGATATGTCGCATGTTATTGATGATGCCACTACGCTATGCATGATACTAATGATGAAACTACTTCTATGCTTGATACTACTGTGCCCTTAGTGAATTTCTTGATGAACAAATTGCTAAGGCTAGAGAAAGAAATTATTGAAACTGATTGTGTTGATGAAAGTGATGATGAAGATATGCCTGCTATTCACGAGGGTTATGTTTTTGATAAAGAAGCTTACTGCTATTTTTGCTTGCAAAGGTAACAATGAGCTTAGAAGGTTATTAGCTAAATGGAGTAAGGAATCTCTTAGAGATAGAATGAAACCTGACCACCTTTTGCTACTTCACCTATTTGTGTTGCCGATAAGGATTATGAATCATTGATCTGATATAATTACTTCGGTTGAATCTGATCCTTTTCATGGTTATGAATCTGAAACTGTTGTGGCACATCTTACTAAATTAAATGACATAGCCACCCTGTTCACTAATGATGAGAGAACTCGCTACTTATATATCCTTAAAATATTTCCGTTCTCATTAAAGGGTGATGCTAAGATATGGTTTAATTCTCTTGATCCTGGTTGTGTGCGTAGCCCTGTGATATGATTTATTACTTCGCTAAATATTTCCCTGCTCATAAGAAACAAGCTGCCTTGAGGGAAATATACAACTTTGTGCAAATTGAAGAAGAGAGTCTCCCACAAGCTTGGGGGAGGCTTCTTAAGTTACTTAATGCTTTGCACGATCATCCTCTTAAGAAAATGAAATACTTGATATATTTTATAATGGACTAACCGATGCTTCGAGAGATTACGGATAGTTGTGCTTTGGTTACATTTTCAGGGAAAGAACACCGGATGATGCTGAAATTCTATTGAATAATATTATGACAAATGAAAATAATTGGCCACTTCACAGGCGAGCTCCCGAGCCACCATCGAGCCTATTCCTGAACCAATTCAAGAAGAGAGGTGTTCTATTTCTCGATCCTGAAGATATGCAAGAGGCAAAGAAATCTATGAAAGAAAAGGTATTAAAGCTGAAGATGTTATGAATTTACCTCCTATTGAAGAAATACATGGTCTTAATTTCATCACTTTGTTGAAGTAACACATGATCTTAATCCATTACCTATTGAAGAACCTCCAGGTCTTGATAACCCGACACAGGTAGTAAAGGTAAATTCTCTCTATAGATTTGATGAAGGTGATATTCCTCACTATAAGTCTGCTAGACGGTGCTTAGAAGAGTTTGATAATTTTATTGTCAAACAAGAAAATTTCAATGCTTACTTTGGTAGACAATTAAAACAAAATACCTATATGATTAAACACTTGGGTGATTATATGGGTAATGTTAGATGTGAACTTAAACTCATTAGCAAACATGCTTCTATGGTTACCACTCAAGTAGAACAAGTACTTAAAGCTCAAAATGATTTGCTCAATGAAATGAATAGTAAGAAAAATGATTATGCTGTTAGAGTGGCTACTAGAACTGGTAGAATGACTCAGGAACCTTTGTATCCTGAAGGCCACCCTAAGAGAATTGAGCAAGATTCTCAGAGAAATAATATTGATACACCTAGTTCTTCTAAAAGGAATAAATTGAAAAATGATAGGACTTTGCAAACTTCTAGTGAACCTATTGCTGAAACACCTGAGAATCCGAATGATATATCTATTTCTGATGCCGAAATGCAATCTGGTAATGAACATGAACCTAGTGAAAATGTTAATGATGATGTTCATGATGATGCTCAACCTAGTAATGATAATGATGTAGAAAGTTGATCTTGATAACCCACAATCAAAGAATCAACGTTATGATAAGAGAGACTTTGTTGCTAGGAAACATGGTAAAGAAAGGGAACCTTGGGTTCAGAAACCCATGCCTTTTCCTCCCAAACCATCCAAGAAAAAGGATGATGAGGATTTTGAGCGCTTTCTTTGAAATGATTAGACCTATCTTTTTACGTGTCACGATTAAGCGATATGCTCAAAATGAATCCTTAAGCTAAATATATGAAAGATATTGTCACTAATAAAAGAAAGATACCGGAAGCTGAAATTTCCACCATGCTTGCTAATTATACTTTTAAGGGTGGAATACCAAAGAAACTTGGAGATCCAGGAGTACCTACTATACCATGCTCCATTAAAAGAAATTATGTTAAAACTGCTTTATGTGTTCTTGGAGCTGGTGTTAGTGTTATGCCCCTCTCTTTATATCATAGACTTGACTTGAATAAGTTGATACCTACTGAAATATCTTTGCAAATGGTCGATAAATCAACCTGCTATACCTATCGGTATTTGTGAGGATGTGCCTGTTGTGGTTGCAAGCGTTACTATTTTAACGGACTTTGTTATTCTTGATATTCCCAAGGGCGATAGTATGTCTATTATTCTTGGAAGACCTTTTTTGAATACTGCAGGGGCTGTTATTGATTGCAACAAAGGCAATGTCACTTTTCATGTTAATGGTAATGAGCATAAGGTACACTTTCCGAGGAAACAACCTCAAGTTTACAGTATCAATTCTATTGGAAAAATTCCATCGATTATATTTGGAGGTTTTGAATTTCCTCTTACTACTGTCAAGAAGAAATATCATATTCTTATTATTGGGGATGTGCATATCCCCGTTGAGGTAACATAGTGTTATTCGAAATTTCTCCGGTTCCATGTTAGTCGGAATGAGTTTGTTAACAAGACCTGATCAACCTTGTTAGTAGATTCCTTTTGATGAGCATGAGATGGATGAAACTAGAAGCACAACCCTCTGTACCCTCTTTATACTTTACATTACTTAGTTGAAATAAAGTAAACATAGTATTTTCCTGTCTGTTTTCTGATTTATCCGTGCAATATAAAAATACCCCGAAAATAAAAGTCCTCCAAATGCCATGCCAATTTAATATGGATTTTTCTAGAATATTCGAGGATTTATGGAACTGAGAACACACCAGGGGGGTCAACCACCTGGCCACGAGGGTGGAGGGCGCGCCCCCTACCTCGTGGGCCCACGGTGGCCCTCCTCCACTTATTCCTACACTCATACAATTCTTCTTCCTCCCACAAACATGAATATCTAGCTCAAGCACGAGTTCGACTCACTTTCTTTGTGATTTTCGATCTCCTTGCTCAAAGCACCTCTCACAAAACTGCTTGGGGAGATTGTTCCTTGAAAATGATGAAGAGACTTTTGAGGGGCTCATCAAGCCGAAGCTCGAAGGAAAAGCAAAATGAAGAAGCACAGAGGCCCAAATATAATTTGCCTCGTACCGCGGAGGTTCGGCCGTGTGAATGGCCTTCCGATGACTTCTTGAGACAAGTCGGGATTTATGAAAATTTCTATTCATTGGCTGAGAATGCAGGCCTCACCGACTTCCTCCGCGACCAACGTCATCAGTATCTCTTACTCACTAATACTTTTGTGCAAAACTTCTACTATTTTCCTAAGCAATCACCTCCTTCAGTAGAGTTTCATTTATATGACGTTGTTAAGAAGATGCCATTAGCTGAATTTTGCAAGGTTTGCAAAATACCCTTTGAGGGTACTTTAAATGAGCCACACCATAAAGATGTGGAAGAATTCATTGACACCATTACTGTGGGAGAAACCAGGAAGGTTTCCGATGCAAGAATCACTAGCATACATTTTCCTGTTTTACGTTACTTTGCCATATTTGCTAGTCGTTGCTTGATTGGTCATGGAAACTGTGGAAACCTTAGTGTTCCTGATATTATCATTTTGTTCCATGGTTTATACCGCGATAACACTTTGTCGATATGGGCGGAATTATTGTTAAACGGTTAAGTTTGAACCGTACTAAGGGCCCCATATTTGGAGGTATTTACGCTTCACGCCTAGCTGCACATTTTAACATACCCATTATGCTTTATGAGAAAGAAGAAAAAATGTTGCCTAGTGCTTATTTAGATTATAAGAGTATGCTAGCGCATGATTTTATTGTTAAGAGTTGGGAAGGGGAGCTTAAATATAAATTGTACTTTAATAAACATCACCCTAAGACTATTACCTTGCCTGCTCCTTCCTTGTTTAATTTATCTGAAGGTCCGTATCTTGTTCCGTGGGCGGCCATTCAAGCCTACCGGAACCCTACACCAGCCCCGGAGCGAAACCACAATTTGAGCCTCCACACGCTTTGATTATTTTTGGGATCCGGAGGTGATCGCCACCAATGGCGGTCGAGTCCTCTTCATCTCAAGACGACTCGGCTACACCTACGGATATCCGCCAGGCCATCCTTGGTAATGAACCAACTTAGGCCAAAAGCCTAAGCTTGGGGGAGTACGTATTTCCCACCGACATTACATTTATATTTACACAGACTCATTGCTAGATGTCGGTGCTCATACTCTTTCACTGTAATATCCATGCTAGTTTGTTTTCTTTTTCTGGTTTCTTCTTGTGTGTTTGTTAAACCTTAAAAAACCAAAAAAATCAGTAGTAGTTTTTAGTTAGTTTACTTTTCTTGTCGTAGTAGTAGTAATTAAAAAGAAAACCCAAAAATATTCCCCGTTCTTGTTTTGCTTGTTGGGAGCTTTCCCGTGTAAATAGTTTTCCTTTCCTTTCTTTTCTTTGGGGGTCGATAGGAGAAGACCATGATTAACTTGTTGAAGTGGCTCTTATATGCATTATTGTTGATTTAACCAAGAGCCCATATATGCATTATTGTTTTCCTTCTCCTGCTTATTTAATGCTCGCAGATTCCATCTTAATCCAATGCACGTACACTATTATTATTATTCACATCGTTCGGTCGTGCAAGTGAAAGGCAATAATGACGATATATGATGAATTAATTGGGATAAGCGAAGCTGATATGAACTCGACCTCTCTTGTTTTTGTAAATATGATGAGTTTGTCGTTATTGATTCAGCTTATTATGAATAAACATGTTTGCAATGACAATTAGAGATCATAGTTGCTCGTTCCATGCTTGATTAGCTATGAGTTATAATGGTTTACCTTGTGTGCCAACATGTTATTAAAATGGTTGTGATGTGGTATGATGGGGTGGTATCCTCTTTTGAATTATTTAAGTGACTTGACTTGGCACATGTTCACGCATGTAATTGAAACAAAATCAACATAGCCTTCACGATATTTATGTTCATGGTGGATTATATCCTACTCATGCTTGCATCCAATGTTTATTAATTTTAATGCATGTTCATGACTGTTGTCGCTCTCTAGTGGGTCGCTTCCAGTCTTTTGCTAGCCTTCACTTGTACTAAGCGGAATACTGCTTGTATCCAATCCCTTAAACCCCAAAGTTATTCCATATGAGTCCACTATACCTTCCTATATACGGTATCTACCTGCCGTTCCAAGTAAATTTGTATGTGCCAAACTCTAAACCTTCAAATAAACATTCTGTTTTGTATGCTTGAATAGCTCATGTATCAACTAGGGCTGCCCTTATATTCCATGTTAGGCGGGTTTCTCAAGAGGAGTGGACTCCGCTCCTCACTCACGAGAAAATGGCTGGTCACCGGGATGCCCAGTCCCATGCTTTATGCAAACTAAATCAAAATTAATTGCAAACAAAACTCCCCACAGGACTGTTGTTAGTTGGAGGCACTCGTTGTTTCGAGCAAGCCATGATTTGATGCTTGTTGGTGGAGGGGGAGTATAAATTTTACCATTCTGTTTGGGAACCGCCTATAATGTGTGTAGCATGGAAGATATCGCCATCTCTTAGTTGCTATGTTGACAATGAAAGTATGCCGCTCAAAATATTATTTATCTCTATTTCAAAACCGAGCTCTGGCACCTCTACAAATACCTGCTTCCCTCTGCGAAGGGCCTATCTATTTACTTTTATGTTGAGTCATCACCCTTTTATTAAAGGCACTAGCTGGAGAGCGCAGTTGTCATTTGCATCCATTACTATTAATTCATATTGGGTATGACTATTATTGGATCTCTTTTACCATGAATTACAATGTCTAGTCAGTCCTTGATCTTTAAAGGTGCTCTGCATTTATGTTTTGCGGTCTCAGAAAGGGCTAGCGAGATACCATCTTGTTATATCATATTATGATTGTTTTGAGAAAGTGTTGTCATCTGAGATTTATTATTATGACTCGCTAGTTGATTATGCCATTGATATGAGTAAACATGAGACCTAAGAATTATTGCAAACGTGGTTAGTTATAATCTTTGCTGAAAACCTGAATGCTGGCTTTACATATTTACAACAACAAGAGCAAACAGAGTTTGTAAAGTTTTTCTTTATCTCTCTCAGTTTATCAACTGAATTGCTTGAGAACAAGCAAAGGTTTAAGCTTGGGGGAGTTGATACGTCTCCGTCGTATCTACTTTTCCAAACACTTTGCCCTTGTTTTGGACTCTAACTTGCATGATTTGAATGGAACTAACCCGGACTGACGCTGTTTTCAGCAGAATTGCCATGGTGTTATTTATGTGCAGAAACAAACATTCTCGGAATGACCTGAAACTCCACGGAACGTCTTTTCCAAAATAATAAAAAATCCTTGCCAAAGATGAAGACCAGGGGACCCACACACTGTACACGAGGGTGGGGGGCGCGCCCTCCCCCCTAGGGCGCGCCCCCTACCTCGTGGGCGGCCTCAACTCAAACTCTATATATTTGCTTTCGGGGAGAAAAAAATCATGGAGAAGAAATCATCGTGTTTTACGATACGGAGCCGCCGCCAAGCCCTAAAACCTCCCGGGAGGGCTGATCTGGAGTCCGCTCCAGGCTCCGGAGAGGGGAATCCGTCGCCATCGTCATCATCAACCATCCTCCATCACCAATTTCATGATGCTCACCGCCGTGCGTGAGTAATTCCATCGTAGGCTTGCTCGACGGTGATGGGTTGGATGAGATTTATCATGTAATCGAGTTAGTTTTGTTAGGGTTTGATCCCTAGTATCCACTATGTTACGAGATTGATGTTGCTATGACTTTGCTATGCTTAATGCTTGTCACTAGGGCCCGAGTGCCATGATTTCAGATCTGAACCTATTATGTTTTCATGAATATATGTGAGTTCTTGATCCTATCTTGCAAGTCTATAGTCACCTACTATGTGTTATGATCCGCAACCTCAAGTGACAATAATCGGGACCACTCCCGGTGATGACCATAGTGTGAGGAGTTCATGTATTCACTATGTGCTAATGCTTTGTTCCGGTCCTCTATTAAAAGGAGGCCTGAATATCCCTTAGTTCCCATTAGGACCCGCTGCCACGGGAGGGTAGGACAAAAGATGTCATGCAAGTTCTTTTCCATAAGCACGTATGACTACATTCGGAATACATGCCTACATTACATTGAGGAATTGGAGCTAGTTCTATGTCACCCTATGTTATGACTATTACATGATGAACCGCATCCGGCATAATTATCTATCACTGATCCAATGCCTACGAGCTTTCCATATACTGGTTTACGCTTATTTACTTACCCGTTGCTACTGTTACAATCACTGCAAAACACCAAAAATATTACTTTTGCTTTCATTACTCTTTTGTTATCATTACCACTACTATCATACTACTTTGCTACTAAATACTTTGCTGCAGATATTAAGTTATCCAGGTGTGGTTGAATTGACAACTCAGCTGCTAATACTTGAGAATATTCTTTGGCTCCCCTTGTGTCGAATCAACTTTGGCTCCCCTTGTGTCGAATCAATAAATTTGGGTTGAATACTCTACCCTCGAAAGCTGTTGCGATCCCCTACACTTGTGGGTTATCAACCACCCACTTAATAGCCACTGTCGGGGACCTAACCGACATGCTAGACTACGCCTCTGAAGACATCGACTGCATGGACGACGATGCCGGAGCCGAACTAGGCCAGGGCCATCCCATCACTGGGCGTTGGATGGCCACATCAACTTATGACGTGTACATGGTGGATACGCCCGAAAAGAAGGACGACGATGGCACTTAAGATCCAACTGAGGACAAGCCCGTCGAGGCACCACCTAAGTGCTGGCGTTAGTGGCGCCGCTCACGATCGTGTCGGGAAAAGGAAAGCAACACCGGCACTGGAGATAATGACAATCCGGACAATGCCGAAGACTCCGACCACCCCATAGAACCTGCGTTAGAGCAGGATGAGTGGGAAGAGGGACAAGTCAACCCCCAACGAATTTTTCGATCATGAGGATTAGAAAGATAGTTACTATCTACTAGCCTCCAAGGAGGAAGTCAGCCTCGGTAACAAATATTTCATCGTGCGAGAAGAACCCCTCGAACAAGAACGCTTCAAGCGACAGCTCATCGCCACTGCGAGGAGCCTGAAAAAGAAACAACAACAGCTTCAGGCCGAACAGGATACGCTCAATGACAGATGGACCAAGGTCCTGGCTGCCGAAGAATATTGCCTCCAGCGCCTGAAAAAGAGTTATCCAAAGCGTAGGCTACTACCACAATTCGACAATGAGGCCCTTGAGCCAATACCGTAAAGATATAATCATGCTGATCAACCGGACCGACCACCATGTGGATGGGATAAAGAGGCTAATTACACCAAATGCGCCCCCTCGCCGTAGAGGCAGGGAGACAGCAGCTCCGGGCTACACGTACGACTTACGTTAGGTCCTGGATAATAGAGTCCGCCAGACCAGATCAATTTACGGATCAAGGGGACGTGCTCCCACATGAGACGACGGCCATCAAGGCTAGCGCGACAAGCAAAACCAAATTCGGGCTGAGAACCGGACATGGATGTCATCCGAACTACATCGTGATGTTGCCCGATATAGAGGCGCCACACACCCCATGTGCTTTACTGATGAGATAATGCAGCACCAGTTTCCGGAAGGGTTTAAACCCATAAACATCGAGGCATACGATGGAACGACGGATCCCGCGATTTGGATTGAAGATTTTCTCCTCCACATTCGCATGGCTCGCGGTGACGATCTCCATGCCATCAAATACCTCCCTCTAAAGCTAAAAGGGCCAGCACGACACTGGTTGAATAGCCTCCCATAGAACTCCATTGGCAGTTGGGAGTATTTAGAGGATGCTTTTTAGGACAACTTTTAGGGCACTTATGTCCGGCCACCGGACGCTGATGACCTAAGTCACATAGTCCAGCAGCCTGGAGAGTCAGCCCGCAAACCTTGGACTTGGTTCTTAATAAAAAAGAACCAAATTGTCGACTGTCCGGATGCCGAAGCCTTAGCAGCATTTAAACACAGCGTCCGCGACGAATGGCTCGCCCGACACCTCGGTCAGGAAAAGCCAAAGACAATGGCAGCTTTGACTGCACTCATGACCCGCTTCTATGCGGGCAAAGATAGCTGGTTGGCTCGTAGAAGCAACAGTACCAGCGACCCTGGCACCTCTTAAGCCAGGGATAGCAATGGAAGGCCTCGACACAGCAAAAATAAGCGTCGGAACAACAATGAAGAAACCAAGGATACGGCGGTCAACGCTGGATTCAGCGGCTCCAAAAACGGTCAGTGGAAGAAGCCGTTCAAAGGAAATAGGGACGACCCGTCCAAATTGGATAAAATACTGGATAGGCCTTTGTCAAATCCATGGCACCCTTGACAAGCCTGCTAACCACACCAACAGAAACTGCTGGCTTTTGAAACATGCCGATAAATTAAATACCGCACACAAGGGAAAGGGCCTCAAAGCGAGGACGATGACAAGCCCCGCCCTCCGAACACAGGGGGACATAAGAAGTTTCCCCCCGAGGTGAAAACCGTCAACATGATATATGTCACCCATGTCGGTGTCAAAACCGGCGGATCTCGGGTAGGGGGTCCCGAACTGTGCGTATAAGGTCGATGGTAACATGAGATGGGGGACACGATGTTTACCCAGGTTCGGGCCCTCTTGATGGAGGTAATACCCTACTTCTTCCTTGATTGATCTTTATGAATATGAGGACTACAAGAGTTGATCTACCACGAGATCGTAATGGCTAAACCCTAAATGTCTAGCCTGTATGATTGTGATTGCCTCTACGGACTAAACCCTCCGGTTTATATAGACACAAGAGGGGACTAGGGTTGTATAGAGTCGGTTTACAAAGGAAGGAATCTACATATCCGAACGCCAAACTTGCCATCCACGCAAAGGAGAGTCCCATCCGGACACGGGAAGAAGTCTTCATCTTGTATCTTCATAGCCCATTAGTCCGGCCCATGTTACATAGTCGACGCCCGAGGACCCCTTTAGTCCAGGACTCCTCAAGAGCTCCCTGAACCAGGCTTCAATGATGATGTGTCCGTGGCTTGATTGTCTTCGGCATTGCAAGGCGGGTTCCTCCTCCGAATACTCCAAAGCGGCTTTCGAACACCGAAAACTGTCCAGCTCTACAAAACAAGTACCACACACAACCGTAGAGAGCATAATATTTCACGAGTCCAATCTACTGACAACTTTTGTAGCGTGACATCACGTCGCTGCCCGACCATTATTTCGAACCGTTTTTTAGCCTCCCTCTCCATGTTTTGAGATGCGGTTTTATTGGCATGTCTTGTCAAAGCAGATATTGTGTCCCCTTATTGTGGGATTCTCATCAATACGGGCATGGGTAATCCAACCATGCCATCTACACGACCCTTGGGGAATAGGTGAGTTTTAAGGCGAGTGGGGAGGCGCTTGATATTTGCTGCCTTTATAAGGAGATAATGATTCACCCTTTCACCCACGCCTTCTTCCTCTCTACCCATCCATTCTCGAGCTCCAGTGCCCAAGCTTCCACCCTTTTCGCCTCAAAAAGCACTCCGACCATGTACGGATCTGGAGCGCAGGGCAAGTGGATGGTTTCCTCCGTCAAGGAGAAGGACATCACAAGCTCCGGGAGGCCGGGTACTTGGCCAAGGAAATCACCCACCGGCTTCCGGCCAAGGGGCAGATCGTCCCCACCCCAGAGCCCCATGAGAGGGTAGTGTTTATCCCCCACTTTGTCCACGGGTTGGGATTTCCTCTCCACCCATTCGTCCGCGGACTCATGTTCTACTACGGGCTGGATTTCCATGATCTGGCCCCCAACTCCTTCCTCAATATCTCGGCATTTATTTTCGTCTGCGAGGCCTTCCTCTGCATCCCACCCCACTTCGGATTGTGGTTAAAGATCTTCAATGTGAAGCCGAAGGTGGTGGATGGTCAACACGCAGGGTGCGGAGGCGCTATGGTGAGCAAGATGCCCAACGTCACATGGCCCAAAGGTACCTTTGTGGAGACCATCAAAGGGTGGCAACAGCAATGGTTCTACGTCATAGAGCCTTGCGACGCCACCTGGGCTGCGGCTCCTGAATTCCAGTCCGGAGCCCCGATGCGGCTCACCTCCTGGATAGAGAAGGGCCTAGACTGGTCTTCGTCGGACGAGCTAACAATGCTTCAGACGCGCATCAAGAGCATGGTAGACAAGAATATCAAGCTTGTCAATGTGATCCAGGTGATACTTTTTCGCTGGATCCTTCCGTGCCAGAGCCGAACTTTCCATTTGTGGAATTGATCCGCCAAGCACCGACTTACAACAGCTTCTTGACATTACGCATTTAAGGCATCCGGAAGGTGCTTTTCAAGGCCAATGAGACGTGGCGGAAGGAGACCGATGACCGTGGGTACAACCTGACCCATCCCGCCAGTCCAGTAAGTTTTTTCGTGTTTCAAGGTTTATCCTTTACCTGCGCGCTCAAGGAGAATGTCTGAGCTTCCCCATTTGTTTTTTCAGGGCTGGACAAAGAAGGTGGAGCATATCAACTGTACGGCTCCACTGCCTGAAGACCCAGCAGTCCCACTTCTGACGAAGATGCTGGTTCCGGTTCCCTACCAAGCGCCGGAGAAGAAGGCCAAGGGGACCAGAGGTGGCCTCCGCCATAAGGGCACTTCGGACGTGACGTCCGAATACACCGAAACTCACTCCTCCCCCATCGAGGATGACGAGGAGGAGGAAAGCAACTCTCCCCGAGGGAGAAGGAAGAAGAGGCTGCCTCCACATTCGGAGGTCAAGCGCCCATGAAGGGAGAGCCTCCTCGCGGGATTTACACCGCGGCCGGATACCGACAAGAGCTCGGAGTGGCGCCCGAGGATAAGCCCTGGCCGAATCGTAAGTACTCAAAGGCACTGACGCACTCATATATCCAACTTCTTTACTTAATAGTTTTAACATGTTGAATCATGCACTGCAGTCCAGCCCACGACAGCCCCCAGCGATCCTCATCTTCAGGGGGTTCGCTGGATTCAAAAATGATGGACAAGGGTCACAGCCGGCGGCCTCCTTGAGGGAGTCCTGGATTAGGGGGTATCCGGGCAGCCGGACTGTGTACAACGTCCGGACTATTGAAGTGTGAAGATACAAGACTCAAGACTTCGGCCCGTGTCTAGAGGGGACTTTCCTTAGCGTGGAAGGCAAGCTTAGCGATCCGGATACTATATTTCCTTCCTTGTAACCGACTCCATGTAAACCCTAGCCCTCTCCGGTGTCTATATAAACTGGAGAGGTTGGTCCTTAGAAGGCCGATCACAATTACAATCATACCATCATAGGCTAGCTCTTAGGGCTTAGCCTCTACGATCTCGTGGTAGATCTACTCTTGTACTACCCATATCATCAATATTAATCAAGCAGAAGTAGGGTTTTACCTCCATCGAGAGGGCCTGAACCTGGGTAAACATCTGTGTCCCTTGCTTCCTGTTACCATCAGCCTTGACGCACAGATCGGGACCCCCTACCCGAGATCCGCCGGTTTTGACACCGACATTGGTGCTTTCATTGATAGTTCCTCTATGACATCGCCACAAGGCTCGATGGCTCGTCTCATTGTCAAGGACGACATTACCTCGGAGGGGGCTCTGGCTGTAGGCCAGACGCCTCGCTCGGCGGCTTTATCATGGTCGCCCCATCGGCGATGGCGCCGACGATGACTTCTTGGGTCATCAATCATAACCTTCGCGTCGATTCGAACTTGCCAAACAGATGGATCCAATGGAGCTCTCCTCCCTTAACGAACTCTTGGATCGTGACGCCAGCCGGGAGTCGCTACATGACTACGACGGGTTGGGCTTAAACCCGACTAAAGGGACATCAGGTCCCCACCGCCACCCATGAGATAGCGATAGTGGAGGAACCACACGGATTGCCCCTCAACTTTGAGGACAAGTTATGTTCGGATCACCGAACTCCTTGAGCCAAAGGCCTGCTCAAAGGAAAACCTCGACCCAGTGCCGGACTTAGAATCGGGCATTGGGTCAAGAAATTGGGCACTCGGATTCGAGCTGTTTAGCTCGGGACCGCCACGCCCTTAGGCGTTAGATCGGATCAAAATCCGGACTCTAAACTGGACCTAAACTGTCTCTCCCAAGATCGTGCAAGAGCCCTGTGAAACCGTGACATCGCCATCGGGCGATTCCTCCTTGCGCTTAACAAGGTCAGGGGTTGCCACGAAGAGAACTTGGTCTCACTTTTCTGCAAAAACTGCACGGACGAGGGACTCCTCAAAGCTATAAGCCGCCGCGACATAGTACGCTTCGCAGACTTGGCAACCATAGTATGGAAGTACTGTGCGATGGAGAGCGCTTAGAAGACCCAAACATAATTTTGGGATATTACCGCTCTCACCAAAACCTTTATCCGAACTAAACGGACGAACTCTCGTAAGTCATCCGACCCAACCCCCAAAAAACCAAAGCCCACCCCAGGGCGGGGATCCGTATTGGAAGAATGGCTCGACGGGCCATGTAAGCTCCACAGTACTCCGGATACAACACCTACTCATAGCCTTAAGGCATGTTGGATACTCCGGCAGGTGGCAAAAAGTGGCGAGGATCTTCTTGTGGGCCATAAAGCGGAACAACATCCTGCCAACAAACACAATACGGTACTAACAGTCTTCGAGACTTTGCCTCGAACAATAGGCGCAAGCAAGCTCGTCGAAGCTCCGCTGAAATTTACCATATGGCAAAAATAAACCCTTGGAATGACACCGCTTATAACTTTTAATGCGGTGATGAACCTCGATTCCGGGCTGTCCGGGCACCAGCCACTCTAGTCCTTAGTCCGATCATAGATGGCTTTCGACTCACTAAAGTACTCATGGACGGCGGAAGCGGATTAAATCTGATTTATGAAGAAACACTCAGCAAGATGGAGATTGATAAAAGCTGCATTGAACAAAGCGGCACGACCTTCAGGGGAATTATCCCTACTGGGAAGCGCGGTGTCGGGAAAAATCACACTCGATGTGGTATTCGGCACCGGAGAATTATAGGTCCGAGGAAATCACATTCCAGGTGGCTCCTTTTAGCAGCGGATACCACGCCTTCTAGGGCGGGGCGTTACAAGCTTTCAAGCTGTACCCCATTATGGGTACATGAAGCTTAAAATGCCGGACCCAATGGAATCATCACTCTAGCTAGTGATCCGGACGCTGCACTTCACACGAAAATAAAACCGCAGCTCTAGCATTGGAAGCATTATCTCAAGCCCTAGCACCGAAGAGTTAGCAACACTGCGGGCCACCGTGGACAGGGACGATGTGATACTAGACAAGCGACCCAAGTCCACCTCATTTAAACCTGCAGACGAGATAGTTAAATTCCAGGTCCATCCAACGGACCCCACGAAGACAGCTTCCATCGGGACACAGCTGACTGGCCGCACTACGAGATTTCTTACGCGAGAATTGGGACATCTTCGCCTGGCACCCATCGGACATGCTAGGCATCCCACGCAGACCGGCTTAACACAGCCTCAATATTCTAAAAGGATATAAACCAACAAGGCACCTAAGGTGATTCTTAGAGCCCAAACGATAGGCAATGGGGGAAGAGTTAGCTAAGCTACTCGAGGCCGGATTCATCAGAGATATCAAACATCCGGATTGGCTGGCAAATTTGGTGATGGTACCAAAGAAGGACAAATTCTGGCACCTATGCGCGTTGACTTCAAAGACCTCAACAAGGCTTGCCCCAAGGATCCTTTTCCTCCCTCGCATCGATCAAATCATCGATGCCACAAATGGACATGACTCGCTATGTTTTCTCGACGATACCGGATACCATCAAATAAAGATGGCAGAGTCTGACCAAGCTGCAACAGCTTTTATAACGCCATATGGTCCTTTTTGCTTCAACACTATGCCCTTCGGGCGCAAGAATGCCGGCGCAACCTATCAATGCATGATTCAAAAATGCCTGGAAAAACAAATCGGCAAAACAGTGGAAGCATATGTGGACGACGTGGTCATAAAAACTAGACACATCGAAACCCTGATAGATGACTTGAGGCTCACATTCGATAACCTCCGGACATACGACATTAAGTTGATTCCGGAAAAATGCGTCTTCGGAGTCCCGTCGGGGAAACTGCTGGGCTTCATTGTTTCCAATAGAGGAATTGAAGCGAACCCGGCAAAAATCCGAGCTCTGTCCCAGTTGGCTATACCAACAAACCTCAAGCACATCCAGGTTAGCTGGATGCGTGGCCGCTGAGCCGCTTTATCTCCGTGCTAGGAGAAAAGGCATTGCCTCTTTACCGCCTCTGCGGCGCACCGAACACTTCGTGGTGGATTCGACATACCGCCGCCGGACTCGATGAAATAAAGACCTTCTTGGCCAGTAAACCAGTCCTAACGGCGAACACTGGCGAGCCTATGCTATTATACATAGCAGCAACACACCAAGTTGTAAGCGCAGTACTCGTCATTGAACGAGAGGTTGACGGATACAAATTCCTGCTCCAAAAGCTGGTTTATTACGTATCCACAGTCCTCACCCCATGCAAATCCCGATACCCACACTATCAAAAAATAGCATACGCGGTCTTCATGGCATCGCGGAAGCTGCGACACTACTTTCAAGAGTGTTCGATCACAGTAGCCTCCGAAGTACCACTCAATGATATAATAAGCAACCGCGACGCTACGGGCCGGACTGCTAAATGGGCCATTGAGCTCCTTCCATTCGACATAATGTACAAACCACGGCGGGCCATCAAGTCACAAAATCTTGGCCGACTTTTGTCGCCGAATGGACGGAAGCCGAACTCCTTAAAGAGTACGGCGCATACTCCAACTGGATCATGCACTTTGACGGCTCTAAAATGCTGGCCGGATTGGGAGCAGGTGTAGTCCTGACATCCCCTACCGGAGACACGGTCCAGTACGTCCTCCAGATATTATATACAAACTCCAACAATGCAGCCGAATATGAGGCTCTGTTGCATGGTCTTCGGATGGCAGTCTCTATGGACATCCAACGCCTGGAAGTGCGAGGGGATTCGAACCTCGCAATCTCACAAATAAATGGAGACTTCGATGCCAAGGATCCGAAAATGGCGGCCTACCGTAATACCGTCCTAAAAATGTCAGGGCGGTTCGAGGGGCTCGAGTTCCACCATGTGGCTCGACAAAATAATCAAGCGGGCGGACGTTTCGCCAAGATCGGGCGCCAAACGCGAATTCGTCCCCACCTAACATATTCCCGAAAGGCTGTTCAAGCCATCCGTAGTATGGGAAGGGAGTCCGCAATACCAGCTCGGACCCGAACACACCCCTAGATATCGAACTATCAGACACAATCGGAGGCTCTGCCACCGAATAACATCCTCGCCCACGAAATCATGGCCGTTATTGCCCTGTGGACCGAGCCTTTCTTGGCCTACCTAAATAGGCAGGAGCTACCCAAGACCAAAATGAAGCACGCTGCATAGTCCGTGTTCTAAAGCTTAGAAAGTCCATGAAGGGGAACTCTATAAGAAAAGCGCGATCGAGTGCTCCAAAGGTGCATCTCCGAAGAGGAGGCGGCAAATCTTGGCGAAATCCATGCCGGATCGGGCGGACACCACGCCGCTGCTCGAGCGCTTAGTCAACAAAGCCTTCAAGACAAGCTTCTATTGGCCGACGGCAGACGCGACAGGGACCTTGTCCAACATTGCGTCGGTTGCCGCTCTTCGCCAATCAGAGTCATATATGCCCCTACCGCTCTCCAAACAATCCCCATAACTTGGCTGTTCGTGGTCTGGGGGCTGGATATGGTTGGCCCCCTTAAAGAGGGAAGCCATAAGAAAAAATACTTATTGGTCATGGTGGACAAGTTCACCAAATGGATAGAAGCCAAGCCAGTTAAAACGGCCGAATCTGGACCAGTAATCGACTTCATATCCGGGAATTAGTACATCGATACGGTGTCCCCCATAGCATCATCACCGATAATGGCTCAAATTTCACAGCCGATGAAGTGAAAACTTGGTCGACAAAATGGGCATTATGCTCGACTATGCTTCCGTCTACCACCCCCAAACACACGGCCAGGTCGAACGGGAAAACGGTCTCATCATGAGCGGCATCAAACCTAGACTAGTGCGGTCTTTAACAGAATCGGATACGCACTGGGTGGAGGAGCTTGACTCCGTACTCTGGGGGCTGCGGACCACACCGAATCGCACCACCAGATATACACCATTTCTTATGGTGTACGGTGCGGAAGTAGTACTACCCTGTGACATAATACATGATTCGGCCATACAGACGCATGTAATGAAGAGAAGGAAGCCGAGTTAGATCGGCAAGATAACTTGGATGCCACGGAGGAGGAGTGCGATGTCGCAAAAGCCCGCTCCACATTCTATCGCCAGCAGTTCGATGATATCAAAGCAGAGAAGTGCGGGCCAAAACTTACAATATTGGCGAGCTCGTTCTACACCTACCGGAGAAGAAGAAGGACAAGCTCAAACCCAAGTGGGAAGGCCCCTTCGTCATCGACCAAGTTCTCACCGGAGGAGCATACCGCTTACGTAATGCATTGGACAACAGACTCGAGCCGAACCCATGGAATGCACGGACATCCGGAGATTCTACGCCTAATGCCGAACTCAGCTGCTCGCCTCCCTACTCCCCTCTTTACTTATGCTCCACCCTTTCCCCTTTCTCGACCTTTTTTTCACACAAAGTATTCAATATGATGCGGATTACCGGATCACTGGCTGCACTAAGCGTGCACTGGGGGCTTCCTATACTAAGCTGAAAATAATTACTCACATGGCTTTCTCATCCATCACATATGCATTCTTTTCCATATGTTCCTTTTCTTCACCATTATATGCATCGATATGACTTAAGATGTTGCCAAGCTGGGTTGCTGGGTTTCCTGTGTTTATGCCCTACATTCCCGTTAATTCGGCTAGGGCATAAGGGGAGCACCTCTGCGATTGTGCCACGGTTCAGCCGGATGTGTACCTCAGATCGGGTGAAGCCGAAAGCTAGCTTCCTTAAGAGAATATTGATTCGGTGAACAAAAGATGTGTTCGTTTATTACAATGTAAATCCTCAAGTTTTGTATCCTCGTGCCATCATTCGCAGTCCGGGCATGCGATCATCGCATGCATTACTGTGGAAAGGAACCCCTAACGGAACTATTCTCCCTGGAAGATGTTTCTTACTATCCATGTAATATAACATAACTAGTTGGGTACTTGTCTGTTCAAGCACTTATGACCCCTACGCCTTGTTTCCACGCATACCTCGGTTTTGTATAACTGAGTGGGTATTCGGACACACCCCGGACTATAGGATCTGGGTCAAGCGTTTAAAAGGTCCGCCATGACAAATGATTTTAATCCGGCTAGGGGCTAATCATGCCCATTAAATTACACGATACCACTTGGACTGACTATATTCCTCCTCTATACCATTCAACAGGCTATCTAGCTTACAATCCTGTTGATAATACTTAGTGGCTAACGCTACCTGGTCATACACGGACTCACGGGAATTTCTTGCCCATCGGGCCCCGCCGGTCCTACTTTCGCCATATGGTTCGGTCCAGCTTGGTGTAGCGTCTTCACCATAGCCCAGGCTTCTCTTGCGCTTTGCTTAAGCGGACAACTTCCAGAGTCAAGCGCCTACTGCGTTCTTGAAGCATATTCACAAGTTCCGCCATGCCATTCGGCACAAGCTTGATGGCCATAAAGCTCGAGCAACACCGTGCATCACTTGCCGAGCTCGCCTGCAGTGCCAGTTGTGAAAGGTCTTGCAGTAAATCACTTGCAGATGCGGCATCTCCTCCTCCCCGGCGACCTGCTAACATTCCTCCAAGCAAAATTCTTTCAATATACTTCCTCGCCGCATTATACTACAGTTCGTCCTAGGCACTTACCGTAAATTCAGCGTCGAAGCCTCTTGTTCTCCTTCACGGAGTCCGCCAAATGAGCGCCGGAGATCTTTTAACTCCACGTCCAGTGAACTTTGGCATCTTGAAGATCGCTCTTCTCCTACCTAACTTATGCGTAATATCGCGCACCTCCAGCTGCTTTTTGAGATGCGATGCGTCCTCTCTTACGCCCTCCGGATTCACCCCGGGATTGTCTGCAGAATTTTCTGTTAGACTTGTCACATCAGCCATTTACTAACTGGTGCATCTTCGTGCAATTGTGACAATTGTTTCCAGATGAGGGCTTTTGGGGTTCCTCTAATTTGGCAATCATGGCCCTCAGTTCGCCTTGCATCCCTCCACTCCCGAGACAATTGCTCGTTCTTCTCTACAAGGACTCAGGTATAGATTGATCCTTAAAACTGTTGTTCCAACCATTTCAAGTCTCAGGGCAACTACTATACATACTTATCAAAATTTCTTACCCGTATGTCTTTGGTATCTTGGTTTGTCGCTGGGCAAGCCCGCCGAGCAGCTTGACGATGCGTCACGAATTGAAGGCATTAAAAGCCTCTTCGAAAAGATGTTGTTCCGAGCACGGCCCTCCGGCGCCCGGTGATTCATGGCGCCTCCACTTCGGAGTTCGTGGGTCGAACACATATCCGCATCCTCTCAAGGGGAACTATGCGGTGTCAATTCTGTGGTCCGCCGCCCCGAGGCCGGTCCTGGAACCCGGCTGGTGGAGGCGTGATTGGTGGGGTCTCTGGATATAGTCCGGTTATTCCTCTTCCTGCCAGACACAAAGGACGCTGTCACATTTCAAATTCTATAATTACAGGATAGATTACCACTTTACCTCTGTAGCGGTGTGTCAACTCTCACCGCCTTCCTCTTGAGCCTGCCCGGTCCGGACGCCCGTTGTTGACGAGTCCCTAGGGACTCGGCCCCTCGCTCCGGCTATCGTTTCTGCAAATAGAACGACACCTCATGGGTAAATTATAATACCTGGGAGGAGTCCTCTTTGAAGGATAGGGTTTTTAGTTCGCTTACATGCGTGAGGAGCGATCCAGGTAGTCGGCCGTAATGGCCACTAGGGCGCCCATCCGAGCTCGCTTGATAGAATACCCCTGCTGGCAAGCTCCACGGTGATATCCGGATCCACTTTAAGTCCCGGATCTAGGGCCCTTCCAGTGGTCCTCTTGTTGCGAGGAGGCTGAAGATTCCTTCTATGGCCCTCCTCGCCTCGCCGTAAGCATTGATGCAAGTAATCTTAGCGTAAGAACGCTAGAGTAAGTAAAGCAAGGAAAAAGAATGGTAACTTACCCACTTGGGGGTTGTACATGGAGAATCCGTCTGCTTTTGATGCGAAGGAATTCCTCCTCTTCCCCTTTGTACAAATCGGACAATATCCTTGCCAAAGCGGCAATGAGTCCGGACCCTTACGGCCAGTGGGTGGCGCCGCCTTCCCGCTGAAATGCCACATGGGCTTCCCCCAATATTGGAGTGGTTGCACGCCTCGCCTTTATGCATATCTCCATAACCTCAACTATCGCCATCCGGATTTGGCAAGTAACTTTATCATGTTCATCAGAGGAGTATTTCCCTTGTGTCCTCTTTCTTGAGGGCCTCGGGGCGCCAGCTTAGGCGTGCCCTCGGCGGGCGTTGCTGAACTTGGGGAGACCTGTCCGGACCGGATCCTAAGGGGAACGCCATCTATATAGAACCACTCAAGGCCAGTTTTCTGGTGCTCTTCAGAGTGCCGGACAAGTATCCGGTCTCGCAATGCGCCATATACTGCCCTGCCCACTTGACATAGGGACTCCGGTGCGCGGGGACGAGGCGTAACAACTTCCTCCATAATCCAAGTGTGGTTCAGAGCCTAAAAATAGCTCAAGAAGGGCAACATACCCCGCTATGTGCAGAATAGAGGCAGGGGTAAAATTGTGTAACTGGAGGCCGTAGAACTGCAGGAGCCCGCGAAGAAACGGGTGGATAGGAAATCCGACGCCCCTCAACAGATGCGGGATGAGGCATACACGCTCCTCGAGATGGATCAGAGATCCTCTCGCTTGTTCCCTCCGTCATAAGTGGCTATTCCAGCCGGACGGGACCATGAACGCCGGTGGAGAAACCCTTGGGTTTGTAACTCTATCAAACGGCTATGAGGAACTGGAGCACTCTCCCCAATCCTCGACTTGAACGAGAAGGGCGGCGTAAGAGCTGCGACGGCCGGCCATGCTGGAATGGCTTTTCGCGGAGCGCTCTGTTGGATGCTAGCCCTGGGAGGGAGTGTGTGGCTTGGATCTGAGAATCCCCGTGCCTTCAAATAGACGGTTAGCCCGGAAGATCGAGGGTGGAAAATGCAAAAATGCCTCGACTCCTCGCATTCGGTCGACACGTGGAGATGGTCATTATCAAGGCTAATCAAGCCGAGGAGCACAACATTGATTGGAGGCCGGACACTATTCGTCAGAATGGTGTACTTTGAGTATTCAAGAAGGAACACGCCTTTGTAATGTCAAGACACATCGCACGCCGGACTCATCATCATTGAAGCCTGGTTCCGGGGCTACTGAGGGAGTCCTGGATTAGGGGGTATCCGGGCAGCCGGACTGTGTACAACGTCCGGACTATTGAAGTGTGAAGATACAAGACTCAAGACTTCAGCCCATGTCCGGAGGGGACTTTCCTTGGCGTGGAAGACAAGCTTGGCGATCCGGATATTATATTTCCTTCCTTGTAACCGACTCCATGTAAACCCTAGCCCTCTCCGGTGTCTATATAAACTGGAGAGGTTGGTCCTTACAAGGCCGATCACAATTACAATCATACCGTCATAGGCTAGCTCTTAGGGCTTAGCCTCTACGATCTCGTGGTAGATCTACTCTTGTACTACCCATATCATCAATATTAATCAAGCAGGAAGTAGGGTTTTACCTCCATCGAGAGGGCCCGAACCTGGGTAAACATCTGTGTCCCTTGCTTCCTGTTACCATCAGCCTTGACGCACAGATCGGGACCCCCTACCCGAGATCCGCCGGTTTTGACACCGACACTCCTCTCCCAAGGCCACGAACGACGCCGAGGTGCTGTCCCGAAGGACCTTCCCAGGCCAGGGGGAGATGCAAGAGGCCGTCAGGGTGGCGCCAGAGGGCGAGACCTCGGCCGCCGGACACATGGGGGAGAAAATTTCCCTGGAGACTGGCGATGGGGGCCATATCCAGTTCGGCCCCCAGCCGAATACTATTCCGGAGGCCCACATGGCTCCAGAACCGGGCAAGCAGCCTCCTTCGAAAGAAGGAGGTGCACCTATCCCGCCGGTGACCTCTGTCTATCCAGAGGCACCGGATAATCTGCTGGAAGCGCTGCAAGGCGCTTCCATTGTTGAGGAACACCGTATCCTTATGGGTACGGTGGTTGAGAGGGTTCAGTCCGCTAAAAGTGGACTGACCGAAGCCTGCACCAGCCTTCTAACAGGCTTTGAGGTAAGCGACACAATTGTATGAAAAGAATGTCATAGTATAGATAGTAGCCCCTAAGACTCTATCCAGTGTTCGGGAAGAAAAGCCGGACAGAGGATCAAATAACTTTCGCAGGAGACTAACCAGACATGTCTATGTGAATAAGCAGGCGTCTTTGCTGGCTGCGACCTCCCATTCTGTCGAAGTCACTGGACTGAAGCAGAGTCTGGAGCAGGCCGAGGGAGAGCTCGGCCGTGTGAGAAAACAGCTGGAGGACAAGCAAGGTATGCAATGACCTTTTGTAGATGCAGAAAGGATGAATGATTTGTGTTGACTATAGTGCCATGATATTTCATAGGAGCGGCGACCAAGGTGGAGACCCTCAAGAAGGCGCTGGCTGAAGCCTAGTAGAGAGCGGCGGAGGAACAAGACGCTCATGAAAAGCAAGAGGCCAGGGTCGGTGAGGTCCAACAGGAGCTCCAGGACGCCGTGAAGAGATGCGAGTCCTTGGAGCGCAATATTGCGGATCAAGAGTCCGAACTTGGCAAGGCCCGCCAAAGCGCACAAGATGCCCGGGTTGAAGCCCAGGGTGTCCTCCAGGAAATCCAGGAGGCCAGGAAAATCGCGCGGGTAAGGACTTTATTATGCAGAGCAAATATGTGAAGAAAAGGTTCCTCTTACCGACCCGGATTTGGAGTTCTCCAGGAGCGTTTGCGGATCTGCTGCACAGTGTTGCTGATGCTGCCGAGTTCTTCCGAGCCGAAGAAGGGAGCTCAATGGGGAAGCTGTTCTGGTCACAATATCTTGCGCCAGAGCATCCGGTGCCCTTTAGCGATCAGCTAAAACAGCTGACCGAGCTGCATAGGGTGGCCGAACTGGCATGAAGGATTTGATAATCCGTCTATGGCCTGCCGAAGCCATACCCTGCAGCTACTTCGGACTCGTGAAGCGGCTAGTCAATGCCTGCCCCCGGCTTGATGCCATCAAGCGGTCAGTCTTCATCGAGGGTGCGCGGATGGCCTTCGCCTGTGTCAAGGTGCAGTGGGCGAAGATGGACGCCGTCAAGCTCGCGACCGAGTGACCGCCCCGTGGGCAAGGAGCACCGCAAGCCCGAGCTGTATTTTGATGATGTCCTGAAGGGATCCAGCATTGTAGAGGGCCAGTGCTCCGAAGACATTATCTTCGAATGAAGTCATTCATGTTATGCCTTCCTGTATTATGGAACAAAGCCGTTATGTAATATAATGTTTATTTTTTTATAGTTTTACCTCCTGTGCGACCGATTATGTTAAATATGAGAGTTGGGCAATCGTCGGCTTCAGCCCCCACGTAGGTAGTACGGGGGTGTTCAGGATGGAATCTAAACACTCTTGATCCAAAAGTTTGGTCCTTGAAGGAGGTGTTTAGAACAACGAACTAGGCAATCGGACTATGTGGCTTTATCACTCTCACTTAGCCATAGGAGTTTGAAAATAGAAATGTAGGTGCAGCCTGATGTCTACTACACAACCTTCTTCTTATAGACGTTGTTGGGCCTCCAAGTGCAGAGGTTTGTAGGACAGTAGCAAATTTCCCTCAAGTGGATGACCTAAGGTTTATCAATCCGTGGGAGGCGAGGGATGAAGATGGTATCTCTCAAACAACCTGCAACCAAATAACAAAGAGTCTCTTGTGTCCCCAACACACCCAATACAATGGTAAATTGTATAGGTGCACTAGTTCGGCCAAGAGATGGTGATACAAGTGCAATATGGATGATAGATATGAGTATTTATAATCTGAAAATATAAAACAGCAAGGTAGCAAGCGATAAAAGTGAGCGTAAACAGTATTGCAATGATAGGAAACAAGGCCTAGGGTTCATACTTTCACTAGTGCAAGTTCTCTCAACAATAATAACATAATTGGATCATATAACTATCCCTCAACATGCGACAAAGAGTCACTCCAAAGTCACTAATAGCAAAGAACAAACGAAGAGATTATTGTAGGGTACGAAACCACCTCAAAGTTATTCTTTCTGATCAATGTATTCAAGAGTCCATAGTAAAATAACACGAAACTATTCTTTCGGTTCGATCTATCATAGAGTTCGTACTAGAATAACACCTTAAGACACAAATCAGCCAAAACCCTAATGTCACCTAGATACCCCAATGTCACCTAAAGTATCCACGGGTATGATTATACGATATGCATCACACAATGTCAGATTCATCTATTCAAACCAACACAAAGTACTTCAAAGAGTGCCCCAAAGTTTCTACCGGAGAGTCAAGACGAAAACGCAAAGCTAACCCCTATGCATAAGTTCACAATGTTACGGAACCCGCAAGTTGATCACCAAAACATACATCAAGTAGATCACGTGAATATCCCATTGTCACCACAGATAAGCACATGCAAGACATACATTATTGTTCTCAAATCCTTAAAGACTCAATCCGATAAGGTCACTTCAAAGGGAAAACTCAATCCATTACAAGAGACTAGAGGGGGAGAAACATCATAAGATCCAATTATAATAGCAAAGCTCGCGATATATAAAGATTGTACCACCTCAAGAACATGAGAGAGAGTGATCAAACACATAGCTACTAGTACATACCCTCAGCCCTGAGGGTGAACTACTGCCTCCTTGTCATGGAGAGCACCGAGATGATGAGGATGGCCACCGGAGAGGGATTCCCCCCTCCAGCAGAATGCCGGAACGGGTCTAGATTGGTTTTCGGTGGCTACAGAGGCTTGCGGCGGCGAAACTCCCGATATAGGTTTCTTTCTGGAAGTTTGGGTATATGTAAGAGGTGTTGGCATCGGGAACAAGTCAGGGGGGTCCCCGAGGCGGCCACGAGGCAGGGGGGCGTGCCCAGGGGGGTAGGGCGTGCCCCCCACCCTCGTGGTAGCCTCAGGACTCCCCAGGTCCATCTCCAATGCTTCGTGGTCTTCTTCTGGTCCAAAAATAAGCTCCGTGAAATTTTAGGTCAATTGGACTCCGTTTGGTTTTCCTTTTCTGTGATACTCAAAAACAAGGAAAAAATAGAAAATGGCACTGGGCTCTAGGTTAATAGGTTAGTCCCAAAAATCATATAAAATAGCAATAAAACATCCAAGGTTGATAATACAATGGCATGGAACAATCAAAAATTATAGATACATTGGAGACGTATCAAGCATCCCCAAGCTTAATTCCTGCTCGTCCTCGAGTAGGTAAATGATAAAAAACAGAATTTTTGATGTGGAATGCTACCTAACATATTTATCAATGTAATCTTCTTTATTGTGGCAAGAATATTCAGATCCATAAGATTCAAGACAAAAGTTTAATATTGACATAAAAATAATAATACTTCAAGCATACTAACCAAGCAATTATGTCTTGTCAAAATAACATAGCCAAAGAAAGCTCATCCCTACAAAATCATATAGTTTGGCTATGCTTCATTTGCTTCACACAAAAATTCTCTCATCATGCACAACCCCGATGACAAGCCAAGCAATTTTTTCATACTTTAGTAATGTCAAACTTTTTTCAACTTTCAGGAAATACATGAGCGTGAGCCATGGATATAGCACTATAGGTGGAATAGAGTATGATGATGGGGGTTATGTGGAGAAGACAAAAAAGGAGAAAGTCTCACATTGACGCGGCTAATCAATGGGCTAGGGAGATGCCCATCAATTGATGTCAATGCAAGGAGTAGGGATTGCCATGCAACGGATGCACTAGAGCTATAAATATATGAAAGCTCAACAAAAGAAACTAAGTGGGTGTGTATCCAACTTGCTTGCTCATAAAGACCTAGGGCATTTGAGGAAGCCCATTGTTGGAATATACAAGCCAAGTTCTATAATGAAAAATTCCCACTAGTATATGAGTGCGACAAAACAAGAGACTCTCTATAATAAAGATCATGGTGCTACTTTGAAGCACAAGTGTGGAAAAAGGATATTTACAACTCAATGATTACAACTCAATACTAGAACAAAATATGACTCTATCTAAATGCCTCCGGCGGTGTACTGATACGTCTCCGTCGTATCTATAATTTTTGATTGTTCCATGCCAATATTTTACAACTTTCATATACTTTTGGCAACTTATTGTACTATTTTTGGGACTAACATATTGATCCAGTGCCCAGTGCCAGTTCATGTCTGTTGCATGTTTTTGGTTTTGCAGAATATTCATATCAAACGGAATCCAAATGGGATAAAAACGGACGGAGAATATTTTTGGAATATTTCGAGAATTCCGGAAGAAAAATCCACGCGAGACGGTGCTCGAGGTGGCCCACGAGGCGGCGCGCTACACTGCACAGTGCGCCTCGACCCTCGTGGGCCACCCGTAAGGGGGTTGATGCCCTTCTTCGGCCGCAAGAAAGCTAATTTTTGGTAAAAAAAATCACGGAGAAGGTTTCGATCCAATCGGAGTTACGGATGTCCATATATATATACGAAATGGTGAAAGGGCAGCAGGGGAGAGCGCAGAAACAGAGAGAGACAGAGAGACAGAGCCAATCTCGGAGGGGCTCTCGCCCCTCCCATGCCATGGAGGCCAAGGACCAGAGGGGAAACCCTTCTCCCATCTAGGAAGGAGGTCAAGGAAGAAGAGGAAGAAGGGGGGCCCTCTCCCCCTCTCCTCCGGTGGTGCCGGAACGCTGCCGTGGCCACCATCATCATCACCGCGATCTTCACCAACACCTTCGCCATCTTCACCAACACCTTCGCCATCTTTACCAACATCTCCATCACCTTCCCCCCTCTATTTACAACGGTCCACTCTCCCGCAACCCGCTGTACCCTCTACTTGAACATGGTGCTTTATGCTTCATATTATTATCCAATGATTTGTTGCCATCCTATGATGTCTGAGTAGATTTTCGTTGTCCTATCGGTGGTTGATGAATTGCTATGATTGATTTAATTTGCTTTTGGTTATGTTGCTGTCCTTTGGTGCCCATCATATGAGCGCGTGCGTGGATCACACCATTGGGTTAGTTGTATGTTCATAGGACTATGTATTGGAGGGCAAGAGTGACATAAGCTTCAACCTAGCATAGAAATTGATGCATACGAGATTGAAGGGGGACCAATATATCTTAATGCTATGGTTGGGTTTAACCTTAAGTAACGTTAGTAGTTGTGGATGCTTGCTAATAGTTCCAATTATAAGTGCATAGAATTCCAAGTAAGGGACAACATGCTAGCAGTGGCCTCTCCCACATAAAACTTGCTATCGGTCTAGTAAAGTAGTCAATTGCTTAAGGGACAATTTCGCAACTCCTACCACCACTTTTCCACACTCGCTATATTTACATTATTGCTTCTTTACTTACATCAGCCCCTACTTTTTATTTACTCGCTCTTGATTATCTTGCAAACCTTTCCAAAAACACCTACAAAGTACTTCTAGTTTCATACTTGTTATAGGTAAAGCGAACGTCAAGCGTGCGTAGAGTTGTATCGGTGGTCGATAGAACTTGAGGGAATATTTGTTCTACCTTTAGCTCCTCGTTGGGTTCGACACTCTTACTTATCGAAAGAGGCTACAATTGATCCCCTATACTTGTGGGTTATCATGTACCAAGATGGGTAATGAATCAAGAGTGACATGTATGATGAATTATGCATGGTGGCTTTGCCACAAATACGATGTCAACTACATGATCATGCAAGGCAATATGACATTGATGAAGCGTGTCATAATAAAACTAAAGCGGTGGAAAGTTGTATGGCAATATATCTCGTAATGGCTATGGAAATGCCATAATAGGTAGGTATGGTGGCTGTTTTCAGGAAGATATAAGGAGGTTTATGTGTGATAGAGCGTATCATATCACGGGGTTGGATGCACCGTCGAGGTTTGCACCAACTCTCGAGGTGAGAAAGGGCAATGCATGGTACCGAAGAGGCTAGCAATGATGGAAGGGTGAGAGTGCGTATCATCCATGGACTCAACATTAGTCATAAAGAACTCACATACTTATTGCAAAAATCTACAAGTCATCAAAAACCAAGCACTACACGCATGCTCCTAGGGGGATAGATTGGTAGGAAAAGATCATCGCTCATCCCCGACCGCCACTCATAAGGATGACAATCAAAGAACACCTCATGTTTCAAAATTGTTACACAATGGTTACCATACGTGCATGCTACGGGACTTGCAAACTCTAACACAAGTATTTCTCAAATTCACAATTACTCAACTAGCATGACTCTAATATTACCATCTTCATATCTCAAAACAATCATCAAGTATCAAACTTCTCATAGTATTCAACGCACTCTATATGAAAGTTTTTATTATATCCCTCTTGGATGCCTATCATATTAGGACTAGTTTCATAACCAAAGCAAATTACCATGCTGTTCTAAAAGACTCTCAAAATAATATAAGTGAAGCATGAGAGATCAATAATTTCTATAAAATAAAACCACCACCATGCTCTAAAAGATACAAGTGAAGCACTAGAGCAAACGACAAACTACTCCAAAAGATATAAGTGAAGATCAATGAGTAGTCGAATAATTATGTAACTATGTGAAGACTCTCTAACATTAAAGAATTTAAGATCTTGGTATTTTATTCAAACAGCAAGCAAAACAAAAGAAATTAAAATGACGCTCCAAGCAAAACACATATCATGTGGTGAATAAATATATAGCTCCAAGTAAAGTTACCGATGAACCAAGACGAAAGAGGGGATGCCATCCAGGGCATCCCCAAGCTTAGGCTCTTGGTTGTCCTTGAATATTACCTTGGGGTGCTGTCGGTGTCAGAACCGGCGGATCTCTGGTAGGGGGTCCCGAACGGTGCGTCTAGGCGGATGGTAACAGGAGACAAGGGACACGATGTTTTTACCCAGGTTCGCCTCTCGATGGAGGTAATACCCTACTCCGCTTGATTAATATTGATGATATGGGTAGTACAAGAGTAGATCTACTACGTAGATCAAGGAGGCTAAACCCTAGAAGCTAGCCTATGGTATGATTGTTGTTCATCCCACGGACTAAAACCCTCCGGTTTATATAGACCTTAGGATAGGTTAGGGTTACACAGTCGGTTACAATAGTAGGAGATCTACATATCCAGATCGCCAAGCTTGCCTTCCACGCCAAGGAAAGTCCCATCCGGACACGGACGTAAGTCTTCAATCTTGTATCTTCATAGTCTTGGAGTCCGGCCGCTGACGATAGTCCGCTATCCGGACACCCCTAGTCGGGACTTCCTCAAGAGCCCTCGAACCAGGCTTCAATGACGATTTAGTCCGACGCCGCATATTGTCTTCGGCATTGCAAGGCGGGTTCCTCCTCCAAATACTTCATAGAAGGTTTTGAACACAAGGATAGTGTCCGCTCGCAAAACAAGTTCCACATAACACCGTAGAGAGAATAATTTTTGCACAGATCTGGCTGACGTATTCAGCGGTGTGACATCACACCACTGCCAGGCCTTTATATGAATTGTTTTTACTGTTCCACCTCGGCGTGTTTAGCGAGGCGGTTTCCTTCGCATCGCCTTATCAAAGCATAGATCGTGCCCCTTATTCCGGGATTTTCATCAATACAGACGTGGGTAACCCAACCGTGCCCGTTGGCCTGCCTCCTCTATCAAAGGCGAGTCCTAATCGACCACGGGGTGGGCTCTTGGTATTCAACCTCTTTATAATGAGACCAAGGCCCTCTTCTTTTTACACCCTCCATTGAGTTCGCCTCGCGCTTCGAGTTCTAACACCCAAAGCTTCAGATTCATGCGCTTCGGACTTTCGACGATGTCCGGATCCGACCAGCACGGCCGATGGATGTCTTCCTCAAATCACGAGAAGAAGATGTGCTAAAAGGCGCACGACGCCAGTATCTAACCGCGAGATCAGAGATAGGCTGCCTGCTCCGGGGCAGGCCATTCCCACTCGAGCCCGGGCGAGAACGTGGTGTTCGTGGTCCTACTTCCTTTGGGTTTAGGCTTCATCGGATCCCTTTGTGCGGGGCTCATGTTTTATTATTGGCTTGATTTCCATGACTTGAATCCTGAGTCCATCCTCCATATCTCGTCCATTCATTGTCGTATGTGAGGCCTTCCTCCATATTACCCCCACTTTGGATTGTGGCTCAAGACCTTCAAGGTGGAGCCAAAGATGATCGAGGGCAACAAGCAGAGTGCGGAGGGGTGGTCATAAGCAAATGTGTTGATGCTCCGTGGCTGAGGGCTCTTTTCAAGAGGAGCTTGGTTTGTGGCAACGGAGTGGTTTTATATCACCGCCCTGGGGCACCAAATGGGCAGCCCCTGCCTTCCGCTCAGGTCCACCACAGTAGTGGCATCATGGGTCAACAAGGGGCTCGACTGGGGTCCATCCAAGGACGTTCCCTTGCTGCAGGGCCAGATTTCGAGACCTCCGTGAAAGAGGAATCAATCTGGTTGCAGTGGCGCGGAGTTATGGTGATCCGCGCCTTCAGCCTCAAGAAACGCCACCCCCTCCGCTCGTGGGAATTCAACCCGGAGGGACCACGAGCTCTAAAATTTTATGGGCACGACGCCGTGGAGATGTATAAACTGTTCTTCGGATCACAAGAGAAGTGTCCGGACTTGACCGAGGACGCAGGACTAAGTTGCGTGCCCAGATACTCAAGTAAGTAGTCCTCAGAACTGGACAAGCTGTTCATTCATTTATTTTATATATATGCCCTTTAAAGGAGCCGTTTCTTGAACAGAGTGGATAGCCAAGGCAAAGTTAATAAGGTGTCCGGCTCCCCTCCGGAGACCACGCCGGATCCCATGTTTGACCAAGATGTTGAAGGTCGCGCCTTTTGAAGAAGGCGAAGGCGGGCGGGAAGCAACCGCCTCTCTGAAGGAGGCTATCAAGGAAGGAGGGATTAAGGGTCCCACCTTCCGAGGAGAGAAGAGGACCGCTGGAAGATCCGAGGTCAAGGCCTCAAAGAGGGGAAAGGAATCTTGACAAGAGTCCAGCCACTGGAAGTAACACAGCCGCATTATTTCCCCAAGGGGATCAGCCCTCCAAATGAGCCGTAAGTAAAAAGAAGGGTCTTGTAAATAAGGAACATCCTCAGATTTATTCATGAAGATAACCGAAATTGTACCTTGTAGTTGGGACCTCACCTTTTCTCAGCCAGAGCCTGCTCTTCGGGGATCTTCTTCCGGAGATGATGGAGAGCTAAACGCCTCCACTGTCGCACCCTCATGTGAAGCGGACGACCGGAGGTGTCGCCGCCGAGGGTTCCCCAAGTCCGTGAGTAGGAAGGTCCGGCGCCAAGTGGTGTGCGGTCGGAGGAGCTGAAGGATCTGCTCGGGCGAGCGGCTATTTCAGAGGATCACCATGCTCTAATGGGTACGGTGATTGAAAGAATTGCATCCGCGGAGAGCGGATTGCATGAAGCCGTCAGAAGCTTACTGACGGGGTTTGAGGTACGCAAAAATGATGTACCTTCTAACAGTTATGCATATAAAATCGCGCATGTATAGATAGTAGCCTCGAGACTCGGTATGTTGTCAAAATTGACAACGTGCCGAGGATCAAATTCTCGCTTATAACATATCGCCGCTCCTAAACAGGTGGCGGGGCGTCCGGAGGCCAGCCGGACTGATGAATATGCTGAACTAAAGCGGCAACTTGACGACGGATGCGGACATCGTGCTGGTCAATAAACGGTTTGACGAGTCACAAGGTATGTGACTTCTATGCGGACACCTGGTAAGAGGGCTTGATTCCCATGTCTTACTATTCGTATGCTTAATGCAGATGGTGCCGCTGCCGTGGAGGAGCTGCGGGCGGAACTCGCCCGAGTAGAAGAGCAAGCCAGGGTCAGTAATGCGGCGCTTTAAAGGCGGCGAAGAGCTAGAAGCCGAACGGGCTGCTCCTTTGCCGAAGCAAAGAGGAAATGGCCGATATGGCCAAAAGTTAAGGAATACTATCGATCGCCGCGAGGTTCTTGAATAAGAACATCAAAGCGGAACAAGAAGGCCTAAAAGGCCGCCGCCGAATCCAAGAATGCCCAATCGGCTTTGAGAGCTGCCAAGGAGGAGCTGAGTCAGGCCGGGCAATTGCGGGCCGGAAAACCGTTTCTGCTGGAGGAAATATCTGAGATCCAAAGTATGCTCGATTGGATAAGTTGTGGAGTTCGGAGGATGCTTATCTCGACTTGGTGGCGAAGCGCTATGCGACGCAGTTGAGCACTTCCCAGGCGGAAGGCGCACTGAAGGAAGAGCTATATTGGTCGCGAATTCCATAGTCCGGAGGCGTCCTCTCGCCACCGACCGATCGGTTGGCGAATGGGCGAAGCTGAATCGGTTGTCCGGATTTGCCATGAAGCATGTCCTCGACTCACTTATGGCGGGCGGACCCAAAACCAAGAGCTATTTTAGTTTAGTGCAGCAGTTCCTTAGTGCGGTGCGCGTATCGGCCTTAATGAAGCGATCGGCGTGTATTGAGGAACACGGATGGCTCTTGCCCGTCAAGACATCTTTGGCGAAGATGAAGGCCACCGACGTTGCATCCCACGACTTCGACAGAAGCGAGTACCGCCGAGCACTACTTTGAAGAAGTTCCACGGGCGCTCATTTAATAGAGACGCAGATGATCGAAGGATATTATGTTTAAATGACATGTATGATTTGTGAAAAAATGTTTCAATATAATATAAGAGCTTTTATACTTGTGCGTTCAAGTAGTAAACTACCCCTCAGGCGGCCGCTTATGTATATGTGTATATAACCTGAAAGATGGCAGTCCTTGGTTTCAAATTTCACGCACATAGTGCGGGTGTTTGCAAAGAAAGCGCTTTTCACACTTAATCCAACGCCTTGGTCCTGTTAAGGAGGTGATAGCGAGCAAACCAGGCAACCGGACTATAATGCTTTATCACTTTCACTTAGCCATAGGAGTTCGAGGGTGGGGCTACTATATAGCCCACAGGGCACCGCACTCTCCCGAATTCGGTGCGTATGTGCACGACGAAAACCGGTCCTTCATTAATGCGAGGAATCCTAAACATTCCTGTGAGTCATCGAGTGGTTGACAGTCTCTCGCTATATCATGATCAGGTTTCAGCTTTCTCTCTTTGAGGTGCTCGCGGCGAACCGGGCACAATCGCGATAGTTCTCCACAGTGCCGCGTTAGCCGTGAAAGCGGAGCGTAAAGGCAGCAAAACACAGGAGCCGGGCAACCCAACATTTGACCAAAGACATGATTCGGAGCTGATGCATATAAGGCCTAACTCGAGACGCCGAATACTCCCTAAGGTATTCGGTCTTTATGAAAATGGGCAGAATAATGCCGTAAGCCCCTGATGTCCAGGTACGTGCAAAAATTCTGGTGCGGCCAATGCCAAAACGCCAGCCTCCTCCTCGGTTATGGTAAGGAACCGGGGGATGTATATCAACAAGAGATAGTAAAAAAGGTTTATAGGGGTCTTAATCTGAAAGAATCCTTTTAGCGGGTCCCTCTTGCACCTCTGCGCTGTGTCTCCGTTATGCCAGTATCTGGGCCAGGGTGTATACGTTGTTCATACGTAAAGAGAGGAACTTAGTTTAAAAGAAAAGGATCGTGCGAAAGATGTACTTACTATTAAATAAACAGAGTATTGTTTGAAGAAGTGAATAAAGTTGAGCTTTATTGTCTCTTGTTGTACGTGCATGTAGCCCCTCGTATGGGGGTGTGCTGCTAGTAGGCGCCGGACTCGTCTAGCCGTGTCCGGGGTTTGAATGACCAATTCAGGTTCTTTGCCTAAGCGAGCCGGGATAGTTGTGGGGCTGTCAAGGCAGTCTCCCGTTCTTCCGTGCTCGAGTAACACTTAATACTTCCTTTTAGCGAGATGATGCCGCGTGGACCGGGCATTTTAAGTGTTAGAGATGCATAATGCGGTGTGCGTTAAAAGCGGGCGAAAGCTTGGCGTCCCAATAGTGCTTGATGGCTACTTTTAAGCGGGCGATATGGAAGAGTAACCTTTGACGGAAGTTGTCGGATGAACCAACACAACTTCTAGCAGTTTGGAGCCATTACAATGGGCATTTGGGCTGCATTACTCCCTTTAAAGGAGGAGTTATTCTGGCCGAATTTTGGTTGGGTTTATCCCCATCTCGCCGGATTGTGTCCTCGATATATCAGGTTTATGTCATCGCAGCCATCCATCGGGACTCGTGTAAATTGGAATCCGTCGATTATAGGATCCAATAACAGGGCAGTCCATCCTGCGTTAGGATATTTTCGGAATAGTCACGAGTGGTCAAGGTGATTGGTTTTGACAACGGTGTGCGGCGCGCCTTTTAGTGGGCGCCGCTCTGTTTTTCCCTTTGATCACGTGAAGTGAGTTTTACTATTTTAACCTCTTGTGGGGAAAGTCTTTTTGTTTTCCGGGGCTGCTTGCTTGTGGTGCTCGTCGTCATCTTCACTTGGTGTGTCGAGCCCCTTGTGTTCGGCGTTGATCTGCGGACTGTTTGAAGACCCAACAATTTTGGGTGGGTATGGTTAGTGTGCTTCGAGAGTACTGTGGATTTGACATATCTTGTCCAAGATTTTGTTGAAGTTGGATAGCTCATCGCTATTGTCCTTAAGGGCAGTTTTTGTTGTTCTGCCCGTGAGCTTTTTGAATCGGCGTTGGTAGCCGATGCTCTTTGGACTGTTCCTTTTAATCCGCGCTGGTCCTTGTTGCGCCGTGGTTTCCCATTTCCATCCCTCGATTTCAGATGTACTTGGAGTCGCTGATCTGCATCTTGCTAGACTATCCTCTCCCGCCGCATAAGCGGGTGATGAGAGCTTGTTAATGCGGCCATTGTTCTTGGCTTTTTCTTGGCCAAGGTGTCTGGCGAAACCATTCGTCTCGGACGTTGTGTTTGAAAGCTGCTAAGGCTTCGGCGTCCGGACAGTCGACTATTTGGTTCTTTTTAGTAAGGAACCTGTTCCAGAATTTCCGGGCTGACTCTCCGGGCTGTTGAGTTATGTGACTTAGATCCGTTGATGTCTTCGGAGTCGAAATCGAGCACGTCGTGTAAGCTTTCGACAGTGGCTACGAAGTGGGTGGTGGGTGGGCGTTGAATTTCTTCGTCGTCCGCATCCCCACCTTCCTGACCCGTGGTCCGCCAGCTCTCCGGGATAAAGAGAGACTTTATTGAATTCAGGATGTCGCCAAAGGCGATCTTTGAAAAGATGTCCATGACCGTGAACTCCATGACCGGCGTAATCGGATTCGATTGGCGGTATGGAAGGTTGAGTCCGGAGAGGAGTCAGAAGCACCCTAGAGTCAAGGTCTTCGCAGCGACAGGGATGGAGTTCGACTCGATCGCCGTCAGAGAGATTGTAGCCCCGAGGCGGTGTCCAACCACTGCGTCCTCGATCGGGGAATCGGCTCCGGATTAAGGGTCGAAGCGGATACCGGTTAGTGCGGCCTCCGTGGCACCGTTTCTATCGCGAAGCTAGATCATGCCGCATCGAGGCCGGTCGCGGCACGCTTGGTTGCGGCTTCGAATCCGTCCCGAAGATCAAGTCTCCGCGGATATCACCGTATAGTTCAAACTTCCAAATCTGACCGACGGCCGTGGCGAAGCTTCGATCTGCTCCGGATGGCCAAGCGAATTGGCCCGTGGTGCAACCGCCCGAACACAAAGATCTGTCCGGGAGAAAAGTCTCACCACGGACCGCGTCATTGTTGATGATCAAAGGAGCCATCCGGGCCTATCGGCGATGAGGAACTCTCAATGAAAGCACCAATGTCGCAGCCGAGAACGGCCGGATCTCGGAGTAGGGGTCCCTAACTGCGTCTAAGCGGATGGTAATAGGAGACAAGGGACACGATGTTTTTACCTGGTTGGGCCCTCTCGATGGAGGTAATACCCTACTCTTGCTTGATTAATATTGATGATATGGGTAGTACAAGAGTAGATCTACCACGAGATCAAGGAGGCTAAACCCTAGAAGCTAGCCTATGGTATATTTGTTGTTAGTCCTCTGGGACTAAAACCCTCCGGTTTATATAGACACCCGGATAGGTTAGGGTTACCTGAGTCGGTTACAATGGTAGGAGATCTACATATCCGTATCACCAAGCTTGCCTTCCACGCCAAGTAAAGTCCCATCCGGACACGGGACGAAGTCTTCAATCTTGTATCTTCATAGTCTTGGAGTCCGGCCGCGACGATAGTCCGGCTATCCGGACACCCCCTAGTTCGGGACTCCCTCAGGTGCCTTGGGCATCCCCAAGCTTAGGCTCTTGCCACGCCTTATTCCATAGTTCATCGAATCTTTACCCAAAACTTGAAAACTTCACAACCCAAAACTCAACAGAAAATCTCATGAGCAAAACAAAAGAAACTAAAATGACGCTCCAAGAAAAACACATATCATGTGGTGAATAAATATATAGCTCCAAGTAAAGTTACCGATGAAGCGAAGAGCGAAGAGGGATGCCATCAGGGCATCCCCAAGCTTAAACTCTTAGTTGTCCTTGAATATTACCTTGGGGTGCCTTGGGCATCCCAAGCAAACTCTTACCACTCCTTATTCCATAGTTCATCCAATATTTACCCAAAACTTGAAAACTTCACAACCCAAAACTCAACCCAAAACTATGGTGATTTATTTTCTTATACTAACAGAGCTTACGAGTTTTCTGTTAAGTTTTGTGTTGTGAAGTTTTCAAGTTTTGGGTATAGATTCGATGGACTATGGAATAAGGAGTGGCAAGAGCCTAAGCTGGGGGATGTCCAAGGAACCCCAAGTAATATTCAAGGAAAACCAAAAGCCTAAGCTTGGGGATGCCCCGGATGGCATCCCCTCTTCCTTCGCTCACCAACTTTACTTGGAGCTATCTTTTATTCACCACATGATATGTGTTTTGCTTGGAGTGTCATTTGATTTTGTTAGTATTTTGCTTGCTTATTTATTTATAATAATGTTTTGCATCTCTATTTTCAATAAAATGTCAAGGATAGCCTTTACCATGCTTATTTTGCAAGTATACATGTTCTTGTTTGAAGCAGAAAGTTTATCGCTGTTGCAAAATTCCCTAAGCCAGAATATGATAAAATGTTGAAATTTTTTTATAATAAGCTCTGATAAATTTTCTACAGTGTGGTAGAATTTCATAATGTTTGGAGTTAGGGAAGTATGATGAATCTTGCATTCTTTACTGGTGACTGCTTTTTTAGCAGATTGCTGTTATGTCTTCATTGTTTGCATATGTTTGCTTGTTTAATGATTCTATTTGTGGATAGGAGTATTAAATATGCAGAGGCATTTAGTATGCAATGTTGAATAATAATTTATGCAATGTTGGATAATAATTTTAGTGATTTGTTACAGTAGAAAATGATAAGGTTTTTGCATTGGTTTATACTAACTTATCTCACGAGTTCTTGTTGAGTTTGGTGTGGATGATGCTTTCGAGATTTAGGAAAACGTGATATGAGAGGAATTAAGGAGACACAAAAGCTCAAGCTTGGGGATGCCCAAGGCACCCCAAGATAATATTTCAAGAAGTCCCAAGGCACCCCAAGGCATCCCACCTTTCTTCTTCAACAATTATCGGTTAGTATCGGTTGAGCCTAAGTTTTTGCTTATTCACATGATGAGTGCTATCCTTGAAATGTCATTTTATTTGATTTTTCTTTCTTTTTGAATAAAGTATTTAAGTTCTGAAATACTTAAATGAGAGAGAGTCCTCACATAGCTAAATAATTATTTGACTACTCATTGATCTTCACTTATATCTTTTTAGAGTAGTTTGTCATTTACTCGTGTGCTTCACTTATATCCTATGAGTAAATGGTTGAATGAGTTGAATATCATAAATCTAAAATTATATATGTTTCATATGCTTATCCCATGGGGAGTAAAGCCTTCACATATAAGAAGTAGAGGTGGTAAATTTCTTGAAGGTTAGCAAACATTGTATTGGTCACTTGAACAATTCATGAAAGAATATTTAAGGAAGAGAGATTTCACATATAAATATACTATCTTGGACATCTTCTATGATTGTGAGCCCCATTAATTATTTTCAAACCTGAGCAAATTAGTTAAAGTTGGACAAGGAAGACAACATAATGAGTTATGCTTGGGTATATTTGTATAGAAGTTATATTGTTATGGATCCTCTAGCATGTGATGCTTGCTATTTAGAATCCTTTGCTAGCCAAAATATCTGTACTAAGCGGGAATACTGCTTGTGCATCCAAATTCCTTGAACCAAGTTTATTCCATGAGTGTCCACCATATCTACCTATATGCGGTATTTACCTGCCGTTCCAAGTAAATTTGCACGTGCCAAACTCTAAACCTTCAAATAATAATGCATTACAGTATGCACGAATCGCTCATGTAGCGACTAGGGGCTGTCGATATCTTCCATGCTAGGTGGGTTATTCTCACGATGAGTGGACTCCGCTCATCATTCATGAGAAAATGGCTGGTAACTGGGATGCCCAGTCCTATGATCAAAAGATCTAAAACAAATTCGCAAATAATTTAAACAAACTCCCCTAGGATTGTTGATAGTTGGACGACACCAGTTGTTTCGGACAAGCCGTGGAGTGTGATTGTTGGTGGAGGGGGAGTAAAATCTTTACCTTTCTGTTTGGGAACTTCGTATAATGTATCTAGTATGGAAGATATTGGGAACTCTTGGTCGTTATGTTGACAATGAAAGCATACCTCTCAAAATTATTTTCATCTCTCTTTTAGCTTTGAGCTCTGGCACCTCTGCAAATCCCTGCTTCCCTCTGCGAAGGGCCTATCTTTTACTTTTATGCAAGAGTCAGTAGTATTCCTTCTCATTCCAACCTACTTTTTCGTTGGCAAGCATCATGTGGTGGAGAAAGATCTAAGCATATATGGCCATTCAAATATATTTAATCATGAATTATTATTGTTCATAATTATCTATATGATAAATAAGTTGGGAGGTGAAACATTAAGCCCCTATCTTTCTCTGTGTTGGATGGATGCTATTTGTTCTAAAAATATGCTTTAGTGGTAGCAATCATGGAAGACTATATGATAGTTGAGTATGTGGATTTGCTAAATCAAAGCTCTTACATGAACCCTTCACGAAAATAAGATGAATTGCAATTGTTTGATAATGAGAACTGTTTGTTAGTTTTCAAGAAAGTTTATGATCTATACTTTAACATGTGAATAGTTTGTTACTAGATCATGAGAAGCTTTATGATATGAGCTACTGTTATGACATATAATGATGCTAGAATAGGTGATTGAAATTATCATTGATCAAACTTGTTGCACTAGCTAGCATTCACACTTCATAAATTTTTTTTTATCATTTACCTACTCGAGGATGAGCCGGAATTAAGCTTGGGGATGCTGATACGTCTCCAACGTATCTATAATTTATGAAGTATTCGTGCTATTATATTATCCATCTTAGATTGTTTTATATGTACTTATATGCTATTTTATAAGATTTTTGGGACTAACCTATTAACCTAGAGCCCAGTGCCAGTTTCTGTTTTTTCCTTGTTTTTGAGTATCGCATAAAAGGAAAACCAAACGGAGTCCAATTGATCTGAAACATGACGGAGCTTATTTTTGGACCAGAAGAAGGCCATTGTAACATCCCAAATTTTCAATTTGGAGTGTTGTACATAGATCATCATTGCATATCATATTTTATTGCATTTTGTTTGATCCTAGAAATTCTACGCAACTCAAGGACCCACAGAGATAGTTGGGGATTTCGTTATTTTCATATTTGAGTTTTCTCAAATTTTGAAAATAGTATCATCTGATATTTATCAATTTATCTTCAATTATTTCTATTATAAAAATATGAGAGAGGGAATAAAATGACTTTCCCAAAATAAAGAAATACTGAGGATCTAATAATAAAATCAAATAAGAGTTTATTTCGGAGTTTTATTGCTATTTTATTTGAATTAGGAAAAATGCACGTTTTTCAAAATTTCATTTAGGCCCCAAATAAATGTTCATCTTGTCCGGCTTGATTTTAGAAGTCGTGGAAAATCTATTTCGGGATTTTTGGAATCCGTTTAGTATTTCTTTTATTTGTATTTCTGCATGTAATGATTTAAAAGAAATCTAACCGACCTCTGGGCCGTGTCCGCCTAGGACTCTAGGCGTGAAGCCTATAAGGCAGGGAGCCGACCGCTGACCAACCCAAACCCTAGCTGACCCGACCCGCCGCCCGTCGCGAGTTGCTGCCATTGCCCTTTGGATCACGCCGCATGCTTCAGCGCGCCGCCGCCATACCGGAACCACTGCCCTGCGCCCGGACCTCGCCGCCACCGACCGCCGCCGATCCGCCGCCCCTCGCTGGAGTAGCCGCCGCCGCTGCCGCCAACCCGCATCCCGAGGTAGCCGCCGATTTTTCCTATAAAACCGTTCAGGTTTTTTTTTCCGAAACCCTAGATCCGTTTTTTTATAGATCTGGTTCGGTTTATTTTTTTCGTTTAGTCTATTTAGTGGACGTTCATCTGTACGTTCGTTCGTTCGTTAGCCTGTTCGTCTGTTTTTTCTTTTTCTCGGATTTTCCGCGTTTATTTCTGATCCGATTTTCGTTTTAGTATAACTTTTCGCTCGTTTATCGGAATCAGGCGATTCAACCGCCTAGAGTTTCGTCTCAAAACCCTCTTTCCATTTAACCAATTCAAACAAGTTTTTGCTACTGTAAAATTTGACTTAGGTCCAGATTAGTAAACGAAGCTTGTTTCTTTCGCCGTTTGAGTTTCGTTGCTTCGTTTGATTTGATTCTTTTTGCAAACCGGAGTTCTTAAGTTGAACTTTCTGCTTAGATCTCTTATTTGAGTTTTTACCTGTGCATTAGATGAGTCTTATTATATGCTTGTTTGTTTGCGATAGAGTACCCGGAGTGCGCCGCTTGCTACTTCGATTCTCTAGGTTTGCCAGATCATCAGTAAGGCAAGTAACACTTTGATCATACCTCTTTACTACCCAGTTTTATTGATTAGATCAATCCTCAAACAATTGCATGATTAGGATCTGATTAATATGTGGGTTTTGGGAAGTAGATGAGGTAGTACCTATTACTGCTTTTTATTATCAAGCGTTTGGGAGTTACTTCTACGTTTGCTTATATTGCCATGCTATGCTAGTGAGACGTGGATTGGGTGAGTGTATCCATGACGGATGTGAGATTGTTAATTAATGGTTTACTTAAGGTGGCAACTTAAATTCACATCTGGGTGGATTGAAGGCACTGGGGAACCCAGTGTTACTGTATTTTGGAAATCCGGGGTACCATGTGATTCTCCATGGACCGCCACCCGAGCTCAAAGGGATCATGAGATTATTCATGCTAGAAACTTCCGTGTGCAACGCCAATGAAAAGCTACTATGGGCTCTAGCATAGTTGATTAAGTTGCGTGAGCTCTTGAAGAGGTAGACTAGCGGATGTAGTGGGATGTAGGTTGGTGCTTGTCTACACGGAGTAGAGAGTTAATGCTACGAAAGGCGTGTCTCGGTCATCCATTTCTCAAACACCATGTAGTCACGAGAAATCAAGCGGAGGAGATCGAGTCTTGCGGGGAAAAGTCATGAAACCTCTGCGAGTGTATAAACTAATCATGGTTAGCCGTGTCCCCGGTTATGGACGTTTTGAGTATCTAGTACTTGGATTATCATGTGAATCTCACCATGTTACTTTAAATAATTTTGGTTGGGTTTAATGATGATGCTTAATTGGGATTGAGTTGGAGTACCCTTCTCAATGTTTAACAACCACCATGATAGTTAAATAAAATTTATTCCTTTGTAGTAGGGAAAAATTGGCTTTACATAAGCTGTAACCATAGAGTTTTCCACCAGCCATATATGCATGTAGTATAGCATTATTCTTTCATTACTCTCTATGTGTTACATTGCCAGCATATTCCATGTGCTGACCCGTTTCGGGCTGCAACGTTCATGTTGCAGACTTTTCAGACGATGCTAAGGCGCCTTAGGTCGTGATCTTATACTCAGTGATGCCGTTGGAGTTGATGGACTTGCTTATCTTCCAAGCCTTCCGCTGTTATCGTTTTTAGATGGCCTTAAGCCATATTTATTGTAATGAGTTCTATTTTGAGACATTCGATGTAATAAGTGTGTGATTGCTACTTTGTTATAAATCCTTCAGAAATCTTTGTGCGTGTCGGCATTATCGATCCAGGATGACAACGATGCCTGAGAGATCGAGTATTTGAAGATGCAGTGGCTACAAGATAATTACCGAGCACCATGGCGACTGTGAGACACGACCACTAAGCTAAAGCCTAGATCATTACTCTCTCTTCTCAATTCTGACTCCTCATCTTTCCTACTCTCTTAGGATGGCGGATGCAAGGAACAAGTTCACGCAACCGGATGAAGATACACCCTTTGGGCGCCACTTGAGCGAAGTCACTAGATACACGAACATCGGGTACCAAGCTTCACCCGGGACCTACGTTGCCACTTTACGAAGAGGCATTTGGATGATTCAAGTTCAAGTTCCAGGAAGGACGTTCATGCCCGTCACTGAGCCCATAGAGTTTTCCTTTGATGCACCAACCTGGAGTCTAGGAAAGGGCATGGCTAGCCACATCACCATGGGACGCATTGGATAAGTTTACCACAAGGATCTCAAGGATACTATCTACCAGATTTGTGGGCACCGGGATGAGCAATGAGAGATGATCAGCACCCGGAAGGATAGATCAATTGCAGCTTTCATCCGAGGTTAAACCAGCACATTAAATCGCCGGAGAACTAGATGTCTTGTGAGCATGATAGATTTGAAGAAGGCATTGACCAGGATCATGGAGTTGGAGGAAGAACTCAAGTCTACATGCGATGTATACGAGGAGGAAATAGCGACACTCGTGGAGAAGAATGATGATCTGAAGAAGAAGCTAAAGGTGTTCATGGGATTTCCCGCGAGTGGAGGAGAAGATGATGATTGCACGTGCCCGGAGAACTACATCATCATCGACGACACCGACTCGGACCCAGACGATAGTGATGATGACTTTGTTGATGAAGTTGGAGCAGATATCATGGAGTCTTCGACCGAGCAGTTTTTCTAGTCGACCACCATAACAGTAGTAGTATTCCCCCCATGTATATAGTATAGTCCGAGCACTTTTGTAACGATAGTTAGACCGTTGTATGCCCTTGTTTGAATTGATTGAAGTGATATTGTTTGCATTTGTCTCATGTGCATATGGGTAGTGTTTTCTCTCTAGACCTCATTCTATTCTATATTCTCATCTTTTCTAAACCCTCGGATGCCTCAGGAGCGTGACAATGGATTTGCTTTCCCATAGGAGCTCACCCAGTTGATCCAATGACGAGAATGCATTGATCTGAATACTAGTCCAGAATCAGAATCAGGGGAACAACAACAACAACAACAACAACAACAACAACAACAACAACAACAACCCACCACCACCACCACCTGTTGATCACTTAGCCCGTTTCTTGAGGCTTAATCCGCGGTGTTCTCGGTATGCACCGAGCCGATAGTTGCGGATGATTGGCTCTGCAAGATGGGAAGGAGTTGACCATTGCGGGATGCACTGAGATCACGGAGAAGGTGCGTTTTGCCGCACATCAGCTTGATGGACCCGCAGCATCATGATGGGAGAATTTCACAGCCACTTATCCCATCGACACTATCACATGGGATCAGTTTCAGCAGGCTTTCCGTACTGCTCATGTTTCAACAGGAGCTATGGCCATGAAGAAGCATGAGTTTCGCAACTTACGCCAAGGAGGACATACTGTTGGCCGGTATGTGGATGACTTTAGTAAGTTAGTGACGACCCACAAGTATAGGGGATCTATCTAGTCCTTTCGATAAGTAAGAGTGTCGAACCCAACGAGGAGCGAAGGAAATGATAAGTGGTTTTCAACAAAATTATTCTCTGCAAGTACTGAAATAATTGGTAACAGATAGTTTTGTGATAAAGTAATTTGTAACGAGCAACAAGTAATAAAAGTAAATAAGGTGCAGGAAGGTGGCCCAATCCTTTTTGTAGCAAAGGACAAGCCTGGACAAACTCTTATATGAGGAAAAGCGCTCCCGAGGACACATGGGAATATCGTCAAGCTAGTTTTCATTACGTTCATATGATTCGTGTTCAGTACTTTGATAATCTGATATGTGGGTGGACCGGTGCTTGGGTGCTGTTCTTACTTGAACAAGCATCCCACTTATGATTTAACCTCTATTGCAAGCATCCGCAACTACAACAAAAGTATTAAGGTAAACCTAACCATAGCATGAAACATATGGATCCAAATCAATAGCTTACGAAGCAATGCATAAACTAGGGTTTAAGCTTACATCACTCTAGCAACCCATCATCTACTTATTACTTCCCAATGCCTTCCTCTAGGCCCAAATAATGGTGAAGTGTTATGTAGTCAACGTTCACATAACACCACTAGAGGCTAGACAACATACATCTCATCAAAATATCGAGCGAATACCAAATTCACGTGACTACTAATAGCAAGACTTCTCCCATGTCCTCGAGGAACAAACGTAACTACTCACAAAGCATATTCATGTTCATAATTAGAGGGGTATTAATATGCATAAAGGATCTGAACATATGATCTTCCACCAAATAAACCAACTAGCATCAACTACAAGGAGTAATCAACACTAATAGAAATGTACTAGTACAAAACCAGGACTTAGAGATAAGAAAAGGATAAAAGAGTTGAAATAGGGTTTTGAGAGGAGATGGTGCTTGGTGAAGATGTTGATGGAGATTGCCCTCTCCCGATGAGAGGAGCGTCGATGGTGATGTGACGATGATTTCCGTCTCCGGAGAAGTTTCCCAGCAGCTGTAGGAGCCCTAGATTAGTTCCATGAGTTCCGCCTCGTGGCGGTGGAGTTCGTCCCGAAAGGTTGCTTCTGATTTTTCCTCGATGAAAGACCTCATATAGCAGAAGATGGCCATCGGAGAGCCAGCAGGGGGCCCACGAGGCAGAGGCGCGCCCCACCCTCGTGGGTGGTGGGTTCCCCTCTGGTGAACTTCTTCCGCTCAATATTTTTTACATTTTCCAAAAATGACTTTCGTGGAGTTTCAGGACTTTTGGAGTTGTGCAGAATAGGTCTCTAATATTTGCTCCTTTTCCAGCCCAGAATTCCAGCTACCGGCATTCTCCCTTCTTATGTAAACCTTGCAAAATAAGAGAGAAAAGGCATAAGTATTGTGATATAACATGTAATAACAGCCCATAATGCAATAAATATCGATATAAAAGCATGATGCAAAATGGACGTATCAACTCCCCAAGCTTAGACCTCGCTTGTCCTCAAGCGGAAGCCGATAACGATAAATATGTCTCCATGTTTAGAGGTAGAGGTGTCGATAATAATAAAATATGGACATGAAGGCATCATGATTATTCTCATAACAGCAACATATATAGATATTATCATATGATTGCTTATGTTCAAGTAATAATCCATTCACAATGCAGAGTACGAATGATAAACTTTACTAAGAACCAACAAACTATAATCTCAGTCATTGAAGCAATTGCAATTTATCATAACATCAGAAATAGTCTATGTCAGAGCTTAATAGCAAGTCCACATACTCAACTATCATTTAGTCTTCTATAATCGCTAACACTCACGCGATACCTGTGGTTACGGAGTTTTAATCGGACACAGAGAAATATAGGGGCTTATAGTTTCGCCTCCCAACCTTTTACCACAAGGGTAATGTCAACAATAATAACTCATGCTCCCCTATATCCAATTAGATATATATATATATCATGATCTTTCCAACAAACTGTGCTTGCCAAAGGATAAAGTGTAAAAAGGAAAGGTGAAGATCACGATGACTCTTGTATAAGATAGAGGATAATAACAAAAGATAGGCCCTTCGCAGAGGGAAGCAGAGGTTGCCATGCGCTTGTATGGTTGGATGCACAAAATCTTAATGCGAAAGAACGTCACTTTATATTGCCACTTGTGATATGAACCTTTATTATGCAAATCCGTCGCTTTTATTTCTTCCACATCACAAGATCGTATAAATCTTATTTCTCCCACACCAATCAATCATACATATTTAAAGAGCAATTTTTATTGCTTTGCATCGATGACAACTACTTGAAGGATCTTACTCAATCCATTGGTAGGTATCGTGGAATCTCATGGCAAAACTGGTTTAAGGGTTTTGGAAGCACAAGTAGTATCTCTACTTGGTGCCGAGAATTTGGCTAGCATGAGGGGGAAAGGCAAGATCAACATGTTCGGAAGGTCAATGACAATATACTTCAACTGAGATCCCCTGGGCGCGCCTCCCTACCTCGTGGACAGCCCAGAGACCCCCCTGACTTGTTCTCGACGCCAAAACCTCTTATATATACAGAAACCCCCATAACATAACCTAGATCGGGAGTTCCGCCGCCGCAAGCCTCTGTAGCCACCAAAAACCAATCTAGACCGGTTCCGGCACCCTGACGGAGGGGGGGGGCATCCCTCACCGGTGGCCATCTTCATCATCCCGGCGCTCTTCATGATGAGGAGGGAGTAGTTCTCCCTCGGGGCTGAGGGTATTTACCAGTAGCTATGTGTTTGATCTCTCTCTCTCTCTCTCTCTCTCTATCGTGTTCTTGAGGTGTTACGATCTTGATTTATCACGAGCTTTGCTATTATAGTTGGATCTTATGATGTTTCTCCCCCTCTACTCTCTTGTAATGGATTGAGTTTTCCCTTTGAAGTTATCTTATCGGATTGAGTCTTTAAGGATTTGAGAACACTTGATGTTTGTCTTGCATGTGCTTATCTGTGGTGACAATGGGATAACACGTGATGTACTTGATGTATGTTTTGGTTATCAACTTGCGGGTCGTAATATTGTGAACTTATGCATATGGGTTGGCACACGTTTTCGTCTTGACTCTCCGGTAGAAACTTTGGGGCACTCTTTGAAGTTCTTGGTGTTGGTTGAATAGATGAATCTAAGATTGTGCGATGCATATTGTATAATCATACCCACGGATACTTGAGGTGACATTGGAGTATCTAGGTGACATTAGGGTTTTTGTTGATTTGTGTCTTAAGGTGTTATTCTAGTACGAACTCTATGATAGATCGAACGGAAAGAATAGCTTCATGTTATTTTATTACGGACTCTTGAATAGATCAATCAGAAAGGATAACTTTGAGGTGGTTTCATACCCTACCATAATCTCTTCGTTTTTTCTCCGCTATTAGTGAATTTGGAGTGACTCTTTGTTGCATGTTGAGGGATAGTTATATGATCGAATTATGTTATTATTGTTGAGAGAACTTGCACTAGTGAAAGTATGAACCCTAGGCCTTGTTTCCTATCATTGCAATACCGTTTACGCTCACTTTTATTGCTTGCCACCTTGCTGTTTTTATATTTTCAGATTACAAATACTCATATCTATCATCCATATTGCACTTGTATCACCATCTCTTTGCCGAAATAGTTGCACCTATACAATTTAACATTGTATTCGTGTGTTGGGGACACAAAGAGACTCTTTGTTATTTGGTTGCAGGGTTGTTTGAGAGAGACCATCTTCATCCTATGCCTCCCACGGATTGATAAACCTTAGGTCATCCACTTGAGGGAAATTTGCTATTGTCCTACAAACCTCTGCACTTGGAGGCCCAACAACGTCTACAAGAAGAATGTTGTGTAGTAGACTTCAACGCGCGTGAGGTGGAATCCATCAATGATTGGTTCGAGGACTAGTGCGGCTGAACCGCCATGACGGATACTGGTCGGATGATCCCTGCGATCGAAGGTGATCGGACAGGATGACCATGGGTTGAATTTTGGGGCAACTGGCTCTATCGCGTAGACGCCCCTGAGCGCTCGCTTGCGCTCCCTCTTGGGGATATGGGTAACGTATATTATGCTCACCGTTTTGACTTTGGGGGGACTTCTTCTATCCTCCTGTGTTCGACGGACGAGGCTCCTTGTCGTCCTCCTCACTTTGCGACCCCTTCTCCTTGTCTTCGGTATTTACCTTACCGGACTGTTTATAGACCCAATAGCTTCTGTGGGTATGATTGGATGGTTTATCGGGGGTGCCGTGGATCTGACATGGACGATCCAGTATTCGGTCCAAGATGGATGGGCCCGGATTTTTTCTTTTATATGGCTTCTTCCGCTGACCGGACTTGGAGCCACTGAATCCGACGTTGACCGCCGTGTCATCGGTATTGTTACCATTGCTTCGACGCTTGTGCCTGTTGTGTCGGGCCTTACCGTTGGTATTTCCGGTTCGAAGTGCGCTGTGTTTGCTTGCATTATTATTTCTCTTGCCAGCTGTTGACTATCTTTGCCGCCAAAAAGCGGTCATAAGTGCTGTGAGTTCCGCCATGGACTTTGGCTTTTCTTGGCCGAGGTGTCGGGCGAGCCATTCGTCGCGGATGCTATGTGTCGGTGGGAAACGACACCTATGGGATCACAAGAATCCCTACTACGGTTGCCGGGGCGCGGGGTTGTGAGAAGAGCAGGATTAACAGTCAGCATAAGCATCGTTTACCCAGGTTCAGGCCGCGAGGATGCATAAAACGCTAGTCCTGCTTTGGTGGATGTATTGAGTGTTCTTGAGCTCTCGAACTAGCTATGGTGGCTGTGTAGTTCCAAAGAGTCGAATCCTCCTCCAGTACGCCATGGGCCTCCTTTTATAGTCGAAAGGTCCTGCCACAGTGGTACACAGGAGGTGGAAAAGCCTACAGTACTATGAGCTTATCGCCCGTATTACAGGACAAGACACATTTAATGCGTCACTTAGGTGTCGCCTAGCTTTATCGGGGACAAGAGCGAGGCCCGTCCCGTCCATCGCTGCTCCTCTTCGCTTTGACACGCACCCTGGCCAGCGATGCATGCGGCGCCATGTAGGCAGGCAGGCAGCTGAGGTAGCGCGGTGGTAGGGTCTTCACGAAGATCTGCATGCTGCCATGCAGGCGCTTGTTGATCTAGCCTGGAAGCTGCATGTTGCCACGCACGTGCCAGCCCAGTTGGTCGGGCTGGCAGCTGCATGCTAATGGCGGTGGAAACTTGGCTGGTGCGGGCCTGGCAGTGGCCCCGCTGGGCAAGGGCCTTGCCGGGGGCCTGACAAGGGTCTTGCCATGGCGCGCAGTCGTCCTCGGCAAGGATCTTGCCGGGGGTCTCATGGCTTTCCTCGGCAAGGATCCCGCCGAGGGTTGCAGTCTTCTTGTCCTCATCTGATCTCATATATCTATGGTCTTGTCAAAGATCTGCATGCCACCACAAAGGTGCCTCCCGAGCCCTGGTCCAATCGTAGTTGGTTGGGTTGGAACCCGTGGGCTCAAGGGTGGTTCGCTTTCTGTTGGTGTTGGGCCAGTTACCCCAACCAAGGTTCTTGCCGGGTCATGAGCCGGCAAGGGCCTTGTCGGGGGTCTCCACCTCGCCTTTGCTTTGTCTTGTGTTTCGGCCTTGGCCTCTAACCATCTTGTTCCTCTGGCTTCTCTGCGGCTTCCCTCCCTGCTCTGCTTAGTGTGGCCGTGCATGGCTCGACTGTCCGTGCACAAGTAAAGGGGTCAAAAGGAGCGCCCCTACTTTTGTACACCGACAGGAGCCCCTTGGCCTGGGCCACACATAAGCGCGACAAGTTGTTGGGCCAGGCCCAAAACGATGCGCGGGTAGGAGGGGCGGATTCTACCGCAGTAATTTTCCGTCTGCTGTGCTTCCCCACGACCCGCACGCGATGTGGAGGGTCGTGCGTGACGTGGGGTTCATGCGTGGGGCAGTTTCCGCATGCATGCGTCACATCATGGTAAAGAGGCGGCTCGCACCTTCCCCATAAAAGAGGGAGGCGTGGAGGCATGGCTCATTTACTGGATGGACTCGGGTCACGGTCTTCAAGGCACCCATGCCCCCCCGGTCACGGGGCGGGGAACGGTCGCCTGACTTGTCCTTTCGACCCTACTCTCCCACCACGCGTCCTTCATGCAAGTGGCGGGCGGTGGAGGCGGGAAACCGGGCCGTCGCTGATTGGGGCGGCGGGTCGGTCCTGATTCCCTGTGCCTCTGACGACTGGATTGGCTGAGTGGGGCGGCCGAGCCCCGACCTCGCCCATTTATAAGGAGGGGGAGGGAGGGCGTTGTCCCACATTCCTTCAACACCCATCCTCCTTCAACCTGTGTTTCTTTCTCCCACCTGCCATGGCGAGAGGAGGTGTTGGGCCTTCGACGGTGGCGGCAAGGGTCGCTGCTCATCGTGGCGTCCCTCCTTCTCACGAGCCTTGGCCCGGCGAGCCAGCCGCAAGAGGAAGGGGAGGGGCGTACCGAGGTCGCCATGGGCGGTCGGGGAGGGGACGGTGGCGGCGGCGCCTCCGCCTCACGTGATGCCTCCATGACGGAGGTTCATGTCGGGGACCGGCCTCGCGAGTTCTTCATCCGGTTGCGCCGGCCACCGCGTCGTCATCTCCGTCTCCCCACCCCCTTCGCTCAGGAGATGGAGCTCGATCCGCCCCAGACCCTCAAATTGCACATTAGGGGCTGCGGGGCCTGGCAGACCGCCTTGGTCGGCATGACTTCCCGCTCCTCATGTTATGTATCTCTGTCGCGGATGGCAGACGTTTGCCCGCATCCATAGCTTGACGGTGGGGCTCGTCCTCTACTTCAAGTTAATGGAGGGTGGCTTACTCTCCATCATGTCTTCGGGGACCTTGGAACTCGCCTGAAGTGCTACGTGGAGAGCTCCTCTGATGATGAAGATTCCTCCTCAAGCTGGACTGACGAGGAGGACAGCGACAATGATGACGAGGGAGTCGAGCGGCAGGATGCCGACTCCGACTTCGACTGACCTCGCCGCCCCTTCCTCGGCCACGCGCCCTGCCGAGGGTCTTCCTCGCCAAGCTCTCCATCGGGGCGCTCCCCGTCGTCTCCTTGGGCGGCTGGCGTAGGAGGGCCGGAGAAGGCGAAGAAGGCGGGTGGCGGCCGTCAACTCGGAGTACGCGGGCACCGACGCCTTCATCGCGTATTGCCGGCCCGCTGCCTCGTCTTCCAGCTCCTTTCCCGGCACCAAGATGTTCTCTTGGTGCCTTCTATTCCTCGCACCTCACCTAGGCGCCCCTTTTGCCCTCCCCTGTCTTGCTCCACCCTCTGAGGAGAGGGACAAGAAAGGGATTATGGGCACCTTATCTTTTTTTTTGTAGTTTGTAAGCCTGCGAGCACTTGTTAGATTTAAGACTTGTAATGCCCTTGCTCATGTTTTTAATTCCGTATGAACTTTACCTGTATGGGATGTTTTTAATGAAAAGGGGTTTTGCCGGGTTCTTTGTGCGTGAGCGAGGCTCATGCCAAGGACGAATCCTTGTTAGTTTTAAGATAAACATTGTTGCCCGGCAACATGCCTTGCCCTCTCTCCACTTCGGTCGACCGTTCTCGCGCTCTTGGCGGAGGCAGGGGCGAAGTAGAGTTAGGCCCCTCGTTCATCTCCTTGCCACCGCAGCTACTACCAAATTCCGACCCAAGAGGTAGCTCTTGCGTTTAGGAAAGGGGGAGCACGGTGGTTTTAAGAATATAAACGAGGTTTCACATGTCCCAGTTCTATAGGAAACGCATGATAGGGGGATGAAAGACTTATCTGAATCTGCAGCCTCCGGCAACCTTGGCTTGCCGTGGTTGGATCTTTGTATATTCAGCCCCCGGCGGTCTTGGCCTGCCGGGGCTGGAGCACCGGTTCGTTCCCTTCTTGCCAAGCGGCTCAGCAGAAGTGTCCGCGTGCCCTACGAACCAAAGTGAACATAAAGACACGAAACTCGACCTCCAGGCTAGGGGTTAGTCGCCGCCAAGCACTACCAACCCTAACCGAGGAAGAGACTTAGACCTAGCATGCATACTATAACTTAGGGCGCCAGTGCTTCATTTATATATGCTCGTGGTCTCATACCGGCTTTGTAATAGAGGGTTACATGCTTTGCCGGGCAAAGCTTGTACAAAAGGTGGCTTGCCGGGAGGCCCGACAACCGCGCCTTTTGGGTAAAACTTGCGAAGATGGTCGATGTTCCAGGAGTTGCTCATTTGGGACAACATCTTGATCTCGTGCGATCGCCTTGGGCCTAGTGACTCGTATTACCCGATAAGGGCCTTCCCACTTCTACGTCAACTTGTTGGAATTCTTGGCCGACTGAATGCACCGAAGAAGAAGGTCGCCTTCCTCAGAGCTTCGGGCATGGACCTTGTGACTATATAGTGGCGCAAGGCTCTTGGTAAGCGTCTTGCTCTCACATGCCGCTCAAAGACGCATCCTCCTCAAGGAGTGTGCGTCATCTTGCCGCGAATCGCTCTTGCTCAAGCTCATCATAAGCGAGCACTCGAGGTGACACGATATGAGTTCCGTGGGGAACTTCTTCTGCCCCATATACTAGGGCAAAGGGTGTCCTGGCCCGGTGGCTCGATTTGGCGTCGTCTGATCGACGACCAAAGAACCGACAACTCATCAATCCGCGCCTTCCACTCTTGTGCAGCTTGTCAAAGGTCTTCGTTCTCAGGCCTCGCAATACTTCATCATTTGCCCTCTCCTTGGCGTGTTGCTCCGGGGGTGTGCCACGGAAGCAAAACAGACCTTGCTGTCGAGGTCTTGAATGTATTGCATGAAGGTGTGGCTTGTGAACTGCGTGCCGTTATCGGTGATGACTCTGTTTGGCACACCAAAACGACAGACTAGTCCCTTGAAGAACTTGACGGCTGACTGTGCTATCACCTTCCTCAATGGTTCCACCTCCGGCCACTTTGTGAACTTGTCCATTGCAACGCACAAGTACTCAAAGCCCCCGATAGCACAGGGGAAGGGGCCCAAGATGTTTGAGCCCCGGACCAAAAAATGGCTGTGGAGAGAGGGATTGTTTGAAGGGCTTGAGCTGGTTGATGAAGCTTCTTTGAATGGAACCGACACGCTTCACACTTGGTTACTAGTGCCGTTGCAGATCCTCGGAGGGCGGTGGGCGAAGAAGCCTTTGCCGAATGCCTTGCGGCAAGGGACCCTTGACCCTATGTGGGAGCCACATATGCCTCCATGTATCTCCGCCAACAGCTCCAAATTCTTCCTCCCGGGATGCACTTCAATTTCACACCGCTCGATCTTCTTCTCACGACAGACATCATCGATTTAACTGGTACAAGGCGCACTGACCGTGGCTACTTTTTTCCGCTTCTTCCTGCTCCTCGTGAAGTTCCCCTGCATTTGGAGGAAATGGATGATGTCTTTGTGCCCATGCTTTGGAGCACAGGGCTCGACGGCAAGGACCAAAGGCATCTCTTCCACCATGGGGGCAGCTGCCTCTCTGACGGGGCTTGGCGCCTGCCGGAGCCAGATCCTCGGTGAGCTCGTGGATCCGTGGCAACACTCTTGTTGGCAGCCCCTAGGGGCTCGGCGGGAAAGTACTTGCCGGGGCCTGACTTCCTCCGCTTGTTCTGCTCTATTGATGGCTCGACGGATGGTTGAGTTAACTGAAGCAAAAAGGTACCTGGTTCCACAGGTAGCTTGAATGCAGCACGCTTTGACAGGTAGTCAGCGATGTCGTTCTCCGCTCGGGGAACGTGTTCCGCTTGCATACTGTCAAAGTGCTCCTCCAGTTTCCTCACCTCATCTACGTAGGCCTCCATCAACGTACTCTGATAATCCTTGTTAACTTGTCTAACGACAAGCTCTGAATCACCCCTGACGATGAGCTTTTTCACCCCGAGGTCCGGCCATGATCCTCGAGATCGGCAAGCAGCCACTTTCAGATTCAACAGATGTTGTTTGTGGACATCTCCTCGAAAGTGCACGGATCACATACTTGAGGTGCTCTCCGATGGGTGCGACAAGCAGCACACTGGCACCGGTGCCTTGCAGCGAGAAAGCCCCATCAAAGTACATGATTCCAGTCGCGGCTTGCTTCCTTGCCGGGGAGAGCGGTCTCCTGGATTTCTTTTTCGGGCGTTGAGGTCCATTCTGCAATGAAATCCGCCAAGACTCTGCTTTGGATTGTCGAGGCACTTTCAAACTTCAACCCAAAGCTCGACAACTCCAAGTCCCATTCCACAATCCTTCCGGTCGCATCTGAGTTGTGCAGTATCCGTTGCAACGGGAGGCAGGTGACGACAGTGATCTCGTGTGCTTGGAAGTAATGACGTAGCTTCCTCGAGGCCATAAGGAGGCTGAAGAGCAATTTACGACACTGAGTATTTCTCGACCTAGCCCCTCGCAAGAGGGAGTCGACAAAGTAAACCGGTGCTGCATCATCTTCTTCTTACGCACCACTTCACTTGACTGTGCGACCGCCTCGATGGCGCCAGACTTCTGCCGGGGCCTTGGCTTGCCGCACTGCAGACCTGCCTGAGGAATCTCACGGCTTGCCATCCGCGGTCTCCGCCGTCATAACGCCTCCTCGACCTCCCTCTGTGCTACCAGTGCGGCACTGGCCACTTGATAGATACAGCAGCAACGACTCTTGTGGTTTAGGCGCAACCAATATTGGCGTGGAGGAAAGGTATTTCTTCAGATCCTGCAACGCCGCGTCGGCTTCTGGGGTCCACTCCATTGGGCCTGCCTTCTTCAAGATTTTTAAAAAGGGGAGGGCGTGCTCGGCCAACTTGGAGATGAATCGGCTCATGGCAGCAATGTAGCCAGTGAGCCGACGCACATCCTTGATCCGCTTGGGCGCCTCAGTCTATTCAATAGCCTTGATTTTCTCTAGGTTTGCCTCGATCCAGCACTGCGACACAAAGAACCCGAGAAGCTTTCCGGACGGAACGCCAAAGACACAATTCTCAGGGTTTAGCTTGAGGTTGATCTTGCGCAGGTTGGCAAACGTCTCTTCCAGGTCTTGTACAAGAGTTGCCCCATCCTAGGTTTTGACCACTATGTCATCCATGTATGCTTCCATATTTCTATGGAGCTGGGGTTCAAAACCAATTTGGACCGCTCTTGCAAACATCGAGCCAGCACTCTTCAAACCGAAAGGCATCCATAAAAAGCAATACGTACCACATGGGGTGATGAATGCCGTCTTCTCTTCATCTTCTCTTGTCCTGAAGATCTGGTGGTAGCCTGAGTAGGCATCGAGGAATGACAATGCCCAGATCACACCGCCGTGGAGTCAATAATCCATCGATGCGCAAGAAGAACGGAAGGGGTCCTTGGGACAAACCTTATTGATATTTGTGTAGCCAATACACAACCTCCACTTCCCATTTGCCTTGTGCACCACCACCGGATTGGCCAACCACGTCGGATGTTGCACTCCTCTCACCTAACCTGCCGCTTCCAACTTCCTGATCTCCTCTGTGATGAACTCCTGCCTTTCTAGAGCCTACTTCCTGACCTTCTGCTTGACGGGCCACGCATGAGGACAGACAGCCAGGTGGTGCTCAATCACCTCCCTGGGAACACCGGGGATGTCGGATGCTTGCCATGCAAACAGGTCGACATTCGCCCGCAGGCAGGTGACGAGCGCGCCTTCCTATTTGCTATCGAGGGTGGAGCTTATGGTGAAAGCCCCTCCCGTGCCATCCTCCCCAACGGACACCTTCTTGGTCTGCGGTGGCTCAGCTCTGGATTTCTTGCTCTTGCCGGTGGACCTCTCTGGCACGTCCTCGATGGTAGCACAACACTACGAAGAGGTGCGCTTGCCGGAGTAGGTGCGAGAGGTCTTGCCAGTTTCTTCTTCTTCCCTCCTGGGCTTCAGCGGAGCAAGTGCCTTGGCGGCAGCTGCTGCGACTGCTTCCCGGTAGAGTTGGTCGATGCAAATCAGCGCATCCTTCTTGTCGGAGGGGACGGAGATGATGGTCAACGGCCCAGGCACCTTCAGCATGTTGTAGGCGTAGTGCGACGACACCATGAACTTAGCTAGTGTCAGCCGGACGAGGATCCCGTTGTAGGGCAAGGGGATCTCGGCCACATCGAAGACGATTCTCTCTGTCCTGTAGTTCAACTCTCCTCCAAACGTCATGGGCAGTGTGACCTTCCCCTTCGGCTGGCTCCTCCCTGGATTGTCCCCTTGAAATGTGCCCGTTTCCTCGAGGTCTCCATCAGGAATTTGCAGCCTTTTGATCACGACGGACGTCAAGTTCAGGCCGGCCCCGCCGTCGACCAACATCTTGTTCACCTTGAGGTTGTGTATTGGCGAGACCAACAACGGCAAACACCCGATCGCGGCCAGCGCGGTCGTGGTGGTCCTCGGCGCCAAAGATGAGGGGCGTATGGACCTCTTTCAGCCGCTTCGAAGGCCGAACGACGGTTCGCTGTTGTAATCTCACGCTACCACCGCTTGAGTCAAGGTGAGAATTATGCAAGCGATGCGCCACCATCGACGATATGGCCTTCAGCCTTTCTAGAACTCTTGCTTTCGCGGACTCGCCGTCCTCGTCATGATCATCGCCTTCTTGCTTCTTGTCACGGCCCGGAAGCGGCCTCTTCTTCGTTGTTCTTGCCGCTGCGGCGGCCTCCTTGGCCGCCACGCTTCTTCCGGACGCTTCGGCACCGCCCCGACCCTTCTCCTTGTCCCACCTTCTCATACTTGGACTTTTGCTTCTCGGCAAGCAGCTCGACTGTCATAGTTCTGGAGGTCGTGGCCCTTGGTGCAGGTGGATCTTGAAGTACCGCTTGTCCGGAGCCCTTCGGTTTATCGGCGTCGCCAAGGCCTCGCAACCGCGCAAGACTGGCGATTTCTTTGCCGGGTCGTCCGCCTTTGGCCTTCTTGGCGGCGCTTGGTGTTTGTCGGATCTCGACGGCAAGCACGGGCCTTGCCCTTTGCGATTCCTGCTATGGCGCCGCCCTTCTTCATCGGGCGGTGTCTTCATCGAAGATTCGGTTTGCGCCGGGCGCCCTCGCCGGGTACTTCCTTCCCTCTTCAGCCGGCGCACCTATCGCCAGAACATAGAGTTCGCACATCCTTAACCTTGGTCATCGCCATCTCTTCGCGCATCTTGCGGTTGCGCACATTCGATGGAACGCCAACATCACGGGCGGCGGGATGAACGCTTGGGATGTTGTAATCGCACTGGCTGAATCTCTGGATGTACTTGCGCATGTTTTCCCCTTCCTTCTGGCAATGATACGCAAATCACTTTCCTGGCCATGAGCTTGGTGGCCTCCAGTGAAGGCGCCAACGAACTCATGGCGCGGACCCGACCAAGAAGAAATGGAATCCACCGGCAAGTGCATCAACCAAGACATGACATTGAGCTTCAGTGCCAATGGGAAGTAATTGGCAAGCACCTTGTCGTCGCGAGCTCCGGCAGCCTGCATCACGATGGTGTAGATGCTACGGAACTACAGCGGATGGGTCCCCGCCAAAGGTGTACTTCTCGCCGACGCCGAGCTTGAACATGCGGTGGACGAAGCATCGAACCCGCCGCAGCTCACGGGTAAAGGCTGGGCAGCCCACCTCGTAAGGTAGGCCGCCGGAGCCCCCCGGTGCTGGGTGGTCCATAGCGGGTCCCGCCCGCTTGTCCAACTGGTGGCGTGTATCACGCCGGCGCTCGATAGTGGTTCGAGCATCTTCGTGAGCTCGTTCTCGAAGAACTTGGCGCTGGTCGCGGTGGGTCCGCGGGTCGAACGACGCTATAGAGATGTTATCACAGGCGTCGTCACCACAGGCCAACACCCACGGTGGCTGGCGAGGAGGAGGAGAGTGCACCATGACTGCAGCACCCCCGGTCCTCCCGGCGATGGCATGTGGTGGCTCGGTGGAGCGCCCGAGGGGCCGCGCCGTCGCGGATCATCTTTGCTGGCTACTGGCGAGGAGGCTCGGATGGTGGCCTCCACTGCGTCGAGCTTCTCCCGCGGCAGGAGGGAAGTCGAGGAGCAGCTGCGCACGCGCCAAAGCTTCTGCTGGCGTGGGTGGCGGCGACAGCTGCATGGACCGTGGCGTGCTTCGACTTCCAACCACGTTAGAAGGAGCTCTATCACGACCCAGCGACTGCGTGCCATTTTCGCCATCACTTCGGCGGGCATGCTGAACTCCTTCGTCCTGTGGACGAAGCACAAGGCTCTTCCCATGGCGGTGTCCAGGGTCACCGGTGTGGTGTGATACGTCTCCAACGTATCTATAATTTTTGATTGCTCCATGCTACTTTATCTACTGTTTAGGACTATATTGGGCTTTATTTTCCACTTTTATATTATTTTGGGACTAACCTATTAACCGGAGGCCCAACCCTGAATTGCTGCTTTTTTGCCTATTTCAAAGGTTTCAAGAAACGGAATATCAAACGGAGTCCAAACGGAATAAAACCTTCGGGAACGTGATTTTCTCACCGAACGTGATCCAGGAGACTTGGACCCTACGCCAAGGAACAAAAGAGGAGGTCACGAGGGTGGGGGGCGCGCCCCCTACCTCGTGGGCCCCCTGTTGCTCCACTGACGTACTCCTTCCTCCTATATATATCTACGTACCCCCGATGTCGGTGTCAAAGCCGGCGGATCTCGGGTAGGGGGTCCCGAACTGTGCGTCTAGGCGGATGCTAACAGGAGACAAGGGACATGATGTTTTTACCCAGGTTCGGGACCTCACGATGGAGGTAAAACCCTACTCCTGCTTGATTAATATTGATGATATGGGTAGTACAAGAGTAGATCTACCACGAGATCAGAGAGGCCAAACCCTAGAAGCTAGCCTATGGTATGATTGTTGTTCGTCTCCCACGGACTAAAACCCTCCAGCTTTATATAGACACCGGAGAGGGTTAGGGTTACACCGAGTCGGTTACAGCGGAAGGAGATCTACATATTCATGGCCAAGCTTGCCTTCCACGCCAAGGAAAGTCCCATCCGCACAGGGGACAAAGTCTTCAATCTTGTATCTTCATAGTCCAGAGTCCGCCAAAGGTCATAGTTCGCTATCCGACACCCCTAATCCGGGACTCCTCAAGAGTTCTCAACCGGGCTTCAATGACGATGAGTCCGGCGCGCAGATTTTGTCTTCGGCATTGCAAGGCGGGTTCTTCTCCAAGTTACGTGTACCGCTGAATAGTGTCCGCTTTTCGTGAATATTGGGTCCTCGGCTTCCGTGATCCAATAATGGCCGTCTTCCACGTGTCAAGCAGAATGTGAAAAGCCAGGGTGTTTTTGCTTTACCCCCTAGCTGCGCAAATAAGCTGCCTTATAAAAGAGACGAGGATTTAGATCCGAATCACACCATCTCCCTTCAGGGCATTCATTGGAGCGCATCTCGATGTAAACTCATTCCATCATGGCGGTCGGCCGACGAACTCCTCCTCTCGCCTTGCCAGCCCTCAGCCTAGACATTGGGAGAGATGCTCCGTCCCACACAACGAGCTAGTGACGCTCCAAACCAAGGGATTTCTACCCCCAGCCTTCATGGTTCCGGTTCGAGCTGGACTTGCCACCTATAATGGCGGAAAGGTGCGAAGCAGCGCCCCTAATCCCTCCAAAGGGGAGCGGGTATGCCTTTGTCCTCACTTAATAAGATGGCTCGATTTCCAATTCATCCTTTTCTCCGGGGCTCTCGGAGTTCTACAGCCTCCACCGCACAACCTTACGCTGCCTCCATATTACATATCGCGGGCTTCAGAGCCCTTTGCGAAGCTGTTCTGGGCGTCAAGCTCACTGCTACCGTGGAAGAAACTGCTCGCTTTGTGCCCCGCTCTCGTGAGGGGTTGATATATCAAGTGGGCGGAGCCGAACTATGGCGCATCGCCGGACCGGATATCTATCCGGAACCTCAAGAAGGCTTCAAGACCGGCCTTCGTAATGGTTTTATATAGAAGATGTCCTTCGCCGGACCCTGTCTTGGATCGGGCCTTCCCGAAGTTCAATAATGCTCCTTGAAGAAGCACCTAAGCTGGCGCCCATGAGCCCTCGGAAGGAAAATGACAGGGACGCTCTTTACCGATGAGCCGGATAAGATTACTAGCTCATTCCGGATGACCATGATCGGGTCATGGCCACATGCATAATGCGGGGTGCAGCCGCTTCAAAGATAGGGGCCACCCCATGTGGGACTTCAATGGGGAGGATGATGCTACCCGCCACGGCCGTAAGGGCCGGATTCACGCTGCCGTTTCTAACGAAGGCCTTGTCCGCATTATACAAGGGAGAAGAGGAGGATTTCTTCGCATCAATCCACAAGGCGGATTTTCCATGTACGATCCTCCAAGCCGGGTAAGCGGACACTTCTTTATGCCCATCCGCTCCATATTCCGTAGTTGAGTATCAGTATTCTCGTGATTTTGACGCAGGAATTGCGCCGGGCTGTAAAGGACATAAACAGCCCTCCTCCACAACCCGAGGATCCGGAACGGTCCCTCGATCCGGCCTCCCAAGAGGATCCGGACATATCCATGGAGCTGATTGATGGGGTATTTTACCAACTGAGCATCGACAATGCCTTGGTCGCCATTACGGCCGATTACCCCGGAATATTTCCAATACTTTGAAAGAGATCCACCCGTGTGTATCTTTGATCACCAAATATCAATGGTGTTTTGCAGGGCGAGCCCTTGAGGCGGAAGGCCGAGCCTGTGGTGGCCAGCCAACAAAGGGCGCAAAGGCCAGGTAATTTGAAAAGAAGTGCGGTCCGGATTGAGACGCCGGCGCCATGGTATGGCATGCCACCTTATTCCCAAGTTTTATTCCCGGAAGGTATACTAACGCTTCGTGCTCTCTTCAGGAAAAAGAGCACTCGCCGGACTATATCCAGAGAGGCTCTCAATCGACCCTCCACCAGCCAGGCTCCAAAGCCAGGTCCAGAGGCGGAGGCGAACATGAGGCGTGGCGGCTGGACACTCCTCCGGCAGCAGGATGCCGACGGACTATCTGCCACCAATTCCGAAGTGGAGAGCGCCATGAATCACAGGCGTCGCCGGACTGTTCTTCGTGACGCATGTTTCTCCCAAGAGGCATTGGATGCCTTCAATTCGGGAGATGCGCACCCTCGTGCCGCTCAAAATGGTCTAGCCAGAGCCACGGAGCAAAGATGTGAAAGACATACGGGTGGGAAAAATTTGATGGTTATATATACCAAAGAGCCCCGAGACTTGAAATAGTTAGAATAACTGATTTAAGTATCATTTATCATGCAGGATCTTACAAAAGAATACCCAACTGTCCTGTGGGTCGGAAGAGTGCAAAGCCCAACTTGAGGCCGCACTAGCGGCCAAGTAGGGAGGCCACAGAGACCCCCTTTGGTAATATACGCTTTGAAAGAAAAGTATTTTGTGGAGTGCGGCGTATGTGTAAATCTGAGAACATCATTGCAGATGGCGCCGGAGTAGATCCGAACAAGCAACAACTGTTGCGCCGGTTAAAAGCCGGGGAGAGCGTGCTTACGAGGGTGAGGCAGGAGAAGAATAATCTCCAAGATGCCAACACCCACCGGGAGAGGAACTCAAAGATGTTCGTGCCCAGCTGGCGGACTCCGTGAAGGAGAATCGACGGCTTCGACGCGGCATTTTTAGTAAGTGCTTGAACGAACTTTGACAAAGAGTTTGGCAAAGAAGTTGATTAACAAAGTTATGTTTGTTGGTATGCTCACAGGTCGTCCTGCAGAGGAAATGCCCGGTTCTATGGGTGACCTTCTTCCCGAGCTCTTACAATCTGCATTTAACGAAGTTTAAGGTGTGATGAAGGTCGTCGCCTGTGCCTTAGGCCATCTCTGCCTCCCCGCCTCAAGGCCTTGGAGAGCTTGCGAGAGAGGCTCAAGGGAGCGCGGGCGGCGCTCCGATTATGGAAGATATCGGCCTGCCCGTCAAGGCGCTGGGAGGCCTGGGCCATGGTGAAGACGCGGTACACGAAGGCTGACCCAAACCACATGGCTGAGGTCGGCCCTGTGGGGCCTGATGGGAAGGAGATCCCTGTGAGCTTAGTGTACGGCCAAGTAGAATTGGCTGCAAGGTATTCCCAGCAGGACTGTAAACTAGACAGCCTATTAGATGGTATTGAGGAGGAATATGCCCAGTCAATTTGACTATGTAATTTAAAATCACATGTAAAAATGCCTTCTAGCCGGATTGTAGATCGTTTGTCATTGCAGACCTTTTCGCTTCAACCTTGGGACCCTATAGTACGGAGTGTGTCCGAATACCATCATGGTTATGTAAAAACCGGGGTATGCGTGGAGACCAGGCGTAGGGGTCATTAGTGCTTTAGCAGACAAGTGCCCAACTAGTTATGTTATATTACATGGTTAGTAAGAAACATCTTCCGTGGAGAATAGTTCCGTTAGGGGTTCCTTTCTCGAGGCATGCCGTAAAGTGCATGTCCAGACTGCGAAAAAGCGTAAAAGCATCCGGGGCGGATAAATAAATAAGTGAGGAATCATCTTTTAGTTCACCGAATCAATATTCCTTTAAGAACGCTTAGCTTTCGGCTTCACCCACTGGAGGTACACATCCGCTGACCGGCGGTAACAATCGCAGAGGTGCTCCCTTTACCACCTAGCCGAACAATCGGGAACGTAGGGGTAAGCACAGGAGCCAGGCAACCCAGCTTGGCCAAAACTTAAGTCATATTGATGCATATAATGGTGAATAAAAGGTACACGCGGAAGCATTACGCATGAGTTAGGCGTAAAGCCCGTAAAAAGCTTATGTTAAAGAAGCCCTGTGTATAATGAGCGCAGGAATACTTAGCGTCAAGTGTGTCAAAAGTAACGATGCGCAAACGAGCCTTTAAAGGCTGTAGGAAAGAAAAAAAAGAGAGAAGGAGAGAAATATAAGACAGCTAATGTGTAAAAAATAGATAGAGGAAGGAGACGAACTCAGAATCCGGCGCTAGGCGTAGAATCTTCGGAGACGGGCTGCGTTCCATGGGTTCGGCTCGAGTCGGTTATCGTCGATGCAAAGGTACGCCCACCGGTTAGGACTTGGTCGATGATAAAGGGACCTTCCCATTTGGGCTTGAGTTTGTCCTTTTTCTTGTCCGGCAGGCGTAGAACTAATTCGGCAACATTGTAAGTTTTGGCCCGTACTTCTCTACTTTGATATCTTCGAGCCTGCTGTTGATATAATGCGGAACGGGCTTTGGCCACGTCACGCTCCTCCTCCAAGGCGTCCAAACTGTCCTGCCGATCGAGCTCGGCTTCTCTTTTCTTCATACATGCGCTTTTCGAGGTGAGTCATGAATTATGTCGCAGGCAAAACTGCCTCATACCAGATACCATAAAGAATGGTGTGAATCCGTGGTGCGATTCGGCGTGGTCCGCAGCCCCAGAGTACGGAGTCGAGCTCCTCTACCCAAAGGCGTGTTAGATTCCTTGAGGGACCGCACTAATCTGGGTTTGATGCCGCTCATGATTAGACCATTTGCTCATTCTACTTGGATCGTTAGTTTGAGGGTGATAGATCAAGCATAGTCGAGCTTGATGCCCATGTTTTTGCACCAGAGTTTGACCTCGTCGGCCATGAAGTTCGTGCGGTGTCGTTGATGATGCCGTGGGGACGCTGTAACGTGCAGGTAATGCACTCGATGTGAAGTCTATCACCGTCCGGATTCGGCCGCCTTAATGTGCTTTGCCTCTATCCATTTGGTGAACTTATCCACCATGACCAGAGGGTATTTTTGCTTGTGGGTTCCTCCTTTAAGGGGTCCAACCATGTCAAGCCCCCTGCACCGCCAAGGGCCAGGTGATGGGTATAGTTTGAGGGCGGTAGGTGGCATGTGGCTTTGATTAGCTGAAGTGTTGGCAACCGACGCATCGTTGGACCAAGTCTTGAGCATCTTCCCGGCCGTCGGGCCAATAGAATCCTTGCAGACGGAAGGCCTTGCTTGCTTACTGTGGCCTGAGCTGCAAGGCGTGGTGCCCGCTGAGTCCGCATGAATTTCAGCTAAGATTCCGCTTCTTCCTCTTCTGGAGATACACCTTTGAAGGACTCCGTGGTGCTTTTCTTATAAAGCTCTCCTCATGGACTTTATAGGTTTTAGATTGCCGCACTATGCAAAGATGCCTCATTTTGGTCCTCGGAAGTTACTGCCTAGTTAGGTAGGCTAGAATGGTTCCGTCCACGGGGCAATGACTGCCATCATTACGTAATGGTTGAAGGTGTTACTTCGCTGGCGTAGCCTCCAATTGTGTCGAATGTTCGTGTCGGCAAGGTTGTTGGGTCCGGCTGCTATTTCCTGACTCTTCCCATGATACGGATGGCTTGAACAGCCTTTCTAGGAAGATATTGGGGGACGGCATCGCGCTTTTGTGCCATGCGTGCAGTGACGCTCACGCCTCGATTGTTTTCCTGCTATATGGTGAAATTCGATTCTTCGAACCGAAATGACATTTTAGGACGGGCTTGATAAGCTGCCATTTTAGGATCCTTGGCATCGAAGTCTCCATTTATTTGGGATATCGCGAGGTTCGAGTCCCCGCACCTCTAGGCGTTGAATGCCCATGGATACCGCCGTCCGGAGACCATGTAGAAGGGCCTCAGATTCGGCTGTGTTGTTGGAGTCCGTGATACATTATCTCGAGTACGATTGAATCAGATCTCCTGTTGGGGACGCTGAACGACGCCAGCCTTCTGTGCCAGCCAACATTTTGAAGCCGCCAAAGTGCATGATCCGGTTGGAATATGTGCCGTACTTTTTAGGGAGTTCAGCTTCAGTCCATTCGGGCATTTAAGTCGAGCAAAACTTGCGACTTAATTGCTCGCCGTGGCTTATAGGTTATGTCGAACGGGAGGAGCTCAATGGCCCATTTGGCAATCTGGCCCATCACGTCGCGGTTGTTTATAATGTCATTAAGAGGTACTTCAGAGGCTACTGTTATCGAATACTCTTGAAAGTAGTGTCGAAGCTTCCGAGATGCCATAAACACTGCGTATGCTATCTTTTGATAATGCAGATACCGTGACTTGTATGGAGTGAGGACAGTGGACACATAGTAGACTGGCTTTTGAGGGGGAAACTTGTGTCCGTCCGTTTCTCGTTCGACGAGAGCACTGCCCTTACAACTTGATGAGTTGCGGCGATGTATAATAGCATTGGTTCGCCCATGTTGGGCACGGCCATGTGGGGACCCCGACTCATAAGTCGTGATCACCAAATGCACGTGTACAGTGATCCCAGTGATCAATGCTCACTGAACACACAGAAGCTGAATAACAAGAGTCTTACATCCATACATACCGTTTTACACAAGTAGGACCATTATGGTCATGTCTTGAGTATAACATTGCAACGGAAATCTTCGTCGATAACTTGGACCCATGCCATCTGCCTTAACCCTACAGCGTTTCGACTGGGAAGCGTCCTAGCTCGCACGATCGTCACCAAGAACTCTTCAGTATGCCATGTCTTTCGTGCCTGGCCAATAAAATAACCAGTGGCAAGCCAATGAGTACTTTGAATGTACTCGCAAGCAACCCATGATTTGGTTCAAAGTGACAATGCAGTTGTATAGCAAGAAAGCAACCTAGCTTCAAGCTAGTAGAGGTGTCCTATCACCTTGTGAGACATGCATCAATAAACATGGGTAACCTTGAGAACATGCTACAGATATCAACATAAATAGAGTTTGAATCCATGCCATGCCAATCAACATGTCAAGTCACCACCTTGACACAATTAGTTCCTTTCCACACACACATGCACCGAGATTGTAAATTTTTTGAACATAGTTTAAGTAGCACCTCCCAACTGTCCATGACCGTGGACACGGCTATTCGAATAGTTTGACACTCTGCAGAGGTTGTGCACTTTACCCACAAGATCCGGGAAGCTTTCGTGTCACCCACGATCCCGCAGCACCTCAAGTACTCGGGGGGAAGCACCCGATCATTAACTTGCCCTAGACGACACTAACATAGGGTCCACTCGTTGATACATGGCCCTCGTGTATAAGCAAAGGATCGTGTGTTGGGGATATACATAACAGGTAGGCCCACGAAGGGTCGAAATATCATGAAGCATGGGGTCCACACAACATGTGGGTCCGTGTCAATTTCATACGTACATACTATCGACTTTATTAAGCAAAGATACTATCCACTCGACCAAGCAACATACCATCCACTCGGATGACAGCTTCACCACTCGACCGCATTGACTCACTCGGATATATCAAGACCAGCAGGCAAAGAAAGCGAATCGGCATCATTCTAATAATGAGGGCTTAATAGTGGGCTGGCATTATGGCATTCATACCCCACTTGTAACATAGGAGGTGAGGGGTATGGCGACTCTATATAAGCCACCCCCACCACTAGACTAGGGGCTCTTTTCTTCCACCTCTCTCTCTTTTCACCATTAGTCTCAGACTTAGCTCTGTGCATGGGGATCCGCTCCTCGCCACACACACACATTGTAATCTCCCGGATACATACTAAGATAAAACAAAGCCTCTCTCGAGCACGAGACGTAGGGTTGTTATCTCCATCGTGAGTGACCCAACTCGCTAAAACCACCGTGTCACCCATATGCATCTCGATAGATCATGCTCCGTTATCCTACCCTCTCTTATCTTTCTGAGTCGCTCCCACGACAGATTGGCGCCATACCGTGGGGCATGGCGCTCATCGAGCCATGATGCAAATGGTTTATTTCTTTGATCTTCGTCCGTCGATCAACAATCATCAATGGAGGGTTTGATCCAGGATGTTCCGGACATCACTCCATTTATGTGAGGATAAAATACTCCTAATCATACAAAAGGATCGTGGAGTTGCTCATCTCAACTTATCCTCTTTACAATCAAACATTACAATGATCTAACAATGGTTTATTCTTCTTATGTATGCACACGAGCTTATACAAAAGGACGCCTCCTTTTGTTTCGATTGGTGGCTCGGCTCCTAGACGATAAAGCGTCGCCGTCCGCCCATCATCATCTGCGAACTCATCTGTAACGCCGTCGCTGAGTGCCCGCACACGCACAGCCGCTAAAGCTCGGCTTGGTTCCCCGACCGGGCTGAGCACGACGGGCCGCGTGATCGACTCCAGTTCCTCGGGCGACAAGGCACAAATGCCGGCAATCCGCCAAATTCGCTGGGTGTCGAGCGCCGACTCCGACCGGCGATGGCTTTCCGCTCCCCGAGCAATGAAGCACGATCACCGGCGCTTCGCATCAGCCTCGCCCTTGGCTGCGCCGACTCGCGACTCCTGCACCTAGACTGTGGCCAGGCTGCTCATCCTCCCTCATCAGCTTCTCCAGTAGTGGTCGCGTGTACCGCAGCTGATCCGCCTGTCCGCTCCTCCGGGTGCGCGGTTCTTCGCTCCATCGCCGCTTTGCTGGCCATGGTTTTCCTTTTCTCCTTTAACCACGCTAAGGTGAGTGGGCCATCTCCTCCTTGATTACCCGCATGCAGGTTAATGCGGAGGCTGTGCAATGGAAGGCGTGGTGATCTCCAACGCCAAATTAATTGGCTGCCTCATTAAAGCGCCAATTGATGGATTACTAACGCCACTTATCTGATTGCTAGGCCACGGACCCTAGTTAATTCGTGCATGCATGCATGTATGACGGACCATCGTGCCTTGAACTTCACAGCCATGCTTGCTAGTAACTTGCGTGGTCACCCGATGAATCTTCCACTCGGCATACCGCGAACCCGATTCGGTCGAGTTCACATAGATGAATCCAATCGGATGCAGACTCAAGTTCACCAGGCCATGGACCCTAGTTCACTCGACCGCCACGCGTGCGTCAGCCGTGACGCCATCTTCATCACTTTCAACAGCCAGCACATCGCCATTCTGCGGTGTTGTCTCGTCAACCGCAGCGGCGACGCATCAAGGCGTGCGGGTTCACGGACTGGACGCAGACACGCGTCGGGAGCTGCCCACGTCTCGATCACAACATGACGGGAGCCACCGGTCTCCGCCATACGCAGCCTTCGCACGAGAACGCCGCGTCCCGCACTCGGATTCATCTCAGCCGCCTCACCTTGGCGATGGATCCGCGCCTTAAAACCGCCGCCACCATGGCTAATCGAGGGGAGCTCTGCTACGCCTTCCACTTTCCTTCTAATCTTATTCCATCCCATTTATCTCATGCATGCAGGAGATAAATGGCCATGGGAAACGTCCATTGCATGCACGAATGGCTTTGACTCTCACTTTATTAGCGTTAAACCATTTGCATGCAGATTAATTCGGCACTAGGCGTGGACAACTTCCCCACGCGCTGGATCCGTCTGCCTCACAAGCGATCAAGCCGCTGCCTCATTTAAATGGGATAGTGCTTGTGGGCACATCCATGCCGAACCTCACCGAGGCCTCCAAGCCCGGCACTCGCGTCGGCCTGCTCAAATACTCCATTAACCGACCAGATCGCCGCACAGCTTGTGATTCCCTCGCATCAGCGTGGGTGCACTTTCGGATGAGGAGTCCACTCAGATCAAGACTCACTGACCGTGAAGCCTATGGGTTCACTCGGCTGGTTCGCTGGTACTTACTTGGTCGGCTTAACATCCAGAACATCATCGACAACAACAATGCGAGCTACGGGCGGCCGTCCGCATCACCTTTGTTCCAATGAACGGCTCGGCTCTCGAACGGTGAAGCACTCGTAATCAATCGCTCGACAAGCCATCATCACTCGTCAGCCTGCCACGCCGCCGCCATAGGTTGGTCACCTCATAACCACTCGCCGCCCGCCGCTGCCGCCATAGGTTGGTCACCTCATAACCACTCGGCCGCCAGCGCGTCGCCATCGGTTGGTCACCCATAACCACTCGGCCGCCCGCGGCCGCCATTGGTTGGTCACCTCATAACCACTCGACCGCCTGCGCCGCCACTCGGTTAGGTCACCTCATAACCACTCGGCCGCCCGCGACGCCGCCATTGGTTGGTCACCTCATAACCACTTTCGGCCGCTCGAAGGCCGCTAATCGGTTGGTCACCTCATCACCACTGTCACCCCTCATGGCACAGTTTCTACAATCTCATAAATGATTCTTTTTCTTTTTTATATGCTCTAAATCCCTCAGTGGGTGACTTAGTTGCGAATCCGTCTCGCCTAAGTTTCAAAAAATCCTGCCGACTGGAGAGCAACCCTCCCACTCGGAGGCTTAGTTGCGAATCCGTCTCGCCTAAGTTTCAAAAAATCCTGCCGAGTGGAGAGCAACCCTCCCACTCGGAGGCTTAGCTGCAGTCCAGTACTCGCCTAAGTTTCAAAATCCCGAGTGGAGAGCAACCCTCCCACTCTGGGCTTAGCTGCAGTCCAAGACTCGCCTAAGTTTCAAAAATCCCACCGAGTGGAGAGCAACCCTCCCACTGGGGCTTAGCCGCAGTCAGTCCAAGACCGCTTAAGTTTTAAAATCCCACCGAGTGGAGAGCAACCCTCCCACTGGGGCTTAGTCACACCAAGATGCACTAAGTTATATAGAAATCCTGCCGAAAGTGGAGAGCAACCCTCCCACTGGGCTTTACTGCAGTCCAAGATCGCCTAAGTTTCAAAAAATCCCACCGAGTGGAGAGCAACCTCCCACTCGGGCTTAGCCACACCAAAGACTTACTAAGTTTTAAATCCTCACCGAGTGGAGAGCAACCCTCCCACTGGAGAACTTAGCTGCAGTCCAAGACTTCTTGCCTAAGTTTTGAAAAAATCCTACCGAGTGGAGAGCAACCCTCCCACTCGGAGGGCTTAGCTGCAGTCCAAGACGCCTTAAGTTTAAAACACCACTTTCGGCCGCCTGGGCCGCCACTCGGGTTGGTCACTCATATAACCACGGCCGCCCAGCCGCCACCGGTTGGTCACCTCATAACCACTGGCCGCCCAAGGTTACCTTGGTCGGTCACCCTCATAACCACTGCCGCTGCCGCCCTGCCACCTTTCGGTTGGTCACCTCATAACCACTGCCGCCCCCAAGGCCGCCACTCGTTGGTCACCTCATAACCACTCTGCCCCTGCCGCCACTCGGTTGGTCACCTCATAACCACTGGGCCGCCTGCCGCCACTCGGTTGGTCACCTCATAACCACTGCCGCCGCCTGCCGCCACTCGGTTGGTCACCTCATAACCACTGGCCGCCTGGCCGCCACTTTCGGTTGGTCACCTCATAACCACTGCCACCTTCGCCGCCACCGTACTCGGGTTGGTCACCTCATAACCACTCGGCCGCCCCGCCGCCACTTTCGGTTGGTCACCTCATAACCACTGGCCGCTTCAGGCCGCCATCGGTTGGTCACCTCATCACCACTTTCGGTCGCGCGCCGCCATCCTCGGTTGGTCACCTCATCACCACTCGCCGCCGCCCGTGGTCGCCACTCGGTTAGTCACCTCATCACCACTGCCGCCAGCCGCCACTCGCCCACTCGGTTGGTCACCTCATCACCACTTGCGCTCGCGTCAGCCGCCACATGGTTGGTCACCTCATCACCACTTTCGGCTGCCCTCAAGATCTTCACTCGGTGAGACACATCTACATCAATCGGCCACCCCGCATCGCCATCTGGCTGAACTCATCTTCACCACTTGGCCACTAAGCGCACCTTCAAACAGCTAAGTCATTCTACATGCGCTTACATTCTGCTATTTCCGCCTTTCCCGAGTATCCCATAATTCACACATCACATTCACTGGAAACCACGCCACCGAGTGTACCTCTACGCCGGTTGTTTATTTTCTCATACTTTCTTAGTAATGGTTATGTGACTCCGAGTCCAACTTCCATTTTTTCAGCATACATCATTCACGAACACCATGTGTCATTCTTCATTTTAATTTGCATCGTCCCCCGGGCTGCAACTCATTCGAAATACTACACTTCCGCTTTATTTGAGCCGGTATTCTAATCGAGTTCAGTCGGATCCGTCGCTTCCACAAGTTCGAATGGATCCTTCGCTCTTTCAGACTCTTGCTGGTTAACCACCAAGCCCTTGCACTCCTGGGGCTGGTGTCTATGGGTGCTATTCACACAAATCATTTCAACACACATCAAATTTCCTCGAGAAATTATTTCGTTAGCTTGTGTCATTTCTTACACAAGTTACGTTATTTCACCGACGGCCCTAAGGCGCCAACTTCATCGCTGCTCGGACTCGGTCTCCATACCGTCCCAACAAGACCACAACACCGACCTTGTCGCTCTGCCGACTTCAAACACATCTGGCCAACCCTTCTGTGGAATCCTCTTCATCGTATCAATGATACAGACGTCGTCAGACATGAGACAAATAAGTCCCCTTTATAATTAAACTTCTCACTTCACTCTTTTGGGAGTTTGCCTCTTTCGAGCATCACTCGGAAGCTTCTCCTCATCTTCTCCAAAGTCCGACTCAATGAATTGCAAATCATCCATTCAAAACTATATTTCTCGTATTCCGACATGTCCGTTGTCGAAGCCTGTAGTACGCTCGGGGGCTACACCGCACCCAGGGGCTGCATCTCATTTGGAATAACACTCTCCTGAGTGGTCGAGTACTTCATCACCAGTCAGATCCTTCACTTCAACAAGTGCATTCGATTCGCCACTTTGTCAAGTTTAGTAATGACCCAGACGCTCTGCACGCCATCTTCATTCCTACTCAGAATCAGTTGGCAGACCGGTCTTCTCGCGCCGCAACCACGTTACACCGACCTCGTCACTACATAAGCTTCGAAAGCATTCGACTAAGTCCTCCGAGGACCATTTTCGCCGTCCGGTGGCACACCACGACTTCGCTTACTTGCCCAGTCACGCCGCCAATACCGGCTCGGTTGTGCACGCCTCTTCACCACTCGAATGCCCTCAAGCTGATCTTCACTCTCTGGACTAGATATGTAGTCCCACATTCGACCACTTCACACGTCATCACCATTCGGCCAGCCCCCTGTGCCCTCGCCACTTTCGATTGCGTGCGTCTTTCACCACTCGACCGCCCAGCAGCGTCGCCACTTTCGTTGTACACATCATCGCCCCTCTCGCCGCCTCGCGTCACCATCGATTGGACATGTCTTTACCTTCTACACCCCCAAAGACGGGAACGTACTAAGTTACTCATATGGTCAAAACCTCATATCACACTCTATAGCAAGCTTACCTCCTTCGAGCATCACTGGGGCTACGCACGATTTACAGTTGGCCATGTCACCTTCGTGGGGTTCACGCCCATTTGGTCAACCTATTGATCACATCAGGAATATTCTTCCGACCATACATGCTCGGTTCAAGATCTATAAGTGAAGACGTCCACTCACTTGGACAAATACCCTTTCACGCCTAAAGGGTGAAAATGAAGCTCCTCTACGGATACAATATACTCTTGCAAATACCCTTTCACGCAAAAATCTAACGGTCAATATAAGAAGCACTACTAGAACGATTACTCCTCGAGTGTCGAAGCTTTTTTTCTACAATGCGTTTCATGGCCGAATTCATTCATCTTGCCGAGTGCACAAAGATCACTTGATTGATCCAGTTCCAGATTGAATTTATTTACAATGCCAAATGCACGAAGATCAGTCCCATTGACTTAGCTCCAAGCTGAGCTTATTTACCATGCCAAGCGCTTGAAGATCCATCCGATTGACTCAATTTCAAACAAAGATATTTACCGTGCCGACTGCATCGAGGTTAACCGGGAAACTTAAACCTCTCGCTAGACTCACCTAGTCCGACAGAGGCTCGATTACATTCCCTGAGCAGTGCACCTGGGCCGCGTCCTGCCCCCACCGAAGAGAACTCAGAAAGAAACATTTTGCTCGATGCAAAACCAGCTCCAATTACTCAACCTCCGAAGTTAGAGAAGAACAAGTTCGACCAATTACCAGCTAAGAAGATTTTTAGCCTTCAGATTCTCCGACTGCCGCCTGCAATGCTAGCCGTGCGATGTCTTGGGACTACACCTAGCAGTGCACTCAAGCATGCCCCCACCGGAGTAATCTCCACTTGCACGCACGACCAAATTCAGAGTGATGAACAACAACAAAAGACAGGCTCTAAGACTCCCCGCCGACTACCCGCATTCAACGGCGGTCTCGGGACTACACCTGGGTGCACTGCTGCGCTCCCCACCGGGAATGGTATCCACTCTAACGGTCCGCCTGGTCCGAGTGGACGCCAAACAACAAAAAAAAGACATGTTCCAAAGTGCGTGAAGAAATTCTCGAGTAATCGCCACTTTCGATGCAGGCCCACTCCAAATCACTCCAAAAAAAAATTCTATAAGGTGAGTTTAACGCCTCCTCCATGGACCTGTTTGAGCCTTCTTCTAGGACTCAAAGCGTGAAACTCACAAGTGTGGATCTAAACGACTTCGTATTGACGTTCCTATGGGATAAGAATGGCATCTCTCTAAGAGAGCAGTCCATGTGTCAACTCTGGTTGCACAGATTTAATGACACACCCATACTTTCAGATCACGAAGTTAACCTTCTTCCGAGAGATGAACGAATGTCACCAACTTGTTCCTCACGACACTTACCCTCGATCACCGGGAAAGCGTGGTGCCGAATCCATTGAGATTTTGTTCAAACCTTGGTTGTCTCAAAGCCGCGATTTACATGTACCGGTATTTACGTAATCACTCGGACCAAACCGTGTCTTACACCAACTTCGCTCGCAAAATCGCAATCGATTCGGGGCTAATGTTGGGGATATACATAACAAGTAGGCCCAATGCATGTCGAAATATCATGAAGCATGGGGTCCACACAACATGTGGGTCCGTGTCAATTTTACATGACATACTATCCACTCCTGACAAGCAGGCATACTATCCACTGGACCAAGCAACATGCCATCCACTTCCTGATGACAGTTCACCACTCGACCGTGCATGACTCACTCCGGATATCTGAAGACCAAGAGAGGCAGCAAAGCGATCGGCATCATTCTAATAGTGAGGGCTTAATAGTGGGCTGGCATTATGGCATTCATACCCCACTTGTAACATATAGGAGGTGAGGGGTATGACTCTATATAAGCCACCCCCACCACTAGACTAGGGGCTCTTTTCTTCCACCTCTCTCTCTTTTCACCATTAGTCCTGTGGACTTAGCTCGGGGCATGGGACTGCTGCTCCTCGCTCACACACACACATTGTAATCTCCGGATACATACTAAGATAAAACAAAGCCTCTCCTGAGCTCGAGTCGTAGGGTTGTTATCTCCTTCGTGAGAGACCCGAACTTCGCTTAAACCACCGGTGTCACCCATATGCATCTCGATAGATCATGCTCTGCTATCCTACCCCTCTCTCATCAGGAGTCGTTCCCACGACATCGTGGGACTCTCGCCCTTTTCACATTATCACACATACACGAAGGGACCAACTGTGTGTCCTGGGTGCCTGTGAAAATAGATCCATGGCCGCCTATCCAAACACTAATCATTCCGAGAATGACCTCAAGTCACCCCCGTCACTAGTAATGTGGGCACCATGCTAGTATCAGTCTAAGTAATCAATAAAGCCCTATCCCATAAAGAGGTAGAGTGGTTGCACATGTTTGGTTGGGACGGTAATCACACATAAATCTAATCCATCATTTTACACACCAAAATCTTTCTTTGGTACACCACTTCTTCCTCAAGTGGTGACCTTAGTTCAACATCTCCCAAGGGCATTAGGGGCACCCGATGGGGTTCTCGAAAGGGTGTAACCACTAATGGGTTCATGGTACACATGCATCATTATGCATCAACTAGCCTCTTGTCAATGCAATCATGAACAAGGTAAAGTCTTAAGTAGGGGTATGCATCATGTGGTGGTTCACAACAAGTTTACCACCGTCATATTTCATCATCATGCACTCGGAAGAGAGGTACCGATGAACAAGAGGGGTGTCATGGTCAAAGGGCTGCTTGCCTATTTTAACAAAGCCTTCGAGGTCTTCAAATATCCCTGGTCCAACTCCAAGCATTTCGTCTACTTGCCAACTATCGCTGAAAGCAACCATAATAAGCAACACAACAAGGCAGGGAAATAAAAGTGCTCTAAAATTATTAATTTGACTTTTCTAGGGCATCTACGGTTATATGGAAAAATAACCAGTAGTGGTTTCATTTGAATTGGACCAGTGGATATTTCTGAACATTTTGATATGATGGAATCAAGGGGTTCATGGATTTGCAAGAAGTGTACAGAAATATATTTCTGAAAAATGAGAAAAGGCACCCATTTATCAAACCATGATTTTAGAAGCATCTAGGAGTTGGTGTCACTGGATTTGGAGTTCAAATGAAAGTATTAGGAAAAATGTTCATAAACTAAGTTATGAACTTAGAAGCATCTAGGAATTTTAATCATGGCATTTGGATCAATTTTGAGCTCTCTGTGATTTTCTAAAGTTCATCACAGAAATAGGAAAATAGGGTCTTACTAAATATGTGTGAAGAAAAGTTTCTCGAAAAATGTGCAAACAGCACCATGTGATAGATCATGAATTTATGAACTACTACAAATTTGAATCATCCAATTTGGAGTCAATTTGAATTTTTATGGATTTTTGAAGTTCATCGAAAAGAAAAGGAGAATATTTGGGTTATACCTAAACCGTGGCATTGTATGCAGCTTTAGCACCGCGAAGACACCGGGCCGCCCAACGGCCATGCAAGCGACGGGCGACGCCGAAGGCGCCAGTGAACCCGCCTCCACTTGCTGCTGTGGCCCGGTGGCTGGGCACATCGACGCAGCGGGCCCGCTTGCATGTGGCCTTTCTGCCTTCCTCTTCCTCCCGCGCTCACTTTGGCCGAGGAAGCGAAGAGCCTGACGATGATTGCCGGGCGCATTTGGGGCACCTCCGGGGCGATGCTCGGCTATGGATGAGCTCAGGGAGGCGCGCGCATCCACCTGGGTATGCCTTGACGCGACGGCGAGGGTCAGAAGCGGCGACGGGCTTGGACGGCGGCCGTGGAGGAGGCCGTCGGCCATCTTTCTACCACGAGCGTGGCGTATGCTCTGTGGATGAACGACGGCGGTGATGGAGGCCTCGGTGGTGGTATGATGGTACTGGAGTGGCTAGCAGTGGTGGAAGAGAGGCTCGGATAACCCGGACTTAGGGCGTGAGCTCCACGGCGGCGGCCCGGCCCATTGCAAGGATGAAGGACACGGGGGAAGGTGTGGGTTGGTCCAGGGGGTGCACGGGAGGGAGAGAGAGAGCCAAAGGAGTAGAGAGAGGGCTCGGGGGTGGCCTTATGTAGCCGAACTGTGGCTCACTGTGGACGCGGCGCATTGGTGGCCGCGACAACGGCTCGGGAGGCCAGGAGGGAGGGAGAGTGGCTGTCTACGGCACTCGTGGGGGCGGAGTAGGTCGCCGGGAAGAGAGAGAGGAGAGGCGGTAGGGCTCTGGTGCTAACGCGTGCTAGGCCATGCATTGGCCGAGCCGGGCCATGGCCTAGGGGCACGAGCAAAGCAGAGGGGTGAGAGAGAGAGGGAAGGAGAGCCTGCACGGCCATCGTGTTGCGGACGCCGAGGGCCTCGACCCAGCCTTGAGGGGAGGCTCGAGGTGGTTTGGGGATGGCCAAGCGTCAATGATCCGGACCTGGAGCCGACGTGCTCCAGAGCGTGTACAAATAAGCCGCAGACATCCACAAGCTTTTCAGACTCGCGCTGGCCCACTTGTGTCTAGTGGCTGCAGGTAGAATAAACAAGGGGGAAGGAGGCCTTGGATGCTCTGGGACTTGGCAGGAGTGAGAGAGAGGTGAGAAAATGGGAGGAAAGCTGTTGTCCAGAGGGGAAAAAGGGCTTTTCACCCCCTTCATCATGGCTTCTCGGGCAGGGAAAGATGCAGGGGTTAGAGGAGGACCATATGAGGCTGTGGGAAAAGGCTCAGCTCATGGAGATTTGTGGAAGAGGCCAAAAATGGGATTTTGGTAAAGTGGCAGAAGGTGTTTGATGCTGGTGTGGGCAAGAAGATGAACCCCTCTTGTCATAAGGCTTGACAGGGCCAAATGGCATGAGAAATCAAGAGGTTCCACCAAGATTGAGTCCATTTGGGCAAAGTTGCCAATGCAACTTTTGCAAACCCTAGAAATCAACAGAAATGGACTTTCCAAGATTTAGTCATGCAAATCTGTTCTCCTTGATGCACCACTTGGTGTAGTGTCATCATTTGAGGTCCTGAACATGTCCACAAAAGTTGACATCAAAAGGAGAAAGTTGCCAATGTAGAGTTGTTCAAATTTGGTTCTGGACAGGAAGGGTTTTGGCGCTCTTTGATCAAGTTAACTTGTTCTCCAACTTGTGCCACTTGGTCTAGATGAATGATTAGACCATTTGAGCATGTTCACAAGGTTTGAGAACATTTGGACATGTTTGACAGTGCAAAGTTGCTCAAACTTCAAAAGGGACAGAAATGGTTTTGAGGGGATTTGATGATGTTATATTGTTCTCCAAGACATGATACTTGTCAAGATCATCAAACATGTCATATGTGACATGCTAGAATTTTCTTGGAATTTTTGGAGAATATTTTGTAAATATTTCAAAAGCTTGAAATATCCAGAAAGGGTTTTTGAGGGATTTGACCAATATTTTGAACATGACCGTGTGTTGAAACTCTTATATATGGACAATATATGTCCACTGAGTCTCCCTAGGTTTTTCCCAAATATTATTAAAGAATTAAAAATAATTTTAACTCTATTAAAGACCATTTCTCGGCCTTAAGAAAAGCTTTTAAATAAAATAGGAAAATAACTTTTAAAATTATATTTTATGGTTTCTGGTATCCTATATCTAATAGGAGTCAAATATATTTTTGGAAAGATTTTTACTGCCCTTAATTAAGTACTTGAAGTGCAAACCTCAATTCAGGGGTTTCTAAAAAACTAAATTTCAAAAATTCTATTTGGCCAAATTATTTTTGTAAGAAATTATATTTATGTCCTATACACATGGCATGATCATTGGGAAAGGTTTTTGGATCAAGGATAAGGAGTATAAGAGTTGGAGAATTTATTTGAGTTTTAGAGCACTTGCAAACAGCAGACAAAAATCAAATCAAGCAAAGACCAAAACACTCAAAAGTTTTTTTGTCAAACCACAATTTATCATGATTTATTAGCTTAGGTGTTGTGGTATGAAAATCAGGGTGTGACAGGCCAGGACCGGGTTTGTTGCCAATATGGCTTTTATTTCTTCGAGTCATTGGTATGCATCCGGCCCACTGGTGTTCGGTGCGCCGGAGGAGGCGGTAGAGGGTAATGCCTTTTTCTCCTAGACGGGAGATGAAGCGGCTTAGAGCCGCCACGCATCCGGGTCAACTTTTTGTATTTGTTTGAGGCCCTTGGGATATCCAATTGTGACAAGAGCTTGGATCTTGGTTGGGTTTGCTTCAATTCCTCTCGCCGGATACAATGAAGCCCAAGAGCTTTCCTACCGTACCGAAAACGCATTTTCGGGTTAAGCTTGATGTCGTATGTTCGGAGATTATCGAATGTGAGCCTCAAGTCGCCTACTAGAGTTTCGACATGCTTGGTTTTAACGACCACATCATCTACGTATGCCTCCACTTTTTGCCGAGCTGGGTTTGCGGACATGTACGAATCATATACCGATGTGTTGCGCCGGCATTTTTGAGCCCGAAGGGCATTGTGTTGAAGCAGAATGGGCCGTATGGGGTGATAAATGCCGTTGTGGCTTGATCAGGTTCTGCCATCTTAATTTGATGGTAGCCAGAGTATGCGTCGAGGAAACACGATGAATCGGAACTCGCGGTGGCGTCGATAATTTGATCGATGCGGGGAGGGGAAGGGATCCTTTGGGCAAGCCTTGTTGAGGTCCTTGAAATCAACACATAGGCGCCTGTGGATTTGTCCTTCTTTGGTACCATCACCAGGTTTGCTAGCCGATCCGGATGTTTTATATCTCGATGAATCCGCCTGGCCCAATAGTTTGGCTAGCTCCTCTCCCATGGCCTGTCTCTTAGGTTCGGAGAAGGCGCCAAGAGCCTGCTTGATCGGGCTTGAATGCTTTTAGGATGTTTAGGCTGTGCTTGGCCAGCCGGGCGGGATTCTCGGCATGTCCGAAGGGTGCCAGCAAAAATGTCCAAATTTTTCGCCAGAGGAATTCTCAGAAAAGCAAGGCGTCTACATCAGGGTTTAATTGTGCCCCAATGGAAGCCAATTTTGTAGGGTCCGTTGGGTGGACTTGGAATTTGACTATTTCGGTCACGGGTTTAAAGGAGGTGGACTTGGATCTTTTTATCGAGTATCACATCGTCCCTGCATTCACCGTGGAGCGAAGCGTAGCTGGGCCTCCTCGGCCCTAGGGCTTCGGATAGTGCCTCAAGGGCTAGTGTGCGGCTGTCTTGTTTTTCAGTGCGGAGTGCTATGTCCGGTCACTAGCAAGAGTGATGATTCCATTGGGCCCGGCATTTTGAGCTTCATGTACCCGTAATTGGGGTATAGCTTGAAAAATTGTGAATGCCTTCTCGCCTCTAATAGAGCGTGGTATCCACGCTGATTGGGGGTCACTTGAACGTGACCTCTTGGACCTGTAATTATCCGGGCGGTCAACACCACATCCAAGTGTGATTTTACTCGTCATGCAGCTCGCTTCCCACTGGGAATTATACCTCTAACGGTTGTGCTGCTTCGCTCAATGCGGCTCCATCTTACGGAGGGTTTCCTCATAAATGAGGTTCAATCCGCTGCCACAGTCCATGAGTACCTTGGTAAGGCGAAAGCCGTCCACTATTGGACCGAGGACCAATGTCACTGCTGGTGCTCGGGCTGTTCGAATTTAGGTTCGCTCACCGGCATTAAAGGTAATAGCCGTGTCACTCCATGGATTTATTGTTGCTACCGGGTAGACTTCAAGAGACCGGGCTGCGGAGTGTTCGTTGCTGATATTGTTTGATGCGAAAGTCTCAAGACTGTTAATACCAGCATCGTATCCTTGGCTGGTGCTCGTGGATGCCGGAGTTAGAAGCCCTCGCCGCTTTTGGCCACCGCCGAGTATCCAACATGCTCTAAGGCTGTGAGTTGGTGTAGCGCCCTCAGCTATGAATTTTACAGGTCCGCTGAGCCACCCCTCCAAGACAGTTCCATGCCCCGTGGGTTTTTTTTTGTTTTTGGTGTTGAACCCGGTGATTGGTGATAATGCGCCTTTTGTTTCTGGACTGAGTTTGTATTCGGTGCGGATTGTCCCAAAATCTTACTTCGGTTTTCCAGGCACTTTCCATCGCACAGTACTTTCGTACTATGGACGCCAAGTCAGCAAAGCGTGTAATTTCACGGCGACCTATTGAGGATTCCCATGTCCGTGCAATTATTGCAGAAAAATGAAATTGCGTCTTCCTCACGGCAGTCCTTTGTCCCTTTCATGATCGAGGAATCGCCCAAAGAATGATGTATCGCTTCTTCAGTGCTCTTGCCTAATATTGGATAGATCGCTTATGTTCGGGTGGGTGGGTAGAATTAAATCCGAAACCCCACCCAATCTAGGGCTCAAGGGCCAAGGGGCTTCCGAACTCGGAAGCTTGGATTCCTGGATGTTATCCACTGAATCCAGCCCGTTGCCTGACTCTAAGTTCAGGTCTTGAGTGACGTCTTCCCCTCCGCGGGTATCTGGCTTGGAGGGATTGGGAATCCGGACATAGTTAGTCCTTAAGGTAGATGAGGGGTCATTGTTGTTCCTCCACCACATCAACGTGATGGGTGACCTGGGTAGAGTTAGTCTCTCTCAGATCGAGTTTAGGCCTGATCTGATCATATTCTGTAGCGACTCCCAGGGCGGCGATGCGATCCAAGAGCTCATTTAAAGAAGAGAGCTCCATCGGATTTAACTGCTCGCTGGCCCGGAAGCCGACGCTGTAGATTGCTTTTGGTGACCGAGAAGTCACCGCTTGCCATGCATGACGAGCAGCGGTCATAAGAAAACCGGCTTAGCCGGAGAGTTTGGCCGATAGCCAAAGCTCCTTTTTAGCAATGTAGCCAGATTTAAAGACGGGATGAGGCATCCTTCTTGATGGTGACAAGCACAAAGGAACTCTCAATGAAAGCACCAATGTCGGTGTCAAACCGCGGATCTCGGTAGGGGGTCCCGAATCGTGCGCTCAGGGCGGATGGTAACAGGAGACAAGGGACACGATGTTTTTACCCAGGTTCGGGCCCTCTCGATGGAGGTAAAACCCTACTTCTGCTTGATTAATATTGATGATATGGGTAGTACAAGAGTAGATCTACCACGAGATCAGAGAGGCCAAACCCTAGAAGCTAGCCTATGGTATGGTTGTTGTTCGTCCTACGGACTAAAACCCTCCGGTTTATATAGACACCGGAGAGGGTTAGGGTTACACTGAGTCCATTACAACGGAAGGAGATCTACATATTCATCGCTAAGCTTGCCTTCCACGCCAAGGAAAGTCCCATCCGGACACGGGACGAAGTCTTCAATCTTGTATCTTCATAGTCCAGGAGTCCGGCCAAAGGTCATAGTTCGGCTATCCGGACACCCCCTAATCCGGGACTCCCTCACCCGACAGATCGAATACGGAGCCAAAAACCTAATTCCACCACCGCAACTTTATGTATCCACGAGATCCCATCTTGGGGCTCAGGCTTTGGAGCTCCGCCAGAGAGGGCCGTCATCACGGAGGGCTTCTACATCATCATAGCCTCCGATGAAGAAGTGTGTGTAGTTTACTCCCCTAGACCTCCGGGTCCATAGTTAGTAGCTAGATGGCTTCTTCTCTCTTTTTGATCTCAATACAATGTTCTCCCCTCTCTTGTGGGAGATCTATTCGATGTAATCTTCTTTAAGTGTGTGTTTGTTGAGACCGATGAATTGTGGGTTTATGATCCAGCTTATCTATGAATAATATTTGAATCTTCTCTGAGTTCTTTTATGTATGATTGAGTTATCTTTGCAAGTCTCTTCAAATTATCCATTTGGTTTGGCCAACTAGATTGGTAGTTCTTGCAATGGGAGAAGTGCTTAGCTTTGGGTTCAATCTTGCGGTGTCCTTTCCTCAAAGGATGTAAGGGCAGCAAGGCACGTATTGTATTGTTGCCATCGAGGATAACAAGATGGGGTTTTTATCATATTGCATGAATTTATCCTGTACATCATGTTATCTTTCTTAAGGCTGCTACTCCTGCTTTTAACTTAATACTCTAGATGCATGCCGGATAGCGGTCGATGAGTGGAGTAATAGTACTAAATGCAGAATCGTTTGGATTTACTTGTCTCGACGTGATGCCTATATACATGATCATACCTAGATATCTTCATAACTATGCTCAGTTCTGTCCACAATTGCTCAACAGTAATTTGTTCACCCACCGTAGAATACTTATGCTCTTGAGAGAAGCCACTAGTGAAACCTATGGCCCCGGGTCTATTCTCATCATATCAATCTCCATCACTTTTATACTCTGCTTTGTTTTCACTTTGCCTTTTACTTTTGCACTTTGCATCTCTATATCAAAATACCAAAATATATTATTTATCATCTATATAAGATCTCTATATCGTAAGTGACCGTGAAGGGATTGACTTACCCTTATAGCGTTGGTTGCAGTAGCTATCGCTTTTCAGAGGGTACGAGGGACTTGAGCGTGGCCTCCTCACCGGATTGATACCTTCTGGTTCTCAAAAACCGAGGGAAAATACTTACGCTACTTTGTTGCATCATCCTCTCCTCTTCGGGAAATCCAACGCAGTGCTCAAGAGGTAGCATGGTGACACTGCTCGTCGCGCACACCATGGGAAGAGTGCGCGGTGGTTGCCGGGGTCGGCGTCTTGGAGGTCGCGACGTCGCCCGTAGGGGGTACAGCGATGCCTGGGGCCTCAAGGCCTGCTACTGGGGGCCCAGCCTCGTCCTTGTACTGGCGGGCGTGCTCGCCAAGAAGCGCATTTACGACGCCATTGCTTAGGCTCTGACCGCCGGGCGACAAGCCGGTGCTCGTGGGCCGGTCAGTTCGGGTTCTGTCTCGCGAAGCTGCCCGCTGCTCGCCTGCCAAGATCAAGGCTAGCCGCCTGGGCTCCGACGTGCCGATCATTGTGGATCGCCTTTCTTCTTGGGAGCCATGGCGATGAAGAACCGCTAGGGTAACTACTAGACCAGATTTCACAATTGCGCCTCTACCTGGGAGCGCCAAAGATGTCGGTGGGAAACGACACCTATGGGATCACAAGAATCCCTTTACTACTACGGTTGTCAAGTATGGGTTGTGAGAAGAGCAGGATTAACAACAAGACAAGGATCATTTACCCATGTTCGGGCCGCGAGGATGCGTAAAACCCTAGTCCTGCTTTGGTGGATGTATTGAGTGTTCTTGAGCTCTCGAACTAGCTATGGTGGTTGTGTAGTTCCAAAGAGCCGAATCCTCCTCCAGTATACCATGGGCCTCCTTTTATAGTCGAAAGGGCTACCATAGTGGCACACAGGAGGTGGAAAGGCCTACAATACTATGAGCTTATCGCCCATATTACAGGACAAGACGCATTAAATGCGTCGCTTAGGTGTCGCCTAGCTTTATCGGGGATGGGAGCAAGGCCCGTCCCGTCCGTCACCGCTCGTCTTCGCTTCAACACGCGCCCTGGCCAGCGATGCATGCGGCGCCATGTAGGCAAGCAGGCAGTTGAGGTGGCGCGGTGGTAGGGTCTTCACGAAGATTTGCATGCTGCCATGCAAGCGCTTGCTGATCTAGCCTAGAAGCTGCATGTTGCCACGCAAGTGCCTGCCCAGTTGGTCGGGTTGGCAGCTGCATGCTAATGGCGGTGGAAACTTGGCTGGTGCGGGCAGCTTGGCAAGTGGGCCCGCCGATGTCCTCGTAAAAGGGCCTTGCCGGGCCTCGGCAAGGGTCTTGCCGTATGCAAGATGATCGCCCCTCGCAAGGATCTTGCCGGGTTCTCGTGGCTTTCCTCGGCAAGGATCGCCGAGGGTCGCCGCCTTCCTCGTCCTCATCTCGATCTCATATATCTATGGTCTTGACAAAGATCTGCATGCCACCACCGAGATGCCTCCCGAGCCCTCGGGTCCAATTGAAGTTGGTTGGGTTGGAATCAGGCCTCAAGGGGTGGCTCGCTTCATGGTGTTTGGGCAAGTTGCCCCTGCAGGTTCTTATTGGGCCGCGGGAGGTCACTCGCAAGGGCCTTCCGGGGTCTCCCACTCGCCCCTTTGCTGTCTTGTTTTTCTCGCCTCATGCTGCTTCTCCGACCATCTTGTTCCTCCGGGCTTCTCTCAAGCTTCACTCCCTCGCTCGCTTAGTGTGTGGCTGTATGCCGGCTCGATCAGTCTGCACAAGTAAAGGGTTCAAAAGGAGTTTCACTTTTGTACACCGACAAGACGCTTTAAAGGCTGCTAGGGCTTCAAAGATCCTGGACAAATCAACGATCCGGTTTCTTTTAGTTAGAACCGAGTCCACTTCCGCGTCGACTCTCCTGCTGTTGAACTGCAGGACTTAAGTCATCGGCATCCCAAGGTCGATGTATGTACCTGAAATTGTCGCTGAAGGCGCTCTTCTGAAGTCCTCCTAGCTGCCCATGGAGTTTTCAGCAGCAGGTTGTTAAACCAGTGCCGAGCTGGTCCCTTGAGTTTTAGTGGGAGGTATTTGATGGCATGAAGATCATCACCGCGGGCCATATGAATATGGAGAAGAAAATCCTCAATCCACACCACAGGGTCTGTTGTCCCATCATATGATTCAATGTTCACGGGTTTAAACCCTTCTGGGAATTCGTGCTCCATTACTTCATTAGTGAAGCAAAGGGGGTGTCCGGCGCCTCTATATCGGGCCAAGTCACGACATAGCTCGGATGGATTCTGTCTGCGGTTTTCGGCCCGGGCGTGATTATGCTTGTCTCGTCTGCCAGATAGCCGCTGTCAGACGTCGGGCACGCCTCGCCGGGTCCGTAGATCGATCTGGTCTGACCTGCTCTATTGTCCAGGTCCTGGCCGCAAAGTTATATGTATATCCTCGAAGCTGTTACATCTCTACCTTTTTACTGGTGAGGTAGTATGGGCCGGTGTCTTCGCTTGAGTTGTTGCTTATCCCGCCACAAGGTGGTCGGGTCACCCGCATTATAGGATGGTGCGGGCTCAAGGGCCTCGTCACAAATTGGGGTAGCAGTTTATGCTTCGGGTAACTTTTTGGTTACGCCAAGGTCAGATTCCTCGGCTGCCGTGACATTAGTCCACCTATCATTGAGCATATCTTGATCAGCTTGAAGCTGCCGCCGCTTTCTTTTTTTTCAGGCTCTTTGCAAAGGAAATTAGTCAAGGCGCTTAAAGCGCCCCGCTTGAGAGGTTCCTCGTGCACGATAAATTCTTCGGCCACCGAGGCTCCTCTATCCTCGGTGAGTGGGAGATAATTACTGTCCTCCGAAGTCTTCATTTATGGCCTGTTCATCAGCCCAACTTGCCCATCTTCCCCGATCGCCCTGTTCAAAGTTGGCTCGACAGTATCTTCTTTATCTTTGGCATCGTCCGAGTGTTGTTGCTTCATGCGTGCCGTATTACGTTGTCTTTTCCACGGCGTGATTTAGAGTGGCGCCACGACACATGGTTCAGCTTATTGTGTCTCAGAGGTTTATCCTCGACCTGGGATCTTCTTTTTGTCGTTGCTTACCCTCTTTGGGTGTATCCACCATGTACACCCCATACGTAAGAGGGCTGCCCCATTCAGCCGTCCGTAAACGGCGGGTTTTTTGGCTCAGCCTCTCTCTCGCAGCATCTCCGCCCATACCATCAATGCATCTGAGCCGTAGTCGAGCATGCTTCATGAAGTCCTCGACAAAGCGGGCTGTCAAGGGTGGTGGGTCGGACGAAATTTCCCCCGCTTTCAGCCCTAGTCCAGTGCTGGGTGTAGTTCGGACATTGGTCCTCTCGAATGACGAGGGATCGATTGTCCAAAGGCTCTCGCTTAAAGGCGCAGGGTTTTTGCTGTGGAGAAGAAAATCCGTGGAGTACGCGGAAGGAAAGTCCTTGGCCGAGCTCACACGATGCTGACCAGGAGGGTCGGAGCCGCGTCCTGAGGGGAGTCCGCTTTGATGGCTGCCAGCGAACACTACTTCCTCCGGCTCTCTTGCGGTTGGGCCTCACGGTCAGCCGAAGTCCGCAGCAGCTCGTGAATCCCATCTTTGATCATGGCGCGCTTTCACGGATCTAAGGCCGTGAGTGCAGGTTGGTCGTGAACCCTCGAAGATCAAGTCTCCCTAATATCAGCGACATAGTCCGCATTCAAACTACTCGTGACCTGTGAAGCTGTCAATCTGCTCTAGATGGCTGTGGCCAGGTTGGCTCAAGTCATCAAGATCTGGCCGGGGAGAAAAACCTCCTCTAGGGCCGCGTTGTTTTAGATGATGGATGGAGCCATCGAACCTCCTGGTGACGACACAACGGAACTCTCAATGAAAGCACCAATGTCGGTGTCAAAACCAGCGGATCTCGGGTAGGGGGTCCCGAACTTTGCGTATAAGGTCGATGGTAACAGGAGACGGGGGACACGATGTTTACCCAGGTTTGGGCCCTCTTGATGGAGGTAATACCCTACTTCCTGCTTGATTGATCTTGATGAATATGAGGATTACAAGAGTTGATCTACCACGACGATCATAATGGCTAAACCCTAGATGTCTAGCCCGTGCATGATTGTGATTGCCTCTATGGATTCAAACCCTCCTGCTTATATACACCGGAGGGACTAGGGTTGTACAGAGTCGGTTTACAAAGGAAGGAATCTACATATCCGAACGCCAAGCTTGCCATCCATGCAAAGGAGAGTCCCATCCAGACACGGGAAGAAGTCTTCTGTCATGTATCTTTATAGCCCATTAGTCCGGCCCATGTTACATAGTCCAGACGCCCGAGGACCCCTTAGTCTAGGGCTCCCTCAACCCGCATCCCAAAAAGGGAGCGCAAGCATGCACTTAGGGACGTCTACGCTGTCGAGCCGCTCGCCCCGAAATTCAACCCATGGTCGGTGTCGGATTTCGGGTTCCGGCAGATCCTTGAGGTTCGAACACTGGGGTGCGCACGAAGATCTCTCCCCTACCAGCTCACATCTTGAAGTCTCGCAAAGATCTAGGCAAGAAAGATGAACACACAGAGGACGCGAGATTTATACTGGTTCAGGCCACCATTGGGGTGTAATACCCTACCCAGCAGGTGGTGGTGGTGGATTGCCCTTCAGGGCCGATGATGAACAAGATAAAGGGAGAAACAGGCCTCATGAGGCTGTTTCTTGGCTGGGAGCGATGAACTTCTTTGGGTGAGTTCGCCGCCTCTCTCTCTCTCTAGTCAACTCTCCGACATGGTCGATCTTTCGGTATGGTCGCCTCTACCTTTGTGGTGGCTAGTCCTATTTATAGAGCGAGGCCCCGGGCCTCCCCAAATTATGAGCTGGAAGGGCGCCCAACAATTGGCCATTTTGAAGGGGAACATCCCGTGACACTTATCCCTCCGGACTAAAGTTGGTCTTCGGCCGCCAAAGGCTCGACGGTGATGTCACCTGGCTTCCACGATGACCTCCATCCCGCTGCTCTGTTGGTCTTGGTCTTGTTGCACCGAAACGGGGTACCTTTTGCCCGATGCCTTTGGCCTCAGGCTTGCCCCTTAGCACCAAAAGGGAACAAGGACATTACAGCTCGGGCGCCGCCTCGAACCTGCCTCGGCCTCCGATCATCATGGCTTGGCGGCCACGGGCCCTCGGGAGGTGCCGTGGCCTTGATCTCTCCGCCTCGCGAGCCCGGCTCAAGAGGCTGCTCCTGGTAGCTCCTCGTCAGTCTGGGCCTCTGCTGAGGCTTGGCCCCTCACGAGGGTCTTGAGCTTGAGCCGATGAAGCTGGGTCAGATTGGGCCCCCACTTGAGCCACGCCAGCAGTGTGCAAGTCCTGGGACCCTGCTCTCTGCAACGCCGAGCAGTAGCCCCGGCCCAAGGCGTGCCCGGACTTGGCTTAGCAGAGAAGCTGGCAAGTGAGCGCCATGGCTCCCAACAGCCTGGGTTTTGGGCCAAGGTGGCGGTTGATTGGACATATGCCTCCACTTTCATCGATGCCTTGGCAACCGTGCACGATTTGACAAGTCCTCGCATGCGTAGACGGGTCATGATTACCGCGATCGGAGGCCACGCTGGCCTCCTCCGCTTATAAGTACGGAACGGCGCCAGCCACTCCAGTTTGTCTCCTCCTCTGCTACCTCTTCTTCATCTTTGCTATCGCCCGCTTAACGCCGGCGGCACCAATCCGCCAGCCTTCAGAGAGGAGAAGGGAAAGCCCCCAAGAGGGTCCCTACCCGGCTCACCAAGAAGTGGTTAGTCCTCCGCAGCCGAGACTTTAGTGCATGACAGGAGGCATCGAGGCCCCGGTACGAGCGGGCCACCGCCGGGTTCCCGCTGCCCTTGTATGCTCTGGGATCGGGGCCCTCGAAGATGCCACGCGGGCACCACTGGGTGCCGCCATGGCTGGGTTACGCACGGGCACGCTGCTGCCGTTCTCCCCGGAGTCCACACCGAGGGATCCTCCCGAGAGCTTGTGCTCCACGCCATGCCTCCTCAATCTTGATTCGCCTTCCTCCTCGCCTTCGCCGAGATCCCGCCAAGGTTCTCTTGAGCTTTGGTTGCAGCATCGACCGCCGCAGCACCCTCACGCATCGAGCGGAGGTTGCGGTTGTCGCCCGCAAGCTTCTATATTACTCAAGGTCAGCGAGATCGCCTGGGTTCTGCCGGGCGTGGGGCGCCTCGTAATCCACCTCGCTCATTTATGGCGCCTCGATGTTCTTCAAGGTCTTTTGACGCGAAGGACGCCGGCCGAATGTTGCCCGGAGAAGGGCGGTCGGGCATCGCTGCAGAGCGCAGGACTAGGCTCGGCCGGCCTCGCAGCTCCTCGTAGCAGCGAAGGTGCCGAGGACCCAGACGATTGCCGAAGCTTCACGCTGACCCCCGAGACGCAGCGACGACAGTTACGAGCCCTCGGTGCCCGCCGTGTTTCCTGGAGCAGTCGGGAGCAGGCAGAAGCCTGGCCAGTCGCCGACGCCACTCGACTGGATCGGACACGGGTCGGGCGCTGGTGCCTCGACGCCCATCGTCGGCGATGGCGCTTCCCGTGGAGGCGCAAGGAATGGGGCGCTGCCCTTAGGATTAGCACTCTTTATTTCGCTAAGAATCGAAGTAGCACTCTCGCTGGGTATGTAAGCGTGCTACATGTGTTTTTGTGAATATTATATCCTCATGATGAATCAACGCGAGATGCTTGTCCTGTCCCGGCTTGGCTCCCCCTTTCTTTCTTCACGAGGGCTTGGTGCTCTACAATCGACAGTCCCGTCCCCTGTGCTTCAGCCGTGCCGCCGGTATGCTGTGTCACATGCCGTGGGTCAAGGCCAGGAGGTGAGCTGACCAAGGTCCAAAGAAGAGCTCTCGAGTCGCGATGCTCAAGGTCCCCTTTAGCGCCAAGCAGCTCCGCCATTGGGCGTAGAAAGGCAAGCAGCTGCTGGTTGCTGCGACAGAGCTGGCAGAGGGCGAGGTTGTTACCGCTGACTGTCGTATCAGTTGTGGTGACTTATCTCGTAGGCTTTGGGTAGTTTCGAGGCGCTTGTCGGCTTGCGCGACGACCAGGTAACTCGAGATGTTGCCGGGTTACGCGCCTCATGAGCTTCTTTTCCTCCCTCAAGGCTTCCTTTAATGCTCTATCGCCCTCGTGTCCTGGCCAAGCGAGTTAAGCGAGCTCTCAAGCGAAGCTCAAATGGGTATGACAGTCGCGATGTTGTGGGTCAAGGCCGTGGGGTGAGGGTGCTACCTCTTGAGCACTCAAGTTGGTTTTCCCTCAAGAGGAAGGGATGATGCGCGAAAGTAGCGAAGTATTTCTTGCTTTTGAGAACCAAGGTATCAATCCAAAGAGGGAGAGACCACGCACAAGTCCCTCTGTACCTACACAAAACGAGCAGCAACTCGCACTAACGCTAGGAGTCACAATCCTTCACGGTCACCCATTTAGAGTGAGACCTGATAGAGATAATATTTTTGGTATTTTTGATAGATAGATGCAAAGTAAAAAGTAAAAGGCAAAAGTAAACAAAGCAAGTAAATAAAGTGATATAGATTGATATGATGAGAATAGACCCTTGGGCCATAGGTTTCACTAGTAGCTTCTCTCAAGAGCATAAGTATTCTACTTGGTGAACAAATTATCGCTGAGCAATTGACGTAATTGGAGCATTAAAGTTATGAGTATATCTAGGCAACGATCATGTATATAGGCATCACGTCCAAAAAACAAGTAGATCGAAACGATTCTTGCATTCTACTACTATTACTCCACTCATCGACCGCCATCCATCATGCATCTAGAGTATTAAGTAAAACAGAGTAACGCCGTAAGCAAGATGACATGATGTAGAGGATAAATTCATGCAATATGATAAAACCCCATCTTGTTATCCTCGATGGCAACAATACAATACGTGTTTTGCAACTCTTTCTCACAACCGTAGTAAGGACACCGCAAGATTGAACCCAAAGTTGCTAAGCACTTCTCCCATTGCAAGAACTTACCAATCTAGTTGGCGTCAAACCAAAATGATAATTCAAGAGACTTGCAAAGATAACTCCAATCATACATAAAAGAATTCAGAGAAGAATCTAATATTTTCCATAGATAATAATGGATCAGAAACCCACAATTCATCGGTGGTCTCAACAACAAACACACCGCAAAAAGAAGATTACATCTAATCAGGATCTCCACGAGAGGGGGAGATCATTGTATTGAGATCCAAAAAGAGAGAAGAAGCCATCTAGCTTAATAACTATGGACCCCAAGGTCTGAAGTAAACTACTTCACACTTCATCTGAGGAGGGGCTATGATGATGTAGAAGCCCTCCCGTGATGACGGCCCTCTCCGCAGTAGAAGTTCCTAACAGGCCCCAAGATGGGATCTCGTGGATACGTAAAGTTATGCGTTGGAATTAGGTTTTTGGCCCTCGCTCGGGATCGCTCGGGGATACGAGAGGTATATATAGGAGGAAGGAGTACGCTGGAGTTCGAGGGCCCACGAGGTAGGAGGGCACACCTGTGGGGGCGACACTTCCACCTCGGTGATCACCGCCTCCCGCGCCGCTTAGAGTAGGGTCCAAGTCCCCGGATCACGCTCGCTGGAAAAATCACGCATTTCAAGTTGCTTTCATTCCGCTTTGGACTCCGCTTGATATTCTGCTTTCTTCAAATACTGAAAAGGCAAAAACAAAGTAATTTCGGCTGGGCCCGGGGTTAATAGATTAGTCCCAAAATAATACAAAAGTGGAAAATAAAGCCCAATATAGTCCAAAATAAGAGATAAAGTAGCATGGAGCAATCAAAATTATAGATACGCTTTGGAGACGATTGCATCCCTCAAGCTTAATTCCTCGCTCGTCTCGAGTAGGTAAATGATAAAAGAATTTTTGATGCCGGAGTGATACTTTGGCATAATTTCAATGTGAATCCTCTTAATTGTGGTAGTATGAATATTCAGATCCGAAAGATTCAAGACAAAAAGTTCATATTGACATAAAATAATGATACTCAAGCATACTTAACTAAGCAATTATGTCTTCAAAATAACATGGCCAAAGAAAGTTATCCCACAAAATCATATAGTCCTGCTATGCTCCATCTTCCGCACACAAAATATTTAAATCATGCACAACCCTCGATGACAAGCTGCTAAATTTGTTTCATACTTTAACATTTTCAAAC